>BDMV01000001.1:45443762-46043762 GCA_008326285.1 Oryza officinalis | reverse complement strand
AAGATTTCTGACAGGACTGGATGCTGATCGCCTTTGTTTATTTCTTCCTCTTCAATCTCTTGGAAATCTGACATACTATTTGCACTTGACCGTGAAAGCTGCTTGCGGTTCTGCTGCCCTGATGATGAATGCGCAAAGCTTTTCCGCAACTCATCGAACCTCAAGAAGTATGTGGATAGGCCAATCTTCTGACTTATAGCATCAGCAACAGCAAAGGCATCTCGGCCCTTCTCCCGGCTTGCATTATACAGAACACAAGCACCTAAAACAACGGCAGCCAATCCACGAACACAAGCACTGTAGCGTTTACTTGAAGCAAGCTCGATCATGTAGTTCAGATGTACTGCTGATTCCAAAAGGCAATCTACGGCATTAGCACAATCCACAAGCCATACGATGAGTAACCGGAGAATGACAGGCTGAATATATGATTCTTCTGGTTGACCGCTTTGGCCATTTTCTCCTTCTGCTGAAGCTGCAATAGACAAACATGTAACAATGCGGTGCAGTAGTGGCTCAGTGCGTCCCAAGGAAGGTGCAGGTGTTTCAAGCTGAATTTGCAGTACCTGAAAAAAAATGGTTTTAGAAAGCAATACGTTGGAGTATATAAGAGATTGTACACACAATAAATCCTGCCTTCATTAAATAGTAGATGTATAATTGAAAGAAACTAAGGCATATAAGATTTTCTGACATCACGAGGTGCAGAACAGAAGTACACAGAGTGCAGAACATACAAGAGTGAATTTACAATGATAATAAAGTCAGCCAGTTGCTGCATAACATAACAATGAAATGGGATCATATAATTGAGCCTATGCACAATGCTAAATGTAAAACTTGTCTCAATGTGGTCACGTTTAGGCAACAGTAATGTAGTTACACACTAATCAATTATCAGCAATTGGATAGTTGCTTCTCTAGACAATTCTATAGTCTATACAGTAAGGGCCTGTTTGGTAGAGCTCCAACTCCTAAATTTAGCTCTAGGAGTTGGGTCTGGAGTGGAGTTGTGGAGCAGCATAAACCTAGCTCCACATTCCTAGTTCATTTTGTGAGAGCGCTCTACCCAGCTCCGCTCCCAGTTTGGGTGGAGCTGAAACTGTTTGGCTAGGCTCCAGCTCCAGGAGAGGTGAAGCTGGAGTTGGAGCTGTGCCAAACAGGCCCTAATAATTCACTGAGATAAAAAGGTGTAAGGGCACATACACGATCTTTGCATTGCAAGTTGTCCTTGATTATGTGAGAAAGAACACTAGATGCTCTGCAACAAGCCTGCAAATTTTAGGAGCAAAAGTCATACTTTATAACAGCATAAGGGCAAAACTGCAGGCATCACAAGACAACTCAAACTATAATATCCTTTAGTATAATCTAGACAAAATTCCTTCCTACAAAAATGCTAAATGAGAACGTGAAGCCACATCATATAGAGTAGAAAAACAACTGGAGCAATGCTATAATCCTAGGTTGTTTCATAATAGACGCTGTAGATGTTTATGAATTCTCAACATCGAAGTAGTCAAACCAACAATACCCTTGCAGCATTAAATGGTCGAGCAGTTTCTTTGCATATTGGTGGTGCCTTAAGTTTACAAAGACATTACCTCCATATCTCCATTATCATCACTTGACACCAGAGCTTGCAGAAGTATACTGTTATTACAATAGAAACGTAAGTCAAAGATAAAATTCCATGCATGACAAAAATGCGACTAGACATAAGCAGTTCCACCCCTGTAGTAATAAGATGCAACAGAAATACAAACATACTAACCTTCCAAAAGGCATGTCAGTAGTGGCCCCAAATGTAGCATGTGCTTGATTTGGATGTGGAGCAATTGTTGATGCTAGTAAAGCCTGACCACCAGGATTTTTCTGTTCCACAAACAGCAATTGTACAGATTATTATTTTGTACATTAATATACACAAACAAGGAAGACCAAGAAGTATAGCAGACACTGCCAACAATTTCACTTTAAAATTTAGAAAAAAAATCATGGAATATTGGGCATCTAATCAAGAATTCCTGAAAGAGAAATAGTGCTTCTTAGTCCATTACATGTTTCCTTTTAATAATGTGTACCTTTTTAAAAGTCTTTCATTCTCATTTCCTTTTTGCAACCCAAAGTGCATTTATGTTTAATAATCTGCTTAGGTTGATCCAGAAACACTTTTGAAGTAGTATATTATTGTTGAAGCAAAAGAAAATATGAGAATGGAAAAACACCTCACAGAAACACTTGAAGACATAATCAGCAGCAACAAATTCTTGTGCTACGGAGGTTCGCAAGATTATAGAAAAGATTGCACTGAGTGCAGGCTGAACATGAGGATCTTCCCCAACTTGCTTGCTTGCAAGAGAATCAAGATTCTGAGGATTTCTTAACACCAAATTACCAATGCATCGCAAGGCCTAGAAAAATTATGGTCAGTTGTGAAAAAAGCACAAAAAAGCTCAATGGTACAGATTAAGTAATAGAACTGAATAGAACTATTAATGGTTTATATGTAACTCACCATACAGCGGAGAGCTACAGGAGCCCACTGACTCTCCACGCCTAACAGTAGAAGGTGATCCAGAATATTTTTCTGTCATGTTTGATTGAATACATAATGTAGAAGCTTAATTATGTGTCATAACACAGTCGCAAAAGAAGAGTTGAGGGAGAAAAGGATACCTGAGCTAAAGCAGTTTGGTTGGTGGTCTTGTTAGCATCTTTACCTGGCTCACCAGATGAGCTTCCTCCCATCAAAAGCAACTCAACAGTATCTAAAGCACCGAGAAGATTTACTGTCTAAAGAAACAGAGTTCTAACTTGAGCAAAATGTTGCTAATGTATTATTCTAAGTCAGACCAAACTAGACATTCTTCTGAGGATGGAATGTGAGGCCAAATAGCTGAAAATGAACAGCATACCTTTTGTTGAGTGAAATTGAATGCACTGCCTCTCCTTATCTTTAGTATTGCTATCAATGGATCAAAGCCGATTGTCTCTTTCAGAAGCATCTGATATCAGCATTAAGTAGTGTCAATTAAATTAGGCAACTTAAAAGTTCAAAAGATTTTGAGCCAAACATAAACCTGATTGGATGCATTTTGTCGGATTAAATTATTTAGCAGTTCAAGGCAATCCTGCTCCAAGGAAAGGAACATATTAGCAAACTTGCCTATGCAAGTACAAAAACAACATTTTAATGAAACTGACCAAAAAAGGTTTTAAACTAATTTCAGATAATTAACAACATTAAATCATCTAGTGGTTATTAGATGATCACCTGAACAACAACACCACCATCAGAGTATCCTTCCTCTCTGATAATGCTAAATATTTTCTCAAATACACCCTCAAATACCACGATTTTTTGAATTTCCTGAAAAAAAAAAGATCAATTAATTGTCGTTTTATAATTATAAAAGTAAGGTTCAATTAAGATTTATCTATTAAACAATACATCAACTAAGAACACGAGAAAAGCTCAACCTCAGCATCCCTGGTAAGATAAGTAAGAAGTAACAGTGCTTCATTCCTTATGACCTTCAAGATACAACAAAGATATCAACAACATGAGCTATATAATCAGAATCCAAAGTAAACAGGTTAAACAACACACACCCGCATAGACAGAAAGAGAGAGAGAGAAAGATGATAATAAATTGATTGAGAAATATGTAATCACAATGGAGTTAATGACTACCAATTCACCCCTGCATAAGTAAATATCTTATCATCATTTGCAAAAAGAACTGCCTTTCAAAAGGCCAAGTTCCACTCTGGAGTCTACAATAGAACAAGGTGCTAGTGAATTGATAGTGTTTTCCAGTAGTAGTGCGTACTGTGTACTTGAGTACGCATATAACAGCTCATTCAGAAGAATAGACACAAGCCCAGTTCCACTTGAATGTACAGTACTCATGTTGGAAGTCAAGCTAGCTAAACTACAACTGTGTTTTATGTGTACAAAGAGTGCATACAAAATAATTGCATGCACTTTCAGCAAACATTAGACTGCTATGACACAAGGGCAGAGAAAGTTTGATGGTAAAATAAGAGAAATGGCATGAATGGAATGTGTGCTTCCTCAGAGTAAAGGATGCAGAAGGCAGGGGAAGTTAGTGTTCAAACCTCCCGATCCATAAGCATATCCATTAAAACTGTTATACCCCGGGGAATCAATAGAATTGCCTCTTGTAGTCTGTCATACGGAAAGAAAATAAAAAGGAGTTATAGAGGGTTCTAACATATCGATGACATCTCAACAGAAAATGACTTACGGGGCACCTTTTCAGTGAGTTCGTAAGTAGTGCTGTCAAAAGCTGGATAGTATAGTACCGCACATAGAAATCCTCCTCTGACTTCAAAACAAGCATGAGGGGAAAATATGTCATGATTACACAAAGGAGGTGAAGTCCATTACTTGCCATAGAAACTCAAATGTTTGCTCACCAATAAGCTCAAAAGAAGAGAGATATTCTCAGTTTCTCGAGAAAGCAAATCAGAGTTCACTGACGCAGGCTGAACCTCAGTTTTTGGTCCTTGCGAGGTTTCAATAGGAGTCAGTGCACTCACAAAGGTTTCTAGGGCACCTCTCACAAGCTCAACATCTTCACGGTCTTCTTTTAAAACATTGAGGAGAACAGGAAAGCCTATTTTGCAAGTTAACAAATAAATGCATTAAGCGTCAACCACACATAACCAATAGCTGGTGAATGAATGGCTGGGCTTCGAGTAAGTGAAATACCCATGGCTCCAAATGACATCTGAGCAGAACGAGACTCTACCACAAGCGACTGCAGCTCCGTCATGGCAGACCTCCTGTCGTCAGGTATGGTACCGTTGCTTATGCGATCAAGGAATCTCTCGACGTAGCTGCAGCACAGAACACAATCAGAAGAGCACTTTCCAAATGTGGCATACACCAATAATTTCCTTTTCTAATCAAGTTAAAAGAAAAGCACTCCTTGATTGTGTACAGGTGAACTAACAACTAATGCCAAAATGCTAACCGACCTGTCTTCCTTGGACTCGGACCTCTCGTTTCCGAAAACGAATCCACCAATTCCCTGCGAAATTGTACACACCAACACTAGATAAGGTCGAGAATCATCAAACCACACCGATCGCCTCCGACATCATCGCAAGCATAACATCACACGGAGTAACTGCTACACACAACAAGCTCCGACAATATCGCAAGCATAACATCGTCAGTCTCCATCACAACCTAGTGCGGATCCCACAAGGCGCACGATTCATCAGGTCGGGAGAGGAGAGGAGAGGCGGGTAAACCGCTCACCTGCATGATGTTTTTGCCGGCGTTCCCGGCGAAACCCCGCAGGTTGATGGAGCGGGAGTCCATTGGATCGCGGCCACCTGCGAATCGCAGCAGCGAGGAGCACGCTTTAGTTGGATCACCCGCAGCCCACGGGAGGCGGCGACGCGGCGGCGGCCGGGGGTGGGGGGCGCTTACCTGGGGGAAGCGGGGAAGGGAGAGAGAGAGAGTGCGAGTGAGATCGCCGCACCGGCGGCGGCGGCGGCGAAATCGGCGGCGGGGGAGGGGATCAGGGAGTGGGGTTGGATTCGGAGGCAACGCGAAGAGCCGGGGGAGGAGGTGGAGTCGGGGTCACGGGGGATTTGGGTTTGCGTGGTTTGCTTAAGCGTGATGACGTGGCGTCGTCGCGCTTCCAAATTTGGCTTAAATTTGGTCAAATCCTATCGTAGTCGCCGGCTCACCGCGGTCAAATGTCACTGACAAGTAATCTTGCGAGTTTAAATTAGATGTTGGTTTGGGATGCAAGAAGATTCAATTTCAATATAACAAGTTTATTTTATGAATTTAGACAAAAAAATATAATTAACAATAAAATGTACTTCCTTCGTATTATAAGTCGTTTTGACTTTTTTATAGTTCAATTTCTTTAGGTTTGACCAATTTTATAGATAAATTTAGCAATATTTACAACACCAACTTAGTTTTATTAAATGTAATATTGAATATATTTGATAAAATGTTTGTTTGTGTTGAAAATATTATTATATTTTTTTATAAACTTAATCAAATCTAAAAAAAAGTTTGACTGAAAAAAAAAAGTAAAAACTACTTATAATATGAAATGAAACGTTGGGAGTACTTCTAAAGACCGTCAAAATAACAAATCATTCTAGCAATTCAAAATCCATACATATTCATTTCATGTAGATAGAAGACAGTAGTATTTAATTCCTACAAAATTTTCGTTCTCAATTCAAATAAAAGATTGGAGAAAATTTCGCGTTAATTTAATTTCTACTAGTACTATGCTCATACATTACAGTGGCATCTGCAGTCATGCGGGGTGGAAGGGGTGGGCCAGATCGCTGCCCATTTGGACCAAAAACCCAACCCATCTCCCACCACCAGACTATCGGAGCAAGTTTTTTAGTTTGAAGTAAAATTTCGTGCCACTACAAATAAATTGATTAAAGTATCACAAAATTACAAGGTGTAGTACCAAAATTATAACGGAACTATATATCTACCTAGTATAAAATTGTACTCGACATATCTAGATTCATCTATAAAAGTTGGCTTTAGAGGAAGTAGATTTTAGAGTATACATCCATACAGTATTTGTTTGGACGAAGTTCTAAATGTTATAGTTTTGAGATATGCTTAATTTATAGTTTTGCAATATAGTGGTTCTACTTGGGGAGCTTGTCGCCACTACACACTGTTGACTTCAAAGTCTATGTATGGGAGATTCATGTAATGCTCCTAAACATTATCTTGGCCGAATGTCTCGCACGATTTTAGGGCGTGCAGACGTGGTTGGTGTCGACAGACGATAAACAAGGAAATTTGGTGAAGACACGGGCTTGTTGTAGTAGCCAAGGAGCGATGAAATGGTCGTGTGAAGCTCAGGGACCTCTTCATGTCGACATGGAATGACGGATGGTGAGGTTCGGACGGTAGGGGTGCTCTCGTCAAATCCGAGGAACAAGAAAAACATCGATGGAGCTCAACAGATCAGTCTGGATAACAATGATAGAGGGCGAGACAATGTCTCGAGCGTTCCACCGATGCTAAATAAGAAACGAGTTGACAGCGGCACCAACACATTGAGAAGCCAGAGCATGTGGTTATGGAGTGAAGAGAGGCACCACATTTTATAGAGGAGAGGGAAAGGGTGTCCCGAGCCAATTCAATCGGTGGAGAGCAAAAACCATTATGGCCATTAATGAATGGTGAATAGCCCTTGATTGACGGCAGTGACAGAGAAAGAAGAGTGGGAGAGAGGAGCCAGATTGAGTCAAGTCTGCATGGGAGACCCTCTGTAACAGTGTCTAACATGGTTATGGTAGAAAAATAACCTATTCCTATACTAAACTCCTTTCGACCCAATATAAGTGAGACCTAGCTGTCCAAATTCGTAATCCTATGATATGTCACATCATGTACTGGACGCACTTATATTGGGATGGAAGGAGTAATTGTGAGTCACTAACATATAGGACCATAGCATAGAGGCTTAAACTACAGGTGCAGGTATGGTGCTTTCGACTGTGGCTGGAGGTGGGAGGAAGAATTGACAGCTGGGCCTACTCTGTCAGTGAAGCGGACAAGGTTGGCTTTCTAGTTGGGCTGACCCAGCAGAGAAAATTGCATATCTACCATCGCATAAGATGGGATTCACTGAAATGCCACTACTTAAATAGGCTTCGCTAGAATATCATTCTCAACCAGAGTGTCTTTGTCAAAATGCTATCCCGGACGAAAAACAAGAAAGTTGAAGTTTGAAGCTGAAGAAAAGAACAGGTCCTTAGATAATATAGGCAATAACAAAATGCCCTCCAAAGACCTTGTTAATGTAACATGACGAGAACTCTAGCGATTCAAATCCATGCGTATTCATTTCATTTTCACTTAGGACAGTTCTCAATTCCTACAAAATTCTCCGGTTTTCTCAAGCTTAGCTAAAATGGGGTTGATTATCATTACCTGATATTTTAGTGAGTTGAAAGTGCATATAGGCCCCTAATGATTTTGATGATTAATAACAACGTGATTAGAGAGGACTAACAAGTTATTTGAGTATATGTGAAGGATTGTTAGTTCTCGGCAAAACGTGTTTCAATGCAAAACCCGATAAAAGCGACAAAACAATGTGATGCGGCATATGAGCAAAGGATATAATGTAAATTTTAATTTCTTTGCGTCATTAGGACAGCTGTATTATAAAGTGGGACAATGCATTGACAATAAGGAATGATTTGGGTCCTCAAAAATCTTTGTTTTCAAAGTGTTTCTCCTCAATTTTGTGTTCTGAAGTTTTTGAAGTTGTCTGAAATGCATTTTTGGAATTTCCGAAAGTTGTCTGTGAAAGGACCTTGATGTCGCATAGAGGGGGGGGGGTGAATAGGCGTTCCTAAAAATTATCACAACTTCATAGCATATTAGAATGATGAGAACTTTTGGTTCAAATCGGAACTTCCGGTATGGGATTGGAAGTTTCGGTCTCAACCGAAAAGTTCGGCGGATAATGAAATAAAACACTAGCTATGAATTTGTAGCTCGAACAAACAAAATATATATGAATCAAAGGTGACAAACAAGGTATCTAAGCAAGATATAAGGTCACCAACTGTATCAATTAAGCATACAAGTAGATCAGGTTAAAACAAGCTCAAGCACAATATGAGAGAAGGCAAGAACGAGCAAACCAAAGAGAGGAGACGCGTGATTTGTTTCCCGAAGTTCGGATCCACGGATCCTACGTCTCCATTGAGGAGCCACAAAGGTCGGGTCTATTTCAACCCTTTCCTCACGAGGTTGCACAAATACACTCCTCGATTTCACTCTTGATTTCTTCCCTTGCGGAGGTGAAATCGAAGCCTTCACAAACTTTTCGAGGCACACCACAACCTTGGATGCTCACCGGTGACGCCTAGCCGTCTAGGAGACCTTAGTCCCTAAGAGTAACAAACACAATCGAAGATTTGCTTGCTATGAATTCTAGTGCTCAAAGTATGGAGTGAAGCTCACTAGCTCTCAACTTCTAAATCTCTCAATCCAACTCTCTTCCCTTTCCAAATCCCTCTTACAAAGAGGCACCACAAAGGTAGGGGAATGGAGAAGGTTATTTGGCTTTAGATGTGTCTAATATTGCCCAAGAACAGCAGCCACTTAAAGGAGGGGTGAAGAAGTTTATATACCCGAACCTCTCAAAATTAGCTGTTGGAGGCCAAGATTTCATTTTTCAGAATTTTCGAAAAAATCAACAGAAGGCAATCTTAGTTT
Organism: Oryza officinalis; assembly: GCA_008326285.1. Classification (NCBI taxonomy): domain Eukaryota; kingdom Viridiplantae; phylum Streptophyta; class Magnoliopsida; order Poales; family Poaceae; genus Oryza; species Oryza officinalis. The sequence goes on along the minus strand of BDMV01000001.1, from coordinate 46,034,485 downwards.
CGCAGTCATTTTCGGAATTTCCGAAAAATTTTGGAATTTCTGAGATTTTTTCGGAATTTTCGAAAAACATCAAGCAAAATGGCCATAACTTTTTGCTCGAAAGTCCGTTTTTGATGATCTTGGACTCTATGAAAAGCTCACTCAGAGAACTACCCAACTCAACCAAAAGATAGGTCTAAAACCACTCAAAGGATAAGTTCGAACTTGGGTTTCTCTCAAGGTAGCACTAGGATAGGTCACTTTGAGCACCGAGACACACAAACATATCAACGTTGCATTCCTCTTGATAGTATAATATTCCTATACTCAAAAGTAGATAGGAAGAGAATTATACTAATAGGAATGTTTTTTTCCATCTTCATTTCTTTGTCTTAAGGGACGTCAACGCCAAAACCGTTTCACCATATATTCTTCAAATGATTGATGCGATTACTTGTACCTTCAAATGACCTCGCACGGTCCATCATGACAAAACCATCATTCATCCTTCACCACCAGATTTGGTTCTTCGGCGCCAAGCCCCTTGCTTGCCCTTCACCACTGCATGGTCCATCGCGACCGAGTATCGCTTGCCTTTCACCGTCTTGCCATAGTAGCCACTTTATATCCCACATCTTCAATATCTTCACTTTGTCATCCTTGGTATCTTTAGGTGTAATCATATCACTTGAGCATCAACACATTTTCAATCCTTGGGACCTATTTTTTCTCATTTAACTCAATAAAATTATTAGTCCTAATGATCCGGTTGTCAACCTTTACTTGTTGACCAACCAATTGTATGTATAAAAGGATATAAATAAATGATGAGTATTAATCAACACTACAAGTGTCATATACTCAAATATAAGCTCAAATGTAAAGATCCCAATTAAATGAAAGTGAATAATTTGGATCAAGTGCATGCATAACTAAGGTATAGGATTTGCTCCTCCTAAATGTATGCATACAGAAAGTTTGCGTGAAGCAAGAATATGCATAAAACGATATGAAACATTGGGAGCTTATCCTATACAAGAATAGAAGACATTTATCAAATATAGGCATTAAAATAAAAACATACCTTCATCATCTCCATGTTCTCAATATAAAGAGACTAAATAAGAGAAAATGCTCAAACAAAACATTAGTCTCACATGTATATTGTTATTCATATGGAAATATTATATATGAACATATCAATAAGTGCATGGAGAGGAGGAATGATACATATAACTTGATCTCCGTGCACTTCATCTTTGTTGTGATTTAGGTCCACCATCAACAAATATTTCTATCTCAACTCATATGTAGTCCGTGAATCATTTCTCACAATTTCCACTTCCATATCCACATGACACTGGACAAAGAAAATTCTTATAAAAATATTAGTCTCGTATAATTGGATTTATCATTAATCACCAAAACCAAATTAGTGACACTTGAACTCTTAGTGTGAACTAAGAATTCGGTACTGGTCATTTTCGGACTTGTCCAAAAATCATTTACGGAATTTCTGAAAATAGCTGTGAAGGCTAAATCGGTTCTGAAAATTTTCGGAATTGTCCGAAAATCATTTTTGGAATTTCCGAAAGTGGCTGCGCTTTTGGATGTTTTTGGACATGTCCGAAAGTAACTTTTGGAATTTTCAAAAATATCTGTGCAAGCAATTTCGGTTTTGGTCATTTTCGGATATGTCCGAAAAGTTTTTGGAACTTTCAAAAATCTCAATTGACTTCAATGCTTAAGTTGTTCTGGAGATTTTTGGACTTGTCCGTAATTTATTTTCGGAATTTCCGAAAAATGGAATCATTGCACATAACGGGTAGATCTGAGGTTGTGGCTATAAATAGCCCTCTTCCCATCCAAGTCAAAGCTGCTGCTCTCGTTGAAGACTTGGTGCCCTTGGCTTGCAACTCTTGAGATTCACTTTTGAGTCTTGCTTGCTTGCTTCCCCTCTCCATCGGTCTTTGATTTGGATTTCATGTGTGTGTGAGAGTTGTGGTTTCGAGTTTGTGTGAGTGCTTGGTGTTGACTTTGTGAAGATTTGTGAGCACTTACTTCATTCCCAAGAGATCTTTGCATCATTTATTACTCTTGGAGGTTGAGGACTCCTAGACAGTTAGGTGTTACTCTTGAGCCACCGATCTACTTGTGGTTGGCTGGGAGAAGTTTATTAAGGTCGGATCTCACATCCGAAAGGGAAGAGATACCACTAGTGGAAGGAGGAGTGATTTGTACAACCTCTTGAGGAAAGGGTTAGTGAAGACCCGGCTCTTTGTGAGCTTCTCAACGGAGACTAGAATCTCTTATTACAAGAACCTCGGTGAAATCCCACTCTCCCTCCTCTAGTTTTACCTGTTTGTGCCACTATAAGTCTAGTTGTTGTTTGCGCTAGTATTTCATTGTTGTAGGCAGCTAGATCTAGCATTTCTTTACGCGTGCGCATACTCTATGATTTTCGGAATTTCCGAAAAGTCTTGCTTCCGCATTTACTTAATTTTTAAATTAGCCTATTCATCCCTTCTCTAGGCCTAATTGACCATTTCATGAGTCATTTATATACAATTTAATAGGCTTATATTGGAAAATTAATGCTCATAAGAGTATTGTGAAAAAGCTATTAGGTTAGCCGACCCACAACTTGTATGTGGTTCCACCGCTAGTGACGCCTATTTTCTAGTTATTTCAATTTGAGTACAAATTAGTACCACTACAAATATGTAGTGATCAAACTATCACAAGATTACAATGTTTAGAATCAAAATTATCAGGAAACTACATAAATTTAAAGAGTATACATCCATACAAGTATCATTTTAACGAAGTTTTAAATGTTGTGATTTCGAGTGATGCTTACATAATTTATAATTTATAGTTGTGCAATATTATGGCCCCACATGGGAGATTTTTTTATTTTTACATTTTTTATTGAAATATTTAAAAAATAATTTTTTGTTTCAAAAATTTACAAATCTAGACACCTCACGCCCTTTAGGAGGGCGATTTTTTAAAAATTGCCCTTCCAAAGGGTGCTAAGGGGTCTAAATGTAAATTTTTTATTTGTATTCAATCCCTTTTGGCTGGTTTTTATTGTTTAAAAACTAGTAATGCTTATTTGATACTTCAAATGATTTTAAATGGAAAAACAATAAACTGCAAAATTGTAGATCTCATCAAGATTTACAACTTCTATATAAAATTTGTGTCCATCCGATGTCGTTTGAAATGTAGATTTGAGATTTTGTTAAAATAGGTTTGAAATTTTATAATGAATATTTTGACATCTAAACGATATTAAATGAAAAAGTTGTTAACTACAAGTTGTAGATCTCGAAGAGAGATCTACAGTTTTGATATAAAGTTTGATTTCATAGGACTTTATATGATATATTTTAAAATTACAAAATCATAAAGTTAACAAGCTCTACTGAAAAATTTATATTTAGGCCTCTTAACGCCTTCTGGAAGGGCTTTTTTTTAAAAAAAACGCACTCTAGGAGGACGTGAGGTGTCTAGATTTGTAAATTTTTGAAAAAAAAATTAATTTTGTAAATATTTTAATTAAAAATATAAAAATAAAAAAAATTTCCACATGGGAAGCTTGTCGCAACTGCATCATCTGTCAGTGAAGAGGTCAAGGCCGACTTCCCAGTGGGGGGCCTAAGGGCCATCTATACATGTCAGCCTCATAGTCTCTAAGGCTTGTTGACCGGTTCGTAACCCTAATTAAAAACATAAAGCCGCTCACAAGGGCTGGATGTTGGGCGATGCCACGTAGGATAGCAATAGTGCCTGCTCTGGAAATTTTGACACAAAGCCCTTCGATTTGTGTGTAATTAGATCTAGGTCCCTTTCGAATAGTTCCTCTGAGATAATGTTTACGTATAGGTCCTTTAGAAAGCCGGATATTCCATGCGAAGGAGAGAAAAATTGTGAATTAGGGCCGTGCTCTAAAATGTGAAAGCCAAGGGGCTTTTTTGCAAAAAGACATGCACTAATCCACTCCCTCGCCCCAAAACCCTAGCGGTCGGTGCCCGCATCCCCTCCTCCCTCTCTCCCTCTCCCTTTCCCTTGAACCCCCACTACAGTCGTCCGTCCACCCTCCGTCCTCCGCCGCCTCCGTTGCTGACCGCCATCGTCCTCGCCTCTGCCTCGCGCCGCCACCTTGCATTAGCCGTCGCCATCGTCGGCCCCCGCCACCACCTCTTCATCAGTCGCAGACCATTGGATCCAGCGTCCTCCGTCACCATTGTAGTCAAAGAAAGCATCAAGGACAAACCCCGTCTGCCGCCACCGTGTCCGTCCCGCTCCAATCTGCCTCTGCCTCGTGTCGTCGCCGCCTTCGCCTTCGCCGAGCGCCTCTCTCTCACGGCACGACATCGTCGTCACCAAGCATGCAACCTTCGCCTCTGCCTCGCACCGCCGCCACCGCCATCACTACCGACCACCGCCTCCGGCTGCTGGCGTCCGGATCCAGCCTCCATTGAGTTACTTGGTGGCCTCCTCCTCCACCGTCCTGTCCTCCACAACGGTGGCGTCGGCAACCATCCTAGATGATGTCTCCCCATGCCAGATTTGAGAGGTAAAAAAATCCCTTCTTGTGTTGGTTTCCGGCCATATTTCAGAGGAAAATGGCATGATGTTGCAGTTTGGTTTCACCGGCTTTCCTGCTTGCCGTATTTCCAATCTCAACTTTCATTTCAAGTGATTGTTGGGGGGGTTCCTATGGTGGCTCGTTGCTAAGGTGGTGTGGCTCATGGAGGCGTCGGGTGGCAAGCAGTGGCTAGAGCGGAAGGACCTGGTGTGTTGCGCGTGCGCTTGCCACCGGTGGTGCAAGGCCACGGTGACCGTCATGCTGCTGTTGTCCAAGTATGACCGCTGACCAATTTCTTCCCTAAAGTAGGTGAGGTGAGCTAGGAACACATAGCACCTATATTGTAATATTTTGAGCTAGGGCTCATCTAGTCATATATTATTTGATCTGTAGCATCATGGTTGTAAAAATATCAGTTTTGTGGAGGATTTTTGGTCATCAAATTGGACAAGCTCCCCCATGCACCAACGGCGAGGCAGCCTCAAATCGAGCCAACGGTACCATAGATTGAGTCCAGAGGTGGGCTCTGAGAAGGGGACGTGAGGATGGTGGTGAAGTTGGCGTTGAGATGGACATGGGCGTCACGGTCCTCAATGACGAAGAAGCGAGGAGCTCGTCGGCGTGGCATGGATGCAGAGAGGCGAAGGAACCGGCCGGCCGATCTAGGAGGCCCACTAGGGTGGCTAGGTGGCGGCGGCCTTAGATCCAAGCTCGTGTCGGAAGGAGCCAGATGCCGGCGATGGTGAAAGGCAGAGGCTGGGTAGGCTTAACTCCATATCCTGCCCCCAGCAAGGTCATCGAAGACGACAAGCTCATTGGTGAATACGCATATCGTAGCCACTGCTTACTCCACATCCTCCATTCCAAGTGCCCTCCTTTCATATTTCCAAATCCATCACATGTTGTGTCCAAAGCACCAAATCCACATGGCTGGTTTTGTTGCCTCTTGCTTTCTCTCTTCTCTCTGCAGGTGCAGGAGTGCTACAAGTTCACATGAGTACAACAACGACTGGGACAATCGACCAAAATTACCACCTGCATTAAGACAACTGTGAGATCTACACTGATGTGTTGGTTGAGTTCTTCAGAAATTAGCATTTGTGGATAGTTGGTGTAGTTTACTGATTATTTTTCTTGGAATATGTTCTTGTAGGGATTTGTCTTCGAATAGTCTCAGCGGCAAACTCCCACATTTGATGGCGAACCTGAAGTCACTTTCGACACTGTGAGCTGCCTCATGAATTTAGTGCAGTATTTTTCTTTGTTAATCTCTGAATTTGAAATCTGTCTACAACTTGTAGGGACGTTCAAAACAATAAACTGACTGAAACACTAGATGTGCTAGGAGATTTTGCCCTGAAAGACTTGTAATCACCTCATCGATTCACACAGATCGTGTCAGAAAAAAATCGATTCGCATAGGTTTACCTTGCCGCATGCTTGGGAATACTGAATAAAATGCTGGTATATTAACTAGCAGGTGCTACATGAGACTATACAGAGAGATGTATATTTCGAGAAAAATGTCATAACATCAATCGTAGTTTTTCAGAATAGCATGTATTGAATATAACTTTTGAATCATATCAATAGCTATTTCTTTCCTTGCTGCTATCTCAATTCCCTACTGAAAGGGTCAATTAGGCCTATAGGGGAGTGAATAGACTGATTTAAAAACTTAAGAAAATACGGAAGCTAGAAGTTTCGGATATTTCTAAAATAAGGTAGAGCAACAACAATTACAATAAGTAAACTGGATCTAGCTAGCACAGGCTACAATATCAAGCTCAAACAGTAGCTAGACCTATTACGACACAAGCAAACAAAGTTAGAGGAAGAAAGAGGGAAAGTGATATCACCGAGATTCTTGCAAGAAGAGTTGTTTCACGAAGTTCGAATCCTTGAGAGGATTCTAGTCTCCGTTGAGGAGCTCACAAAGAGCCGAGTCTTCGCTAACCCTTTTCTCAAGAGATTGCACAAAGCACTCCACCTTCCACTAGTGATATCTCTTTTCTTTCGGAGGCGAGATCCGGTCTTCACAAACTTCTCTCGGCCAACCACAAGTAGATCGGTGGCTCAAGAGTGACACTTAGCCGATTAGGAGTCCTCAACCTCCAAGAGTAAACGATGAAGCAACGATCTCTTGGGGATGAAACTAGTGCTCAACAAATCTTCATGAAGTCAACACCAAGCACTCACGAGAACTCAAAACCACAACTCTCTCTCACACACAAAGTCCAAGCTCAAAGATCAGTGGAAAGGGGAAATAAGAAAGCAAGGCTCAGAGTGGTCTCAAAGCAATGCAAGCCAAGGGCGAAAATATCTTCAATGGAACCAGCAGCCTTAACTTGAAGGGGGAGGGGGTATTTATAGACCCACTCTTAGAACTGCCTGTTGGAGGGTAGAGATTCCCTTTTTCGGAAATTTCCGAAGTAACTTCAGAAATTTTCGAAAATCACCAGTACCGAATTTCAACTAGAAAAGAACCTTTCGGATATTTTCGAAGACCTTCAAAAATTTCCGAAAAACTCCAGTACCGAAAACCAACTTGAAGAGCACCTTTCGGATATTTCCAAAGACCTTTGGAAATTTTTGAAAAACTCCAATACTGAAAACCAACTTGAAGAGTACCTTTCGGATATTCTGAAGACCTTCGGAAATTTCCAAAAAACTCCAGTACCGAAAACCAACTGGTTCACATCGCTTCAGAAATTTCCGAAGTGGGCTTCGAAAATATCCAAAACACATCAATACTGTTTTTCGAAGGCAAATGCACATTGAAAAATTCAGAAGTTGATTTTATAAAACTCCGAAAAACACCATAAGCCATTTTAAGGAAGAGAACCACTTCAAATAAAGATCTTAGAGCACTTTTCTCATTCCTAGAGATAAGGCACCATCCCCCTTTATAGTGCGTCTTTCCTATTGACTCAACAAATGTAAAATTACATTTTACCATTTGCACATGTGCTGGATCACATCGTTGTTTCAACTCAAATGGGTTTTGCCTTGAATATTACTTCACCGAGAATTAACAATCCTTCACACATACTCAAATAATTTGTTAGTCCTCTCTAATCGCATTGTTATTAATTACCAAAATAATTAGGGGCCTAGATGCACTTTCAGTCTCTCCCTTTTTGGTGATTGATGATAATACAATTAGAACACAATAGAATTTGTATAGAAATAGAGATTTGGGTTCAAGGTTTTAGTAGGATAGCTCCCCCTAAGAGTATGCATTAGAGGCAAGTAGAGAGCTCCCCCTAAAACCTTGCACCCACCATAAAGCACATATAAGATGAATTGAATGAAAAGTGCGTATGCCATCCAACATCCATACAACACTAGAATAGAAGAAATAATATTACACCACATATCCTCAAGCAAACATCCACCAAGGTCTTAAACATGCATAAATATTAATGACAAAGGTTCAAACACAAAAGAAATCACATAGTCTCATACAACCAAACTCAAATAGTTCGACCGACAGAAGTAAAGATAGATAATTCTTAAAAGATCTAATGATTGATGTATTTTAAGTTGTAATACTTAAAAATTGTTGCATTATTATTTTTCATGTTGTAGTATAATATGAGGTCTTTTCTAGCTTTGTATGTCATTCCTGGGGTTAAAAAGGTTTATATGTGTTGCTGAACTGATGAACACGTGATAATCAGGTTCATGTGGATGATTTTGATCTCTCCTGAACTAGAGCTGTGAAACACTTAACAATACAACCATTTTGATAATGGATTCTTTTGCATCGTGCATACATTTTTATTAGTGCACATGCTAAATCATTAATGTGCACACAGAGTCTGCTAAACCATTGAGTTTTAACTCATAGTATAATTTGAAAAATGCATTTGCTATATGAGGATATAGATTTTAATTACAGTTTTTTGAATGGGTTGGAATCCATTTTTTTTTAAGTATGAGACACAGATACGTTGCATTTTTGTGTTACTTATCCTTGGCATACGGAAATAGAATTTTACATTAACAACAAATGTACCCTAAAGGAACTGTGTGGCTTGTAGGAAGATCTTTCCACAACATACAATGCATTGACTTTGAAATTTTACTGCTACTACATACTGATTAGGTACCAAAAACATGTTTCATGTATGTATATATACTTAATTGGATGGACTCAATTTCAGTGTCAATTCCATACAAGTACAACTTGAAATCTTTGATATATATAGGGTGATTATCAATTTTTTGCTTACTCTCTGCACAGTTCGTTTGTAGATAATTAGAGTTAGATGTTTCTAATTTATATGTTTACTAACTATGTACTGCTTTAAATTTTCTTTTATTTTTTCCCCAGGTTCAATAAAGCCACATGAATAGGATGATTGGACCAGATGAAACAAAGAAAATAAAAGATGGATCATATGAAGTAAATGTTTCTACTTGTTTTTTTCAGGAGGAGCTGCAATTAGCATTGTTCGGAATACCAGTTGGGAAGAATCATTTTTTGGACAGAGTAAATGAAAAACTCGTTTTCCTAATCAGCTCCATTCAAACAACAAACCTTTTTACCCTTCTGGGTACTAGAGCATCATATGGATTGTTCTTCCGTTTTGACAGACTCTTAGAGTTTTATCTGTATCAAATGCTTACTGAAAATTTTCCACGAGATCAAGGGTTTTGGTCTTTGCTAATAAGGGTATCATACTACTTGCTTTGAACATATATATCAAGTTTATGCATGATGGAATGAATCACATTCAGGTTTTTGTAATGCTTACATGTTGTGATTAAAACAATTCCTGTTTTTGATTTTGGTCTCCTACCATTTTAAGTTAACTTTTCTTCTCCATTCAGGTTTTTGTTCTGTTTGGTGAAAAGAAAAAGTATGTTATTGAATTTGAAGAGACTATGCACGCAATAGGTGTATCTCATCCAAATTCTCTCTTGAAGACAAAATTGATTGTAAGTGTGCTTAAATTCGGAGATAATCAAGAACTGCTTCACATGTTAAATCATATATCCATCATTATTTTTTTCAACTTCATTTAGATTATATGCTTTGAGGCATACTGTTGTCGTTGAGCATGAAGAGGTATGCTCTACTGTTCTACTAATACTAAACCATTGATTTAGTTTATGTGAATTGCATGAGTGTGTCGATATTTGGTACTTAAAGACTTTGGCATAGCAGTGTTATTCTTTGTATCCCCTGCTCTGAGGTGGCATCATTCCTTTTTGCATGTTTTCCAATTACTAAACTTGAAGGTCAGCATGAGGATTTCAGAATGCAATTCACCGTGAAATTTTAACTGAATCCCTCAAATCACATATTGAACCTTATCATGCATTATTTAGTAGTGTCCATTAATTTTTTTTGTCATCACCCCAAAAACCAAGCTATTCAATTATGATTCATGTACTTGCCTCCTAAAATTTGTAGGAAGGTTGGGTTGCATATTTGAAGAGTAAATTAGATAAGTTTGCAGTGTGAAACAATAAACCACAATTAGTAAGACGGACTCTTGAATGCAAGGAATTTTGAAATGAAATCAAGCCAATTCTATGGTATGCTTCCAGTGTGAAGTTAAAACTCTAAACCACATGCTCCTGCTTCTGTCCTGGTAAAGCAAATGGTTGTTGCTACCTTACTGGACTCAGTTCACCATCCTTTCTTCCATTCCTTTTTCCCCCAAAATTTTTCAACAACACTAAACTGGATTAGTGACATGTCTACATTAAATATGAATATATGTCTATATACCTCTTTGTGATTAATTATAAGAAAACCAATATGGGAACATCTCATTCCCAATCTGAATTTGCCTTCNTATATATATATATATATATATATATATATATATATATATATATATATATATATATATATATATATAATATGATAGGATGAAAATTTTACATGAAGATCTCAAGTGTTGTGCTAGCAAAGATTTACATATTATAATTTTAGTTTTATCTAATCGCTTGAATTTTTGGTTAAATAAATTGTTACAAAAAATAGCTAATTATACTACATCTTCATTGCAGACCTTCCTGTTTCAATTTTTTAGAATTCTAGAGGCAAAAGAATGAAAGTTGTCAGTGGATTGCCATCCCACTGCCAATAATGTATCCAAATTGTTAGGCTAATGGTGGCTATCATGTATATCTGTGGTTATGTTATTGGGTGCTCTCAGACCGCATATACGTCCATTTGTCCTTATTGGTTCCATCCATTGTTTTATGCACCTCTCATAAAGTGACAGTACTTTGTCTGTTCACTAGCTAAAAATTTATATTATAATTGTGCTTTACTCAAAGTGAAATCAGAAATTGGGAATAGAGAAAGAAATTGTGCATTCTCTTTTCAATCTGTTTGACAATATTTCTATGGGATCAAGTTAGTTTTTGTTTCTCATTTAATATTTAAGGCCTTTGAATATAATGTTGGATGCTAAACCTACAAGAAAGACATTATAGTTTGTGACAAAAAGGATGCACTGGAGTGGAGTTCAGTTGGCCACCAAGTCACTAAGATTTACAGTAGAATTGACCATATGGTCATGCCATCTAAATTCTAGCATATTCTTTGGATTTGTTTTGCATTTGTTGTGTGTACATCTTTTGCAGTTACAAACAATGTGGAATTCTTAATTCCTCATGTCATCTAAAAATTGATAGATTGTGATTTTTGTATGCTGTATTTTTTTTTGGTCATGACTTCAAACAAAAGTTTAGATTCTTGGATGAAGCGGTTTTATTAGAGTTACTACCATCATGGAATTTTGAGTGAAACAATATTTTTTTTCTAGGGAATCATTCTTTCTCATTCTTTTCCAACTCATCTCTCTCGTTTTCTGCACACACACTTTTCAAACTACTAAACGGTACGTTTTTTGAAAAAGTTTTTTTTATAGAAAAGCTATTTTTAAAAATTATATTAATCAATTTTCAAAATTTTTTAGATTAATACTTAATTAATCACGTGCTAATATGCAACCCCGTTTTCCGTGCGAGGAGGTGGAGTTCCTAAGGTTGTGTTCTTTCCTCTTCTTTTCCAACTCATCTCCCTCGTTTTTCGCACACATATTTTTCAATCTCCTAAATGGTATATGTTTTGCAAAAGTTTTCTATGAGAAAGTTTCTCTAAAAAATCATATTAATCCATTTTTCAAAACAAAATAGCTAATACTTAATTAATCACGCTAATAAGATATCTCGTTTTTCGTGCGGAGGAAATTAGTTCCCAACACAAGAAAACGAACACAGCCTAACTCCACCTCCCGAACACACAGCCTTAGTGTTGACCCTAACATATATATAGGGAATCATATGATGTTCCATATAGTTTTTCACTTTGCATTTAGTACTGAACTGGGACATTTTGCAAGTAATTGACTTGCCTTCACATTGCTTGGGAGCAAATATGTTTGAGCTGTCCTTCACATAGCTTTTCATGTTTTAGATTGAATGGCGTGATGTTTTTAGTGCACCTTATTTTGGATTATCACCTAACTTTTTATCATATTCTATGCCAGGTTTGGTTCTTGATTGACATAGGGATATCCTCCAATATGTATGGTACAATTAATATTGACTTAGGATGTGATGGTTGGTATTGTCCTTGGACTAGCATATGTACAAAGATTGGTTGCATTGGGCTGTCAGACTTTAGTTATCTTTTGAAGAAATGATGACGTAATTATCGGTTGAGGCCACAACAAGTGAACCATATTTACTGTGCTTGCTTATTTTCATGTAATTTATGTCTTTTGAAAAACTAATAAAGAAGAGCAAACAATTAGCTAGGCTCTATGTAGTGATGTATATTAAGATCAGGCTGCAAATTGCTTTGATCTAGACAGGTATATGCCAATTTACAGTTCACTGCATTACCTGAAATCAGTTTCAGGAAATTTATATGCCACCGGCTACTTGCTTCAACAATATTGTATTTGTTTGCTTCTTCTGCAGGATCATATTGCAAGTTTATTCATATGTATATGACATAAAAGTTAAAAACTAAAATGCCTTCATTAATTACATTGTGATGTTTAGCTCAGAATGACTTCTATCACATACTCAAGCACAGATATTAAGATGGTAAGGTAGGGAATGTGGCAGCTACATGTACATTCATGTGGGTGACATTTCTCTTGTTATCTACAATTTTTCTTTTGGTTTCACGTGCTGGCCTTTACAGTTAAAGGTTCTATTTTGGTCTCAGTGATAACAAGTGTACTCTTTTATTTTCTAACTTGATTCTTTAGTTGGAAAACCCTATGAATCCCATTGCTTCTTTTTGATGTTATATGTGCCTCAATTATATATTATTTCCCAGACCACCCCGAATAAAATGCGAGGTAATTATTTGATGTTAATATATTGTGTCACTCCAATTTTCCATCCCTTCTTAAGAGATGAATTGTTAATCTTTTCCATCCCTTCTTAAGAGATGGATTGTCAATGTCACATATTGTATCATTTACCTTCATCATATTGATTCTTACTAATAAAGAAATTAATTTCCCTTTTAAATTGTGCATGCAGTGCATGCTTGTAAAAAAAATCAATTAATCATATGGAAAAGTATGAACATCAATACAGCTCTAACAGCCTAAAGTTTGTTGTGCACATGGCATGTAAAAACTAATTGCCACAAATTTTATTTTATTCAGGAGGCGGCATCTTAGTTCCTATAATCCTAGTCGGAATACACTTCCTCCCCGCAGCCGCCATCACCACCCACAATATAATTGACGCCATAGGTAGCAAAAGTTCCACCTGTCTTCATCGCTCGATATCGATAGGTAGCAGAAATCATTAGGGGAACCGATTTCGTCATGTCCACGCCCACTACTTTGGTCGCCGCCTCCAGCCATCGCCGTCGGCGACGGCGTGGATCCACACCGCGGTGCCGGAGGGGGTGCCAGGGTGGATCCTTCTGAACAGCGGAGCCCCCATCGGCAGCCGCTCCAATGCCACCACCGCCGTTGGCGAGGCGAGGGACAACCTGACGATAGAGGTGTCCTTCTTGCCGGCATAGCCGCCGCGCCCCTCCAACCTCTTGGTATATTGCCTAGGCGTCCGCTACCCCCGCGAATCCGAGATCCTCTTCACGGCCCAAGATCTGCCGCCGCTGCGTGTCCCGGTCACCGCCGGGGCTACACCGAGCTGCATCAGCTTCAAGGACTGCGATTACCTCATCTACCGTGCCGCCGCCGGTGACAGCAAGCGCCCATCGCTCACGTTGCTTTTGAATCCCAAGCCCAACTTCTTCCACGACGAGGATGTCGGCATCCTTCCCCGAGGTGGGGACAACTACACGGTCGCGGTGCTGGTTGCCAGGTCCAGGGAGCACGAGTAAATGCTCCACCGCTTCGACTCCGACTCCGGGAGGTGGACCACCAAGACGGTGTGGATGGACGCCCCATGGAGGCCTTTCTCTGTGAAAATCCCCATCAACGCAAGCCGGCTCAACCACCACATCACCACCACCACCATCACGCTCGGCGGCGAGGACGGCACCATGGGCTGGGTCGATCTCTGGACGGGCATCCTCATCTACGACCTCCTCCACGACGACGACGAGGACCAACACTGGCCAACGCTCTGCCACATGCCGCTGCCGCTGCCGATGCACGCCATCACCTGCAACCACGGAATGGGTGACAAGCTAGCCTTAGGCTGCCTGCGCTCCCTCCGCGGCATCGCCTCCGTCACCAGGCGCTGCAAGGCCTGCCTCAAGCTCGCCAGCGTGCACGTCACCGATGAGCGCCTCCCCTACACCGACATCGAAACCGCGCTGCCCATGTTCGCCGTCGACGACTGGACCATCACGACATGGAGCAATGACAAGATGGCCGGCAAATTCGAGGACTGGCAGGAGGATTTCGCGGTCCGCGGTTCGGATGTCAGGATCTGCTGAGATCCAGGCTGCTGCACCGCAACCCGTCGCGGGAATGCGGCAGCAAAGGCGAGGAGGCCACGGTGATGGAGTTGGCTCTGCACAATCTCTGGGTGTCTCATCCCACTCCGAGCCTGAATGGTGAAGAAGATGTCGTCTACCTGATGGCGAAGCCAAAGTGCTTCCACCCCAAGACGTGGGTTCTCGCTCTCGACATGAGGAGCAGAACGTTGCTAGGCGTGGCTGATTTCGGCACTGACACCGCACCGTCTGTGGGTGTCGCGTATCGCGCCAGTACAATATCCAAGTTCATGAATTTAGCAGCTCATCCAGGTAATTGTCATGTAATACCAGCAAGCTAATGAATGCCCTGTTTTGTTACTCCAAGAGAAATTTGTCTGCAGGCAAAACTGACCAGTGAAATATGTCTTAGCGGCAAAACTTACCTTACTTCAGCCCTACTTCCGAGCATATGTCCTTTGGATATACGAATTTGAGTTTCAGTTTACATTGTTATATAGAACCTGTTTTTCTACTTGTTGTACATTACTACAAGTTGCGCTTGTTTTCACTATCATCTGGTTGTATTTCAAGAAATGCGGTATTCTCAATTAGCATTGCTAGTGATCAAACACTTTCTTTTGTCTAAGCAAGTTCGTTGATTACATTTTGGGATTAGGGGATTGATGCCTAATTGGAAATTACTTGTATCATATCCCTATGTATGCATGTTATTAATTCAGTTGTGTCTTTTGTTCTTCGCCTCTTAACCTGCCATATGTAGTACTCATATGCATGTAGATTGACCTTTCTATGTAAGGAAATAATTGAATCGGCATAGCTTACAAACATTTTAGTCAATGTGTGGGTAAATGAGGAAGATATATCATATATGGTCCAACCTCACATCCATGCATGAGGCCGAGATCATATAGAGATATATGCTCCATATGTACTGAGATCCTACAGATTCGTTCTGTTTGAATCAGTTTAGTTACCTTGTTGTATATTACTAGAAAAATTACTCATTTGATGCAGTGACTGGGAGAACTTAAGGCTGCTGCTGATCTGCCCGCTGGCCTGTCTGGAGACTAAACGACAGCATGAGGTGATGCATTGAAGATTAAGACTGAATGATGTTTACAAGGTCTTGCAATTTTGCATTTGGGACAAGAAATTGAACTGTGATGACGTTGGGGATGCGGTTTCCTGCGCTAGTAGTTATTTATGTTAATTCTTCTAGTTGGAGCAGCCAGTAGGTTGTCGATCTATTACTAACTTTGACACACTTCGTCATCGGCCACTTTAGGGCATGTATAAAAGGTAGAGCCTAATATGGTCTCTTAATTAATGAGATCTTTTACGGTGTTTGCGAGGTACTTAGAGGTATTTAGAGGTGGAACAATGTGTACCGTTGATCAAGAGAGGGGCAAGGTATGAAATAAAATTATTGTAACATGATGGTAGTGGAGTAATTAACTAGTAAAACATGAGCATTATACGTGAATTGAATATCTACATCCATCCATTAGTATATCGTTGTGCAAATCAGTACCGTTGTAGAGAAAAAAAAAGTCACGGATACCCTGTGATTTAGCAGCGATCAATTCGATCTGTACCAAAATCGCATCTCCTTTCTTCTCTCACTTCCCTACGTTCTTGTTCTAGGGTTTGAACGGCTCACTGGAAGGAGACAGAGAGAAAAGCGTTGGCATGGTTGAGGGTTGAAGAGGAGACGAGATCGCCTGATCGACGGCTAGGCGCAAGCCAGCGCATCTGTAAGTTATCCTATGCTTATTTGCACAGTTGATTAGTTATTTATGTAGTTCACAAATTCCTTGTATAAGGGACTGAAATTTCCGTGGGATAGCAAACAAGATCTCCTCCTATGTTGTTCTTTTAGGGTTTGAACGGGTGCACCCACGAGGAGACACGGTCGAGGAAGAAGCTCTGGCATGGTCGGGCGTTTGAACAGGAGGCAAGGTCTGATTGAAATGTACGGGTGCATGCACAGGTAAGATGTCCTATGCTTATTTACACAGTTGATTAGTTATTTATGTAGTTCACAATTTTCATCGTACAAGGGATCAAAAAGAGATCTAATATGTTCTTCATCTGGGGTTTGAATAGCTGTACCTGCTAGGTGACATAATTGAGGGACAAGCTCTGGCACCATTGAGTGTTTGAACAAGAGGCAAAATCTGATTCACACGTACGCTCAAGTGCATAGGTAAGATCTCATATGCTTATTTACGCAGTTGGTTTAGTTTTTACAGAGTTCACAAATCCCTAAGATTACTTGGGTATGGCCTGAATCGACACATATTGAATTTTCTTATTTACATGTTTAGTTCTTGTTAATGCAATGCACTATTCTTTCGTATGTACACTAAATTTGTTATACACTAAATTAGCTATTGTAGATTTGTTTATACAGAGCATTTTGCTATGTACAATTTGAGTTAAAATAGTAAAGTAACTCAAGATGGTAGAGGTTGTTTTAAAAATTATACATTGTTTCTTGTAGGTTTTAAGCATTGATGGGGGATACAGGGATATCGGTTGAGGAACTATTGGAGTACCAACAAATTGTCAGCAAGACATTCAACGGTGAGGATGATGGAATTCATTTCTACAATAATTACGCTTGGGATAAAGGCTTTAGCATAAGAAAATCATATGCTGAAAGAAGAAATGTTGCAAAAGAGGTCAGACGAAGAGTGATTGTCTGTAGCAGGTAGGGATATCGAGAATGGAAGCATGTAAAAAGGGACAATAGGATAAGAAAGGCAAGAAACATCACTCGTTGTGGCTGTAAGGCCAAACTAATAATAGAGCTAAGCAAGGACACAGGTCTGTGGTATGTGAAAGACTTTATTGATGGCCATAATCATCCGTTAGCTTCCCCAGATCAGACATGTTTTCTCCGTTCCCATCGAGTCATTAGCGATGTGCAGAAAGAAGAAATAATTGAGATGGAAATTGCAGGAGCTCGAAAGCATCATATTATGAATATAATGGAAAAGTAATATCGAGGTTATGAGAATGTTGGCTTTATAGATATAGATCTATATAATTTCTGTCATAGATACAAGATTGAAACGATAGCAGAAGGAGATGCAGAAACTATTTTGAGACACCTAAGGGCACGAGAGGAAAGAAATCCAAATTTTTTCTTCAGATTCGAGGCCGATGAGGACCGACATCTAAAGCGACTATTTTGGGCGGATAGTCAATCTCGTCTAGATTATGAAGCTTTTGGTGATGTTGTATTTGACAGTACATACAGGACCAACAAATATAAATTGCCATTTATTCTTTTTGTGGGATTGAATCAACACCGGAGCACGGTTGTGTTTGGTTGTGGCATAATTGCAGAGGAAACTGTTAAGGACTATGAATGGCTGCTAAGCACCTTTTTAACCGCCATGTCCCAGAAGCATCCTATATCAGTTATAACTGATGGTGACCTTACAATGCAAAGTGCCATTAGGTCTATCTTGCCATTTTGCAACCACAAGCTGTGCATTTGGCATATTGAGCAGAACATAATAAAACATTTCCATGGTTCCGAAACCGGTCATGAATTCAGAAAGTTTTTATATGACACTTGTTCCACTCATGAGTTTGACACGAGATGGGCTACATTTAGAGAAAGACACAAGATTCCTAGTGATCATACATGGTTCAACATGATGTTTGAGTTGAGGCATCTATGGGCTGCAGCATATCAAGTAGGCCGATGTTTCTTGGGTTTGAAGAGTAACCAGAGTAGCGAGAGCCTAAACTCGACATTGCATAATCATCTTGATGGTCAAATGACATTGTTTCGTACGTTTGGGCATTATGAACAGTGTCTGTCCAATCTTCGTCAAAAGGAGGCCAAGCTAGACTGTGTGGCATCTCAGTCTGTCCCATTTACTGAACCTGATGCTGATGATTTTGAGAAAGATGCTGCTATGATATATACACCGAGAATTTTTGCGATGGTAAAGAAAGAGATTGACCTAGCAAGAAACCTTGTGATTGTGGAAATACTGGATGGATGTGATTCCACAACATATATAATGTGCTCCAAGGAAAAAAGACAGCGAAAGTTTGATGTTGAATGTGTGGTCAACAGAAGCACTTTGGACATTGTGAGATGCTCTTGTCGTAAGCTAGAGTGTGAAGGCATACCATGTGGGCACATATTTTGTGTTCTAAAAGTTTTGTGCTCTGATAGAATCCCAAAGTGTTGTGTTCTTTATAGTGGACGATGTGCACAAAGTCGGCATTTCTGTCCATAAGGAAGAGTAGCATGCACGAGTGGTCAAAGAGTCTTGAGAGGCACCGTGAACTACGCAAGTTGGGGAACACGGCATCTTTAATAGCATCACAGTCTGAGGAAGGGTATAGTAGGATGAAGAATTATATGAGTGAAATAATTATGCAAAAAGATGGAACCGATGCCACAAATAAGAGAAGGCATCATGGTCCTGTAGTACCTAAATGCTTCCATCCTGAAGCAAATGACTCAACAAAAGTTCTGGATCCAGTTCCAGTTAAATCAAGAGGTGCTCCCAAGATAAGAATTGAGACTTTCAGCAAGAAAAGGAGAAAGTTCAAATGCAGGCATTGCAAGATAACTGGCCACAATATAACTACATGTCCTAAGATAAAGAATAGGTAAACTACATGTGCACCATTAGTCCTAATTCACAACTCTTATTTTTTATTGAGTACACATGATGCCAAAAGTGGTACTAATTGCATGTTTTGTTAATGTAGAACTAAGAAGACATGACGTGAAGCTTTGAGTGCCACCGTGCGACTCCCTCATTGCCCATGCCCGCCGTTGCATCTTGCTACCTGTCCATGACGCCACCCCCGTCGGTGCCTATAAGGGGCCGCCCCCAGTGCTAGTGAGGGCCACCCCAGTGCCGGTGAGGGGCTGCCACCATCTTCCTCTTCGACAGGTTGGAAGATATGGCGCCGATGACCAGATCGATGGCACTTGCCGGCTCATCGCCAGATCCGAGTGTGGCGAGCGAATCTGCAACAGCAAGTCAGGCATGTGCCTCTAATCAACAAAAAGGTACTATGTTCATACCTCCATCTTCTTTGTTAGTCTCGCGGGAACCGGTTCATAAGCAACCCAATGACCTAAGTGAGGATATTGACTTGGATACTACAGAAGCTGGGACTGGTGATGAAAATGAGGCTGACATGGATGAGGAAAATAACAATTTTCCGGATTTTGAGTACCTGCGACTACAATCGCTAGGCAAAGGTTAGTAAATAACATACATTTTAGCTAATATTGATTGTGTTTGCCTATTGGATTCAGTTCCATATACTAGCTAATAGAACTACAACTGATTCAATTTTGGCAATATCTTGAGTTTTAATCCAAAAATTTTCATTAAAAAAATCTAGAAATTGTACAGTGTATACTATATATGAAGTAGTTGTTTTTTTGATTTTGTCCAATACTGAATTTGGATAGCTGACCTCATTTCTTATGACTATTTTCAGCTAACCTGCAAAGTAATCCACATATCGATGCCAACACTTCGAAGGGAAAGAAAAATGTGCAATCTTCCGAACCTACTGTTCCCCCCCCCCCCAAAAAAAAAGAATTCAACTTCTAGCTCCAAACCACCCAAGAAGAATAAATAAAAAGGGGATTATGCTGGCTCTCCTATCATAACCGTATGTTTAAGTTCAATCTATGTATTTGTCATCCTTTTGTATTGATTTTATGCTTAGAGAACTGCTATAAGGAAGCTAGTGGATAATGGGTCAATATTAGGAATTATTTTGCATTCATTTGACCTGATGTCACTAAGTAAGCACAATACCCCAGCTAATAGACATCCATTTGCAGTACATCAACTTCTGCCACTCACTATAGGCCATAGTATATGAGGAGTAACATAGCACAGTACAATTTATACTTTAAATCCTTGCCATGTGTGACGAAAGATAGCATTTCTGCAGCATAGGGTGGGCTCAAGATGCAGTCCGGGTGACTTCAGTGCAGCCATAAAAGACCTCAATCCTGACCAGAAAGAAAAAGTTAAAATATTAGGATTCGGAGGCTTATTAAACATTAAGTGCTCAAGTGTTTTCAAGCAGCTTGAAATATGGTTGCTACAACACTATAACGTGTTAACTAATGTTATAGAACTATCAAATGGTAAAATCCCAATCAATCCTAAATGTGTCAACATTGTGTTTGGTATCCCTCATACTGAAGTGACAATAAAACCAAACAATCCAAGGCATGAGTCTATCAAGACATTGAAGCACATGTTTGGGGTTCCATCGGGCACTCAAATTTTTGTGCAACATTTACAAAGTGCATTTGAAGGAGGTAACATGAATAACAAGTTCATCACAACTTTTATGTTGATTACTTTATGCAAGATCATTGCCCCAACAACATCAAACCAATCTAGTATGCAATATGCCAGTGTTTGTTTGGATGTTAATAATATTGCAAAGTACAATTGGGCTGAGCACATGCTTTCAACTATAATAAATGCGGCGTTGCAGGTGCAGGACAAGATTAAGAAGAAAGAAAATATTGATTGGATTTCAGCATCCACATATTTTCTTGGGGTATATATCTACATGCTAAATTCCTCCTTTACACCTTCTTTTTAGTATTGTAACATCTCATTGCTTTTTCCCCCCTGAAATTGCAGCTATTGTATTTAGATTATGTAGATTGCACTTGGATGTAATGTGCCATGGGGAGAGCCTAGGGTGGCATTTTGGACATATGAAGAAGCAAAACCTTTGAAACAAGCTGATAAGGGATCTGGGCTTTATGCAGTTTATGGATCATGCAAGGTAATACGGTCACTCCTTTAATGTCATCTCATCTAAATAGACATGTGCCTTTTTTCCTAAGTCATTTTACTTTACCAGCTAAAGAATGTAGAAGCCACCTGTTATGCTAAAGTTTTTGAGCTACAAAGAAACCGTCAATATGGCTGGTCTTGGACCTTATGCTGATCTAGTTAGGCAGTTAGATGATGGAAGCTTCTCCTTTGAGGTGACTAACATGACCTTGTAAGTAATACTATAATTCTGCATGCAACTAATACACAGAAGTTTTCACTATATGCGTCACAGGAGATGGAGATGGT
Source organism: Oryza officinalis (assembly GCA_008326285.1). NCBI lineage: Eukaryota > Viridiplantae > Streptophyta > Magnoliopsida > Poales > Poaceae > Oryza > Oryza officinalis. The sequence goes on along the minus strand of BDMV01000001.1, from coordinate 46,012,881 downwards.
AAAAAAGGCCATAACCAACTACGCCCACGAGCATGCAACCATTAATCATGACTGACGGAGCGTGAAACTCCTCACCGGGAGACCGTGCAGGTCCCCCTTTGCCGGTTCGGCCGGGGGCGCAAGGTGAGGTTCTTAGCCCCTGATCTGAGGGATCTCAGCGAGAAAGAACGCGTGGACACAGGCGGTTTAGACAGGTTCGGGCCGCTGAGAAGCGTAATACCCTACTCCTGTGTTTTGGTAGATCTGTGAATGTGAAGGGATCCAGAGAGAGTTTAGCCTCTAGACCAAATCGGCCAGAGTCCGATCCCCTCTCTCCTAGGCCTGAGCCTCCTTTTATATGGCAAGGGGCCACCACATGGGCCATGAGCTGCCTAAGAAAGAAAACATTCTTTTACAATTAGGGCTATCCTACTGCCGGAAGCAGCCTCTGACAGACGCCGCAGCACGCCTCTGCTCAGCCAGCTGACCCATCCGGGGGACGCTCGTTTCGACCTTCATTAAATGGCGGGCGACTTTCTCATCTCGCCTGCGCCGAAATCTGGAATGCATCTGACCGGGACTAACATACCAACTCCGGGAGTTGGCACGCCAGCTCCCGCTGAGAGACAAGAGACAGAGGGCTCTCATCATTCTGACGGGATGGGGCAAGGCGTGCCGCAGGCCGCCTGGCGCCACCTAACCCGCGATCTGACCGGTCTGTGATCGGTCACTCGCTGTGATCAGTCACGGACCGGATAGGCATGCGCCACGCCGCATTAAATGCGGCGTAGTGCGCTCATCTGAACCGCCATAAATGCGGTTAGGTGAGCTCTGCCATGCTCACCTAACCTTCGCACGTGGCACCAAAACCCCAGGGGGTCGGGGCGCCCCAGCCCTCGGGGCAGAATCGGGAGCGGCCCGACCCCGGGGGGAGACTGGGAGGGCAGCTGCCACGTCACCCTCGGGCCCGACCCCTCCGGGGGAACGAGCCACGTGGATCACCGCGGCCGTCCTTCCCTTTGATCTCGACACCCCCGGTCCCATGTCACCGACAGTAACCCCCGACGTTACGCCTAGGTGGACACACACCGGGGGGGCACCCAGGCTTGACGCCACCCCTCGGGCCTGGTGACAGGTGGGACCGGCCCCAGAGGCGGGCAGGACTCCTACGGTCGCGAGTCGCGCTCATCGGTGAGGGATGCCAATCGACATTAATGAGCGGTCTCTTTGTAACCGCAACATTACTCGAGGCAGCGCGCGGATCGGGACACGTCGGTCCGTTTCGCCTGGGGATGTGATGATGGCGCTTTTTGCGGTAACCGAGCGCGATTAATGCGCACACGATCTGCCCCTCCTCAACCGCCACGGCCGCACAACTGCCACGTGCACCGTAAGCGGGCGAGTGGGGTTAGTGGAGGCGTGGGCGCGAGAAACGAGGGGACAAGGTAGTGGGAGCGGGAAACGAGGAGCCGAGCGCGACATAGGCAAGGGTATAAAAGGCGCCGAGGAAGGGATTCGCTTCCTTCCTCTCAGCACTTTTTCCTTGTCTTTGCCATCCGTGCTCTAGCTCTTCGTTTCTCTCGCCTTAACCTCGCCACACGCACTCGTTCTCAAGCTCCCCCTCCGCCAGTGCCATGACGCGGAGCTCCGCACCCAGCGAGAGGCAGGCCGGGCTGCCACGCCGGTTCATGCCGGAATCTGCCACCCGGAAGGTGGTCATGCTGGGCGAGGGACGCCCGGCGCTGCACTACCCGGGGCGGTCCGTCTTCTTTCTTTCCTTCGCCATGGCGGGCCTGATCCCGCCATTCTCCACATTCTTTATGGACGTTTTGGAGTTCTACGACCTCCAGATGGCGCACCTCACCCCCAACGCGGTGATGACGTTGGCCATCTTCGCACACCTGTGCGAGATGTTCATCGGGGTGCACCCATCCCTTCGGCTGTTTCGGTGGTTCTTCACCGTGCAACCGGTATCGCCGCCGATGGTGGTCGGTGGCTGCTATTTCCAGCCGCGGGGGCAGGTGCTGAACCGCTACATCCCGTGCGTCCTTCGCAAGAAGTGGGACAACTGGAAGAGCGATTGGTTCTACACCCCCCTCCCCGACGAAGCGCGCCTCCGACTCCCGAGCCAGCCCCCAGCGCAGGCGCCTAGCTGGCGGGCGACGGTGGATCTGGGGGACGGCTACGACGCCATCCTGGATCGCCTGGCGGGCCTGCGAACCCAGGGGCTCACGGGGGCCATGGTGTTCGGCGACTACCTCCGCCGCCGGATCGCGCCGCTCCGGCGACGCGCCCGGGGCACCTGGGAGTACACCGGGACCGAGGACCTCCTGAGGACCCACCAGGGGCGCAAGTGGGACTGGGACCCCGAGGACTTCAGGATGGTGGTCCAACTGGTGCTAAACCTTAGCTCCGTGGAATCATCCCTCATCCCTTAAGGGATCCTCCCCCTCTGCTGCGACCCGGAGCGCGCCAACATCCTGGCCATTATGCAGGTGGTCGGGGCGTCGAGGGACCGGGCCCCCCGAGGCCATGACGGCGCGGGCGGCAGCCGCAGAGGGGATCAATCTACCCCCGGAGGGGGCCATGCTTCTGGGCCCCGCGGCGGGGGCCCGGGGGGCAGCCGCCCTGCCGACACCAAGGGGAAGAGGAAGCAGGAGGCGACCCCTCCTCCCTCTCCTCCACGAGGGGGCGGGGCGGTGCGCGCCAGCGGCCGGTGCCCGGAAGACGCCGCACCGACGCCCCAGCCCAAGGGGGAGCGGAAGAAGAAGCGGCTCCGCAAGATGGGGGAGACCGAGCCATGCAGGGGGAGCCTGATCACGCCCCCAAAGTGGTTGTTCAGCCGGCCACCCCGCAGGTTCGACCCCTCATCCGCAGCGGCCACTTATTTCCAAACCCTCAAGGCAAGTCTTTACTTACCTCCTTCTGTTTCTTGTATTTCTTCTGCCTCAGCGAGATCCCGACCCGCCCAATGCGCCACTCCAAGGCCGGTCGGCCCGAGGTCGGGGAGACGGCGACCGCGGAGGCCCGGAGGCGGGAGGCTGACCTGCAGGAAGCCGCAGGTCGCCTTCGGGAAGCCCAAGAGGCTGCTCGGGAGGTGGCCCGAGTCCGCCAGGCCAAGGAGGCCGCTCAGGAGGCGGCCAGGGTCTGCCGGGCCGAGGAGGCTGCCCGGGAGGCAGAGGCGACGCGCGCGCGCGAGGCGCCGGCAGCCGAGGCTACCACCCAGGTCCCCGACCCGACTACGCCCGAGGCAGAAGCCGCCACCGAGGCCGCCTGTGACGATGCCGAGGGGGCGCGCCCGGGGCCCGACGCCCCAGGCGGCGCTCCGGACGTGCCGGCCTCGGGAGAGGCCCCCGAGGCCAGCGCACCGATCGGCGAGCCGAGCCACGCTACGCCACCACTGAGGTGGCCTTCCCCTCTTCCTTCTGCCGCCCCACTGAGCGCGGAGCCCCTCCTGCAGGCCTTGGCCACGGCCAACAACACGGTGCTGGACGGGCTAAGCGCCCAGATGGAGGCCCTGCAGGCAGAGCGGGCGGAGATTGACGCGGCGTGGGCGCGCGTCGAGGAGGGGCGGCGCTCCGTGGAGGCCATGGTAGAGGCCAGCCATAAGGCGCACAACCTGCACACCTCGCAGGAGCCTGGCGGAAATCGCCCGGGAGGTGGAGGAGGAGCGGGAGGCTGCCCTCATCGCCACCGCCGTGCTCGACAGGGCGCGGGACGACCTCCGCCTCCAATACGGGAGCCGGGTGGCGAAGCTTGGAGGAGGAGCTCGACGCTGCCCGGGGAGTTCTCGACGCTGCCGCTGCCCGGGAGCGGTGGGCAGCGAAGATCGAGGCGGCGACCCGCCAGCGCGAGGAGGCCCTAGAGGCTCGCGCCATGACGCTGGAGGAGCGCCTTACCGCGTTCGGGGGCGGGCCTCACGCCTGCTGGCACAAGAGGCCGCTGTGCGCCGGCGGGCCGAAGCCCTTGACCTCCGCGCCCGGGAGCTAGAGGCGCTGGAGGAGCACGCCCACGCCCTGGACGCGAAGGAGGCGGCGCTGGCGGCGCACGAGGCCGCCTCCGCCGAGCAGCAGTCCGCACTCCGCCTCCGCGAAGACGTGCTCGCCGAGCGAGGGCAAGCCCTCGAGGAGGCCAAGGCCGCAGTGCAGCAGCAGGCGGACAGCCTGCTCCTTCGCGAGGCGGCGCGGGAGGAGCAGGCGCGCTGCAATCTGGAAAGCGCCCGCGCCGCGAGGGGCGCGCTGAACCAGCGGGCCTCTGAACTCGAGGCGCGGGCGATGGAGCTGGACGCGCAAGCGCGCAGCGGCAGGGCGGCCGCGGGCCACGGCGATCTAGCTGCCCGCCTCACAGCCGCCGAGCACACCATCGCCGAGCTGCAAGGCGCCCTGGACTCGTTCGCCGGGGAGGTTGAGGCCCTCCGGCTGGCGAATGAGGTGGGGCCCGTCATGCTTCGAGATGCCGTCTCCCGTCTCGACCGCGCTGGGCGTCAGGCGAGTATCTGGAGGGGGCGGTACGCGAAGTACGCCGCCAACCAGGGGGCCTCGCCCAGCGCCTCTCGGAGATGGCCAGGGACCTTGAGAGGCTCCCTGAGGAGATCGAGGAGACGATCAAGTCTTCCTCAAGGGACCTCGCCCGGGGGGCGGTGGAGCTCGTGTTGGCGAGCTACCAAGCCCGGGACCCCGACTTCTCCCCGTGGATGGCACTGGAAGAGTTCCCTCCCGGGACCGAGGACGGCGCGCGCGCGCAAGTCCGGGACGCCGCCGACCAAATCGTCCACGGCTTCGAGGGGACGGCCCCTCGGCTCGCTTTCGCCCTCGACTCCGACGAGGAGGGGGGCGGCGACGATGGCACGGATGACGACAGCGACGGCGAGGACGACGACCCGGGCGCGTCGGAGTGAGCCCCCGGGCCCCCGCGTATCTTAATAATTTTTCCTTCATCTTCTGAGGCCTTCGAGCCAATGCTTGTACAGACTGGCTTTATTTTACCTACGATCAAATAAGATTTTAATCTCTATTTCAGTTATGTTTGCTATATGCACGCAATAAGGATGGTCTGTGTCGCGATCCTTCTGCGTCTTGGCTTGAGCGAGGGCTCGTGCTCGGGCCCCAGCCTCAAGCAGCGCGGGTCGGAGCTAGTGCCTAGGGAGATCCACATGTCGAGACTGGCCAGGCCGGGAGCGCGGTGACCGACGGTTATGGGGACCCGATTGTGGGCCATTGCCGATTCCCCCCCGGAGTTCACCGCGCCCCGGGGCACGGCTCAGTTCTAGGCCCCGTTTGGCGATTTTAGATGACCCGGGCTGCCGAGGGCAAGGTCGAGCACGAGCAGACTGACTCAAGTCAAGACTTTTCAAAAGGAAACGATAACACCGACGTGGTCCTTAGGAAATAAATTAAACAAGTATGTGCATGTGGGAGCCCCCGGCCAACCCTGCGTGCCCGAGGGGGGCGCAGGGTTGGCCTGAGCCCGAGGTACGACACCCGACCCCCTTATGGGTAGAAGCGGCGAAGATGCTCGATGTTCCACGGGTTAGGCAGCTCTGTGCCGTCGCCCGTGGCCAATCAAACCGAGCCCGGCCGAGGGACGCCGATCACTCGATACGGACCCTCCCACATTGGTGAGAGTTTGCTCAGTCCAGCACGCGTTTGGACGCGGCGTAGGACGAGATCGTCGACGCAGAGTGACCGGGCCCGGGCATGGCGCTGATGGTAGCGCCGCAGGCTTTGCTGGTAGCGCGCGGCTCGGAGGGCCGCGCGCCGCCTTCACTCTTCCAGGTAGTCGAGGTCGTCTCGGCGAAGCTGATCTGGATCAGCCTCGCAATACATGGTGGCTCGAGGGGACCTCAGGGTGAGCTCGGATGGGAGGACCGCCTCCGCGTCGTAGACGAGGAAGAAAGGCGTTTCCCCAGTCGCTCGGCTTGGAGTGGTTCGGTTCGCCCAGAGCACCGCCGGCAGCTCCTCGATCCACGAATCGCCGTGCTTCTTGAGGATGTTGATGGTCTTGGTCTTGAGGTCCTTGAGGATTTCCGCATTGGCGCGCTCCACTTGGCCGTTGCTTTTAGAGTGGGCGGGTGAGGCGAAACAGAGCTTAATGCCCATGTCTTCGCAGTAGTCGCCAAAGAGCTCACTAGTGAACTGGTTGCCGTTGTCCGTAATGATACGGTTAGGTACCCCGAACCGAGCAGTGATGCCCCTGATGAATTTTAGCACCGAGTGCTTGTCGATCTTGATGATCGGATAAGCCTCGGGCCACTTAGTGAACTTGTCGATTGCGACGTACAGATACTCGAACTCGCCCGGAGCCTTCCTGAAGGGACCCAGGATATCCAGCCCCCAGACAGCAAACGGCCAAGAAAGAGGTATGGTCTGCAGGGCCTGAGCCGGCTGATGCGTTTGCTTGGCGTGAAACTGGCACACCCTGCATCGTCGGACCAGGTCAACTGCATCGTGGAGCGCCATCGGCCAATAGAAACCCTGGCGAAAGGCCTTGCCAACCAAGGTGCGTGAGGCGGAGTGGGCCCCGCACTCTCCTTCATGGACATCAATGAGAAGCTCGACGCCCTGTTCCCGAGGAATGCACTTCAGGAGGACTCCATTGGCCCCGCGCCAGTAGAGAGTCCCTTCCACCAGCACGTAGCGTTTGGAGATGCGATGGACGCGTTCACTCCCTTCGCGGTCCTCGGGTAGAGTCTGATCTGTGAGGAACACCTGGATCTCAGCCATCCAAGCGATCAATCTTGGGGGGCCGGGGTCGGCCCCCCGGGTCTCGAGGCCTGGACTCCGACGGGCCTCGGGGGCCGCTCAGGCGCGTCCGTCTCCCCTAGGGGGTCGGGCCGCGCCGACAGCTGGGCCAGCCTTTCTTCAAAGGCGCCCGGTGGGGTCGGGGCTCGCGATGAAGCGAGCCGTGAGAGTTCGTCGGCGACCACGTTATCCCGTCTGGGCACGTGCCGAAGTTCCATCCCGTCGAAATGGCGCTCCATACACCGCACCTCGCGGACGTAGGCGTCCATCTGCGGGTCGGAGCACCGGTACTCCTTGGAGACCTGGTTAACGACCAACTGCGAGTCGCCTAGAACCAGGAGGCGGCGGATCCCCATTCCAGCCGCCACTCTGAGTCCCGCAAGGAGTCCCTCGTACTCCGCCATATTGTTGGTTGCCCGAAAATCTAGGCGAACCAGATATCTGAGGACGTCTCCGCTTGGGGAGGTCAAGGTGACCCCCACGCCGGGACCCTGAAGGGCCAGGGAGCTGTCGAACTGCATCACCCAGTAGGCGGCGTGAGGCAGCTGCGATGGGCTCGTGTTGGCCTCGGGGGCGGAGACGGGCTCGGGAGCCGGGGTCCATTCCGCCACAAAGTCGGCGAGGGCCTGGCTCTTGATCGCGTGGCGTGGCTCAAAGCGCAAGTCGAACTCGGAGAGTTTGATTGCCCATTTTACCACCCGTCCCATACCCTCTCGGTTGCGCAAGATCTGGCCGAGTGGGTACGACGTGACCACCGTGACCCGATGCGCCTGGAAATAATGGCGCAACTTCCTCGAGGCCATCAGAATCGCGTAGAGCATCTTCTGGGCCTGAGGGTACCGAGTCTTGGCGTCCCGCAGCGCCTCACTAATAAAGTAGACAGGCCGCTGCACCTTTCGGCGGGGCCTGTTCTCCTCGTTGGGGGCACCGTTCCCGGGGCGCTCATCGTCCGAGGGGCCTTGCCGGGCCCACTCGGCTTCTGTGCCAATGACCTCGGGGTCGGAGGGCGTCGGGTGCGGCCTTCCCGCAGTGGCCCGAGGGCCTTCCTGGGGGTCGGGGGCGTCCGGCACCATCGGACAAGCGGGCAGAGGGCCACATCCGGTCGTCAGGGGCCTTAGGCCGCCGTCCGGCTCGGGGGCCTCTCCTTCCTTCTCTCTCCCGGGTCGGGTCGGCACAGGTTGGGGGCGCGCGGGCCGAGGGCTGTCCTCGTCACGCTCCACAACCAACGCCGCGCTGACTACCTGTGGAGTTGCCGCCAAGTAGAGTAGCAACGGCTCATCTGGCTCCGGGGCGACCAGGATCAGGGGGGAGCTGAGGTACGCCTTCAACTGGGTGAGGGCCCGCTCAGCCTCCTCCGTCCAGGTAAATGGCCCGGAGCGCTTAAGGAGCTTAAATAGGGGCAGCGCCTTCTCTTCCAGCCTCGATATGAATCGGCTTAAGGCAACCATGCATCCGGTGATGCATTGCACGTCCTTAAGCTTGCTGGGGGGCGCATCCGCTCTATAGCTCGTATCTTCTCGGGGTTGGCCTCAATGCCTCGGGCAGAGATCAAGAACCCGAGAAGCTTGCCCGCAGGCACACCGAACACGCACTTTTCGGGGTTCAGCTTTATGCGTGCGGAGCGGAGACTTTCGAAAGTCTCCGCTAAATCTGAGAGCAAGGTCTCTTGGTTGCGCGTTTTCACAACCAAGTCATCGACATAGGCCTCAACATTGCGTCCTATCTGACTACCCAAAGAAATACGAGTAGTACGCTGAAAAGTAGGACCTGTATTCTTTAACCCGAAGGGCATGGTTGTATAACAATAAGTTCCTACAGGGGTAATGAATGCAGTTTTTTCCTCATCCTCCCTAGCCATGCGAATCTGATGATATACTGAGTATGCATCTAGAAAGCACAAAAGGTCGCACCCCGCGGTGGAGTCGATGATTTGATCAATGCGTGGCAGGGGATAAGGGTCCTTAGGACATGCCTTGTTGAGGTCAGTGTAGTCGATGCACATCCGAAGCTTGTCGTTCGCCTTGGGGACGACGACCGGGTTCGCGAGCCACTCCGGATGGATGACCTCACGGATGAATCCGGCCTCCAGAAGCCGCGCCACCTCCTTGCGGATGAAGGCTTGGCGTTCCGGGGCCTGCCGCCGCACCTTCTGCTGGACAGGCCTTGCGCCCGGCCGCACAGCGAGACGGTGCTCAATCACCTCCCTGGGGACCCCGGGCATGTCCGCCGGTCTCTAAGTGAAGACGTCGGCGTTTGCTCGCAGGAAGAAGACGAGCGCGTCTTCCTATTTGTCGTCCAAGAGACCACCGATCCGGGTGGTCTTGGACGGGTCGTCGCCCAGGGCGACCTCCTTCACCGGGACCTCGTCGCCTGAGGCCATCCGCTGCCTCGGGGCGGTCGAGGTGGAGGCGTCGAGCCTCTCGTCGCCGCCCGCAGGCTTGGATACCGCGGCGAGGCGGTCCGCGCGCTGCTCCATACAAGCGAGCGCGACTTTGAGGTCGCCGTGGACAGTGATGGGGCCACTGGGGCCCGGCATCTTCATCTGGAGATAGGCGTAGTGGGTAGCCACCATGAACTTTACAAACGCGGGCCTTCCCAGGACCGCGTTGTAAGGCAGACTGAGGTCCGCCACATCAAAGTCCACTCGCTCGGTGTGGAAGTTGGCGGGACCACCAAAGGTGACCGGGAGGTCGATGTGACCCAGCGGCCAGGTGTGCCCCGGCGTCACGCCGATTATCGGCTGGGACGGCCGGAGCTCCATCCCCGGGGCCTTGATAGCATCGAAAGCCGCGGGGGAAAGGATGTTGAGGGCCGCGCCCCCGTCTATCAGGACGTGCCCCAACTTCACATTGCAGACGGTAGGGGAAACCACCATCGCGATCTGCCCTTCCCGGGCAACGCATGGCGGGTGGTCGGTCTGGTCAAAGGTGAGGGCGACCTCCGACCAACGCGCCCGCCGCGTCGCCTCATGGGTAGGGGCCGCGACCAGAAGCTCTCGCTTCATGGCCTTAAGGCTCCGGCGAGAAGCGTGAGCGCACGCTCCCCCATCAACGGTGGCGACGGTGGCCTCGGGCTCCTGAAAGCCCAGATCATCGTCGCCATCGTTGATGTCCTCGGCGAGGGCCTTCTGCCTGGCCTCACTTCACCGGTTGCCGGTGGGAGTCGCCGGGGCCTTGCCCTCACGGCGCTCCTGCCTCCTCTCCTCCTCCCACTTCCTCGTTCGCTCGGCCAAGCTTTTGACCGCGCGGCAGTCTGCGAGATCGTGGAGAGAGGTGTTGTGCACGGTGCACCATCTGCCGGCCGGGCGCTCCTTACCAGGAGCGCCAGCCTCCTTCTTTTTGTCGTCCACGGGCCTCCCCTTTCGGGGGGCCCGTGAAGCGCCCTCGACGGCGAGGATGTGACCCTCGTCGTCGGAACGGGCCGACCTCTTCTTCCTCCTCCTATCCCGCCGCCCTGAACGAGCGACGGACTCGGGGGCAGCCGGAGCCGCCGCTCTAGAGCCGGAGGAGTTCTAGGTCCAGGCCTCCTCCTTGCGAGCCACACGGTCCGCGAGCTCGAAAAGCTGCGCGGTGGTCTGGGGCTCCTTGGAGGCGATCTTCTCGAGCATGCGGTTATGCCGCACGCCCCCCTGAATGCGTAGATCACCGCATGCGCAGGGATGCATGGTATGGTATTGCGGACTTGACAGAATCGCTGGATGTACGAGCGGAGAGACTCATCGTCCCTCCGCTGTACCGCGTGCAAGTCCGCCTCTTCGCCTGGGCGCGGGTATGTGCCCTAGAAGTTCGTGGTGAACTGCTGGCACAAATCCTCCCAGGAGTGGACCGACGCGGGTGGCAGGTTCATTAGCCAACCCCGCGCCTGGCCTTTCAGGGCCATGGGAAAGAAGTTCGCCATGACCCTGTCGTCACCCCCCGCGGCTTCTATCCCGGTCGTGTAGATCTGGAGAAACTCAGCGGGGTTGACGCTTCCATCATATTTTTCGGTGATGGTGGGCCAAAACCTCGGGGGCCAACGGACATTCCGAAGGCTCGCCACGAAGGCTCGACAGCCAGCACCACCAACCGGGGACACGGGGGGTCGGCCCCCGTGACCGGAACGGAGCGGTGCCCCAGAGGAGGAGGCGACTTCCGTTGCATGGGCGACGCGACGAGCGTCGCGCCGGCGCTCGATATCGATCCGGGCGTCTGGCCCCCCATGCATATCTTCTTGAGTCGGAGGCGCTGATGAGGGAACCGCGGACGAACGGCGTGTGTCGACCGTCGTCCGCCGTGCCCTCCGCCTCGACGACATAGAGCCGGCAGCGGCAGCTCCAGAGGTCCCGGTGGCGGAAGACCGCTTGCCGGTGCCTAGGCGCTGCTGCACCGTCATGACCAGGTTGGCCACGTCATCCAGCCAACGCTGGGCTGGGGTCTCTGGATCAGGGACGACGGGCGGGTGACGCAAGAGCGCGCCCGCAGCCTGGAGCGCGCCCTGGGGCGTGCCGCCATCGCCGTAGGTAAGGCGACGACGCACCCCGCCTCGCTGTCCTCCTCCATCGCCTACGAGCGGCAAGGTCGCGGATCCCTCGACCTCCTCAAGCGCCTTCCCCCGCCCAAGATTCTGGTGGGAGGGGGACGACGGGGTGCGAGCCCGATGGCGCGGGTTCTGCTCCCCGCCATCACCGCTGGCGCTCAAAGAAGGGTTGTACGCCACTGCCTCTTCGGCCATAGGGCTGACCTGGCGAAGCTTGGCGCACACGAAAGGAGATGGGGGCTCAGAAAAACACACGCACGCGCCCCCTACCTGGCGCGCCAGATGACGGAGCGTGAAACTCCTCACCGGGAGACCGTGCAGGTCCCCCTTTGCCGGTTCGGCCGGGGGCGCAAGGTGAGGTTCTTAGCCCCTGATCTGAGGGATCTCAGCGAGAAAGAACGCGTGGACACAGGCGGTTTAGACAGGTTCGGGCCGCTGAGAAGCGTAATACCCTACTCCTGTGTTTTGGTAGATCTATGAATGTGAAGGGATCCAGAGAGAGTTCAGCCTCTAGACCAAATCGGCCAGAGTCCGATCCCCTCTCTCCTAGGCCTGGGCCTCCTTTTATATGGCAAGGGGCTACCACGTGGGCCAAGAGCTGCCTAAGAAAGGAAACATTCTCTTACAATTAGGGCTATCCTACTGCCGGAAGCAGCCTCTGACAGACGCCGCAGCACGCCTCTGCTCAGCCAGCTGACCCATCCGGGGGACGCCCGTTTCGACCTTCATTAAATGGCGGGCGACTTTCTCGTCTCGCCTGCACCGGAATCTGGAATGCATCTGACCGGGACTGACGTACCAACTCCAGGAGTTGGCACGCCAGCTCCGGCTGAGAGACGAGAGACAGAGGGCTCTCATCATTCTGACGGGACGGGGCGAGGCGTGCCGCAGGCCGCTTGGCGCCACCTAACCCGCGATCTGACCGGTCTGTGATCAGTCACTCGCTGTGATCGGTCACGGACCGGATAGGCATGCGCCACGCCGCATTAAATGCGGTGTAGTGCGCTCGTCTGAACCGCCATAAATGCGGTTAGGTGAGCTCTACCATGCTCACCTAACCTTCGCACGTGGCACCAAAACCCCAAGGGGTCGGGGCGCCCCAGCCCTCGAGGCAGAATAGGGAGCGGCCCGACCCCGAGGGGAGACCGGGAGGGCAGCCGCCACGTCACCCTCGGGCCCGACCCCTCCGGGGGAACGGGCCACGTGGATCACCGCGGCCGCCCTTCCCTTTGATCTCGACACCCCCGGTCCCATGTCACCGACAATGACTATAGGGTATCTGTGAACCGTGTTGAGCACAAGATGCATGAAGAAGCATAAAAAAAACACCATACGGCTCATGAGTATCATTGCTACAGTTTGCAATAACCGATCGACAAGACTAAGCAAACAAAGGGAACTACTATGTATGGTCACTACTGGACAACCGATTTTTAACACCGGTTCGTAACCCTCTTTAGTACCAGTTATAGAACCGGGATTATCAAATCAAGACTAAAGATCTCGATCTTTAGTACCGGTTGAAATAACCGGTTCTAAAGATGAAAAAAATGTGTGTGATATGGGATTCAAACTCAAGATCTCTCACCTCAACCCTCACGCGCATTACCATCCCACCTACCATACACATCTGACTTGGATAGAGATGCTTTCTTTTTAAACTAACCCTAGAGACATCTTTAGAGACTAAAGATCTCAATCTTTAGTCTCGGTTGGTGTTACCAACCGGGACTAAAGATCCCGATCTTTAGTCTCAGATGTTTCGAGGGACTTGGACTTTTAGAACCGGTACTAAAACATTTTTAGCACCGGTTCGTTAAACATCTGAGATATTTGCTAGTTTTGCCGATCGAGCAAAGATCGGTTCTGTACTAGTGGGTGCTACCTCTACCACATCAATGCCATTCACGACACCTAGCTCCAACAACAATGCAACGTTTTCTGTGAGTTCTAGTTTTCACTTTATGCTAAAATTGACATAGTTTCTGTACTGTTCAATTGTTGTAACTTGTCTGACTATGTGACTTTTAGTGGATTAATTATTTTGTTGCTTGGTTGTGACTATTTGACTTTGTCTTCTTGATGTAGTTGGCTAAGACAAATTCTACTTGTGACAAATAATAGATTGTGCCCTGAATCCAACTCCTTAATTTATTAACTTTGGCCTTATGGATATAGCATTATATATAGGCTGCAATATGACTTCTCTTGTTTTATTGTGCAGATCTATGCAGATACCCATATTACAAATGCAGAAGCTCCTAAGAAGGTACGTCTAACAAAGAAGACAAGAAGGAAGCAATGTTTCACAACTATGTTAGAATACTCTAGAGGTCCTTTTGGTTGTATATGTGCCAATGTTGGATTGTAAATAAGCTAATGGTACAAAATGCTATGTGCTGAACTAATATTAGGGTTAGGCTACTGTTGAACGTATGACCTTTTGTTGTAAATAGGTTGTTATTGATGAAGTTTGATGGGCATATTTTGTCTTGTGGGTGTGATATGTGTGTGTGTGAACATGGACACCATGATCATGCCTAAGCTACTTGTCTTGGTAGGTTGTTGGTTAACCAAAGTAGCATGTTCAAATGTAAGCAAAGTATCATAAATGTTTTATCTAAAGTACATGTTTTCTAGGTATAAATTGATGAAATGTATAATCTTTAACCGGTCATTTTTTGAAACACGATATAGATCTCTTGTTGGAAACAAAATATAATTTTTAAAAGAATTAAAGGGTAGAGTTTTTACAAGTTCGTTGGAACGAAATGTAAATGTAAAGAAAAGCACGTAATATGCCGGTAACATGTTATAAGAAAACAACATAAATCTATAGAAAACCACACAAAAGAGAACATCCAAGAACACAGAGTAACTCTAGATAAAATGACATAACCTGAGGACCTGTAATGCTAGTGCCGGCTAAATTACTTAAAAACAACGTAAATCTAGAGGAAATCATGCAAATAAGATGTTAGCTCGTACTGTAGTACCTACGTGGTACCGATTCTAATTTGGGGGATAATTCTACCATTTTCACTCTATTAGTAAAATTATGTTTTTATCCTTAGTACTTAAGTACCTACACCAATACTTAAATACCTTTTACATGATAGCTGTGATTGAGGAGCGTTGGATCTTTACCTTTTCAGAATGCAAACACAGTAAAAGTTCTCTTTAATTAATATATATCACATAAAGACCATCTTTCTATACTAGTTGAGACAACAAGTCCTCTTAGCCATTAATACACTGAAATAATTTTTTATTATCCCTATTTCCTTTTATTCTTTTCATGTAACAAAATTTTTTTTAATAAATGCTAAGAGCCGACTCTAAGCCGTTGTCATATGTAACAACGATATTTCTCTTTCCTTTTCCCTCTCTTTTTCACGTCACCAAGTTTACATGCATGTCAACAAAGTGAGCCCAATAATAAACACAGTTGTACATGCCCGACAAGTCCTGAAATACGATCACTGATTTGATGCAGTTGCTGAATCTGCTGACGTGGGTTTCCATGACAAATCTATCATAGATGAGCTTGTTTATTTAAGCCTACTAATTAGTCCCTGTCCATGTATTTATGGGCGCGTATCTAAGCTTCAGCCATATTTTCCCTATGAATCTTGTCTATCAAACTCTGTTCCTTGGAATGCTCATCTTGCAGGTTGCAGCAGAAAAGCGAAACCCAAAAACATTCTTGAAGGCGTGTGATTTGGTCTCATGTGTCACACATCGATGGAATATAAAGGATTATTATGAGTTTTTGCGGTGGCATATAAAGAATTTCAAACCCCCAAAAAAAATTAATTAAGTAGCTTGAATATCGTAGTATGATGTAGTACAGTAATAATAGTTCACCATCTGTCAGCCTGTCCCTGTCTTGAAATACATATATTTTCCGGGAGAATAACAGAGCAGTGTTTCCTGTGATATATTTGTGCATTTGAATATTCAACTAACCGCCTCGATGGTTGCTTACTTGCTTAAGTAACCGTGTGTAGATCTCAGTGATCATGACCCATTGGCCACCGAACCAACTGAATTCTGCTGCGTTCGTTGCCTCCGATTGGAGGGAAATTGTCACGCACGCGAAACGATAAAAGTGGTTATCACATGATTAATTAAATATTACCTGTTATAAACTTAAAAAATAAATTTATTTGATTTTTTAAATATCTAATTTGAAAAGCGGCTAACAAAAACAAGAAAATTAAACTTTTAAGCTAATAATATTGTATTACTTTAAGCCTTTTGTCAGTGTCTCAGTAAAAATCAAAAATATACGAAGAGGTGAAGATCAAGCATATACATACGACTATATACTCTATTTATTTTAAAATATAAAACGCAACTACCACTAATATAAAGATTAATAAAAAATATTATCATTTTTTCATTCAAATCACTCCAATAAATACAATGCATGTATCAATGAGATTAGAAATCTTAAGAATGAAGTATTTAAAAATAAAATTAGAGGAGGTAGTGGTGTTAGTTAATTGCATGTATACATACCTTGTAATATGAAACATTGAAAAAAAATATAATGGAGGGAGTAATGGATAATTTTTTTTATTAATTTCCTCCAAGAAAACCTATGGTTACCATGAATGTAAATGAATTTACAGTAGTCCATGCAAGATAGGGTATCCGTCATATTGACACTACATGTGAAGTTGTAAAATAAGAACATTTATAACCATAGGATGAAGATGGTGAAGGACATCTGCCTTCCTCCGAGTTGCAGCTTCTCTCGTAATATTTATTCTTTAGCTCTCATAATCGATTTAAATTCTAAAAACCAGTAACTACAGAATTCAATAAAATGAATAAGTAGCCAAAAGCTGAGAAATCAAGATACTCACCAAATAGCTATTAACTGGTCACCATCACATTTGATTATGTAAATCCTCATTTGTCTCAAACAGGGCCTATGCCATGTGATAAGTCTTTTAACACGTATTGCTTGTTGTCTCAAAATAAATCAGGATTGTAATACTAGAATATGTCATGTGTCGTAGTAGACTCGTTTATTATAGGACAGAGGGAGTAAATCTGTATATGTATTTTTTAAAAAAAATACTTGAAATTGTACAAGAAAAAACTGCGTTTTCTAATTTCAATCTCTATATATTTGGTTTTGGGCCGGAACGCTACCCATTTGGGCCAAAAACCCAACCCGTCTCCCACCACCGGAGCAACCAACCGACGAAGCTCTCGCCTCTCGCCGCCCCCGCACGCGTGGCCACCTCCGCGGCGCCTCGTCTCGTCTCCTCCCCTCCTCCTCCTCGGCGGCGGCGGCGGCGGCCGGAGCCACATGGGGCAGGCCCTGCGCGGCGCCGCGGGGCCCGTGCGGGCCCCTCCCACTTCGGCGCCCCCGCCGAGGTCCCCTCCTCATCACCATCCGCCTGCGCCGCCGCAACCGCCGCCGCAGCGGGCGTCGCAAGCGGGCGCTGGCGGCGGCGCGGCACAGGACCGGCTCGGCGTGGCCCAGGACGGTACGGATTGCTTGTTGCTCACATTTCGTTCGGTTCTTAGACGCCGTAGCTTGCTTCTATAGGCAGAAAAATGCTCCCCTCTGAATGATCGCCGCAGGGAGCGGGATGCTTTGATTTGCTCTACACTACTACTTATCAAAGATTTCATCTGCTAGAACTTGCATCCAGACAATAGACTACGAGTAATTCGTTCTTGAGAGGGATTGACCCTTTAATTGCTGAGGGGGTGTGTGTGGGTTTAAGGCGCTAGTGGGACGTGATGATGATTAGAAGCTCGAACAAGATGGCCCTGATTTTGATTCTTGATGATCTTCGGTCATGGTGTGCTTAGGGATGTCGTCCGCGTGTTGTTGGATTGGATTTAGGTTCTATTTTGTCTAATGTAGTGTATTTGATGCGGATTTCGTGAAATCTGGTACTGATCTAATTTTACCGGGTCTCCAAATAATTGATAGAGTAGTAGATATTTCAGTATTACGACCAATTGTGTTGAGTTAAGAACATGCAATTCCTATTCATCCCAACTAAGTTAGTTCCGAAATGTTTCCCACATACGCTCGTGATCTGTGCACGCTAATGAAGGGTTCCATCGGGTTAATTGGATCCATGCCATTACAAATGTGCCATCTTAGATAAATGCCATTACTATTCGTCTATTTGTATCCATGCCATCCTAATACACACAAAACTGGAACCATGCCATCGCCGTCACGTTTTTCATCATCTTCCCCAATTTCTTCTTCTCTTCCTCGCTCTCCCTTCCCCTCCTGCTGGCCGGCCACAGAAGTGGCGCCGACGCCATCGCCGCCACACATGCCGGCGACGCAATCGGCTGCACAAACTAAATGGTAAAGCAAGAACCCAAACACCCAGAATCAAGAACAGAGAAACCAAACCAGGACAGACAGAATTAACCAATTCAGTCGCAAATCTGTCAATACCCAAATCCCCAAACAACTCAAAGACACCAGATTAACGATCCACCACCAATAATGACTCAGTTTAACTGAACTTATTCAGTTGCTTCCTGGGAACAATTCGATCCAACACATGAATGCTCGAGAACTTCCACATTCCACTCCAATTGAGCTGGTGGGAAGCGCCATACCCAAGTACCCAACCAAGACCCAAGAAAGGAGGTCATGATTCCAAGAACCCGACCCCAAGAATCGCCCATGCGCCCACTGCAGCGAGATCAACAAGACAAGAACCACTCACTCCTGTGAGGCACAACCTGGGGCGTGATGCGCCCGACCTCGTCAGCGGCAACGGCGGTTACAGCAAAGCAGGCGCTGGAGTTGCTGCTGCTGCAGTGGCCTAGGCAGGAGGCCGGGTGGCGAGGAGCGGCGCCACTGCTGTGGCTGGCCAGCAGGAGGGGAAGGGAGAGAGAGAGGAGGAGGAGAAGAAATTGGGGAAGATGATGGGAAACGTGACGGCGATAGCATAGTTCTAATTTTGTGCGTATTCGAATGGCATGGATATGAATAGACGAATAGTAATGTCATTCATCTAAAATCACACATTTGTAATGGCATGGATCCGATTAACCCTATATAAGTTTGATTTCTCATGTGGGATGTTTTTGATGGCGATGATGCTATGATGAGCTTAGGTTGTTTAACTTGTTATATGCTCTCTTGTCACGTTGACGTCTGCTACATCTTAGAGACATCATTTGGATGTGTATACTGAGAAAAAACGTCAAACGTAAATCCAGATTTTTATTTTCGATGCATTATTCATTTTCGTCATTCGATTTTTTTCCCCAGCCATGTGTTGATGAATGGAATTACCAAATGACTTTATATACGAATTTCCTTGCGTACTGGCAGCTTTTAGTTCCAGGCCTTTCTTGGAATAGCAGAATTGAATTTAGGGCTCATTTGGATTGAAGGAATTTTCCTATGCGCATCTTTGGAATAAAGAAATATCTCTGATAAAAACCCCTTTATTTGCTTCCTGTGATTTCATTTCATAGGAATTTAAGCATAAGCTCATACCTCGTGTCTTTATTTTCCTTTGGAAAGTCCCATACACTCTTCCTTTCTCTCTAGTATCTCTCTTCCATAAAATAATTTCCTCAAAAATTTCTATGTGTTATTTCCTACTAACCATCCAAACGAACAAATTGAAAATAGAAATATAATATAGCGTAAAGTAGAAAACACACAAATTCAAACACACGAAACTATGAAATTTTGGTTGTTTAGACCACATAAAGAATTTGAGACAGATAGACACCGATGCAACCATGAAACAAAGACAAACTTTTCATTTAGCTAAACCTAGATGTTTTCTTTCCTATGAAAATAGAGGCATTGCCTCCTCTCTAAAGGATCCAACGGTTCTGTTCCTCCATCCCAAACACGCTCATAGAGTCATAGGCCAAAATTACTTCCAGATAGGGTCTAGGAACCCAAAATTGTGTGATATCATATTCCTGTGTTTAATTATCTTGAAATTGGGAGGATTAAACCCTTTCAAAACAAAAAAAGAGAAATTGGGCGGTAAAACAATTTCAAAGAAAAAGAAGTGAAATTGGCAAGGCATCCCACTTCCAGCCAGGGTTATCAAACTGTTTTGGGTGGGATTACCGCCACCCCACGGTTTGGCGGTTATTGCGGTAACCGTACGGTTACCACGAGGTATATCGTGGTTTCAAAACTAAGAAGGTTACCGCACGCGATAAACCACGATAACCGCACAGTTTTGTAAACCCTACTCCCAGCCCTAGGATCATCGTTTGCACGAATCACGAGGCGCATCTCTCCAAGCCTTCGGCTCCACTGCAAGCCGCCGCCCATTTTGCGGGTCGCCGAAGCAGCAGCAGCCAGCCTCCTCCTCCTCCCGCCTCACCAGATCTCGAATCTTCTAGAAGCTTCCGCCCGCTTCCATCTACACCCCCGTCTCCCCGAGGGCGCCTGGATCCCGAACCTTCTAGGCGTCGGCGGCCGGGAAGGCGCGAGGGGAGCTCCACCGGACCACGGGATCTCTCTCTCTCCTCGCGTGCGGCTTCGGAGCCCCTCGCCTCCTCTGGAACCTTCCGGGCGCGGCGGGATGGTGGTGAGTTCCTTCCTCGTGTGATCTCAGGTTTCCTCCGCGCTGCGAGTTACCCAGATCGGCTTAGACGATGCATTCTGAGGTGAAACCAGAATTTCCCATTTTGTTAGTTGTTGGTGCTTGTCTCCGTGATCACCGAACCCGCAGTTTCTGCAAGTTGCGGTAGTAGATGATCTGTTTGGTTCCTCTCCTGACATGTATGGTGCAATACAAATCGAAAATTTTGTAGCAGTTGTGTTCTTGGTCAAGGCAAATCTTGGCTACGGGGCAATGCCACTGTTTGACCAGAACGTGTGTTTACATGTCACGCAAGCCGGTATTTGTAGCGTTTCTGGTGCAGGTTGCTATGTTGGTGTGTAGAATCCATGAATACAGTATTATTTGACAGTGATTTGCTGGAATTCAGGAGAGTTTGGATTTTTTTCTTTGTTTTTTAACCATGAATGATGTGTGATCTCTTATCACCTTTTACATTTTATATCACTAGAGTGCAAAAGAGTCGCACCCTGTTAAATTGGCCTCTGAAGAATCCAAAGTAGTCATGGTGGAGAATGGGAAGATGGTTGATGTTGAGGACAAGGAAATTACCATGGAAGGCCTCTGTTCCATAAGTTCTTATGACCAGTGGGCACGGATCCCTGTTTCTGGACCGCTTCCAAAACCGTGCTACAAGGTCCTCCTTTTTACTTGCATGATCGCTAAATTCCGTCTAGTCTGTTGTGCTGCCATCGTTTTCTCTTGGTGGTTTTGACATGCCGCATTTATCTTCTACAGCATGCAGCTGCTGTGGTTCAGGAAAAGATGTATGTTTTTGGTGGAAATCACAATGGCCGTTACCTTGGTGACATGCAGGTATATTAGTCAATCATTATACTTAATAAGTTTATTCTTAGCCATTGAATTTCTTGTGATGGATTCTTGGTACAAATTTTCAAATAGACTCAAAATTTCTTATTTCCTTACTAATAGAGGTTAATTGTGCATGTTCCTAACTTTACTCGAGTGTTGAGAATGAATGAATGATATGCATCTCAACAATTGTATCTTCCTTTGGTTGAAGGTTCTGGATTTCAAAAGTTTATCATGGTCGAAGCTAGAAGCTAAAATACAATCAGAAGAACCTTCAGATTTGACTGGAACAGCTTCACTTCCTCCTTGTGCTGGTCATGCACTGGTAATCACCAGATATTCTTTACAGTCAAGTTGAGCAGAACTGGACTTTCTCCCAGATAGATATAACTGTGTAGCGTATTTCCTTCTGGCATTTAATCTCCTGCAGGTTCCATGGGGAAACAAGATCCTCTGTCTTGCAGGACACACAAGGGAACCTACAGAAAGTCTCGGTGGTTAGCCTAATATTTTGCTCATTTTTTATAATCTTATTTTATTATGCCAGTTCTTATGTAACATAGTTATGTCAGTTAAGGAGTTTGATCCACAAACTTGCACCTGGTCAACCTTGCGCACTTATGGCAGATCGCCGGTACTTTTTTTTTGTCTATTTGTATTGTCAGAAAGCTTCTAAGGTACTCACTGCTTTTTTTGTCTATGAATATGTGGTGATAATTTTCCTTTTGCTTTAGAGCTCACGTGGTGGCCAATCAGTGACTCTTGTTGGAGGCACATTAGTAGTGTTTGGAGGTGAAGGCAATGGGAGATCCCTTCTGAATGACCTGCACATTCTTGATCTCGACACCATGACTTGGGACGAATTTGAGACCACGTAAGTTTTATGATTAAAGCATGTTTTTCAGTTGTTGTAAAGTAAACATGGCAATAATTTTTTAAAAAAGAGATCGAAATGTTTATGGTCCTTAATATTAGGATTCTGCTGAATGACCTGAATTTGGTAACTCATGTGAAAATGCTATTGCAGGCGTACTCCACAAATTATATTTGTTTAGGCATTAATTATGAAATCATACTTCCAGTAAATTCACTACTGAGTTCCTTGAGGTGCATGGCTGATATCTGACTATTTTAAACTGTTCTGTAATTTTCCAGAGGCACACCCCCTTCTCCAAGGTCAGAGCATGCTGCTGCGTGCTATGCTGATCGTTATCTCTTGATATTTGGCGGGGGTTCTCATTCTACATGTTTCAGTGATCTACATCTCCTTGACATGCAGACAGTGAGAATTGAATCTTTTCTAGAGCTGGTATTCGCTACTTTAGGAAGTCCAAATCAACGATTATCTGTTAATTGCAGATGGAATGGTCAAGACCAGAACATCAGGGTATTACTCCCGAACCAAGAGCAGGGCATGCAGATGTTACAGTTGGTGAGAACTGGTTTATTACTGGAGGTGGTAATAACAAGAAAGGTAAGGATGAAAATCCAGCACCTACCTTATACTATGATTATGACTTCCAAAACAATTGAGCTTATTCAATTTCCATGGTTTTATCACCCTTGAGTGCTTTGAGTGTAGCTCTTTATCCATTTACAGACGATATATCTGTTATATCTTTTCTTGATGGTTTTTGAGCTTTTCTTTAGAAAAAGAAAAGTAGCCCACAAAACAGTTCTCTCACATGTGCCTAATCGGCTAATTATGATGCACTGCAGGTGTCCCAGAAACACTTGTACTTAACATGTCAACATTTGTATGGTCAGTCGTTACTGGTCTTGAAGGCCGTGCACCCCCAACAAGTGAGGTGAGCTCTTTATGTAACTGGGTTCTCCTAGTAAATAAATGGGAGCATCTCTGCTTTGCATTACATCATCTTTGTTCTGCATATTTACTCTGAATCATCTGATAGTTTGGGTGAAAAGTTTGTTGGATCTTGAATTCAAACGCATATTCCAATTAAGTTCATCTAATTAACGTTATTTCACTTAATGCCATTATGCATTGAAGTTCATATTATTCTAACAATGACATATTTGTAACCCTTGTTAATGCTTCCAAGCAGCTGTTAGTGATATTGAAATGCTGTTGTACATCAGGGCTCAAGTTTAGTGCTGCACAAAGTTAATGGCGAAGATTTTCTGGTGTCATTTGGAGGATACAGTGGCGTTACAGTAATGAGGCATGTCTATTTCATCAGTTTAGTTCTCCTAATGCATATCGTTGTATTCTGCTGAATAGTTCTTTGGTATAGATTTATGCTCTCAAGTCAAGTCGAAAGTCCGGTGTGCCATCTGGGCAACTAAATGAACCTGAAACAAATGGCTTGGCCTCTGTGGCAGAAAATTCTAGCAGAGGGGTCATATTCGAAATTGAAGAACTTCGAGATGAAAAGGTAATGGTAGGGTGCAGAACTTCAGTTTTTTTTTTCAATTATTTTTAGAAGCATGACTACTTGAAACTTGTTTAAGACATCGACAGTCCCCAGTGCATATGTTTTGATTACTGTATTTTTTGTTTTTATATTCATAGAAAATACTAAAAGTATAACTAATTGACTATTAACGTCATTTTCATATCTCAAATCTTAATCGGTTAAGATTCCAAGGCTTGAGTGCACACATCCTAAAATGACGTCTGTTTAAGAATGGAGGGAATAACTCCCAAGACCTGTTCATGCACAACTTATGTGTTCTTAATCACTCAGACCTATATGTTCTTAATCTTTCAGACTTTAAGAGGGCAGATACTAGCAAAACTTTGTTGCAAGCAATTAAGGGTGAGAAGAGTCAGATAGAAGACAAACTTAACCAGGAAGAGCTGCAGAGTTCCCGATTGAAGCAGGAATTAGCCAATGTGCAGACAAGAAAATGTAGAACTTACTAAGGCAAGCTGCATTGTTTTTATATAATGGTGCAGGAAATGTGATGCTTTTTTCTTTCATTTTACTATTAGAAGTTATGTCTCTACCTATATGCCATTTCTTATGCATAACCTACAATCTCCCATTTAAGTTCTTCTGATATTTAAGGCTCAACTATACGCAATTCAGAAAAATCTTTATCAAAGCAATGTATGATATACCTCAGTGAAATTTGTCATTCTAGGCTGCTATTTCAGTTGTGTTTTATCAATATTCTGTCATTTAGTGCATTCAACGTTGAAACATCAATGTGCTAAACTTCACAGCAAATGTCACTGTGAAAGTACTACAACATAGATCGAATAGAAGATACTACCTCTGCTAGTGCTAGGTGCTCCTGCTGAGGAAGAAACATGCTTTAGTCTCTCTCGATCAAGTTTAATTGCTGTGCTCTCTGTTATGCAGGAATTTGACTTAGTCCGCAATCAACTCTCTGCTGAAGAAGCAAGGACATCACAACTTGAGGTAGGCAACAAGAATTTAGGGAAAGAACACATGTTCAAGCATTCAGTGAATTGTTCAGATCAGATAATAGGGTTTGATTTTACATCTATACTCATTTTCTTATGAAAAGGTATGAATTGTGTGCAACAACTTAGGGTGGGTTCAGCATTATTGTTTCCCTGAAGTCTTAATCATAAAAGGAAAAAAAATCACTTTTTGTATGGATACGGAACAAGGCTCGTAGACAAATTACATCGGAAACCAGCTTAACATGGGATCTAATCAGAAATGAGAAAGGCTAACTGTTTATCCCTATAATCATTAGAACCTGTACTTGCCATTTAACTTATCTAGCTAGTACCTTTATTTTTTTTTAAAAAATGTTACGCAAATAAATTAAAAAGTGGCATACATTTTTTTACTATTTTAAGACCATGGGCTGATTCTGTTGTTTTCATATAACATTCATTGACACCCTTTACGTTGCAGACTTGAAATGTCATAGTTTAGTCTTTCATGCCCTATTACTCTCATGGGGATATAGATATAATGATAAGAATCTTTTGTCCAAATGCCAGAACGAAGTTTTGGATCTTCAACAAAGGCTGCAGAAGATGGAGGCCCTGGAAAAGGAGTCCGAATCACTTCGATTTGAGAAGGATGCAGAGTCCGACGATTCATCTTCAGGCAGCAACCAGCGGCCTGCTGATAAGGGCTTCTGGAGGTGGAATGGATAAAAATTCATCGATATAGGTAGTAGCATTGGATGTATGGAGGATATTTCCTGTAGAGTTGCACATTCTTTCAATTTTTGCCCATTTCTTTTTTCCCCTGGAGAGCCCAGTATTCACAAGTAGATCAAATCTCAAAATTTCTTTATCCACAGAGGAACAGAACGATAGCAAATTGCGGTTCCATCAAGATGAACTGAACAACCATGCGAAGAATTTAATAAAGTTTCAGGTGGTTCTATTTTTCATCTCAAGAATGTTCGCCTTTTATTTTCGTTTGATGTTTCTGGTTTGGTCATGACATCAGGAAAATATTGTTTGCTCCATATCTTTAGGTTTGAGCTGCAAAAATATGCAATTACTAGTTTCCTACAGGGTTTTGCCCTCCGATATTCTGAAACACTTCAGCCTCGATGAGTTGAAGTCGCTTGCCTTCTTGAGGCTTTATTATGCGAAGCCATTGACAGAAAAGAAAAAAACATAATTTTTAATAAGGTCCGGCTTGTTTGAGCTGTAAGCTGCAATCAATTTGAATTTTGAGACTTAATTTTAGAGTTAATTTAGGAAATTTTTCATCGCTTTGGTCGCTCAGTCTTGCCTTTTGGACTCTGCCCATAATAGAAGTACACAAGTTTTATCCTAAAATTATTGTTTTGATCACGTTTCTTCGGCTGGCGGGAAAAAAGGCCTTTCAAGCATGCACTATTAAGAGTATAGTAAATTCAGACGACAAAGTGTAAGTTTTTAGGGCATTTAACTTTTTGTCACTTTTAAGATGTGGCAATTAAAGTAAGTTTTATACAAGAGGCAATTGTCATCTCTAATTTTATCCATGTAAACTAAAAGGTAGTGTGTATAATATATCACCTCTATCCTAACTTTAGCACACTATTTGCAATAATTTCATTTTATTTGTTTGTCCAATCTACTTTTTCTCTCTCTTTTTTCTTGAAGTTTGTGTGAAGGTTGCTCCTTGCATAAAAGATAACCCCTACTCTCATTTCTTCTCTCCTTCACCTC
Organism: Oryza officinalis; assembly: GCA_008326285.1. Classification (NCBI taxonomy): domain Eukaryota; kingdom Viridiplantae; phylum Streptophyta; class Magnoliopsida; order Poales; family Poaceae; genus Oryza; species Oryza officinalis. The sequence continues at coordinate 45,987,112 of BDMV01000001.1, read as the reverse complement.
ATAATATTAGTTTAGATGGCATTTTGGCACAAGTGATTAAGGGCTTATGGTACTTGCTTTTAAGGATTGTCAGTAGTAGTATAGGACATGTGGACTCTCATGTGTCTATGATATGCAGATCCAATGACAAAATTCTTAATTACCACTTGTAAAAGCGACAAATAATTAAATATCTAAGTTTCTTGATTGTTCTGCTTCAGCTCAAAACTGTTATAACCTTTCTGATTCAATACAAAAACACGTTGGTTCTATATTGATGGAGCAGGCTTTAAGATAAACTTATCCTGTAATGATTCGCAAAATCAAGCGTGCCACCAAATATTACAAGTGACCAGCCTACAAATAAATCATGAAACTCACGAATGCTGCATCCAAATTCTAGAGATCACTTCGGTTCTTATCCAGCTAGCGAATATCTCCAGGCGGTTTCTGACATCAGGCTCAGCCGAACATATTGGGAAGAGGTCTCACCGCCATGAATACATCGACCATCTGCACAAACAGGGAATCACTCAAATTATGCGAGAAATGTATACATTGCTGGCAATGCTACATGTTTTAAGAATTTCATTAAGCTCAAATCCCTGAGTGCATTTCTGTCATGGCATTTCTGTCATTCGCTGGGTGCATCTGTGCGTGGTGTGTGGAAAAATGTACTTCAGAATATCACAGATTGTGTAGAGTTGGTACCTCCTCGTCACTTGAGCTCTACTCTTTGATGTCTCGCAACCAGTTCGGATAGAACTGCAACAAGGCGCTGCTTCACTTCACCAGTCAGCATCCTTCCTTCCTTGTACTCCTGATGAGTTTCAGAAATGTTAGCGGAAATAGTTGAGGAAAACAGGTTAAGGAAACACATAGGCGAATTAGCTCTACATATATAGCATAACTTGTACTTGTATTACCTTCTTTATGTGCTCGAGCTCATTGTCATCTTCAAGGAAGAAGTTTAGGTACTTGATTGGAACATCCACCTGAACACCACAATCACAACTCATCCATCGATTTATTAAGGATAAAAATAAAATACAGAACATGAGCATGGCACACACATTATAGAAATGAAAGTGCCTCTCAATTTTGCATGGGTGCTAGCATTCAGGTGTAAAAATATCGATGGCTTCAACAAGTGACAAAGTACAAACGATAAGGAAAGGTCCTGAATTGTATGAACTGTGAGGGTTGCTTCTTTCAAAATATTTCTTTAATTTGCACGTTGCATTTCAAACAAATACATGCCAATAGATTAGGGGAAAAAGATACTTTACTAACTACACAAGTTTCGCATTTGACAGTAACTGTTCAACATAACGAGAAAAGGACTTACATCGAGGTTAGCTCCGAGTTTTCTATGGAGCTCTATTGAGTCCCGGCCACCTGAGAAGGCATATTTATTCACCTGGAAAAAATGGTAAAATAAATGACAAGCAGAACCATAAGGCCTACAGGACCTTATGCTTGGCTCAATTGAACACCAAAATTTGAATGGCCTCAGGTAAAACATAAAATTGTATAGTATTTTTCCGCTAAGATACAATGCTTAAGACAAACCTTTGTCTTTATTTCTTTAGCACTATCTGTCACATAAATCGCAGAATTTGGATCACTCGCAGACATTTTTGTGTTCTCCCCCTGTAAAAGGAAATAAACTCATATAAATCAATGACCTTAAAATTAAGCTATCCAAAATAGAAACATGAGCGATGAACTTGGCGAATAAAGATGCAATCTTATCAGACATTAGTGGAATTGCACTTAGAAACAGTGATTAATTGTGTTTGCCTTTTTTAAACTTTACTAGTAATGATTTTAGTGACAAAACTTGGCAGAGAAAAAGATAATCCTTCCTTTCAATTGAAATTTCGTGTGTAAACAATCACTTTGCTAGCATTAAAGGACTAACTTCAGATTGAAGTATTAGCTCTGTATTATGCCCTCATTGTTGAATTCCCTTTTTATGCTCATTTTACACTTCTATACAGCAAAGATATTAAGCTATAAATCCATGGTCCTAGAAATTGTACCTGAAGAGCAGGGAAAAATCTCGATTCAATTAGTGATGGTTTCTGGTAACCAATTCTTGGAGCAACGTCACGGGTCATCCTGAAATAAGGATCCTGGAAGAACAAATCCAATGAGCAACTCAAACTTGCAAAACAAAACATGAACATCTACACTAACTACATTTAAAGAAATTACAAGAATAAATGTATCATGGTCTGATTGAGGTGTTCCTAGACGAAATGGCACAATGGCAGAACAGAGAGTCAGCCAAACCATAAATTCACAGGGAGAGAGATGGAATCAGGGAGCCCAAATATAGACATACCTGGTCTATTGCACATGGGATCAAGCACCGTAGTTGGTCATTCCCAGAGAAGAGATGCGGAAATGAAGAAGGGAATGATGGAACCGCTTGCACAGGAGGAAAGCTGACTTTTCCTATATGATCCTCTGGGGTGAATCCAAATATTCCAACAACCTTCTTCAAGAGTAATCAATATTAGCAAAAGACAATGGTTGGATGCAAGCAAGTAACCAAGCGATCCAGTGCCCAAAATATTGATAGACTTGATTAAACTGCTCTCACCTTATTATACGTCACACATCTAGCAACTTTAACCATGTTTCATAAAAAGTATGTAAGAAAAAGGACAGAGGATTACTTTTTGATAGAATAAATAAAGCTAAAGAATTACTTGCTAGCAAAGAACAGGTATTAAATTAGTAATAATGAAAGATAAATCAAGACTACATTTAAGAAGAATCTTACCCTCCAACATAATTAAAATCAGAGAAAATGAAAGTCCTTTCGAATCAAACCCACAAGCTATGATGTCTTTTGCATTTTCACGGGCAAGCCTTTTACTTTCCTCAACGGTCAAGTTCTTCCATAAGAACTTCTCATCATCAGTTAGCTGTATTACTGACTTGAAGCATCCTGAAATATCTGAATAGGGATACTGACAGTTATTTGATATTGTCCAAACATTCCTCAAAATTACAAAATTAGAATTAAGCCAAAATGCAACGTAGATCAAAGAAGATATTGCAACAAAATTGGAAGCTACATGCAGACTAGAGAACATAGGAAACATTACACAACACAAGGAAGCATATGTATGTGGTAATGTTTCTGTGCAAGATGTAAGGGGCATGTCTTGTTAAAAAATGTTTAAATACTGGTTTCTCTTTCATGCAAGGAACATGGTTAGATGAAACATGCAAGGAACATGGTCAGATGAAAAGGTCCAGGATAACATTCATCACACCCAACCTTTCAATTGACCCAGTAACCTATTGCATTGCTCTGTTGATTCACCACACAAACTACAATAAGTACGAAAGGTTCTATCAACACTGGAAATAGGTAAATTTCACTAGGTCAGTCCAGTAAATAACACATAACCGTTTCAGCGCATCACCAACACATGATCCAAACTCAGCTGTTCTAGCCGACCATACAGCTATTCCCTCAACACTGCCACGGCAATTGCGCAGTTATACAACAACGCGTGGGAGTGAATCAAGAAACCTTACAGAGCACAGAGCACTGCAGATTGCAACCCGGCGCTTACTTAGTGAACATGAAGGGGATGAGATGACCGAGGTGCAGCGCCTCCGACGAGGGCCCCCTCCCTGTATACAGGTAGAACTTCTCCCCCTTCTCATACAAATCCAGTATCTCGTTCAAATCCCTGCACACACACACAAAGCGAGAGCAGACAATCCAAAATCCAACTTTTCGTCAGCAACTCAGTGCATATACAGAAGCGGGAAACGAACAAGAAGCTAAGGTTTGGTCAGGTGGGGCGGCGGCAGGCATGCACCGGTGGGCGAAGAAGAGGCCGCGGCGGAGGAAGCGGTGCGGCGGGCGGCCGGTGAGGCGCGCGACGCGGGCGACGAGCGCGTCGTCGAGGCGCTGGCACCCGAACTGGTCGACGAGCTTGTCGTAGTCGATCCCGCCCTTCCCCGCCGACACCTCCCACGGGTTCACCACCTGCTCCTCCTCCACCTCCACCTCGGTCACGGCCTCCGCTGCCGCTGCCATGGCGGGATCTCGCGTCCTGCTATCTACTATTCCTCGCCGGTCGCCGGCAACGTGGCGGCCGCGGTGGTGGTGGCGGCGGCGGCGGCGGCGAGGAGGAGGGGGATCGGAGGGAGAGGGGCGAGATAAACCTCGTGCTCTGGCTGACGTGTGGGGCCCGCTGGTCAGAGGCGAGGGCTTCGGGTTTGGGTCTCTCTCTCCTTTTGTAGCGGGCCGCGGGGATCCGAACCCGAGAAAAGGGAATTCTACACAATTTTGGCAAAATTCAGTTCAATCGAATTCATAATTATTATGCAAATTTGAGGTGGTATTGCCGAATGTAAAATACAGGGCACTAAAATTCGATTCGTGGTAACAGTGTGTGTATTCTGAGTCGCCATATCGATTCTCAACAAGAATAACTAGAGTGTTATCGTGATGTAGGAGTGAAGATGAAAAGACAAAATATAATAAAAGTTTGAGGCTGAACTATATTCTTTCATAATTTTACTTCATATTAGGTTAATATGGATTTTTTCTTACTAAAATTTAGGGTCTAATTTTTGTCGTATATGACATCCCGCTCGCTCGTGATAGTTGATGGTTATGGTTGTATGTAATTTGGTAATTTTAAACTTGTTATTTAAATCAAGTAAATTAGTTACTCCTATTAACACTTTGAATTTAAAGGGTTGAACCTTCAACACAAAACTATGAATTGTGATGTTTCAAATTCAATTTAAATTTTCTTACTTTTTCGTAGTTGGGTTAACCAGCCCATAGTCGCCATCAACTACAGAGTACAGACCAAACCCCATCCTAAAATCCTCCAAATCTCGCCATGGCGCCGCCGCAGCCGCCGCCGCCGCCATGGCCGCCGGCGTTCTCCCCCGCCCCCGCCCCCGCCCGCACTTCCTCCGCGCGGCGTCCTCCCCTCGCCGGCCTCCCCGCTCCCGTTCGCGTCCCGGGTCTCCTCCGCCTCGCCCCTCCGCCTCCGCCTCCCGCCCCGCGCTTCTCCCTCTCCCCAATCCCCAAGACCCTCTCCCCCTCCACCTCCTCCTCGCCGTCGCACGTCCCCGTCCGCTCCCTCTTCACCGGCATCGTCGAGGAGTCGGCACCGTCCGCCGCATCGGCCGCCGCCGCCCGCGCCGGCGGCGGCGGCGGCGAGGCCCCCGGCGTTGACCTCGAGGTGGAGACCAAGACCCTCCTCGCCGGGACGCAGCTCGGGGACAGCGTGGCCGTCGACGGGACATGCCTCACCGTCGCGGCCATCGACACGGCGACCTCCACCCTCACCTTCGGCGTCGCGCCGGAGACCCTCCGCCGGACGTCCCTCGGCGACCGCGCCACCGGCGACGCCGTCAACCTGGAGCGCGCGCTCACGCCGGCGTCACGCATGGGGGGACACTTCGTGCAGGGCCACGTCGACGGAACGGGGGAGATCTCCGCGTTCCGGCCCGAGGGGGACTCGCTCTGGGTCACCGTGCGAGCGCCGCCGGAGATCCTGCGGCTGCTGGTGCCCAAGGGCTTCGTCGCCGTCGACGGCACAAGCCTCACCGTCGTGAACGTCAACGAGGAGGCCGGGTGGTTCGACTTCATGCTGGTGAGGTACACGCAGGACAACATCGTGCTGCCGAAGAAGAAGGTTGGGGACAAGGTGAACCTTGAGGCGGATATATTGGGGAAGTACGTCGAGAAGCTCCTCGCCGGGAGATTGGAGGCGATGTCGAAGGCATGAATTGCCATTGTTGAACTGAAAAGAACTGCTCTTCATTCGTTTCGGTATAAATAAAGCGCAATCTTATGTTCATCAGCTACGGCGCATCTGATAATATGTGGGTTGAGGCTCTGATGGGCTTGTGGCAAAGTTATTTGCTAATGGATGGATATGTTTGCAACCAATTGGTTTTGGTGACACCATCTTATTCATATTGTTTCGTAGTTACAATGTACTTCTTGCTTGCTACAAATGCTTTTTATCAATGCAAGGAATATTAAGGGGTTGGTTTATTATCTTGATTGGATTGATCTAGTGTTTCATATGGACCACCTTTTAATTTATTTTTTTTATCAATGATATGTGGTGTCTGTTTAAGAGGTTAGTAGTCAACTGCTTATAACTTTCTTCAAATTTGTTGGTTCTCTGTAAACATCATATTCTTGAAAGAACTGGTACTGGGATATGTATGGGTTGTTTTGTTTTGATACCAAAACATGCCCTACTAATTTGTTGGCAAATTGAATACCTTGCATATTCTAGAAGTATGCATACCTACATCATATATGTGGGTTAGTTTAGATTGAGGCCAAATATTTGGTAGTGCCCCTATCCTATTTGGTCATATTCTAGAAATTTCTCCACTATACCATGAGAATTTGGCTTTATATCGGTAGCAATCCAAATATTAGCTAAATAATTTTACCCTACCAAATATTTTGGTAATGCCAAAGTTTGCCTAGACTTTGGCACTACCAATGAATTGGTAGGGTAAAGAACCAAACAAGCCCTATGTTGCCTGATAATACTAGATTCTGTTTCTATATGGTAGTCATGATTTTCTGCTGCTACATTGCAATAGCTGGAATGGGTTGTGATGTACGGTTTGTGTTGGTAGTTGTGGTATCTATGTACGGTTTGTGTTGGTACTTGTGGTATCTATTCTTCTCAAAAGAGCTTAGCGTGTTGCGGAAATAATCCACGCTAATAGAAATAGAATCAGCAAACTTGGTGTATTTGGCATATATTGAATATTTACTTGTATTAACCAAACAAACCATTCTTTTCTAAAAGAAAAAACACTAGTAATGCTGTATAAGCTACAAGGGAGTTTAGAGGTTTAGCTCTGGCCTTGTCAAGATTGATTTCTTCTCTACACTTGACAATTGATATAGTTGTTATGCATCGTGCAGGGAGGAAAGAGGAACGAAGGAAGGTGGATCCTGATCTGTTGCCTTTTCCCGAGTCGTCCTGGAACCAACAGCAAGAAGGACAAAGAGAGAGCTTCTTCAGACTTGCGCAGTTGCATTCCATCGGCGAAACGTATACTCACCATGTTCTTGTAATAATGCGGCTTGCCGCCGCGCATCTGAGTCGCAACCTGGCAGCACCTGACTCTATTGTAACTTTGCTTCCCCCCGTTGCCCTCTGTCCATTCCAAGTGAATGGTTCAAGAGTTCGGTTTCCATATGATGAAAATTGGGTTACAGAGTGTGGGATTTGGTGTTGCTGGCTGTGCAAATATGTTAGTCTGTTTATTTGAGGCTTTACTTTGCTCCAAGGCATGGCTTCCAGGGCTAGGTTGTTGTCCTGAAATGAACAGGAGGGCTATTGCCTTGATGACAATGGACAAGCTGAGAAGTCTGAGCAGCTCAGTGACTGTTTCATTTATAATACAGTCGAAATGATGAATTTCTAACATGAAGCGCATCTGGTGTAGTGGTATCATAGTACCCTCCCACGGTACTGACCGGGGTTCGATTCCCCGGATGCGCATTCTTTTTTTTTTTTTTACTTTCGTTTTTTTTCTGAACTTCTCAATAACCTCCTTCATGTTTTCCTTTTTTTACTTCTCATAAACGAAATGCATGTCTCTGATGAGTGATGATCAACCAGGTTGTCGTTTTCATCTCTAAGACAAAATGCATCATCCTGACTTTCTGATGATCAATCAGGTGTCATTCCGATAATCTGATGGTCAATCAGGGTGTAGAATGCATCCTCTAAAACAAAAACAAAAAAAAACGTGCAGAATGCATATCATTCTGGCGGTCAATCATGGGTGACTTGTGATTTTGTGAAAGCATTCGCAGGCTGCACTGCTACAGTCAAGGCAGGTCATTGAAGGCCGTGATAACCGATTTGGTGGCCAGAAACTATGCTAAGGATTAATTATATATATGGTCAGTCTACTAACCCTAACACAATTACATTATTAGGTCCACGGTTCACCTTCACGCTATTACAGTACCTACCTATATGTATACTGGACTTGGATACTTCCATTTGTGCCATACATTTTTGTCATTTCGGTCTACTCTATGGCATCCACATGCATCATGTGTTCTCAGTGGCGGCGGCAGCGCCCGGCCACCACGGATAATTGCCCGGGCTCCATGCATCCATCAACACGTTAATCCAAGGCTTATGCAGTATATTACTTTAATCATATACCTAATTACCTTGCTTAATAGGTTCTAATGAAGGTTAAGCAGATGATCTGCTTGCAAACAAGTAAAGCAAGGGCCAAACTACCATGCTGTGGTTTGCACTATATAGCCATGAAGGCCAAGACAACATAATTCACTAGGACTTATTTTCAAGATAGTACTACTCCTATAATCAAATTTATTGACGATAATATTAGCCTTGCCCAGGCTCAACAAAATTCCTGAATCTGCCATGTTCTCCAAACTGTAGTAATCCGTAACAACTTGACTAACTGGAGTTGATATTTTTGAAGTTTATTTTAGAATAACGAAAGTACGAGATTGTCCATCTCTTCACACTACTATATAAACGATTTTTTTATAAGAGTTTCTATAGGTAGGTTATAGGTGGACTATAACTGATCGTACCTGTAATAATTGACCTATATTTTTGTATATAGCTCCTTAAGAGATTCACATGTAAAAATTAATTTTCACAAACAAACCTCTTGACACACTCGCATACAAAAATAAGTTTATTTTTACAGACAGGCCTGTTAAGAGTCCCGCCTGCCACCAACCCACCACCATCTTAAAATATCTAATTTCCTCCCTCCACTCCTCCCTCTCTCCCCACTCCTCCCTTATCCTTTCCTCTTCCCACTCCTCTCCTCTCTTCTCACCCCCCTCCTCTCCTCACCCGAGCTCTTCTCACCCCATCTTCTCTCCACTCCTCTCTTCCCACCGCGGCGGGAGTGGCCGGCGGGGAAGGTGCACGTCAACGATGGCGGTAGCCGTTCCTTGCGCTCCTACGGCGGCGGTGGGAGGCACGCGTCGATACCGGCATCGACGGGACCCTCCTCAGTGCTCCTCCGGTGGCCGCGGCGCTCCCCCATGCGGATCCGGCGACGGCAGCCCTCCCCCACACGGATCCAACGACGGCGGCCCCTCCCTCGTGCTCCCCCTCGCGGATTCGACAGCGGAGGGACAGTGGAGACGCGGGGAGAGGCAACCGCGGCCTCGACAACGGCGATGACAACCACGAGCGGTGGGAACTCGGTGATAGCGATGACGACGAGTGGTGGTGGACTGTGGCGACGACGTCGCTGGCGGATGGGACCTAGCTAGGGTTTGGAGTTTTGATTTTTGGGGTTTTTTTTATTTTTTTCAGATTTTTATTTTTGTGTGCGAACAATATAAGCACCCGCACGTGAAAATCCAATTTTTGTATGCAGGTGCGTAGCCCGCATAAAAAATAACGATTTCGCAGACACTTTCGTGCAGACAAATGGCTCAATCACACGCAAAAATAAATTTTGACCATATGAAAAAAATATTTTTTATAGTGACACCAACTAAGATACACACAACCACATCCGTGAATAGAGGATTTGAGCCCCTGATGACTACTCTGCACCTCATCAGTAATGCTTATTTACAAATTATTTTTGCAGATAAAGTATAACATCCAATTCTCTGATACACTGACTAAATATGTACATATGTACAGTTATATTAGTAGACACTATCTAAATTTTGATGGGTAAAATCATACGCTCGCGACTTTGTCGTCAAAACAACAGTGGGTTAATTTTGGAAACGATTTTAGTTTCAGTTCTGTTAATACGTATATGCGCGTACACTCATCACCTGGGACCTGGTAGGTAGATTAGGCTTGGTCGTGGTCTGATGATAAATAGGCGTGTGTGCGTGTCATGTTGCCATGTACGCACACGTTAGTCGTTACGTAGACATGCAAAGCACACGTTAGCTAGCTCCTTGGCTACTAATGATCAGGTCAAAGCTTAGTCATTAGTATAAATTCTGCACCAACCTATGGCCGCACGCATACGGAAAACGGTACGATTGGCCGTGTTCTGCATGGTGGTCAACGTAGTAACATATGCTCGGAGACCTTGCGTAGTGTGCCATTTTGGTCGTTTGGGGAGGTGTAATTTCTTCTAAAATCAGATTTTTGCTGTTAGAAACTATCTAAAACAGGCTAGATTGTAATCTAAATTCTAAAAATACGTAGTTATAAAATATAAAAAAATAAAATCAGAAGTTAAAAAACTTAGCTTTTTCCAAAAGAAAGCTAAAAGCTCAAAGAACAAGAAGGCAATGTTCTGGTAGACTTACTCGCAAAAGCTAGACGAGTCGTAAGTCTATCGAGTGTCCTGCGAAAACATACTCGCTTATTCTCACAAGCTGGCTAGCTTCTTATTATCAGCTGATTCTTGAAATCTAGATCCCTAAATTAATTTTAAGTATATTAGTCGATAGAAGTCACAAATTAATATATACTGCTATAATTCTCATACTCTGAAGGAGAGGACGAGTTAGCACAAGCAACCTTCTTGGGCAATATTTTCATACACAAAGAACAGGCCAATTATATTGTTCCTAACTAGGTGGATACAATGTCTTATAAAAACACTACCCGGTTGTAGCAACTGAGATCTGTAAATTGAGACTAAAGATCTCGATATTTAGTATCAATCGATACTAAAGATACATACTAAGTCAAAAAAATATGTAAAATATGGGATTCAAACTCAAGATTTTTCACCTCAACCCTCACGCATGTTACCATCCCACTTAATATACACATCTAACTTGGATAGAAATATTTTTTTAACTAACCTTGAAGGCATCTTTAGTACCGGTTGATAACACCAATCGGTACCGGTACTAAAAACATCTTTAGTACGAGTTAGTGTTACCAACTGATACTAAAAATGCATCATTAGTATCGGTTAGTAATATTAAACGGGACTAAAGACCTCCAACATTAGTTTTGGTTGGTGTTACCAACCGATACTAAAAATATATTTTTAATACTATTTGGTAACACCAACCGAGACTAAATATGTTTCTAATGAGTTGGGCTTTTAGAACCGATACTAAAGCATCTTTAGTACCGGTTCTTAATCTAGCCGGGATAATGAGGTTTAGGATAACAAATCGTTTCTCTCGTAGTGAAAAAAAACATTTTTGTTATGGTGGTGAAGCTAAAAAACATTTATTGAGGATCAGGGTTTACACTTTCATTTTCGAAATTTCAGGAATTTTCGGAACTTTTTTTTGCACAAAATTATTTTGAAAGTTAACAAATTTTGACTAAATGTGACCAAGTACACAAAAATATAAAAAATAAAAATTTCAGGACAAATATGTGCCTGCCGGAGGGGGAGGGGCGTCATTTCTGATATGTGTGTGTGTGCGCAGATGGAGATTTGGCAACTACGTACTAACTAGCTCCATCCATGAAACATGATCTGTTTGAACATCTACTATATATCGAAGGTAACCACCGTAATAATTGAACAGAAATGTTTGTTTCTGCCAAGAACGATGATATATGCCAGATCGTGGCTTGTATGGTGTCAGATTATCGGTGATCGAGCAGAGTATAGCTATAGCTAGCCGCTCATGCCCAGTAGTTTGTTTTTCATGTATATGTGTACCTCTTGTTGTATCAAATATACTTCAACCTTCTGATAAAATGATATACTGTTGATTTCGTAGATGTATATTGTGAAACAAGGGCGATTATTAGTGAATCCTCGGATTTATTCTCTTTCTCTTCCATAAAAGCAGAGGCGCAAAAAGTTTAACTCTATCCCTTCATATAAAAATCACACCACTGAGACAATGGATAAAACATACAGAATATAGGGTGGAGTTGTCTGTTTGTTAAATCAATCTTTATTTCCATGCATAAAAATGCCTATACCTATGATTAGGCCACCTTAGCACCACACTCAAAGAGATATATGCCGACGGTAAATCCTTGGCTTAACTAAATTCCAATTGAAACTACATCCACTTAAATACAATTTCACAGTAGAATTTGAATCGTGATGGATAGAGATATACACTCACAACTATAAACGGACCTAGGGTCCAGGCCACCTGGGCCATGGCCCAAGGCCTCGGTGTTCAATCCCATATAATCTCATCTAATTTCACCATGCATGTATGGGTTAAAAGCACTTGAGGCCAGTTCAAGGCCTACTCAAATTATGGTTCATCCTTGACCACGGCTCCACCACCGCACTTTTAGTTCTTTCATGGTATTTTGTTTATGTTTTTTTTCCTTTATTGCACCATCAGACATCAGAGGTAAATCTGACAATCAATTTGTCCTATGTTATATTAATGGCCATCACCTGCTTAAATATGGATAATATATACTTTAAATCTTTAATAGTGTATAAAAATCTTTAAATTATCACATTATTTAATTAAAATATTGTTTAACTCAGTGTTTTATGAATTTCATCTCTCCATATTTAAGTTGGAGTGACCTATTTAATTTTCCTCAACAAAAGTTGCTTTCTATTTTTTTCTTCTTATATGGTTCAAATCAATAACTATTTTTCACTGTTCTGTTGCAGTACATAGTATTTTTATTCTAATTATATCTCTAATAAATAAAAAATCATATAGGGAAGGATAGATTGAACTGTAATTTCCATGTAAACCAACCTCATCATATAAGCGAGGATTGAACTGTTCAGTTTGAAAATGTTACTTATACCATTTACCATTTTATATAACAGATGCAAGAAACCTCACAGGTTACTGCAAGAACATTATGTGATAATTGTAGAAATCAGGTGCAATATAGATTTGCTTAACAATATGGTTAACTTTCTTTTCTGAGAAAACAATGTGATTTAATTTGCACATTTGATCCATCATCAAACAGGTTAGAAACAATGAGATGATGTTGTATATGAGAGAAGGGAATTAATTTCACCACAGATTGATAATCAAAAGGATACAAATAATTGAGGCAATGTGGCTTATGAGAGAAGAGGATAGGAAGAAGGGAGACAATTTACACCATAGTTTAATTATCCGAGAGCTAAAAATAATTAAGGTGGTGTGAATCCGTGAGAGAAACATGAAATAGCATTAACTACACATATATTGCTGCAAACTGTATAGGTTATTTGACATACATATGTTGGCAATGAATCACGCTGCCACACCTTGAGCACGTTATTTGTAACCAACAGTGGCACCCGGAGACATGCCTCCACAGGGAAAAGGTAGATGTCATCGAACGAACACCCAGGATGAACATGCACCAATTTGTTCTAAACTTGGTATGCCAACTAGAACGTCCTCTAACGTTGTAGCGATGAGAGATGATGAACAATTGAGAGTTTGGAGAAGAATAGAATTTGAGATAGATAGCAAAAAGGAGGAAGATGTAGAATATAGAGGGTAAGGTAATAGATTAATTTTGACGATTGATTGGTTGCTGTTTCAATCGGCCTTGGCCCTTTTATATTTATAGGAGGCGTTGCTTCCCAAGGTTTTTCTCACATTCAATTAGGCTTAGAAATCAACTAGGACTCGAGAAATCCTGGTCTAAAACAAAGAAACACGAGAAATAGCTAAATTGGATTCGGACTTTGTGCTGAAGGTCTGACCGCTCGGACACCTGTGGTCTGACCGCAGTGCATTGTTCAATCTGACCGGCCTTCGTGGAAAACCTATTGTATTTTCCAAATTTGGCTCAAATTTACTATAACTTGACACTAGTGCCAAATTTGGTTATCAACAACATATATATTGTGTAAATTAATTGTTTCATATATAATTTTTGACATCATACACAGTTTGAGTTTTACATCCCCTTGCCCATTATAGGATCATAAAGGGGCAAATGAAAAAAAAATCTGAAAGTTGTTCAGATAGTTCTTTTTAAAGGACAAAAGGTCCCTATGCCTTCTAATTTTCGTTGAAAAAGAAGCCACCAAACATTCAACATTCAGGGCTCAAAACAACAGCAAAACGTAACCCGGCCACCACAACACGTAAGCGAGTCACATGTGTTAAAAAATGTGACTTATATGACATCATACCTTTATATGACGAAATATTGGTGAGAAATCCCTTTGAAATCTCTTAGAAATATTTATATGATGAGAGTTTATCTTCGAATGGAAGTAACACATTAGTTAGCTAGGGTGATCGATTAACATAATAGTTAGCGTGACTAATTAATAAAGCCTTAATTAAACTAGGGTAATTAAGTCGGTACATATTTCTCCTAATTGGCTCTCTCTTGCAACTTACAAATTAAACACCCCCCATAAATCCATTAATCTGTAGTGAGATGGAGACTTTCACCAGCTACCAAATGTTAAACAACCATATATGCATATGCCCGTGGATCATGTGTTAGCTCAGCAAATTAAAACGCGGTTAGCGACGTGCTTAATTAATATTGTATATACACGGGCGTTTACTTATGAGTTATGACCTTAATTTGAACCATGCACCAAAAACCAAAAGCACAAGTAACGTAAAGTTTTCTTCCTAAGGTCTAAAGAGAACTTGCCGGTGCTAGGAGAGGAACCCGCCCCGAAATTGTCACACTGAACTTTTTACATGCTGCTCATATATAAGGCTGCCGACCAAAATCCGGGAAAAAATGTGGTCAAAACGATTAAAATGAATAATTACCGTTCAAAAAGAACACTAAATGAATAAAAATTTTCAAATTATTTTTCAAAACAATTCAAGTATCAACAACTTAAATTTTAATTCAAGCACTGCAATAGATTTTTTTTTTACAGACGAGTAAAATGGCATTTGTAGATTTATCTAACAAAACGCCTATAACCGATTATCTGAAAATATTGCACACACGGCTTAAGTTCCCTATGGAACAGTTTTACACTAAAAGAAGCGTCTTCAAAAATATATATTTTACAATGAAGGTTAACTTAACTGGGCGGGCAAATGACCGCCCTCATGGCTTTTTATTAAGAAGAAAAAGTCTTGTCCAAAATCGGCTGAGAAAAGTCATGGATCCTAGCCCCACGTGTGGACTCGCTCCTTATGGACTAGTTCTTAACCCATGTTTTGAGGTCTCTGTTCCCTACACAAGGGTCCATCCTTTATAATCAATTCTTAACATGTTTTTATGAGGGACAAAACAACGAGTGACTATTTTCAACTAGGCCTAAAAATCACTCTTGTGAAGCTTCAAACCCATAACCTAAAAGTGCTACTTGACCACAGTAACAGGTAGGCTACAGGCCCTTTCACTACATTGAAGGTTAACATTGTTGGTGACTATCAAATTAACAAACAAAGAATAAAAACGTTAGACCCTGATTTTTCTTGTGCGCTATATATTGAATTCGTCAATTTCATATATAGCTAGCGAAAGAAATCAAGATATTTTGATCTTGAATTTACGCAGTTCTATAATATCGCACTTTACTATATGTGAGATTTCTTTTGGAAACAAAATGCAATTATGACCTCTAGAACGATGTATTTCGACTGGATTCATATAGGAGTACGTCATATCATACGATCCTCACCAATCGATATTAGGATCATTCAGGTGTGCGGGAGTGTATACGGTTACCACATTACTTTCTATTCATGGTTCAGAAATTAATAGCGCCCCTGGTTAACCATATCTTGTGTGAAGCAAGAGCTGGTAAAAGGAAATTAGATTTTACATGTGCTTTGGTATATTAAAATGGGAAAACCGGTTAAAGTCAATTTGAATTTTAGTTTTTACGATGTATGAACTTTAATTTTACAAAAGTGGCGCTAGTGCCATGCGCACATGTTCTTCAATAGGGGTGTATGCATATACTCCCTCCCTTCGTTTCATACCATAAATCGTTTAACTTTTTTCTTTAAATTTTTTTAAGTTCGATCAAATTTATAAAAAAAATATAGTAACATTTTTAATACAAAACAAATATTTTATCAGAATATATTTAACGTTGAATTTAATGAAATTAATTTGGTGTGATAGATGTTACTATATTTTTATATAAACTTAATTAAATTTAATTTTTTTTATAAAAGATAAAACAATTTATAATATAAACGGAGGAAGTATATGGTTTAGTATTGTCACCACTTACTCTGTGCTGTCGTCTTGCT
This sequence comes from Oryza officinalis, assembly GCA_008326285.1. Classification (NCBI taxonomy): domain Eukaryota; kingdom Viridiplantae; phylum Streptophyta; class Magnoliopsida; order Poales; family Poaceae; genus Oryza; species Oryza officinalis. The sequence goes on along the minus strand of BDMV01000001.1, from coordinate 45,971,004 downwards.
CAAAATGCATGTTTGGAGCAATTGCTTAATTAGGCAGAGAATGAACGCAAGCGTACGTCATCCCACTAACATAAAGTAACCCGGCCGGCCAGGATAATATTACTCGTTCCTACTCATTTGAATGTCAATTTCCAGGTGTTGACCTATATACAATTTTTTCTCAAAAGAAAATGATGTGGCATGTAAAGCGGCCAAAGGAATAAAGAAAATCTGCTGTGTCGGCTACTTGAGGTTGAAAATATATGTTTTCCATTTAGATGACATTTGGACAATGGGTATGTACACTTAAAACCTCCACCTCTTCCCTTAATTGTTACATTTGTCTAAGCCCTATTCGTTTCAGCTTAAAATTATTGTATCTAGATTATTAAACTAGATTACTAGAATAAATTATGAGCCGTTTGTTTCTCTGAATTATTTGAAGGCATAGATTACTGGGATTAAAATGCTAAAGTCTATAATGCCCAGCTATTTTGGATGCATTATTCATTCTTTTGTTACTGTAAACAACAAATACATAATTTGAAGTAGCTAAAAAAATATTGTCATATATCAATAAATAAAATATTCATGAATATTTTGTTTGTATAATAGGCTAAACACCAAATTATCATCTCCTAGCAAATAAAGCATCGGCAATAAGTGAGGAAAGAACGACACAGTGAGAGCTGAGAGGTACAGATGAGCAAAGGTGGGTAATTTCTTTCAAGTATCTAGGGGTAATTAATGGGTCTTTAACCACCCAATAATATATGAAAATAGCATCTTTATAGAAGATTATCAAATTATACTAATCTGAGTTCTAGGTTATAATAATCTATCATAATAATTTATCGGTTTGTTTTAGATTACTTCTAATAATCTAGATTATAATAATCTTAAGCTAAATGAAACAGGGCCTAAGAAACACCCCTTAACTCTAGTACCGGATTTAGTAACCTCTAAATTATTAAATCCATTCTCTTTACCCCCTTAGTCCAAATCGATATGTTTTTCACCTGCGCATGGTCCTATCAGGGACACATCATGTTTCTCAAACTCTTACTATTCATCCCTCTTCCCCTCAGTCTGCCATGAGCTCACATGCCATCCTCCATGAGCCAACCATCCACCCACACGTCACCTCCCTTGATGAGCTAGGGTTCATCGCACACCTTCTCCTTTAGTTTGGAATATGAGATAGAGGGGGTAGAGAGATAAGGTAGAGATTGCTACCTATAGCTACCCCTTAGGTTATTGTCAAATTGAGACCACCCTTTGTGACTCTATCCCCACTATGCTAGATAAGATGTGGTCAAAACTCGTGGAGGAGGTGGTGGCTGGGATGAGCCTAAGCTTGAGAAGTAGAGCCATAATAGTGGCATGGTGCCTCCAAGGTGTGTGGCGGAGTCGATGGCTGAGGTGGAGCTCTAGGAGTGGGAAGCGGTGAAAGCAAAGATCCCATGGAGTGTGACTTGCAGTGACTTCCCATAAGAATGAGGAGGACATCGATCTGAACTTGTGTGGTAAGTAGGATGGGACAAAGCCAGTCTCCTTAGTCGATCTAAGTGTTGCACATGCCAACAGTTGTTTTTGTCACCATCGCCGCTCAAGGAGATTAAGGCCCGCAGAGGTAGCGGTAGAGCTCCAGCTCGAGCTTGGAGGAGGCGGTGGAGCTTTGTGCCTCTTCCGTCAAACTCCAGCGCTGGCTCTAACCTAGAGGGAGAGGACAACCCAGGGTGGGAGGAGGAATAGAAAGCGAGCGATATGGCAGTTGGTTACCATCAGTTTTTAAATTCTTTTTAGCTGACTTAGGCTGTGTTCGTTCCTGCGTGTTGGGAACTAACCCTCCCAACACGCAAAACGGAATGGCTCATTAGCGCATGATTAATTAAGTATTTGCTAATTTTTTTTGAAAAATGGAATAATATGATTTTTTAAAGCAACTTTCGTATAGAAACTTTTTGCAAAAAACACATTGTTTAACAATTTAAAAAGCGTACGCGCGAGAAAAGAGAAAAGTGAGTTGGGAACTCTCGCACACGAACACAACCTTAATAGCTAGGTACACAAAAATCACCCTAATTTCTACACAGGGATAAAGTGAACGGTTTTAATAATTGAGACGCTATTATATGCATGGCCAGAGTTAAGAGAGTTCTTAATTTTAGATAAATGCAATTGTTGAGGGAGGTGACATAGTGCGATACTTAGTGGCATATAATGGAATTATTTTTTCATTAAAAAAAGTTAAAAGAATATATATGGCCTAATCGGCTAATTCCAGAAGTGGTTTACAACGATGAGCTAGCAGGCAAAGCCAGAACAGCAAGTACGTGTGACGGTAGTGTGACTTCATCAGAAAGAAAACTTAATATGTTTGAGCTATTTAAGCGATAAGTTATAATTTACATATAAGTACTTGCAGGTCCATTTGATACAACTTCTGCTTTAAAAGCAAACAGAGTAGAGGAGCGGCGGAAATGCTGTTTCACCCTCACAACATAATTTTTAGCAACAATTGCTCATTTGACCCTATTCTGAAGTTTAACTATCAATTCGATCCTATTTTTTTAAGTTTGCTTATTTGACCCAGTTTTTCAAAACCGAAGTTACCGTCTAACCCTACTTTCACTGCATCTTGAGTTATTCATTTAGAAAAAGGAAAAAATATGTACTTACAAGCCCAAGTGACTAAAATGCCCCTGATTACATCAACCCTATCCTCTACCACTCATTTGGTCATTCCTTATCCTCTCTTTCTTCTCACTCTCCAAAGCGCAAAGGGCAGAAGGAGCGATGGTGGCTACGGATGAGCGACGTCGGCTCGGCGACAGCTGCGGAGGGGCTACGGTGGCAGCTCCGCGGGTAGAAGGAGCGGCTCGATGGCAGTTACGAAGGAGCGACGACGGCTGCGGAGGAGCGGCGATGGCTCAGTAGCGATTGCGGAGGGCTGCGGTGGCGGCTCCGCGGGCAGGAGGAGCGGTGGCGGAGGCGGATGGGAAGCGGCGACTTCGCGAAGGGCGGGAGGTTCAACATCGGCTCGACGACGAGGAGGACCACCGGCGGCGGCTTCGTGAAGAGCGGGAGGGACGGTGTCGACTCGACGACGAGGAGGACCACCGGCGGCGGCGGAGGGGCCGCAGCTCGGCGACGACCACCGGCGGCAGCGGAGGGACGGCGGCTCGGCGACGAGGAGGACCGCCAGCGCCCGCGCACATCTTCGCCGTGAGCTTGCCGCCCATGGTTTCTTTCACACAAAATTGGACCAAAGGAGAAGAATTAACTTTGGAAAAATCAAAGTTTTAAATCTCCGGCTAAGCCTCTTAGCTGCTGACCTTCTCAATAGCTAAGCACAGCTATAGCCGGAGATAGCTGCAGCTAAGCCATTTAGCTGTTTTTGCAAATAAATAAATAAATAAAAGACATGATCTTGGCATAACTTCATAACCATTACCAATTGATGCATAACCAGTTCAAATGAGTACATTACAGGTTCATAGGAGTACATTACATCACAGGCTAAGTGGTTAACAGAATACTGAAACATCAGTTTCACAAAAGTACAGCATTCTGGAATAAAGACAACAGTACAACACAAAGGTCATCAAGAATTCTGGATAGTGGATACTAAATTACTAATATGAGGCAATATTGCAATCTTCATTTCTTCTAGTCATCAATCATCGGTCTCAGAGACATAGGGAGAGGGAGAGAGTGACTTATCAGAGTCAGAAGTCTACATTGGAATACCATCATCACAATCTTCTGAGTCGGATGATGGAGCTTCAGGATGCACTGGGGCATTGCGCATCAAAGACTGTAGGCTTCTGACTTTCCTCTTCTTAGCGTGCACAGGCCTTTTCCTTTTAGCTGGTGCTGGTGCTTGTGGTGTTGTGTGCTGCTGTGACTCTTTTGCACATTGTTGATCCATTTCACTTGATGAAGGCACAACACCAGTAATGAATTCATTGTCACCATCTGCCACAACATCATCCACTTCCTTCTCTATAGGATCTCTACCCTTGTTCTCTCTCTTATTTCTTAACTTGGAGTTAGATTTAACAAACACCAGATCTCGCATCCTTTCATGAAGTAGCCTGTTGCGCTTCTTTGTATGAACCTATAAGCCAAGTAGTGAACACAAAGCTGCAGGTCAGATCTAAATTCCATAAATAAGCATTATAATTCAAAATAGACAGCATGCACATAAAGCTACAGGTCACAAATTTCTTTTTACCTGTTCAAAAACTGACCAGTTCCTCTCACAAGCTGAGGAGCTGCAGGTCAAACTCAAAATCCTTGCAGCCAACTTCCTAAGATTTGGTGTGCTTGTGCCATGGTTCAGCCACCATTTTGCTGCATAAACATTACACAAATTACAACAAAAATGATATTCAGCAATAAAATTAAGTTCACATGTTGAGATCTGAACCTGGATTGAAATTTTTGTTCTTTCGCTGCCTTACGGCAATTTCGTGTCCAAAACTCCCATGCTGATCTTGATACAAGTTGAGTTCTTCAATTATTTTGTCTTGGATATCTTCATCATCAACCAACTTGTCAATACAGGAAATCACACCTGCTCTAAATGATCCATCACTCTCGATCTCTTGCTTATTTGGGTAGTAGTAGTAGGGGTTCAAATAGTACCCAGCCAGGTGTAGTGGAGTCTTGAGCTTGTTGTCCCATCTTTTATCAATGATATCCCAAACTTCTATGAAGCGGCTCTTATCATTATCGAATCTCTGAGAAATTTCTTTCTTCGCCTCAAGCATTAAACCATGGAAGAATCCCATTGATGGTACATCGCTGTCCATTCTTCTCAACACGTTAGCCAATGGCTCAAAGTAATTAACTGCAATGTCAACATTTTTCCAAAAGGTTTCAGATCTGATCACTTTGCTGGCTTTCTTCCCCTTGGCCTGCTTCAAGTAACCCAATTGCTCCATCTCATCTGATTTAAATAGTCTTACTAACTCTTTTTTGTTGTCTAACAAGCTTTTTAGATTCAAATAAGCTATGGCAAATCGTGTAACCCCAGAGCGAACCAAGTCTCTGTTAAGAAACTTCCTCATCAAATCCAACACCCTAGTATGAGCATACAAGAAAACAGTCACTTGTCTTACATTAGCAATGGTTTCCTCAACTGGTCCAAGCTTCCCAATATCCTCGAGCATGAGATCCAAGCAATGAGCAGCACATCCATTCCAAAATATTGATGGTCTTTTTGCTGTCAATAGACTTGCTGCAGTTGTGTTGACGCTAGCATTATCAGTCACCACTTGGACAACATGTTGTTCCCCTATCTCTTCTATGTACCTGTCCACAAGTTCAAAGATATATTTGCCATCTTTCCTGTCACCTGAGCATTCCACTGAATCTAAGAAGAGTACCCCATGAGCACTATGCACAACTAAATTCATCACTCCCCTACCCTTCCTATCTGTCCATGCATCTGTCATGATAGAACAACCTGTGAGCTCCCATGATTCCTTGTGCTCCTTGAATCCATCCATCACCTTTTCCTTCCTTTTCTGTAAGAACGATCCACTCATCTCATAGGGACTAGGCCCTTTCAGACTTCTACCAAATTGTCCAATGGCCTCTAACATATGAGCAAAGCTAGGAAGGGTTACTGTGTTGTGTGGAATACTAGCTTCATAGAACCACTGACATATGTACTCACAAGTTCTATTCCTCCTCTCTTCTCTTTTCTGAGTTGTTAATGCTGTTTGAACCTTATTGCTTAGCTTAATTACTCTTTGTGTCATACTGGCAGATTCTTCTATAGAAGGAGGCTTGTAGTACTTGTCAATAGTATGACCACCTGCTATAGATCTAGAGCTACTAGATCCTGTTGTCTCCTTTGGCTTCACCACAAGAACATTATTGCCATGATCTGAACCTTCACTGCCACTTTCACAATCTGAATTTTCTATGTCAACTTCAGCTCTGGCCACTTCCTTTTCTTTGTTTTTCTGTTCCTTTTCACTAGTCTTCTTGGTAAGCAAATCAAACATCTCTTGCTGCACTGGACTTGGAACTTTCTGACACTTAGTAGTATTGAAACCTTTAATTCCAGCAAGATGGTACTTAATTCTTGTAATTCCAGCAGTGCAGACCTTGTCACAATACTTGCACCGTAGGTGATGTTTCTTGGTTATGTCTGGGCAGAAACAGTGAGCCCATGCAGGATCATCTGAGTTGATACCAGCTTGTTTTGGTCCAGCTTCTACTGAGACAGAGGCAGCACTGGACGGATTACCTATACAAAAGCAAACTTAGCCCACATTAATGCTAGCGTCAAAGCTGCCTAAGCATCAAAATAATGCAAACTGATATAGCACGTATTATCATTACCACCTAAACAGGCGAAACAAGCAAACGAGAGATCTTAGGGAGTAAGAAAATAATTCACATATAGTAAGATCTACATCATAAGGCAAGTATCTGAAATTAGAGGTAACAAATATTGACAACTTGTTCACATATTGTAAGATCTGCAACATACAAGCAAAAAAGAGAGGAGGATGTGAGAACTGGCCGGATTGTTGTGCCATGCCGTCACCTTTGGTGCTGCTGCTTCAGTGATTCGGAGACGTTGCACTGACGGACCTCCTCGTCGGACTTGCGCCGCTGCTCAGCTGCCTTCAAAGCCGCCGCCGCTGGTTGGACGCCCTCTCAAAGCAGCAGCCGGCGCCGGTCGCCTCCACGAGCCGCCTGCGTTGGTCAATCCGCTTGAAGCCACCGCTGTCGCCGGACGCCTCTGCGCCGCCGTCGCCGGCCGCCTCCACTTTTCTTGCAGCTGGAGAGTGAGCGCTTCGAAGTTGGAATGGATAGTGTGCTGCTGGGAGCTTACGAGCTAGGGTTTGCAGCACTTTACCTACCTCTCGACTCTGGTCTAGTTGGGCCGGTTTCCTCTTGGGCTAGACCGGCCGCGTTTTACAATTTAGCTATGCTAAATTACGGCCAGTTTAGCGGCTATTGCCGGCTAAATGGCGCTATTAGCGTCCCGCTATTCTTAGCGCTAAAAACTGCATCTCTTAGCTCCGTCCGTTCCCAGCAGCTATCTCCGGCTATAACGGCAGCTATAGCCGGAGATTTAAAACTTTGGGAAAAATAAGAAAATAAGGTCAAATGAGTAAGGGTAGAAGTGGTATTTGAGGCTTTTGTTAACACCGTTAAATGCCCTTAACAGAAGAGGGTCAGAGAGTGTAGCTTCGGTTTTGAAAAGGAGGATCAAATGAGCAAAATGACCAGAACATGGTCAAATCGGTAGTTAGACCTTCAAATAGGGTCAAATGTGCAATTGCCCCTAATTTTTAAGAATGAAACAACGGCTCCACTTTATATTATTTAAGTATTTTGAAAATGTTTGATATAGTTCTAGTTTTACAAGAAATATTTTTTTAAGTAGAAGCTGTACCAAATGAGCCCGTAGTACTCTGACAATGTGTTTTACTAAAATATGGTGTTATATTTTTAGTCGTTTTCAGTTAATTTTTTTCTTATGTCATTGCTATCTCTCTTTGTTTATATGTAAGTATGTTTCTATTTGCCAATCTTTTCTAGCTTCCAAGTAGTTAATCAATTACTTTTAATCGTTGTTTTCCTATACATTTGCATCAATCTCACTCGTCTTGATACACGAAATCGTCTCTAGAGAATTCGTTTGTCCTGATAGTTATCACCATATATACACTCGTATTTTCTGTGCTGGCTCGTCTACACGCATGCATGCATGTATGCGTCATACATATTAATTAAGCTAGCTGGTCTTTAATTGAGATTAAGTCTCTTACAGTACGTACGTCATGGTCTCCTGTTTGGTCGGCAGGGAACAAATTAACTAAAGTCACAACAGAGAAAGGCACTAACTTAATCAGACATGACGCATACGAGTTAGAAAAACAACTGATAATTAAATTGTTACAGGCTTGTTAGACGACTTTGAAACATAAAAAGGCAAGTGATTGGCTGCCGAAATCTTTGAATCTCCCTCCATCTCTGAAAAAACGACAAATTAATGTTAATTTGAATCTTCCACTAAATTATACCAAGCTAGCTAGGTTACCTTTCCCCTTAATCCCCCTTCTTTTCGATTCCTAATCTCTGTTGGCCCAGCTCTCTCTAGACTAACTCTCACAGCTCACGCACGAACTCACGATGAGGAAGTGGCTCACGTAGAAACACAGGAACACACTAGCACCAGATGAACACACAAGTAGTTTTTTTTTGATACTGCACACCAGCACCTTTTCTCTTCTCACCACTCGCACACACCCTAACTAAAGCTGATTACAAGGATTAAATACACAAAGCACACACACCACGTTCGGCTGCACAACCCGGCCGATCACACTATAACTTGATCACTAATTAACCTCCCTACATGCAAGCCACAACAACCTGCATGAAGATCACCACTAACCAACACATGCATGCCGTTAGCTAGCTAGTTGATCCTTTCTTCACATCCGCACTTCACTCGATTGACTCGGCCACAACGTCAAGCCAACGTGCACCCGTGCAGATTGCTTGCATGCAATCACTAACATGCAGCATGGTCTTCTCTGATCAAACTAACTCCTACATGCACCTGCTGATACACGCACATGACACACTAATTTTGACACTTAACACCACACAACTCTAGTACTGACACGTAACTAAAATAAGCAGGAACAAATAACAAGATTAAGTCTAACAATCACTCCCTAATCTTGTTGTCATTATTCATCACCTCCACATCGGGCTTCAAAGTAGCGTCGGCTCGTCATCAGCATCCGCAATGGCAAGCTGTGCCACCGCCTTGGTCACCTTCTTCCTTGCAGGACACTCATCGGCGAAGTGTCCGAACTCGCCACAGTTGCGGCAATCGATCTTCGACTTGTCGAACTTGCCACGGTACTTCTTCTTGTCGCCGTTGCCACCGGAGCCCTCGCCGCGCAGCTTCTCTTCAGCGACTTTGGCCTCCCACTCAGCATGCGTGAATCGCGGCTCAGCTTCCGCGACCAGCAGCTGCTGCTCCACCTCCCTTTCACGACGTCGTCCCTTTGAAGACTCCTCAAACGCCCGCAGACGCCCGATTGTCTCCGTCACCATCATCTCCGACACATCCCCCCACTGCTCGATGGTGCTGATGAGGGGCAGGAACTTGTCGGGGACGAAATACAAGATCTTCTCGACGACGGTGGTCTCCTCCACTTTTGTGCCGAGAGAGCGTATCTCGTTCACAATCGTGGTAACCTTCAAAGCAAACTCATTGATTTTTTCAGATTCACCCATATACATACCAGCAAGTTCCCTCTTGAGGGTTTGTACTCGGGCCTTCTTGATGCGCTCTTCACCTATGTGCATCTCCTGGAGAGCATCCCACGCATCCCTCGCCGTCTCCTTCTCGGATATGGCCATCACCATGGCCTCCGGCACAGCTTGGACAATGGCGGCGAGAGCCATTTGGTCCATCTTCTCATCGACACCTCCCTTGTTCGCCACGGCATACCACACGCCTTGTACGCGCATGAAGATCTTCATCTTCACCGCCCACATGCCATAGTTGTTCTCCGAAAGCATGGGGTAACGCAGTGTCACCCCCGCCTCCTTCACTTGCTGCACCACCAGCTTGTTGTCGTCGTCGCCGTCGCTGGCAGGAGACTTGCTGCCGTCGCCGATCTTCACCATCTCTCGAACGAGGCTCTGATACCACTTGTTGGCCCAGCTCTCTCTAGACTAACTCTCACAGCTCACGCACGGACTCACGATGAGGAAGTGGCTCATGTAGAAACACAGGAACACACTAGCACCAGATGAACACACAAGTAGTTTTTTTTGTGGTACTGCACACCAGCACCTTTTCTCTTCTCACCACTCGCACACACCCTAACTAAAGCTGATTACAAGGATTAAATACACAAAGCACACACACCACGTTCGGCTGCACTACCCGGCCGATCACACTATAACTTGACCACTAATTAACCTCCCTACATGCAAGCCACAACAACCTGCATGAAGATCACCACTAACCAACACATGCATGCCGTTAGCTAGCTAGTTGATCCTTTCTTCACATCCGCACTTCACTCGATTGACTCGGCCACAACGTCAAGCCAACGTGCACCCGTGTAGATTGCTTGCATGCAATCACTAACATGCAGCATGGTCTTCTCTGATCAAACTAACTCCTACATGCACCTATTGATACACGCACATGATACACTAATTTTGACACTTAACACCACACAACTCTAGTACTGACACGTAACTAAAATAAGCAGAAACAAATAACAAAATTAAGTCTAACAATCTCCGCGTAATTAAGCCATGACCCGATCAGCTCGAACAAGATCAGCCCTAGCCCGTACATCGTCTATATATAGCCTAGCTTAGCTAGCAGCATGCATAGGCAATTAGTGATCTAGCTTGCTAATTAATCAAGTGATCACCTGCAGCAAGCAGACACTGCACACACAGAGAGAAGAGCAACCACAGCTTCTATAATCGATCGACGATGAGCATGAGGAAGCTGATCAGGCTTACCGTGATCTTGGCGGTGTTCATCGTCGCCGTCGCGGTCTCGCAATGCGCCGCCGCAGGAGTAGCGGCGGCCGGAGGGATGAGGCCGCCGCGGCGAGCGGCTGCGGATTGGCACGTGGCCGCCATGCGCGCGTCGCCGTCGGCGGCAGCGGTGACGACCAACTCGGCCTCCGTTCCGTCGAATTGCACGAACAACCCAAACCACCAAGGCGGCAATTGCCACTAAAAGGAGCAGTGGCGATTAATTGCCAACTCGATCTACCCAACAGATCATTAACTGACGAGTGATCGAATATTTACAGTTACAGAGATGCATGCTATATATAGCTAGATCGTCGATCGTGGGCCTGGCCATCGATCTTACGTATAGACGCATACATGATCATTTTATGTGTTCATCTCATCATTAAGTTGATCGATCGTTATTTCTTTAATCATTTGTCTCCTGTCATACGTAGTAATCGGAAGTATATTAGTAGCGACTAGCTACTAATGTACTGTTTGCATGCATGCATATATATAATTAGTTTGTCTAGTCTTTGCATTTGTTCTTGTTATATCGACTTTCTAATGATGTATTGTTGTTATGGTGTGCATATGAGAATAATAAATAATGGTTTTGCTGATTCAATTCTAAGTAAGTACTTAATGAAGTGTGCTAGCTTGAGGATTGGAATTTGGATGCCAGTGTCAAATGCGGTCCACACGTACGCCTCGTTGCCTCCTCTGCTGGATTTATGTTTTGTTCAAATGTGACACGTTTCATTCGCATTTCGATCGATCGTTCACTCGTTTGCATAAAAGTGTTCAAACAAAATTATTTTGTTAGTACACCCCATCACCTTCACTACTGGAGAACTGATCTTTGGTCGGAATCAGAAAAACCGGAATAGTCTCGGTTCGAATATGAACCGGGGCTAAAGATCAACTTTAGTCCCGGTTAAAAAAGGCAACGGGTCACGATGATCTTTAGTCCCGGTTTTGCACACCCAACGGCCCTGTCAGGCCGGTGTCAGGGGGACGGGGATCTTTAATCCCGGTTGGTGCAATCAACCGGGACTAAAGATCCTCACTTTAGTCCCGGTTGGTAACACAGACCAGGACTAAAGATAATTTAGATCTATAGTCCCGGTTAGTGTTATTAACCGGGACTATAGTGATCCACCTTTTTATACTTCTTCCTCCTCCTCCAGCCCGAGCCATTGCTGCCAAGAGGAGGAGGAAGAAGGGAAGTGCTGCCAAAATTTTTGATAAATTTGTTTTGGTGATAATATACAAATCGGAGAGATCGAAAAGGTTAGCAAATCCATTCTCTAATAATGTATGCTTAGCATATTGCATTTATAGCTTTGTTTCTATAAAATATTTTCTCCATAAAGGTTTATGCAAAATGATGAGAGAGAAAATATGTTAGGCAAAATTAGGTTGATTTTGAAATTAGAAAATTTGGATAATAATGTTAGGCAAAATTAGAATGTTTTCTCCATTCTCTTTTCTAGAAATTAGTTTCACTTTGAATAATGATGTTTTAAATTTTTGTATGATTATTTAATTAGTTTCGAGAATGTGGATTTCGTTAGTAACATTGGACTATTTGATGTCTAGATGGATCGACAATGGATGTACACCGCGGACCGACGGTCGAAAGAGTTTATTGAAAGCGTGCATTATTTTTTGAAGGTGGCCAATGCTAACAAGTACAAGGGTTTCATGTGTTGTCCATGCAAAAAGTGTAGTAACCGAAATGAGTATTCATCATTAAGAACTATTCATGCGCACTTGTTTGAGTCTGGATTCATGCCTGGATATAATTGTTGGACCTCGCATTGAGAGCTAGGGGTTACAATGGAAGAAGATGAAGTAGAAGACAAGAATATTCCGGACTGGGCTCATCAATACGGTGGATTTGAAGAAAATCCGGAAGGCGAGGCGGACGGAGCTGTTCAAGATAACGACGCTGTAGATGATCTTGGTCAAATGTTGCGGGACGTAAAGGACGGCTGCGAAAGTGAGAAGGAGGTCCAAAAATTGGACCGTATGTTAGCGGACCACAAAACTTCGTTGTACCCAGGTTGCGAACAGGGGCACAAAAAATTGGGTACGACGCTAGAATTCTTGCAATGGAAGGCAAAAAATGGTGTGAGTGACAAGGCATTTGGCGAGTTATTGAAACTCGTCAAGAACATTCTTCCGGAGGGAAACGAGTTGCCCGAAACAACGTACGAAGCTAAGAAGGTGGTATGTCCTCTAGGACTAGAAGTACATAAGATACACGCATGTCCGAACGATTGTATCCTCTATCGCGGTGAGGAGTACGAGAACCTAGAAGCATGCCCGGTTTGTAAAGCACTACGATACAAGATTAGACGAGATGATCCAGGTAATGTTGATGGACAGCCTTCGAAGAAGAGAGTTCCTGCTAAGGTGATGTGGTATTTCCCTATAATACCACGGCTCAAGCGTTTGTTTAGGAACAAAGAGCATGCTAGCATGATGCGCTGGCACGCAGAAGAATGTCAACAAGACGGGATGCTGAGACACCCCGCCGATGGGTCGCAGTGGCGAAACATCGACAGAACATTTCCAGACTTTGGAGAGGATGCCCGAAACGTAAGGTTCGGTTTAAGTACAGATGGCATGAATCCATTTGGAGAGATGAGCAGCGGCCATAGCACTTGGCCTGTTACCATGTGTATCTACAACCTTCCCCCTTGGCTATGCATGAAGCGAAAGGACATCATGATGCCAATTATCATTCAAGGCCCAAAGCAACCTGGTAACGACATTGATGTGTACCTAAGACCATTGGTTGAGGATCTGCTTCTGCTGTGGAATAAAGAAGGTGTCTCCGTGTGGGACGAGGACAAACAGGAGCAATTTAACCTGCGAGCATTGTTGTTCGTGACCATTAACGATTGGCTTGCACTTAGCAACCTATCCGGACAGTCAAACAAGGGGTACAAGGCTTGCACCCATTGCATGGATGAAACTGAAAGTACGTATCTGAAACACTGCAGGAAGGTTGTTTACATGGGCCATCGTCGATTCCTTGTTGCAATCCATCCTGTACGGAAAAAGGCAAACATTTCGAACAGAAGGCAGACCACCGTACTAAGCCTAAACATCGCAACGGAAAAACCGTGTTTGCTATGGTGAAAGATCTGAAAGTAGTATTTGGAAAGGGACCTGGCAGCCAACCTATAGAGAGCGAAGATGGTCACGCGGCGATGTGGAAGAAGAAGTCTATTTTTTGGGAGTTACCCTATTGGGAAGTCTTAGACGTCCGGCATGCGATCGACGTGATGCACCTCACTAAGAACCTTTGCGTCAATCTGTTAGGCTTCCTAGGTGTATATGGGAAGTCGAAAGATACACTTGAAGCACGTAATGATCTCAAGCATATGCAACAACGCAAGGACTTTCACCCGGAACCGAAGGATAAAGGAAGCCATTATTTGAGTCCTGCAAGCTACACCCTGAGCAAGGAAGAGAAGGAAAGTATGTTTGAATGCCTGGAGAGCATCAAGGTACCGTCTGGATACTCCTCGAACATAAAGAGAATAATAAGCATGACGGAAAAGAAATTCACAAACCTAAAGTCTCATGACTGTCACGTGTTGATGACACAATTGTTTCCTGTTATAATTCGTGGTATCCTTCCTGATAATGTCCGAGGAACAATAACAAACCTATGTGCTTTCATGAACGCAATTTCGCAAAAGATCATAGATCCAGACAGTTTAACAATCCTTCAAGAGGACGTGGTCCAATGTCTCATCGGCTTTGAGATGATCTTTCCACCGTCATTCTTCAATATAATGACGCATTTTCTATGTCAACTTGTGAAAGAGATCAGTATTCTCGGTTCTGTGTACCTACACAACATGTTTCCTTTCGAGAGGTACATGGGCGTTCTAAAGAAATACGTTCGTAACCGTTCTCGTCCGGAAGCAAGCATCGCCAAGGGTTATGGAACAGAGGAGGTCATTGAGTTCTGCGTAGAATTTATTGAAGACCTTCGTCCAATCGGGGTACCCGAATCAAGCCATGAGGGAAGACTACGGGGAAAGGGGACTCTTGGAAGAAAAGCAATAATGGCCGTGGACAACGATTTATTCCATAAAGCACATTTCACGGTTTTGCAACAATCTTCGTTGGTGGCTCCTTACATCGAGGAGCACCTAGCGATTGTTCGGTCGAAAAACATCGGCAAGTCTAATGCATGGATTACACGCCATCGCATCGATACTTTCCCCGTTTGGCTACGACAACGTCTAATGGGTGCAGAAACCATTGACCGACAACTAGCCTTCTTGGCGAGAGGGCCTTCTTGCTCGATATCGACATTCCAAGGATATGAAATCAATGGGTATACATTTTACACAAGAGCCCAAGACAGAAAGAGCACAAACCAGAACTCTGCTATTCATATCGACGCCATGAGATACGATGGTGCAACTAGCACGTATTACGGTGTCATCGAGGACATATGGGAACTAGACTACGGACCCCTGAAGGTACCACTGTTTCGATGCCAATGGGTTAGGCTCACCGGTGGAGGCGTAACGATTGATGACAGTGGGATGACAACGATTGACCTAAGCAAGGTTGGATACTCAGACGAACCTTTCGTCCTAGCCAATGATGTCACACAGGTTTTCTACGTGAAGGACATGTCTAGCAAACCAAAGAAGGGTAAAGGACCCGATGAGCCAAAGCGCCACGTGGTTCTCCTAGGCAAAAGGAAAATCGTCGGAGTCGAGGATAAGACTGACGAAGATTACGATCAGTTCGATGGGCAACCTCCGTTCGCGGTGACGGTTGATCCGAGCTTCCTCCTTTCAAAGGAGGACACCCCTTACTCACGCAACGATCATAGCGAAGGAACATTAGTGAGTAGAAAGTACGTGAGAAAAACTGTGACATAGGTTGTTGTATGGACAATGCAAATTATTTATACTGTATTGAAGGCCATGCAATGTTTGCGTTTTTTATTACTACAATTATGTAAGGAAAACTGTGACATAGGTTGTTGTATGGACGACGCAAATTATTTATAATGTATTGAAGGCCATGTAATGTTTGTGTTTTTTAGTACTACAATTATATATGTAATATCAATTTTGAACTATTTAAATAGGTAATATAGTATTAGATAGTAATATCAATTATTGGAATGTAATATCAAATTGAAACGTCATATGTTATTTATATGTGATTATTTATATTTAATAATAATTTAAAACTATTTAAATAGGTAATATGGTATTAGATATTTTAATACTATTCAAATAGTATTTAAATTGGTCAAATTTTAATTATATATCATTATTGGAATGTAATATCAAATTGAAACTATTAAAATAGGTCATATGCTATTTATATGTGCACTGTTTCAATCTTTAGTCCCGGTTGTTAAACATAGCCGGGACAAAAAGATAATTTGGCCGCAGCGGAAAAACATTTTAGTCCCGGTTGGTAGCAGCAACCGGGGCTAAAGACATCTTTAGTCCCGGGTGGGGGTATAAACCGGGACTAAAGATGTCTTTAGTCCCGGTTGCTGCTACCAACCGGGACTAAAGATCCCGACTATAAATAGCTGGGCGCATCGTCTTCTCCGGATCCACACTTAGCCGTTTCTCATTCTCTCTCAACTCTCAGCGCGCACGTCCTCCGTCTTTGCCGCCGCCGTCGTCTTCGTCGTCTCCGCCGCCGTATGTCGTCGCCATCCGCACCGCGCCTCCCGGCCGAGGTTTGCGCCGATCTCCATCTTTTCTTTCGTCCGTTTTCAAGAATGCCACGTATACCGCGCACCGCCGTCGCCGCGCCGTTCGCACCGCCGTCGCCATGAATGGCACGTACCCGAGCCACCGCCCGCCGGCGCCACCACCACGGCCGCGCCACCACGGCCGCCGCCACCACCACGGCCGCGCCACCACGGCCGCCGCCGCCACCACCACGGCCGCCCCACCACCACGGCCGCGCCACGAATGACCTAACGATAGAACGAACGTGAACGGACGTGAATGAACGTGAACGAACGAACGACATGCAGACCGAACGAGCGAACGACCGAGCGAACGAGCGAACGAACGAGCAAATGAGCGAACGAACGAGCGAACGAGCGAACGAACGAACGAACGACTGAACGAGCGAACGACCGAGCGAACGACCGAACGACCGACCGAACGAACGAATGAACGAGCGAACGAACCTATGCACGAACGAGCAAACGAGCGAACGAACGACTGAACGAGCGAACGACCGAACGAACGAACGAACGAATGAACGAACAAGCGAACGAGCGAACGAGCAAACGAACGAGCAAATGAGCGAACGAACGAGCGAATGAGCGAACGAACGAACGAATGACTGAACGAGCGAACGACCGAGCGAACGACCGAATGACCGACCGAACGAACGAACGAATGAGCGAACGAACCTATGCACGAACGAGCAAATGAGCGAACGAACGACTGAACGAGCGAACGACCGAACGACCGAACGAACGAGCGAACGAACCTATGCACGAACGAACGAGCGACCGAACGAACGAACGAGCGACTGAACGAACAAACGATGGTATTGGTTCGCTCGAAGTTCGCTCATTCCAAGGAGGTACTGGTTCAAGATATTGGCTGAACACAAGCACTCGGTCTTTCATGACTAAACAGAAACGGAGAATTTTCAAAACAAATTTTGTCTTGACTCCTATGTATGGGGAGTCAAGACAAAATTTGTTATGAAAATTATCCATTTGTAGCCATGAAAGAGCGAGGTGTTGTGTTCACCCAATATCTTGAATCACTATCTCTGTCTTTATTTATTCATATGTATATATGGAACGATTACCTCTAAAAGTATATATTTAATAATGATTAAAACTAAAATTTTCTTTGTCTTTTCTATATGATTAAAATAGTTATGTTTGCGAATTTAAATATAATATTACACATCTTTGTACATTTTCTAATAGTGTTTTAATTTTTTGTCTAATTTTTTTTCTAATAGGTGCTGACCCCCGTCGTCGCTCAAGCTTAAGTGGCCCCAATAACTCCAAGCAAAACTAAGGCAAGTTTGATGAATTCCTTCATGTGTGTGTGTATATATATATGACATATGCACGTAGGTTGCATGTATAACAATGAATTAACTGGTCATTGTACGTATTTCTCAACAATGTCATTATATGTAAAACAATATACTGTTAGTTGATGTGTACCTCGTAATGTTACAAACAGATGGCAGATCGCGATGATGAACAGATCCTCATGGACGAGATCGCAAAGGGCAGTAGCCAATATTGGGCAGATGAGGAGCCAGAGAACCCCAACCGATACCTCAACGAGGAGGGAAACGAGGGCACAAACCAACAGGAAAGTGAAAGGGAACCGACCGTTGGAGAGAAGAGGGCACGCGGACAATGGGGTGCCGCAAGGAAGCTAGAGAGCAGGCATATTATTACTGAAGTGGCCCCAGACGGCGAACCAGTTGCCCCGGCCGGTATACTACGTAAGTTTGTGGGACACAGTGGTTGGGTCGTGAGGGATCACGTGCCCATTAGCATAGTGCACTAGCGTCAAACAAGAACAGCAGAGGATGATGAAAGTTATCTGCCAGATACGGAGAAAGCAATGCTGTGGACCACCATGCTCGAGACCTTCACGGTCCCTGAGGCAGATTAGCCAAGACTGAAAGAATGGACGATGAAGAAAATGGCTGAACAGTTCCAGAAGTACAAGTCAGCTCTATACAAGAAATACGTCGTGAAGGGTCTGACACCTGATTTCGACAAGTTAACGAAGCTGAGGGATCATTGGGATGCGTTTGTTGCATACAGGACTTCCGAGCACGGGCAAACGCAAATAGCAAAGAACAAAGCCAATGCCGCTAAGAAGCAGTATCATCACCGGCTAGGGTCAGGTGGCTATAAGAAGGCAATCCCCAAGTGGGATGAACTGGAAGCCGAGTTGATTGGAAAGGGTATTGAGCCGGCCACAACGAACTGGCCTGAACGCTCAAGAAATTGGTACTATGCTCATGGTGGAAAGCTCGATCCCACTAATGGCTCCCTTGTATTCGGCGATGCGATCCGCGAAGCAGCTAGCCGACTCACGGAAGCAGAGGAGGCGTCTGCTCAGGGAACATTCCATCTTGACAGAGAGAAGGACGAGCTTACGCTCGCACTACAGAATCCCGAGCATCCAGGATGAACACGGGAAAAAGGCGTGGTTGCATGGAAATACGGATTTCAAGAGGACAGCCACACTTACAAGAGTCGGATGAGGAGCAAGAGGGATACCGAGGACAAATTAAGATATCTCGAGGAGAGAGTCGCCCTGCAGGAAATAGGGATGCAAGAGGAGGTCGAACGACGGGTAGACAAACGCCTTGCGGAACGACAGAGCGAGCAGACGGTGCAGCTGTATGCCCCTCCAATCATGGTGAGCCCCTCGGGCAATCGCAGCAGCTATGCTTCTATAGGGCAGGCAGGAGAACAGGGCATGGAATGTGCAGCAGGGCAAGCTCAGGACAACCCATCGTACCCCGTAGATGAAATCACGTGGCGAACACCTTGTGAGCTGCACATTCCCTTCAAGAACATATCACTCAAGGTATGCTCTTAGTTTTATGATATATGTCTTGTAAATTGCATAACCGGTGGTGCATGCATCTGTTAATTATTAAGTAATCTTGACTCTCGTGAAGGTGGCGTCGGGCATGGCCATACCAGTCGACCCTTCGGGGACATATCATTGCAGACCGATTCCACCTGGGTACTCAAAGGTCGAGGTTGAATTAGTGGAACGAGGATTCGACGATCTCGAGTTGGACATCCCCGGAGGAGACGGGGAGACGAAACTAGGAGACACAACCCACGCCATTATACTATGGTGCAAGCGGCACATCGTGCTTCCCGGGCGAGCAGCGGCGTCTTCTCCTCCGTCTCCTCCGCCTGCACCCTCTCCTCCGCCTGCACCGGCTCTTCCACCGCAGTCTCCTCCGCCTGCAACCTCTCCGTCGCCTGCACCGGCTCCTCCACCGCAGTCTCCTCCGCTTGCAACCTCTTCTTCGCCTGCACCGGCTCCTCCGCCTGCACCGTCACCGTCTGCTCTGCCTTCACGGCCTAAAAAGTCGTGCCCACTTCGTCCCGCGCCGTCAAAGTCCACACCACCAAGAAAGAAGCCAAGACTTGACGAGCCAAAACTCCCCGCTCTCAAGAAAAGGGCATACGACCGCACTCTCGAGGAGAATGAGGAGGTCGTACGAGCAGAAGTGAAGGCGTTCTTCGAGGCACGGAAACCACCAAAGAAGATTCCAATAGATCTGGCTGCTAAGAAGTTCTTCCAGAAGATGAGCGAACCGGTCAAGAGGGCTATACTTTCCGATTATGACCGGTCGGTGACGAAGTCGTACAAGAAACAAAGAGCAAAGGCCAAAGAAGTGCCTCAGCTCGGAAAGTAGCGGAAACAATCGGTTGAGCCGTTGCTACCACCCGGTGAAGAGGAGCTGAGGCAATGGATGAAAGAGATGGGTCTGAGTAGGGCGCAACTGGTGGGAGACACACCGATAACCATGGCGACAGAAGCCGACTTGAAATACAAATTTAAAGTCGGTGAACCGCTTGTCAAGCCTGGTGAGGTGAACACTCTCTCAACACAAATGCATCGATTCCATCAATGGTATATGGAACGTTCATCCAGAGGTAGAATAATGTTTGGAGCGAGGATAAGAAACACAGACTACTACCAAGGAGATGATGTTCTATGGATCAACTTCCAGAATGTGTTCGATGTATACCAACTAGACGCTCTCGACGTCTCCATTCTCAGCTGCTGGGTTTTGTAAGTATCGTTTTAGCAAACTTTATTTTGTTCCTTAGTTTCTTCTATGTACCATTCCCTGGTTAGAATGTGACGATAAGACTGATGCAAATTCCTTTATCTTTTGTAGAATGGAGATTCAATCATGCTGTAGGCAGGGGATTTTCAATATTGGATTCATGGACCCCCGCAAAGTCAATGACGTAATGATACGGGACTTTGAGAAAGATACAGAAGACAATATTATTCATTTCCTGGTACAGCAGCATTACAAGACCTACATACTATTGCCCTACAACACAGAGTGAGTTTTAACTGTCTTTGAAATTTGTACCAACTTCCTCCCCGTACTCATACCGTCACATATATATCGTCTGACGCAATTTGCAGATTTCACTGGGTCCTTTTCCTCTTCGACCTTGAACTTTGCAAAGTCCATGGCTATGACTCAATGGATAAACCAGAGTCTACTTTCACCAAGGTTTTTGAAGTGATAGACAGGTAATGCCATCTATTCAACTGTCATTAATTATGAACACTGCTATTGGTGCTATGCAGATCTCCGGTATTTAATCATAGCTTCCAACTGTACATAGGGCATGGGCAAAGTTCCGTACATTGGTCCGCGGGGTTTGGAAAGAAAAACTTGGTAGGAGATTTAATTTTCCGGTGAGTACATGCTCCAAAACATATTTAATCATTCATTGCTTCTAGAAAAATTAGTACATTAAATCTCTCGTCGTTTCTCCTTAAGTGTGCAAAACAGGAGAAGGAGAATAACTTGTGCGGCTACTACGTCTGCGAATATACTCACACACTTGTACAGCAAATCAACAGTGACAGGGATCTGGAAGTACGTAAAAATTATTCATACATTATATCCCGATTTCTTATTGACTTCATATACTTATATCTCAATTTTTTTTTCAAATGATAGATTATTTACATGAGGGAAAACCTATCCAGCGAAGAATTTATCAAGGCTGTTCAAGAACAACTAATGGGATTTATCAATGAACTTAGCTTTCTTCGTAATATACAATAGAACATTATAATTAACGAAAAATTGTAATATATGTACATATTCAGATGTGCATTCATGTACTTATGTGTGTGAGTATATTTCAGTAATATAAGTATATATTTACTTGAGTGCTTATATGTAGGATATATATATATGTGTGTGTGTGTGTGTGTGTGTGTGTGTGTGTGTGTGTGTATATAAATACATATGTTACATATATATGCATATTATATATATATATATATATATATATATATTATGCATATATATATGTATTTATACAGATATATACATAATATATAAACAAGCAGCTGGCAGAACCAGCAAATGTTTTTTTTTTTAAAAAAAATATCATTAGTCCCGGTTGGTAACACCAACCGGGACTAAAGATGGCTGAGGCAGCTACGTGGCACAGCCATCTTTAGTCTCGGTTGGTGTTACCAACCGGGACTAATGATGGATCTTTAGTCCTGGTTATTTCACCCGGGACTAAAGATGGGCATCTGTAGTCCTGGATTCGTAGTCCCGGTTGCATAACCGGGACTACAGGGGGTTACGAACCGGGGTTAAAAACCCCTTCTCCACTAGTGCTTTGTCGTGACTATGGAAGTTGTGTGCGCAAATGCGCACACAACACTACGAGTCACCACACATATGTACATATTGTTGGTTGATTTTATCGGCTTGCTGTCGCTAAGGATTGGAATTGAAAGAGATAAGAACCACCAGTTTTCCTTGTCGATCAAGAAAAGAAACAAAGTTAGAAATAAAATCCATTTTGTGAGATCGGTACAAATGAATTTAAATCTAATTTGAAGATGAGCCTCACTAGTGTCCCTCTATAAGAAAAAGGATGAGAGGCAGAGGGGACACCCGAGCTTTCTCAATCCTAAAACCCTAAAACCTAAGTCGCCCAATCGACCGACACTGGGAGGGGTTCGTTAGGTGATCTCTACAATTTCAAATTTCATTAACAGAGAAGCTAATACTGTCTACTTCCCCTACGGCAAGAAGAACCGGGAGAAGAAGGAGACCAAAAGATCAAGAAGAAGAGAAAAGGAAGAACATCAACAAGCAAATTAAATTGATTGGCTTCAATGGCTTCATCCTCAGGTCAGTTAGATCAACAATTTTTGCATTAGTAGAGGTGATTATGTTTAGGCTAAATCATTAAGATTATGTGAATTAGATTCCAACACATATATACCTAGTGTATCGATCTTTTTTAATACAATCAGCCATCTCTACAAAGATATGTAAGAATAAATCCAGAAGCCTCATCAAATTCATATCGAAACTCTATTCATATCGTGCATAAAAGCAAGCAATGAAGATTTATACTTGTCGGAGCCATGTACCCAAATGCACACTCCCAACCATGAAGGGGCCTAGGACAACTAGCTAGGGCTTGTGCCCTAGTCCTTGGTCTATAGCCCCATTTAAATCCTTTAGATTTAAATCTGCTCGTGAAAACTATTTTCGCAGATGGATTTGGCCTATGAACTGCCTTTGTTGTTGTATTAAAAAAAAACCAACTGCTATACAATAATGCATGCCATGCAAAACATTGGTATATGTTTCTAATTATCAGCATACATGCACAACAATCACATTATAAATTTAGAGTCACATTCACAGTTACTGAACATTAACATAGATCATACACATTTAGTCATACATATTCAATCGACATTTAATATATATGCTATACAACTAGTGCTAACAATAACATATTAAGTCAATCAATCGAAGTTGATGACGAACTGTGTTGATCATTGCCAACAGGTAAAATGAAGTATAAGGGATCGCCAATATTACTCTATATATATTTTTTCAAAAAAAAATTGATCTACCAGTCATACAAATACAATATTTCCCACACACAAATACATATATGTAAATCCTTGATCGAGCACATGTAGGGATTCAAGTAGGACGACAGGCAAGTGGATTTTTTTCCTTTTATCTTCTAGTTATTTTTGTGTTTCAAATTTTGTACTAGCAAGTGCAAATATGATCTATTAAACAAGTTTTTATACGGTAGCAGATTATTCATTTGTATCCTTAAACACACGTATAGTGTAGGATCGAACAAGATCAAACAAACCTACCAGGGGATGAATGGTAGGAAAAATCAAAAACCAAAACTTTTAACGAAAATAAAAGTTTACCCTCTAACGTGATGAAGTTACACCGGTCAGACCGTCAGGAACCGAAGAAAACACGTATCGACAAACTCTTGAAAATAGATCAACTTTATTGCATCAATATGTGTTTACAAAGTGCATTTAAAGCACTCCTCTCTTAACTCTCGAACTAGTTATGAAGCTTAGAAACAAACCCTAACTTTTCTCTTTCAAAAAGTCGATATATTTCTAGCCTCAACCCCTCATCTATTTATACCTAAAATCTCCTACTCAAAGTAGGAGTAGAACTCCTAGTTACACTAAGACTCAAACTCTCAATTTCTAAATCAATTACAATTTCCCAAATTATAATTCTCTCTCTCAAAACCTGCAGCCACAACTGGCTACAGTCAATCCGTGTCGTAATCAGATTCACTTAGCCAACCCAACATGGACACGTGTCCTTGTACGGATTGGCCTCGGTCTCCTGCCATCAGTTGGACTCGCCCACGAGCCATCGCTTGCTATTGCAGCCAGCAAGGCCAGCCTGCCACCGAGCCAACACCAGCAACCCAACGCCAACACACAAACATGCATGCATCGATAGGACGCCCATATGCATGCTACAGTACCTCGCCGTACTATAGCACCATAGATACTTCTCCAATTTCCTTCACGAACACCGACGCTCGCACGCACATCTCATGAAGCCTGTTATGAAGATCTCTCCTACACGGTGTCCATCCACCTTGTGCTATCTCGTATCCAACTTTGTCACCCAACATCCTCAATCGTCTGAACCTCAACTCCTCCCTGATTCTAGGCCCGATCCCACCATTAACCGAAGTTGACCTCCAAGAATCCTGCACACAATCAGACACAACCGTTTCTGAGCATTAATATCACAATCTGATCCACATTAGTCACACGAACTCACATCAACATCCACAAATATTCTCAAACCAATTTATCGAATAAATCATTTGCGAAGCCAATTATTTATCACAAAATATTAATCATGACAATGATTTCACATGTAGTACTATGACAACATGTTGCTAGGAGCTCATCAGAGAACAGTTTTACTAAAAATGTGGCACCACATTTTTAATTGATTTCATTCAACTTTCCTCTTGATGTTTAAATAATCTTAGGTTCTTTCCACCTAAGGTAAACAATGATAAAAAAATTAAAACATATAAGTTGTAATACATCTATCATCATCCCACCAAATTTCAGTGCAAAATACAACATATATGAGAAGAAAATAATAAAAGAAATGCCATTAAAAAGTAAAGTGGATCATTTTTAATAGTTTGAGGGTGTAAACTGAGTTCTATAAAATAGTTTAGGGTTACTTGTTAAGTTCTTTGGCGAAATGATTTGAGGGACTAGAATGGATTTTTTTTTCATTGAGAAAAATGTTTATTGCAACAGTTATTATTACCGTAGTTTAGATCCATCAATATATATTTATACTACTTTAAAATGATACTAGTGGTGATGTCCAAGTCTCTCCCCAACAACACGTAAATGCTTTTGCTTTGAATATGACATTATATGTCTAATCAATTAATTAACTATGCTATAAACTTGTAATTGTTTCTGCTTTTTCTTTTATTTTTTATAATATCCTTTGCAACATATATGGATCTTTAGCTAGTATCTATATATGTATGCAGTTGTATCGGGTAAACATAGTCGTCTCTAGAGAATTCATTAATTTGTCGAGATAGCTATCACCACACAGTCGTCTCTACACACGCATGCATGCATGAGTCATACAAATTGAGCTAGCTGGTCATTAATTAACTAATTAATTACTATTAAGTAGTATCTGATAGTACGTCCAGGGTGGGCTCTACATTTTCAAAGGCCTATACAAAATCAATGTTGTAGGTCCTTAAAGACTATTTTTTCTTACTTGTAATATATACTTTATAAACCATGCATACTTTAAAGTGACATAAATGAACACTATTAACAAGATAAACTAAACATGATATATATTTCTTGATAAATAATGTTGATAGGGTAATAGAGAACTAAAACATTACTTGAGAAAAACTTACGTATAGCAACTTTTTTTGCGATTCAATAAAGTTTTTTTCTTCGTTTTTCTCAGCTTCATACAGATGTTTCTTAGGAAACATTATTTATGCTCCAGCCAAACATCAACCAAGAAAAGAATACCAACACCTAAAAAATAAGTCAATAGCAGTATAGAACTTAATGACCCAAAATTAGTGAGAGAAAAAAGCCTATATATTCAAGGGCCTAATGAAAACTAAATATACATGATTCCACCACATACTTCACCTTATGAGGGGTGATCCTATGATCGAATGAGCAGAAGACTATAAAAAAAATAAAGTTCAGTCTTGAATTAATCCCTTAAACAGGTTAACCTAGAACTCTAACCTAGACAATAGAATGGGAAATAAATAAGATTAGCAAAACATATCAATTTTAATCAGTGAAAACTAACAAAAACGATAGATGGATTGGATCATCACCTGATCTAGCTTCAGTTTTGATGCTTTGTTGTTCATCTCCAATTCTCTGTCTCCACGGCGTCATGCGTGACTCGGGCGATTTTCATGCGTCAGGAGCGAAAGGCGAAACTTCACAGCGATGGTGAGGAGTCGGGTGTGTGGCAGTTCTATTTCTATATGTCGTTGGCGCTTTGCTACAGGCTAAGCTACCAGGAGACCCAGGACTAGCAACTAAATACGTAAAAGACCAGGGTCTGCCTACAAGACTGTTACTTATTGGGATACATACATATACAGAGCATATACCTGGATAGGGGCCCTCTCTTTTTGGCTGGGCCTTAGGCCATCGTCCTTATGGCCTTGCTATAGAGAACGGCCCTGAGTACGTCGTGGTCTCCTGTATGGTTGGCAGGGGAACAAATTAACTAAGAGAAAGGCACTAACTTAATCAGACATGATGCATACGTGTTAGTAAAAACAAGTGATAAATTATTACTGGCTTGTTCGACGTTCGATGACTTTTTTGAAGAATAAAATTAAGCAAGTGATTGGCTGCCGAAATCTTTGAATCCCCTCCTCCATCTCTGAAAAAACGACAAATGTTTGATTCTTCCACTACATTATATATATCAAGCTAGCTTAATTAGCTTTCCTCTTAATCCCCCTTCTTATCGATTCATTCCTAATCTCCGCGTAATTGAGCTAGCCATGAGCGATCCTGGCCGTTCATGCGTTGACCTGATCGGTCTCGACCTAGCCTACATCGTCTATATATATAGCTACCTGACCTAGCTTAGCTAGCAAGAACTGCAAGCAGAGTCAATTATAGTGATCTCTAGCTGGCTAGCTAGCTACTTATACTAAGCAAGCAGACACACAACACATAGCTATAGAGAGAAACACAACGACACCACCAACAGCTAGCAACCTCATCTTCTAAATTGATTTCGTCTCGATCCGAGCGATCGAGAGATCGATGATGAGCATGAGCAAGCTGATCAGGCTTACCGTGATGGCGGTGTTCATCGTCGTCGCCGTCGCGGTCTCCTTGGCCGTGCAATGCGCCGGCGCCGCCGAAGAAGCGGCCGGAGGGAGGAGGTCGCCGCCGCGGCGTGCGGCGGCCGATTGGCATGTGGTCGTGCGCGCGTCGTCGCCGTCGACGGCGAAGACCAACTCGGGCTCCGTCCCGTCGAATTGCTCGTACGACCAACACAACCACGGCGGCGGCAATTGCCACCCCAATGAAGCGGCGGCGGTTGCCAACTCTACCCAACACATCATTAATTAATTAACTGACGAGTGATCGATCAAATATCTACATAATTTGCATGTTCTTCGGTTGCCTCCTAGCTAGATCATCGTCGTCGCCATCTATATAGATGCATGCATATATGATCATTTTATGTTCATCATATCACTAAGTTGATCGATCATTATTTCTTTGTTTTACTCCTGCCATAGAGTATATATAGCTGTGTGTACATACTGTGCGCGTGAATCGATCGGCATACATGCATGCATAAATTAGTTGTCTAGTCGTTGATTTGCATTTTTTATTGTTGTGTTTCTATAATTATGTACTGTTGTTATATATATTGTACTCCTTAATTCCAAAAAAAAAATCCAATCCTAATGATGTTCAAGATTGTGTTTTTTATGGGAAAAAATGCATATGCGAATAAATAGTGATTTTGCTGATTCTAAGTATAATGAATTGTGCTTGAAGATTGAAATTTGGATACCGGTGTCACATCCGGTCAGCTGCTGGATTTGTGTTCTGCTCAGATGTGGCACGTTTCTTGTTTCTTTGGCAGCTCATCAATCGATCGTTGACTTGTTTGCATAAAAGTGTTCAAAACAAAATTATTTAATAATTACACCCCATCATCTTTGTCGTGATTATACAAGTCATGCGCACACACTAGCACGGGATCGGCTATCTCTAACGGGCATTAACCCTCATCACTATTGGGTAGGACCCCCGTCATTGAGCAAAGGTCAGTGATGTGAGAAAATATCTCAATCGGGCATAAGGCCGTCACGGATGGACGTTATCTCAATCGGGCCTAACAATGTAGCCCGTCACAGATAAGATTGACCAAGCAATACAAGTCAAACCAGGATGGGTAGGAGCCCGTCACGGATGACTAATCTCAATCGGGCAAATTACTAAGCCCGTCACCGATGACTTCCATCCCTAACGGGCTTTTCGGAAAAGCCTGTCACCGATAGGTTTGACCCCACCTGTTGAGTCAAAATAGTCCTGATTCGGATGACTTATCTCTATTGGGCTTAGATTAGGAGCCCGTCAGGGATGTCTATATCTCTATCGGGCTTTGTTTGGAGCCCGTCACGGATGAGTATCTCTTTCGGGCATTATTAAAATGCCCGTCAGGGATGAGTAAGTCAGTAAAAAAAATAAAATTTGTTTTTTTGGCTAGCCTCAGGCCTTTGCTAGCCATGCCCGCTGCAAAAAATGACAGTCCCAGCAACCCCATTCCCAGCATTCCTAATTCAGTGCATATTCCAGCATTCCATCAGATATTCACAGCCAATTCACAAAATCAAACATATATATCCATTAACATCCACAGACCCAGCCATTCACAAAATCAAACATATATATCCATTAACATCCACAGACCCATTCATATATATATGTCATTCACATCCTTTTTTTACTCTCCAAACCGCCGACATGCATCAAAACCTGTAAAACTGAGTTATAAATTGGAACAAGTTTATATGTAATTAAGAAATGCAATATATACAGAAGAACGTGCAGAATTGAATTACAAAGAATATTTACAAAAATCAAATGTTTGTCGCAAAAGCATTGCAAATGTTCTACCATTCAGAGACGAGCTACCTAAGACTTTACTCTAAACATTCCTTTCGGTGACAAGAGATCATCTAGTATGAATTGTGCTATCTCCTCTCTAATGATATCGAAGTTGTTTTCTGGAATCGTTGAAAGTTTTCCTGCATGTGAGGCGCCAAGTTAGTCTACATACTTGGAAAGTTAGTATGAATCGTGCTATTTCGTCTCTAATGTATATAAACAATTGAAGCACACACCTCAAGGTCGAGCAATGTCATCTTGTCTGCAAGGCTCCTCATGTTATGGCAGACGTGGAACCCACACTGGTCGCCAACTTGTTGATGTATTGGAAAGTCCTTTTTATGACCGAGTGTGGGATGCCCTTCCTTATGCCTCCCGCCTTTTGCCACGTATTGGTCCCAGGCATCGTTCAAGGCAGCTTCGATTGCCGACCAATCGTATATTTCTTTTTTGATATTGAAGTTAAGGTAGTATACCAAACTCCACTTCGGCACTATGACGAGGAGAATCCAATGACGACTGTGACATTAATAAAGTGCAAGTTAAATACTAAAGCTATACGCGTTGCACATTTGATTCTAAGTAGGGTACACGCTTACTGTTCAGAGTAGGCATACATAATGAAGTCCTTGTCTTGACGGGACCATAAGCAGTCCTTGATATATTCTACCATGTTGGCTCAATCGTAGTTCATAGTTGTCTCGTTGACGACAGTTGGATCGAGTAAGGCAACATAGGGAGCATTATGATGGACATGCTTCCAATTTAACCTAGAAGCAAGACAAGAATCCGATTAAGCGTAATACAAGGATAGTTATTACCATATCTCGTACGCAAGAATACTTATAAGGAGTAGCACTTAAGGAGGTTGGTGTCGACCGCTCGCACCCTGTAGAGGTCCCATAGATCTTTAAAGTCTATGGCGATAAAGCCTTCAGGGCCGAGGAACGGCTGTCTATCGTGTTGGCCCGTCATGGAGGTCTCTCTATGCTTGCTCCTTGTGTTGGACCTCTCCATGTAGTACCCGTGCAACTCCTTACATGCAGGGCCCATCTTCGATAAGGCATCGTCTCCGACCAATGGCATGCCTATTGTGAATTTTTTAGGAGTAGCTGATGGTGCCTTCCCAAGATTTAGCTTCTTTGGAGCCAAAAGCGGCCCTTCCACATTTCCTCTTCCTCTCCCTCTTCCAGCAGCTCTTTTGCGTGATCCAAGCTTGGGTGGAGAAGATGTCGCCCTCTTTCTTTTTTTGGAGACTGGGGGAAGGTGCGCTCTGCTGCTGACCTCCATACCGTCATCCCCAAAATCTGTATCATACTGCAATTGGAGATTTTGATCTCCTTTTTCAATGGCAGGAGGGGCAGATACAAGAGCTGGAGGGGGACGCGGCGGCGGCGGCGGACGAGCACTTGGTGCTGGCCTAGGAGTTATATTGATCTGAATGTTCTGCTTGGGCCATTGGATAAAGGTCCCACGTGCAGCTCCAAGGGTCAAAACCTCGTCATTTGGTGGGTGCGGGAGAGTAAAGCCAACCCAATCGGGCTTCACCATGTCCACTTGAACTTTGGCATGGCCGGCTAGCAGTTGCCCCCCATGCACTCGGGTCTCCGGCGTGGGCTTGAACGCAAGACCCTCTGCGGCAAGAATTGCAAAGTCTTTTGTCACCCTAACGACTAGGGTGCACGATGTGGGTCCCTGCAATAGATTCATACGTGTCTTTATAATATGTTATAATGTACTGTGGTGCTAAGAGAACATATATGTTTTGTGTTGGTTTTACCGTTATGTGGTCCACCGCAGTGGGGGCTGGTGGTTCTTGTGCCGCCGCCCCAGTAGATGCGCAGCTGCTACGCCTCTGTGTGGGGCTCGTTTCTACTATGGGAGCGGCAGCAGGCTCGCTTTCCCTGAGGCGTGCCTCCACCCGAGCCTCCACTCGTAACAACTTCTCATCGAACTCTTCTCGGAGCTCGTTTCTAATCTCCTCCCGAAGATGTTCCTTAAGGCATGCATCCTTCTGCGCCTTTAAAAGCTTGTGCTTCCTGTACTGCCACGCGTATTGGGGAAACCCAAGCTTCCATGGAACATTGAAGCCAATACCCCTTGTCCGTCCACGGTGTTCTTCGCTACCCAACGCTTTCGTGAGGATGTCATCCTCGCATCTTTGTGAGCAGACCTTTTGGGAGGCTTGTCTCTCAGCAGTCATGTCGACCTGCGATACAGTTAGGACGAATTTAATCAAGAATACGATACAACCTAACGAAACATACTCTACGTGTGGTACTTACGATTTTCTGGTACACCGCTTAATTTTTGGGATTTGGGAACGTAAGTGTTCCATCACTATTCTTCTTCACCCTCGCCCTTGCCCAGTTCCTTGCTCGGGTGGTCGGGATATCACCAAGAACTGGCAGCGTGTTAGATTCTGCAGCAGCTTCATCCTCCTTGACCCATTCATGCTGCTTCCCGGCGTAGCCTTCGATGCCAAGCCGGTGCGGGTGAAGGTTTTTTGCTTGTAACTTCCTATAGGCCTCACTTTTTGCCCGAGACTCAGGGGTTGATTTTGCGGCATGGAACTCTTCCCACATGACCCGGGAGATGAACGGGTACTTCCCGAATTGTTCTGGCTGGACGGGGTTGAGGACGTAGTCGGTGACCAGCGTGGTCTTGAAATTTTTCCACAAGTTGCCCATCTTGCGGATAGTCTGCCGCTTGAGTCTTGCCTCGGCCTCTGGGGGGTATTCGAAGCTTTCCTTGAACTGCTTCCAGGCCTCATTTTTTTCTTCCTGTGGGACCAGATTGATGTGGTCCTTCAAAATGGTGAAGTTCCGCCTCCCTAGGACTCCGCATATCGTTGAGAACTTTTTGACAGCTTTCGCAGGAGCCGTCGGAAATCCCAGATCGTCCACCTCTGTTATGGTGTACACTTCCTTAGGGATCTTATTCTGGGTCCTAGGAACCCGGCTCGATGTTGTCCCACTAGTAGTCGCTGACATGGGTTCGCCTTGCTGCAACATTTTCTATATAACTGTTGTACGGCAAGAAAGTTAAAAAAATTTATAGAAATACTTATTTTGGTTGTGTATATAACTTATGCTAAGGTTAAAATATGGCCTTAGTTTTGCTTAGAAATTGTGCATCAATTACAATCATTTGCAAGTGTAGTTCCCAAAAAAAAGAACAAGTGTAGATGATCTGTTCTTATGCAAAAAAGAGCAAGTGTAGTGCCCCTAAAAAAGAACAAGTGTAGTGCCAAAAAAAGAACAAGTGTAAATGGGCTGTTTTTATGCAAAAAAGATTAAGTGTAGTTCCCAAAAAAAAGCACAAGTGTAGATGGTCTGTTATTCTGAAAAAAAAAAGTGTAGATGGTCTGTTCTTATGCAAAAAGAACAAGTGAAGTGCCAAAAAAAGGAACAAGTGTAGATGGTCTGTTGTTATGCAAAACAGAACAAGTGTAGTTCCCCAAAAAAAGAACAAGTGGAGGCCGGCTGTTTGTATGAAAAAAGAACAAATGTAGTTCCCAAAAAAAAGAACAAGTGTAGATAGTCTGTTCTTATGTAAAAAAAGAGAAAGTGTATTGCCCCCCAAATAAAAAGAACAAGTGTAGATGGTCTGTTCTTATGGTCTGTTCTTGAGCATTCATCACTGACCATTTATCAAGAAATCATCACAGGGTAATAGTGGCAGGAAGAGGACATCATGAACTCTCCCTAATTAATCCAGCATAGAACAGGGTAATAGTGGCATGTCTTTGCACAGAATCTATAAAATAGGAACTGCATCACCTATTTTCTTCATTTTCTATAAAATAAATCACTTGCATGATTAATTTTAAGATGGACAGGGCTCTAGATAGGGCTAGAGCATACATCATTCAGAATGGTCGTGATTCAGTATAGTTTCAAATTTAGAACAAGTACTAAAGTTCTAAATTTCTGAACTAGTAAAGTCTCAGATTTCAGAACTTATATGTATAGGCAGTCTAATTCAGAATGGCCCCAATTCATTTTAGAACAAGCACTAGTACAGTCTCAGATTTCAGAATATTTCTAAACCTAGAATTCTCTTGTCCACAGGGATAAGTACTGAAGAAAATATACAGGTTGCATTCAGCAAACAGCAAATATGCAGAAAAATTCAGTACAGTACTTCCCTTGAAAAAACATATATTCAGACATAACATTTGGATAGGGGCAAATTTTGACACATATATGACACATAACATATATTCAGTCTCTCCGCATATATATCCCCATAATATCCCGAATAAGAGGACAACATAATATCCCAAATATCCCAAATGAGAAACCACTTTTACCTTCGGCGGTGGTCGACGGTGTCGGGGAAGGGCGCGGCGCTGTCTTGGGGTCTCGGGGAAGGGCGTCGCGTGCTGTGGAGGCCGGGGAAGGGCCGGTCGGTCTTGAGGCCGAGCAGCTCCTCGGCGGCGCGGTGAAGGGCAGTGTCGGCGAGGAGGCGGCGGCGGCGAGGAGGCGGCGGCGGCGTCTAGGAGGAGAGTGAGAGGGAGGAGGTGGTGGCGGGGTCGGGAGGCGCTTGGAGGGAGGAGGCGGCGGTGGCGGTCAGGAGGCGCTTCGAGGGAGGAGGCGGTGGTCAGTGAGGAGTGACAAAGGAAAAACTTAGTTTTTCTACCGATCTAGAGTTAGATCTGGATCGGTAGAAAACCTAGTCATAGGTCATCACCATCGGGCACAAGTACTAAGCCCGATATGGATGACAATCATCCGTGACGGGCATAACTAACAAGCCCGATACGGATGACACACATCCGTGACGGGCAGAACTACTACGCCTGATAAAGATAACCTCATCTCTGACGGGCAATATTTATATGCCCGATAGAGATAAGCTCATCCCACTATAGAATTAAAATATTCCTTCTTAATTGTATTTAATAATGATATTTAAGTTATAAAATCATTTATAATTAACTTATACCCGATTTAAAATTGCTATTACATTTTTAAATGCTGTAAAATTCTGTTAAATTTCAAAAACCATATGAAATTAAAATATGCCTTATTTAAACAGTGTAAATTTGATATTAAATTTTAAAAACCATATGAAATTAAAATATGCAGATCATAAGGCACCGGTACAAAATACCTTATTACTTATATCAATTTGCAAATTACAGTACTATGAAGACTCTATTTACAAGGATATGCCTTCCGAATGGTCAGAACGAGCGTATGCCACTTCGTCTTCAGGATCATCGTCAAGGTCGATCTGAGGTCTCACATGAAGATTCTGGTTATATTCTTCCTCATCGACGACGTTGTCAACCCCAACAATTCTTCGTTTGCCATCCCTAACGACGTGCATCTTCTTGTTTGCGGGGTCTTGTATATAGAAAATCTGCTCGACCTGGTTCGCTAGGACGAATGGTTCGTCTGCGTATCCAACCTTGGCCAGGTCCACTAAAGTGAATCCTTCCCTGTCGACTTTAACACCAGTGCGGATATTCACCCAGCTGCAACGAAACAAAGGGACTTTGAAGCTCCTGTAGTTCATCTCCCAGATCTACTCTATGCGGCCATAGTATGTGTTCGATCCAGCTTGATCCTGATATGCATCTATACGGGCTCCACTGTTCTACACTGTGCTTTTGTCATCTTGTTTGACGGTGTAGAATGCGTATCCATTGATATCGTACCCTTGCCATGTGTCAACATCCCAGCTTGGGCCCCTTGCCAACCTTCGTATTATCTCACTTGGGCCATCGGTCGACCGTGCGATACGATTCTTGAACCATTCGTTGAAGCGAGTACTATGTTCTCTGTTGATCCACATATCTAATCGACCCATGTTCTCCTGTCGGACCTTCACTAGATGCTCCTCAAAATATGGAGTTACTTCGGCTATACAATTCTTTTTCTGCCTGTTGTGCCAAGGCCTGCCAACCTTCCTTCGTAGCGAGACGCAGGAACTTCAATAGGATCAGTCTCGGCCATGTAATCGATGCAGAACTCAATAACCTCCTCCGTCGTGTACCCTTCAATGATGCTTCCCTCCAGTTTTGCTCTATTTCGAACGTACGACTTAAGAACTCCCATATACCTCTCAAACGGTACATCTCACTTAGAACAGTTGGACCACATAGTTTTGTTTGATTCACTAGATGAACAGGGAGATGAACCATGATATCGAAGAAAGACAGTGGAAAATACATCTCCAAGTGACACAGGGTATTGACAATATCAGCCTGCATCTTATCTAGATCTTTGGGATCTATAATCTTCTGACCGATTGCATTGAAGAAAGCACAGAGCCGTTGGATCGTGTGACGGACTTTGGGTGGTAGAATGCCTCTGATAGCAACTGGTAAGATCTGTGTGATTAGCACGTGGCAATCGTGAGACTTCATTCCAACCAGTTTTAGATCGTCCAATTTAACGTACTTACTGATCCTTGCTGAATAACCCGAAGGAACCTTAATATCAGCCAGGCATGACAGCATTGCGATCTTCTCATCCTTCGACAATGTGTGGCAAGCTGGTGGAAGGTACACTCTTCCTGTCTCTTTATCCGTAACAAGCTAAAGCTCACTGCGAATGTTCAATTTCTGTAGATCTAGGAGAGCATTCAACCCGTCCTTTGTCTTTCCAGGCATATTAAGCAATAGCCCGAGCAAACTATCGCAGCAGTTCTTCTCTACGTGTATTAGATCAATGCAATGCCGGACCTCAAGGTCTTTCCAGTATGGTAGCCGCCAAAATATGAATTTTTTCTTCCACATACCCTTATCATTTGCCTTGCCACGTTTTCTTTTCTTCCCAAACTCATTAGTTATGTCTTCGACCATGTCGTGGACTTCGTCTCCAGACAAATCTTTGGGAGTAGTTCCAAGTTCTCTCCAACCGTTGAAAATTTTCTTCTTTCTTCTAAAGGCATGGCGTAGCGGGAGCTATCTCCTATGACCCATGTAAACCATCTTTCTTGATTTCTTCAGCCACCTACTGCGTGTATGTTCCATACAATCAGAGCAAGCCTTCTTTCCTTTTACGGTTTGTCCTGAAAGATTACCTAGTGCAGGATAGTCGTTAATGTGCAGAACAATAGAACTCGTAGCTTGAAGTTATCCTGACCATATGCATCCCAAGTTTCCACACCTTCTTTCCAAAGAATCTCAAGATCATCGATAACAGGCTCCAAGAACACATCAATATCATTGCCCGGTTGTTTCGGACCTTGGATTAACAAGCACAACATAATATATTTCCTTTTGAAGCACAACCATGACAGGAGGTTATCGTACGCAATAAGAATGGGCCAAGTGCTGTGAGAACTGCTCATATCTCCGAAAGGATTCATACCATCCGTACACAGACATATCCTCATGTTTCTGGGATCGGCAGCAAAGTCTTTGTGCATTCGATCGATATTCCTCCATTGAATCGAATCCGCAGGGTGCCTTAGCAAACCGTCGTTCCTTCTATCTTCGGCATACCAATGCACTAACTTTGCTTCCTTGGGTTGGTAAATATTCTCTTGAAGCGATCAATGATAGGTAGATACCACACAACCTTCGCCGGACCACCCCGCTTTGACTTCTTTCCCTCCCCCGCACTTTTCTTTTGCTTGTATCGAGAAGCCTTGCATACAGGACAAACATCTAGGTCCGCATATTGCTTGTGGTACAATATGCAGTCGTTTGGACAAGCATAAATTCTACGGACCTCTAACCCCAAGGGACACAGAACCTGCTTTGCTTCATATGTCATCTCGGGCAATGTGTTCTCTTCAGGAAGTATGGCCTTCAATATTCTCAAAAGTTCCGTAAAATTCTTGTCTGTCCATCCACTACTTGCCTTCAGCTTCATTAGGTCCAAGGTAGCTGACAATTTGGTGTGTTTTGCCTTGCATCCGGCGTATAGAGGTGTCTCGGAGTCACTGACCAACCTGTTGAACTTCATGGAATCTCTTGCAGCATATCAGGATCCACATCAACCATTTCACCGCCCAATAGAGATGGTATAAACATGTCATGCTCATCTTCATCTTCATGATTGTCTGGACCACTTCTGTCTGCAGCTGCACCACTACCCGATTCTTGTTCTCCATGCTTCACCCAACATGTGTAGCCCTTCATGAATCCCCGTTGTATCAAGTGAGAATACCTCCTCTCCGCTAAACATAATATCATTCTTGCAATCTCTACATGGACAACACATGTACTTGCTATTTCTTCTTCTCCTATCCTCCTCTGCAACGTTTATAAAACTTAAAACGCCATCTCTATACTCCTTGCAATGACATTTCAAAGTTGTCGCATTCATCCAACTTCGATCCATCGCTGCAAAATTTAATAAAATATTAGTTAACATACTAGTAAATTTTAAAAAAATATTACTACCTTTTTACTTATTTCTAAGATTTTTCTGTTTTTCTTCGAAAAAAATAACAAAAATTCGCCCCCTTCAACCTCCCACCAAAATAGTGAATAGTGGGATAACTTCAGACAACAGTCGGGTGGTCTCTTTATAATGTGCAAAATATATCTCAATCGGGCCAATAAACAGATATCTCTAACGGGCGCATAGTTATCTCTAACAGGCATCAATAAAAGCCCGACACAGATATGAGTCATCAGTGACGGGCTTTAAAGCCATCTCAATCGGGCCATCTTTGGAGCCCGTCACCGATGACCCTTATCGCTGACGGGCTCTGTAGATGGGCCCGATTGAGATATGCTAGGTCATCTCAATCGGGCCTAAATCTGTGCCCGTCACAGATGAGTGTCATCGGTGACGGGCTATATGTACTTGGGCCTAGAGTATGAATGTACGAGTACATCTACAACGGTGCAAATTTAGGCCCGATTGAGATGACTTCGTTCTGACGGCCCAAGTAGTCCAGGCATAATTGAGCCCGTCACAGATGATAGGATCTGTACTAGTGACATGCGCACACAACACTACGATAGAGACACACCGCACATACATCCCTACTAACGTATATTTAATATATGTTTGAAATGCTATATACTTAGAATCAAAATCTAACAAAATAATGTTTGAACTAGTTAGTAATGAAGTTAATGTTCATACCTAAATATTTTTAAAAAATTTCATACTTATTTGAATTGGGTATATACTCAATTTGAATTTTGATGCCCGGGCACCATGATGCTCCAATTGATTTTATGAACTAAATATTACACACACACATATATGGGTGTGTGTATATGTATGTATGTATGTATATATGTATGAATAAATCCATAAGACTTACAAAATTCTTATCGGAACAATCTTGCTCGTGCATAAAAGCGAGTAATGTATCGGATTTATACTTGGATAGAGTCACATACTCACGCATACTCCTAACCATGGATGGCTCTAGAGCAAATAGGGTTTGAGCCCTCGGCTTGGCTCCAAAACCTCATTTAAATCCTTTAGAAATTGTTAAAAAAAATTACATATATAAATATCTAGCCAAAATTGACTATTCTGCCCTTGCGCGCTTTTTTTGGCTCCGTCCTACTCCCAACTCTCATACCTTGTATGTCTCATCTTGTTAATTATATGAGATGTCCTTTTTTGGAACATAGTAATTGAGTAATCACAAGAATCTTACAAAACAACAATAAAGTACAATTTCCTAGGTCAATTAATTATCCTTAATTTGGACTAGTTTAGTAGCACCCTAAATTTTTATTTGTTTAAAAATCCCGTCATTTTAAAAAATTTTGGAGTTTAAATTTGGATCTTATTTGATTTTGTGCCCTTGTGCCAAATTAGATCTCAAATCATCTATTATAAAGTTCCATTCAAATCCTTGTCAAACCCAAGGCCAAATTCAAATTCAAATCCCTCCAAAATTCCTCAAAATTTCAACTCTAAAATCCCAGAGAATGTTCGGAAATGTCACTGTTCATTTGGGCCTCTTTTTCTTTTTCTTTCTCCTCGGGCCCAAGCCCTTTCCTCCCCCTCTCTCCCCGCACCGGCCCAACCGGCCTCCTCTCTCCCTCTCGCCCGGCCCACGACGTTTCCCCCGCCGGCCCAGCCCACCTCCTTCATCTTCCTCCATGAGCCAAGCCGGCAATGCACGCAAACCGTTCGACAAAATGCCTCGCCCGTGCCGCATCTCTCCCGCGTCCGCGCCCGTGGCCGTGCGCCGCTCCGGTGTACCGCGCGTCGCGCCAAGGCCGCGCCGCGCCAATCCGCCTCTCCGCCGCGAATCCCGAGCCCTCCCTCTTCCTTGTTTCCCGCCGAGGAGCCCGGCGCCTCGCCATCCCGTCGCCGCGACCTTGTCCCGTCAGCCACGCGAGTCGCATCGCCGAGACTCCGCTGACGCCACGCCGTCCCATCCCGAGCTCCCGCGGACGCACGTCTCGTCACTCGCCTCCGCCGCGAATCTCGGCGGAATCCCCGTCTCGCCTATAAAAGGGACCCCGAGCTTCCCTTCTCGCCACCCAACTCCATCCCCGTCTCTCTCTCTCTCCCTCTCTCTCGCTCTCTTTTTTTTTCCTCTCTGTGTCGCCGCCCGAGCCGCCGCACTCCGCCGCTCGGCGTCGCCGTCCGGTGGTCGCCGCCGCCTCCTCCCGGCCGCCGGTCCCGAGCCAAGCCAGAGCGGGAGGAGGAAGACGACCTCCCCGAGCCGCTGACAGCCCCGGGCCCACACCTCCTTCCCTCCATCAGCCACTGACAGGTGGGCCTCCCTGTTGTCGTCCGCTTCTTCTCCGTTTAAATCAATTCCCAAAATTCCAGAAAAACCCTTTAAGCTTTGGAAATTCATAGAAATTCAACCGTAACTCTGTTTGACCCTGTTAAACTTTGCAAATCTTTTTAAAATCGAGATTTATACAGTGGCACTGTTGTTTATCTGTTTTGAGCTTGTATTATGCCTTTTGTTGATTTGTGCTCCTTTTCGCGTTTAGAGCCCAAGTAAGATGAAGCTCCGGATGACCCCCTTGAAGGAGAAGACCCGCATATTGTGCAAGGCAAGCCTCCTTGACCACATTGCCCTTATATTTTCAAGTTATATTGTTTGAAAAATACATTGCTTAGTGAACACTATAATCTTGTGTGGCCTCGGATTGTGTATGCCTCCGATGGACTGACCTAGTAGTTACACTTACTTTACTTAGGATGTTGATATTCCCTTACCATTGTTAGCTCCATGTATGCTGTGCCAGTATCGCTATCCACTGGATACGACAACCGAGATAGTTTGCTTAGCCATGCTTACGATTATTGTTATCGTGTGGGAAACTTAGAAAATTCCAAATATATGTTTGAAAACCTGGTATGTTGTACCAATGTGTTGCAAAATAAAATGGGTTGTGTAAACTATGATGATGCGAAGTCATGCCTTTGTGGTTGGCCACGTATTGTCGTTAAGGATCGTTTCCTTTGGGAAATCCATTCGAACATTTTACTATACGACCTCACGGGTGTTTATGGGATGCCTCTGGCTAAATAAATAGTTATCACATGGGAGTTTGGTGTGCCAATGGTTGTGGGATGCCAGGGATGAGGAGACGAAGTTTTGGATTCTTACAGCCCCTTATGGGCAGCTTTGTTGCCTCTATTGTAGCACATGGTACTAGCAGGACTAGGAGACATCCTCAGTATTCCTGGGTGGATGAAGGCTGATCTTGCCTGATACTTGGCTAAGAGAATTGGCCCAACTAAGTGGCATGCGATTTCCATGGGTTAGCTTTGGAAAGGCCTTGTCACGAACTTCCATTGCCGACGGGTAAATGGTGTCAGATTTGTGTCATGTGGGTAAAGCGTATAACCTCTGTAGAGCTTACTAAACTGTTCGAACAGTTGTGCCCATGGTCATGGGCAAGTGTGAGGTGTTTCTCAGAGCGTAGTTTTGGTTGATAAGTGTTTATGGAAAAATAGTTGGTGGGAAGAGAATCGTTTCCAGAGTCCGCCTGTGTGGTAGACGGCTAACCTCTGTGGTTAAGAAGATGTCTGTGTGATCTAGGGTGTCTTCTGACACCAAGGTGTTGTTAGGGCCAAGAAGGTGTGTTCTTGTGCTAAGAAAGCTAGGAGAAATAGTTTTGTTGCTTAACTTAGTTGTTGTGAAAGTGAAAAGAAACTAATACAGAAAACAAATTAAATGTTGTTTAATAATCATTGTGACAAGTTGTTGCAAAGCAACTTGTGAAATGGGATGAGGCATGAACCTCCTCCCGATAACTAAAATCTTGACTCACTAGAAGTTTTGAAAACTAAATCCCTTTGCCAAAAACACTGCTTTCACAAATAAAAACCCTAGCCTCCTTGTTTAAATCAAACATGTCATTCTTTCCCTTGGCGTGCTGAGTACATAAAGTACTCACCCTTGCCCTATATATATCTATAGAGTTTAAAGATGAAGACGTCGATCCAATTGCTGAAGAGAGCCTCTAGGAGCAAGTCGAGTATGAAGACTTCTAGAAGATTCGTGCCTAGCCCCAAGCCTCGCCGTGGAATAAGTTAGTTACCTAGGTGCTTCGCCTAGTGCCTAGTTGCTCAGTCGCTTAGTTTCTCGTCGCTTTTAGCTTTCACACTATCGCTTTTGTGGCTTTCTGTGCTGCTATATTGCTTATCTATGGGCCTGTCTATGATGGCAACTTTTGTAAGGACTACTTCCCACTGATGTCATAAAGTACTTTACTTTGATTTCACATTTATTCTGTGTGTACCAACTTATGTATCTTAGGACTGGTACTACCTCACAGGTAATGCATAACACCCTGGTATGAGTTGGCTTATGTTTACGGCTAACGAATGTCAGGGCGATACAAGTTTGGAGCTTCATTACTTTTATTTGCCTTGGACGTAGCAAATGTGGAAGGGGAAAAAAATAGTCTTCTATTCTTATGGAATCCATGGCAAAGGGAAATTTGATTTCCTCTGTCTATCCTATGCTCCAATCCTTCATTTCAAATGGATGAATACTACTGCCAAATCTCATAGGAATTTAATTCCTCCATTATTCCTTAAAATATCCTCCTATCATCCAAAGGAGCCCTCATTCATCCATAAAGATACGGATGCATATATATTGCCTATAGCTGGGATGATTAAATGTTATTCCATTGATTAAAAAAAAGAGAGGGTTACATGTCTTTAATTAGTCAGTTTATGCTTGAAAGTTCAAGTGTCACTAATTTGGTTTTGGTGATTAATGATAAATCCAATTATACGAGATTAATATTTTTATAAGTATTTTTTTTGTCCTACTCTCATGTGGATATGGAAGTGAAAATTGTGAGAAATGGTTCACGGACTTCATATGAGTTGAGATAGAAATATTCGTTGATGGTGGACCTAAATCACAACAAGGATAAAGTGCACGGAGATCAAGTTATATGTATCATTCCTACTCTCTATGCACATATTAATATATTCATATATAATATTTTCATGTGATTACATATGCATGTGAGACTAATATTTTTTTTGAGCCATATCTTGTTTAGTCTCTTTACATTGAGAACATGAAGATGATGAAGGCATGTCTTTATTTTATTGTCTATATTTGATAAATATCTTCTATTCTTGTATAGGATAAGCTCCCAATGTTTCATATCTTTTTATTCATACTCTTGCTTCACACAAACATTTTATATGCATACATTTAGGGGGAGCAAATCGTATAACTTAGTTAAGCATGTAATTGATCCAAGTTATTCACTTTCATTTAATTGGGATCTTTACATTTGAGCATATATTTGAGTATATGACACTTGTGGTGTTGATTAATACTCATCATTTATTCATATCCTTTTATACATGCAATCGGTTGGTCAACAAGTAAAGGTTGACAACCGGATCATTGGGATTAACGATTTCATTGAATTGAATGAGAGAAATAGGTCCCAAGATTGAAAAATGAGTTGATAGTCAAGAAAAATATGATTACACCTAAAAATACTAAGGATGACAAAGCGAAGATATTGAATATGTGGGATACAAAGTGGCTACTATGGCAAGACGGTGAAAGGCAAGCGATGCTCGGTCGCGATGGACCATGCGGTGGTGAAGGGCAAGCATGAAGCCTGGCGCCAAATAACAAAATCCGGTGGTGAAGGACGAGTGACGGCTTTGTCATGATGCACCGTGCGAGGTCATTTGAAGCTACAAGTGACCGCATCAATCATTTGAATAATATATGGTGAAACGGTTTTGGCGTTGGCGTCCCTTAAGACAAAGAAATGAAGATGAAAAGAAGGCATTCCTATTAGTATAATTCTCTTCCTATTTACTTTTGAATATAGGAATGCCATACTATCAAGAGGGATGCAACGTCGATATGTTTGTGTATGTCTCGGTGCTCAAAGTGACCTATCCTAGTGCTACCTTAAGAGAAACCTAAGTTTTAACCTATCCTTTGAGTGGTTTTAGACCTTACTTTTGGTTGAGTTGGGTAGTTCTCTGAGTGAGCTTTCCATAGAGTTCAAGTTCATCAAAAACGGACTTCCGAGCAAAAAGTTATGGTCGTTTTTCCTGGTGTTTTTCGGAAATTCAGAAAAAATATCGAAAATTCCGAAAATATTTTGGAAAGTCCGAAAAATTTTTGGAAGTTCCGAAAATGTCTGTGAAACTGAGATTGTTTTCTGTTGATTTTCGGACTTGTTCGAAAATGCATTTCGGAAATTCCAAAAAATAGAATCTTGGCCTTCAATGGCTAGTTTTGAGAGACTCGGGTATATAAACTCCTCCACCCCTCCTTTAAGTGGCTGCTGTTCTTGGGTATTATTAGATACATCCAAAGCCAAATAGCCTTTCCCATTTCCCTACCTTTGTGGTGTCTCTTTGTGAGAGGGATTTGAAAAGGGAAGAGAGTTGGATTGAGAGATTGAGAAGTTGAGAGCTAGTGAGCTTGACTCCATACTTTGAGCACTAGAGTTCATAGCAAGCAAATCTTCGATTGTGTTTGTTACTCTTGGGGACTAAGGTCTCCTAGACGGCTAGGCATCGCCGGTGAGCACCCAAGGTTGTGGTGTGCCTCGGAAAGTTTGTGAAGGCTTCGATTTCACCTCCGCAAGGGAAGAAATCAAGAGTGAAATCGAGGAGTGCATTTGTGCAACCTCGTGAGGAAAGGGTTGAAATAGACCCGGCCTTTGTGGCCCCTCAACGAAGACGTAGGATCCGTGGATCCGAACTTCGGGAAACAAATCACGGGTCTCCTCTCTTGGTTTGCTCGTTCTTACCTTCTCTCATATTGTGCTTGAGCTTGTTTTAACCTGATCCACTTGTATGCTTAAGTGATCTAGTTGGTGACCTAATATCTTGCTTGGATACCTTGTTTGTCACCTTTTGATTCATTTACATTTTGTTTGTTCGAGCTACAATTTCATAGCT
This sequence comes from Oryza officinalis, assembly GCA_008326285.1. Classification (NCBI taxonomy): domain Eukaryota; kingdom Viridiplantae; phylum Streptophyta; class Magnoliopsida; order Poales; family Poaceae; genus Oryza; species Oryza officinalis. The sequence continues at coordinate 45,926,852 of BDMV01000001.1, read as the reverse complement.
AGTGTTTTATTCCGTTATCCGCCGAACTTTTCGGTTGAGACCGGAACTTCCAATCCCATATCGGAAGTTCCGATTTGAACCGAAAGTTCTTATCTTTCTAATATGCTATGAAGTTGTGATAATTTTTAGGAATGCTTATTCACCCCCCCCTCTAGGCGACATCGAGGTCCTTTCAATTGGTATCAGAGCAAGGTCTCATTTCGGGCTTCGCTGCCTTGAGAGAACATGTCGACAAGAGGTGAAATGTTCCTAGAACTTCTTTTGCTAGATGGTTCAAATTACATATTTTGGAGTACTCACGTGCTTAATGTGTTTAGGGCCATGGGTCCTCATAAAAGCGAGTTGTAGATGTGAGTATTTCTCCTCCTAATGATAAAGAGCTATCATTTGAAGAGGAAGAGAAACACACACATCTCAATGCTCAAGCTACTAATGTTTTGTTTAGTTCTTTGAGTAAAGATTTGTTCAAAACCATCATGGCACTTGAAGATGCTCATCTCATTTAGACAACACTAGAGGAAAGATATGATAAGTCCAAATGTGATGGAGAGGATGCTTTTGTGGAAGCATCATTTGAGGATTGCTCTACTTCATCGCCTCATCATGACGAGTCCCAAATGACTATCTCCTCCGACCAAGAAGGTCTCACCTCATCATCCATCTCACCAACATATAATTATGACCAAGGTAATAAATTGGTGAGTAAGGTTGATGATCTTCCAACTCTCCCATTGGACTCCAACAACACCGATAATGAAATTGCTATATTTAATTGTGTTGTTGACTCGTGCATATCACCTAGCACTAAATGTGTGCGTGAGGACGATATGGATGGATGCTCTACTTCCTATAGTACTTGTGGAACTAACCTTTTGAAGGAAGAAGTACATGAACGCCAATGGCCAAGTGAAGAATTCATCTCATGCTCCATTTTCATTGCCAAAGCCCACACTTGCTTTATGGCAAAAGGTAAAAAGTGGTCGGCTCAAAAGGAAGATTGTGAGAGTGAGGATGTGGATTTCATGCATCCTTGGTTATGAGGTATGAAAAATTGAGACATGAACATACTTGTGCTAATACCTCTAATTCTTATGTAGCACCATTGGAGAATGTGAATCAAAAACTCAATGTCCAACTTGAGGTGCTCACTAGCAAGCATGTTGGGCTACAAGAAAAAGATGATGAGCTTTCGTGCTATCATGAAAATCTTATAGATTCCCATGCTATGCTAGAAGTAGCTCATGAGGTAATAATGACAACAGTAAAATCATATAAGCCTCATGTTCAAGTTGACCTTATTTGTGCTAATCCATCTTGCTCTCAAGCAAAAAATTCCCCGAGCACTATATGTGACTTGGATTATGTAGGTGACAATCATAACAAGAAAAACAAGCCCAACAATACAAATATCAAGAACGACTTGACTATATTCAAGAGCAATGCTCAACCTTCTCAAGATAAACATGGGAACATGGTGAAGAAGCTTGAGAAGGGATTAACCGTAGCTTGCACCAAGTTCTATCAAGAAAACAACAAGTCCAACAACAAGAGTAAGGGGCAACTTCAAAATAGGATCAAAACTCCCATTACTTGCTTCATGTGCAAGAAAGTGGGACACTATGTGTTGATGTGTTCCAATAAGATTGATGACCAAGCCACACTTCCAAAGAGGAGAACAAGAAGAAGCAATAGGAAGTGTTATGGATGCAATGAGAAGGGTCATGAAGTTGCATCTTGCCCCCACATGAAGGATGGCCTTGTGTCATCAAGGAAGACGCTTAATAGCAAGGTAGCAAGTAAGATGCAAGATGTGGTGAAGAAAGCACCATGTAAAGACAAGAATCGACTTTGCTACAATTGCCGGTCAAAGGGACATATTGGTAAAAATTGTCCCAATGGTAACATTCTTAACCCAAACCTTTCATTTGATGATAACTTGCTTAGGAAGATCAAAAATGTCACTAGTGTTACTAGAGTGATTAGTTCACCACATGCTAGCACAAATGTCATTTGGGTGCCGAAGTCTCTTGTGACTAACCTCTATGGACCCAATTTTGTTGGAAACCAAAATGTGCTAAAATGAGAATATAGGTACATGGAGAGGCACTGGAGGTATGGCTTAGGCAAGAAAAGGTGGATCTCACCAAGTTTGAAATTTGGAGCCAACCATTGCAAAATTTACAGCAAGAATCAATGTCATCTCAGTAACATGTATCTACATTGAATTATCTTTCATATAACCTTGTGTAGGTTGCATTGCATTCTCATAACATTTACAAATTTGTATTTCTTCTATATGTAAAAGTCATCATTTATGCATTATTGAGCAAGATAGATTGTGGCATATGAGTGTTTAGTACTCAATCATGTTCATGCATATCACATCCCCTATATGTGCTCAAGTTGGTTAATTGCTAGTTGGTAATTTCAAAATAAACCTTTTAGCCAAAAGTAAAAATTTTTGAAAACTATAGCTTTTCTATGAAAATCCAATTGGAATTGATCTCAACATGTGTTTAAAATATCTCTCAATACTTTTGAATTTCAAAGAAGAGCTAATTTGCAAAGAAAATTAATTTCAACCAAAAATGCAGTTCTAAGTATCTTGTTTTACTTTTTAACTTCAAACTTTTGTATAATTAATTCTAAAAGGAATTTGGAAATGATTTCAAAATGAAAATGATAGGGTTGGTTATTTCAAACATCTTTGGTATTCAAAGTTTCTCTAAAAGACCAACCAATCAATAGAAATTTAGATTCCAATCTTATCCAAAATATTATCTAGACCATAAATGGCCACCTACTAGCACTTAGATGAGTTCTCATTGTGGGGGTTGCATAAATGAATCATACTAGCTCAAGTGAGTACTAATATTCCTACTCATTTTGCTTCAAAACCATCTCATTTGTTTGTGTTTGCATTTTTGGAGAAAAATGGTTAAAATAGAAGCTTATGTGGCTTTTGCTCAAACTTGGTCTTTTCTTCTAAACCTTGACTTCATGGAGTTAAAGTGTGAAATACATCAATTGGGAGTAGTCTTAATCATATTTTTATATCCCATGCTTTCAAAATATGAATGATTTCAAAAATTGGATTTATAACTATTTCAAATAGCCTATTTGGTCAAAAATCAAAATGCATTTTCTTTAAGTGTTTCTCCTCAATTTTCTGTTTTGGAGATTTTCGGAGTTGTCCGAAAATCTTTTGCGGATTTTCCGAAAATGACTGCGCGACCAAAATCGGTTCTGGATGCTTTCGGACTTGTCCGAAAGAAACTTTCGGAATTTCCAAAAATATCTGTGCAAGCAATTTTGGTTCTGATCATTTTCGGAATTTCCGAAAATTTTTGGACTTTTCTGAAATTTTTTGGAATTTCCGTAAATTTTTGGACTTTTTTGAATAATTTTGTAATTTATTTTCAAAAATCTCATTTAAGAGGCCAAATTTTGTGAAAATCCTCTCAAAAGTGCTTCAATATGTATTTCAAATGTTTTGCAAGGTATTTGAAGTAAAATATCTTATTTCTAAAATAATATAGCAAAATGGTCTTAAAAGGATCTTATATGATCTTGTTTTTGTTCAAAATGTTCTATCTCCCTAAATCAAAATCTATTGCGTTTTTGAAACCTTTTCAATAGAAAAGTTTGAGGGTTGGTCATTCCAAACAAATTTCTAGTTCAAAGTTTTCTCAAAAGACCAACCATTCAGAGGGCATAGCTATTTGGAAGTCATCCAAAATTATAAAATGATCACAATGACCAAAACTTGGATTTTGTGGGTTATGCTAATGGAGCTAAAGTTCTATGTGAATATTGGCTTAAATTAGTATCTCCAACCCATATATGGCTCTCCAAATGTCAAACTCCGTGAAAATCATATTTGAGTGTGATTTATGACTTCGATTCAAATTTATTAATTTGAAAGGCCTGCAATGCTATTTTTGGCTTTTATCTTGATAGAAAAAATGTTTTTCCAAAAACCACTTTTGGAAAAGATTCTATCATGTTTAAAGAATCATTTCTGTAAGATTTTATCTCATTTGGACATGTTTTGGAAAGTTTTGAGTTTTTCTCACTTTGATCAGATTGCTGAAAAATTTAGAAATGACATGGTTTTAGGCTGATTTGTGAATTTTGTATCTCAAAATGCATTGCAAATTGGAAGGAGCTTCCATTATGACTTTTGATCCCCTTTGGTTGAACCTCACTGGTGAATTTTGTTTGAATTTTTGAAGCTCATTTGGACACTGATTGAATGCTTTTTCAAAGCCCATCTTGAGTTGTGAAAAATTGTGAAATTTCAGTTTGCTGAAGCCTTGTGATTTTTGTTTCTTTAATATAATTGAGATATGAGCAAGACTCCCAAAATACAACTTATGCATAATTACATGAACTATCTCCAGGATTTATTGCATATTTTTTGAAGCTCTTTTCCACAAGTTTTATGTTGCTACAAGAGCTTGCTTGGTTATATCATTTTGGTTAAACTTCAAATTTTAAAAGTGGGTTTCATTTGTTGAAGATCTAAGTCAGTGGCTTAATAAAAATTGTTTCAAGCAGTGTGCTCTATGTTACGTGATTTTTAAATCAATTTTGAGCTCTTTTGGATTTGTTCCTTGCATGAACTCCTCTTGTTCTCAAACACCCATTATTTGAGCCAACCTAAACTTAAATGGAATTTTCATTGACAACCTACATATTCCATTTCCTTTGCTTTTGAAATTCAAATTGATTATTGTTGCCATTTCCAACTACCATTCCTTGATTCCAAAAGTGGTGTCCTTATAAAATTGTAGTATCCTTTGATTATTTTGAACTCGGTTATTGCCAATTTTTGTTTTTTCATTGCTGAGATTACACACTTGACCTAGAATCTCTCAAGTATCTTTGACCAAAATCCACTCATTGAGAAAATACATGATGAGTACATTTCGAGAGAAAGTTCAAGTTCTCACAATCACTCCCTCCTACAAATGAAATCCATTCTAATTCTTCTTATCTAAGTGACAAGACTCCAAGAGTAAGGGGGAGCATTTCTTAAATGGACCTTTTCTAAAATTGTTGCTTTGAGCTTTCATCTAAAAATTTTATTTGGTCTTGTGAATGTTTGTTCTTTGCAAATTTTCCTTTTTGTTATTAATGCCAAAAGGGGGAGAATATGTGAGGATCCCACATTTGATATGATTGTCGATATACAAGGGGGAAATATTCTAAGATCCCACATTCATTTGGTGTATATCTTGAAAAGAAGCATATCATCATCTATCATAGCATCCAACATACACCATATGCAAAAGCATGTCATATATGGATATAAATCAATTGTCAAATATTCATATCATGTTGATTTATATCATCGATCTCACACTTCATATCCAAATGTGGTCATTATTAATGGATTTGTCATCAATCACTAAAAAGGGGAAGATTGAAAGTTCAAGTGTCACTAATTTGGTTTTAGTGATTAATAATAAATTCAATTATACGAAACTAATATTTTTATAAGCATTTTCTTTGTCCTAGTCTCATGTGGATATGGAAGTGGAAATTGTGAGAAATGGTTCACGGACTTCATATGAGTTGAGATAGAAATATTCGTTGATGGTGGATCTAAATCACAACAAGGATGAAGTGCAAGGTGATCAAGTTATATGTATCATTCCTACTCTCTATGCACATATTAATATATTCATATATAATATTTTCATGTGATTACATATGCATGTGAGACTAATGTTTTGTTTGAGCCATATCTTGTTTAGTCTCTTTACATTGAGAACATGAAGATGATGAAGGCATGTCTTTATTTTATTGTCTATATTTGATAAATGCCTTCTATTCTTGTATAGGATAAGCTCCCAATGTTTCATATCTTTTTATGCATACTCTTGCTTCACACAAACATTTTGTATGCATACATTTAGGGGGAGCAAATCCTATAGCTTAGTTATGCATGTAATTGATCCAAATTATTCACTTTCATTTAATTGGGATCTTTACATTTGAGCATATATTTGAGTATATGACACTTGTGGTGTTGATTAATACTCATCATTTATTTGATATCCTTTTATACATGCAATCGGTTGGTCAACAAGTAAAGGTTGACAACCGGATCATTGGGATTAACGATTTCATTGAATTGAATGAGAGAAATAGGTCCCAAGATTGAAAAATGAGTTGATACTCAAGAAAAATATGATTACACCTAAAGATACTAAGGATCACAAAGCGAAGATATTGAATATGTGGGATACAAAGTGGCTACTATGGCAAAATGGTGAAAGGCAAGCGATGCTCGGTCGCGATGGACCATGCGGTGGTGAAGGGCAAGCATGAAGCTTGGCACCGAAGAACAAAATCCAGTGGTGAAGGACGAGTGACGGCTTTGTCATGATGCACCGTGCGAGGTCATTTGAAGCTACAAGTAACCGCATCAATCATTTGAATAATATATGGTGAAACGGTTTTGGCGTTGGCGTCCCTTAAGACAAAGAAATGAAGATGGAAAGAAGGCATTCCTATTAGTATAATTCTATTCCTATTTACTTTTGAGTATAGGAATGCCATACTATCAAGAGGGATGCAACGTCGATATGTTTGTGTATGTCTCGGTGCTCAAAGTGACCTATCCTAGTGCTACCTTAAGAGAAACCTAAGTTTTAACCTATCCTTTGAGTGGTTTTAGACCTTACTTTTGGTTAAGTTGGATAGTTCTTTGAGTGAGCTTTCCATAGAGTTCAAGTTCATCAAAAACGGACTTCCGAGCAAAAAGTTATGGCCGTTTTTCCTGGTGTTTTTCGGAAATTCAGAAAAAATATCAAAAATTCAGAAAATATTTTGGAAAGTCCAAAAAATTTTCGGAAATTCCGAAAATGTCTGTTAAACTGAGATTGTTTTCTGTTGATTTTCGGACTTGTTCGAAAATGCATTTCGGAAATTCCAAAAAATAGAATCTTGGCCTCCAACGGCTAGTTTTGAGAGGCTCGGGTATATAAACTCCTCCACCCCTCCTTTGAGTGGCTGCTGTTCTTGGGTATTATTAGACACATCCAAAGCCAAATAGCCTTCCCCATTTCCCTACCTTTGTGGTGTCTCTTCGTGAGAGGGATTGAGAAGGGAAGAGAGTTGGATTGAGAGATTGAGAAGTTGAGAGCTAGTGAGCTTGACTCCATACTTTGAGCACTAGAGTTCATAGCAAGCAAATCTTCGATTGTGTTTGTTACTCTTGAGGACTAAGGTCTCCTAGACGGCTAGGCATCGCCATTGAGCACCCAAGGTTGTGGTGTGCCTCGGAAAGTTTGTGAAGGCTTCGATTTCACCTCCGCAAGGGAAGAAATCAAGAGTGAAATCGAGGAGTGCATTTGTGCAACCTCATGAGGAAAGGGTTGAAATAGACCCGGCCTTTGTGGCCCCTCAACGGAGACGTAGGATCCGTGGATCCGAACTTCGGGAAACAAATCACGGGTCTCCTCTCTTGGTTTGCTCGTTCTTACCCCCTCTCATATTGTGCTTGAGCTTGTTTTAACCTGATCCACTTGTATGCTTAAGTGATATAGTTGGTGTCCTAATATCTTGCTTGGATACCTTGTTTGTCACCTTTTGATTCATTTACATTTTGTTTGTTCAAGCTACAATTTCATAGCTAGTGTTTTATTCTGTTATCCATCGAACTTTTCGGTTGAGACTGGAACTTTCAATCCCATATCGGAAGTTCCGATTTGAACCGAAAGTTCTCATCTTTCTAATATGCTATGAAGTTGTGATAATTTTTAGGAACGCCTATTCACCTCCCTCTAGACGACATCAAGGTCCTTTCAATGCTTATCATGGTCATAGGTTTGGAACTCACTAGCTAGTGAAATACTCTCTCCATTCCATAATGTAAGGTATGGTCAAACTCGGCACGGTCTCCAAAACTAATCTTTGACTTATAACTTCTTATATACTATAATGTTTGTAGCAAAAAAATTATAACCATATGAAAGTATATTAAAATATTAATCCAATGATATTATTTTCAACAAATAAAATTCAATTTATATTATACTAATCGTTAGTCAAATGTTTTTAAAGTTGAATCTTGTAATGTGTACACGCCTTATATTATGGAATGGAGGGAATAGGTCTTTCGATCTGCTAGAAGCCAAGTCATCCGTGTTAATTGGTAGGAATATAAGCAAATAGAATAAGTTCACTCTATGTCCCTCAATTTGTTGCCCAATCTGATTTTCGTCCTCAATCCGAAAAACCGGATACAACGCATCCCCCAACTTAGAAAACCATGCAAACGAGGTCCTTCGCAGTATTTACCCTAGTTTTGGCTGACATGGAGCCTACATGGATCCTTTGACTAGGTCTTCATCTCACGTGGCATTGACGTGGCTATTCGATTCGAAAAAAAATAAAACCTGTGGGGCCCACATATCAGTTACACACACAAAGTGGTAGGACCCATGTGACCCCACATGTCATCGTCACTACTTCCCTCTTCTCTCTATCCATCTCTTTTTCTTTCTTTTTTTTTTGTTTTTTCTTACTTCTTCTCCTCGATGGCATCTGGCGACCGGCCATGAGCAGCGGAGAGGAGGCCGACTGATGGGAGCGACGTGCTGGCGGAGAGGGAGAGGTCGCTGCACCCGGCGAGATCCAGCGCGCGGAAGTCAATGTCGGTGTCGATGTCGGCCATGGAGCCCACGAGATCGGCGACGGAGATGAAGCTGTTGTCGTCACGATCGAAGGCCCTGAAGGCCTCAGCAAGCTCACCGACCGGCTACCGCCTTCCTGCAACCGTCAACATGATTTGGTCGTACGCGTGCGTCAACATCGACAGCTAGCGGCGAAAGATGCACACCGTGCCACGCGAGCTCAACCCAGCGTGGAACGAGGCGCTCAAGTTCAATTTCCCCGGCTGCGGCGACGTCCTCACCGGCGATGAGCCGCTCGAGGTGGCCATCCTCCCACCAGCTCGGTGTAGTGGCGAGTGTTGGAGCATCGCGCGACGGCCGATGAGAGAGAGGAGCGACGCGCGATGGCCGACAGGAGAGAGGAGTGACACGCGGTGCGGCAGCAGGGGAGATGAGCGATGTGTGCTGCAGCGGCGGGAGAGAGAAGCGGCAGATCTCCTTGGCCTCCCTGTGGTGCGGCAGAGAGGGAGGAGGTGTAAAATCAAAGCGTGTTTGATTCTTCTGTTGTGATGAACAATTGGCATCTGAGATTATTGGTTTTGATATTTGGAGATTATTGGCGAAGTGGCTTGTGAGATGATTGAATTTTCAGACGGTGTACAGGGACAGTTGTTTTGTTGGTTCCGATCAGACCGGGCAGGTATGGCCGGTCAGACCGGCGGCATGTGTGCGGTCAGACCGGCCAGCCCGCGGTCTGACCGGCCGACTATGTGTCGGTTTCGGTTTCGGGTTGTTTCATTGGATATCCATGGTTAATTCGTGTTTATAACTTCTAGATAGATACTATGCGTATGTAATACTGTTGTGTGCTAACAATGAGTCAAGTTGGTGATAGCTTGTGCTTGGATATGGTTTCTTTGTTTGATTCATATGTAGGTAATCTTTACGTCTCAGGAGAGTATTGGCGGCGATGGATCGGGAGTCAACTTGGAGATAAGGTGATGCCCGGACGGTCAGATATCATGCGGGATACTTAGGCTAAAGATCAATGCACGTGGTTGGTGAAGATTTCATATGGCATACAATGGAGATATTGTGTGCGTATGGGATGCGGAGTCGAATTTGGAAGGAGTCCAAACTTGGTACAATTGGAATATGTAAAGTTGATTTCTTGTACGGGAAGGTTTCCTATGTGGATTAGAACTTCTTGTATGAGTTTGGTTTGTGGCTTTAGCCTGCCTACCTCATGTATAAATAGAGAGGGAGGGTGTGGCCTCCTAGTATCTTTTTTGGAGAAGCATTGAGTTGTAAGTTTAGTTAGGGTTTCGAGTTTAGTCGAGATTTTCGTGAGGAGTGTTTTTTTTGCACTTTGTAAACATAGAGAGAAGTAATAAAGTTGTCATCTATTTTAATAGATCTTCAATTTGTGTTTGCCCGGGTTCTGCGGTCTAACCGACGAGACATCGGCGGTCAGACCGACGGCTTCACGGCGAACAGACCGGCAGCTTCACGGCGGTCAGACCAGCGGCATCACAGCGGTCAGACCGGCGGGGACACGACGGTCAGACCAGTGACGGTGAAAAAGGCAGACCGATCTATATCGATTTGAGGGTAACTTTTAATTCCGCTAAAAGTTTTGGTTTTTGGGTACTACAACACCTCACCCCCCTCTGGTTGGCTTAGTTCTTGCTTTTCGATCCTACAAGTTGTATCAGAGCCTCATTTTTCTTCTTTGGATTTTTACCGATCTAGAGTTTTAAGCCATGGCTAATAAGTTTTCAACTAAGCCAAATATTTTCGATGGTTCGGATTTTGCTTATTGGTGTGACAAGATGGAATCTTACATTATGGCTCAAGATTATGATGTTTGGCAAAAGGTTGTTGTTCCTTATGTGATTCCTGATCAAATTTCTACTGAAGCTTTGAAAACTAAGTTTAATAACAATTACAAAGCTCGTAATATTTTGTTGAGTGAAATTTCTCGTTCGGATTTTGATCGTGTGTCACATCTTAAAACCGCCCATGAGATTTGGAATGCCTTGAGAAATTTTCATCAAGGAACTACTAACATGAAAGAACTTCGTCGAGATATTTTCAAAAAGGAATACATAAAATTTGAGATGAAACCTGAAGAAGCTTTGGATGATTATCTTGGTAGATTTAATAAGATTTTGAGTGGTCTTAGATCTGTTGATTCTGCTTATGACACAAATTACACACAATCTGAGATTTCTCGTCACTTTTTGAATGGTCTTGATATGTCTATTTGGGAGATGAAGGTTACATCTATTGAAGAGACTGTTGATATGTTTACTTTGACATTAGATTTACTTTACACAAAACTCAAAACTCATGAGATGAATATTCTTTCTCGCAAGATAGATTCTAAGTCTAGTGCTTTGGTTTCTCCCTCGACTTCTTCGAGTGTTGGTGCTTCTTCGTCAAATTCTACCGCTCTTACTTTGATTAATGCCATGTCCGATGAGCAACTCGAACAGTTCGAGTAGGAGGACTTGGCTTTGGCTGCTAACAAGATTTCTTGAGCTATGAACAATGTCAGGTACAGGAAAAGAGGAGGTCAAACTCGTTGCTTTGAATGTGGTGTACTTGGTCACATTCGTTTACATTGCCCTAAGCTTGGGAGAGGCAAGAAGGAAGACAATGGTGGAGAGAAGACCAAAGACGATAAGCTCAAGTCGAAAAGCATGTTCAAGGATAAAAAATCCAAGGAGGTGGTCAGGAAGGTGTTGAGTCAAGTCTATGCTGCTTTTGAGCCATTAAGCGACAGATTTTGATAGTGATGAAGACAAGGAGAAGGAAAAGAACATCTCCGGTGTTTGCTTCATGGCTCATGGTGAATCGGATTCAGAGTATGAGGATAATCAGATGAGTTCTCTTGAGGAAGCTATTCTTGTTTTAAGTGCAAAAAATAAGAAGTGTGACAAGATGTATAAAAAACAAGAGTTCATGATTGAATCTCTAAATGCTGAAATTGCTAGGTTGAAATCTCTAAATCCTGATGATGATGATTGCAAAAATTGTGAGATTTTAATGAATGAAATTTCAAAAATTAGAGAAATTAATGTCGTTCATGATTTGAAATTGAAATCTTCTTTTGCTCTTGGATTTGCTATGTACACACGTACTTTGGATGAATTGTTTTTAACTAAAAAATTGTTGAAAAAATATCAAGTTGCTTTTTATGTTAGTTTGATGTTTAACATGATTTGTGCTAAAAAGTTAAAACAACACAATATTTTGAATTGCTCAACATGTACACTAAACAAGATGAGATTGAAAGATGCTTTGCGTCGTGTTGAGTATATGGAAGATATTGTAAAATTTGATGAAGTGCTTTCTTGTCCAAAATGTCGTAAAAACAAAGATGTCATGGTAGATTGTGAAAATTGTGCAAATTTGAAAAAAGAGGTTTCTTATTTGAAAAGTTCTTTGAAAAGATTTTTTGATGGTAAGAAACAATTTAACATGATTTTGGATCAATCTAAAGTGACTAGCTACAATAGGGGTGTAGGTTTTGATGTTCATAATTATTTCACCAAAAATCAACCCAATATTTTGAAAGTGACTTTTGACAAAACCTAATGTTGTAAAAATAGTTTTTAAATCTGCTGGAATTATGCCCTCTTTTTCTGCTACACTAAAAGAAACTAAAACTAATATTTCAAAACCATTAACTGCTAGGGAAAAGTATACTTGTTTCTTTTATGGTAAAGATGATCATCTTGTTGGTTTTTGTTTCAGATTAGCACGAAAACAAAAAAAAGAAAGAGAGATTGCTTTTGCAAAATCTAAGTGGCAGAAATCTGATTTTCCTCGAGGAAACCGGTCAGACCGTAGTGGGTTGCGCGGTCAGACCGGCGACCGGTCCGACCGGCTACTGTGCGTTGGTCAGACCGGGCTCCGGTCAAACCGAAGATACAGAAGTGGTCAGACCGGCCCCCGGTTAGACCGGCTACTATACTTCGGTTATACCGGCCTTGAAGAAATTTTTCTAAAAATTCTCAAACTATTTTTGCTCGTGGATATATGCCTATTAAATCTACTGGTCGTGTGTCTCAGTACTGGATTCCTAAATTTCTTTTATCTAACCCCAGTACTGAGGCTTCGACATCTTCTTGTGTGTAGGCTTTGGTGGCAAGGAAGGATAACGTGTGGATAGTGGATTCCGGTTGTTGGCGACACATGACTGGTGATAAAAATTGGTTTTCCTCCCTCAAGAGGGCATCCAAGACAGAATTGATTATCTTCGGTGATACTTCTACTAGTGTCGTTCTTGCTACAGGATCTGTTAAGGTAAATAACAAGTTTGAATTGAAAGAAGTAGCTTTGGTTGAGGATTTAAAATACAATTTGCTTTCGGTTTCACAAATTGTTGATGAGAATTTTGAAGTTCACTTTAAGAAAACTGGAAGTAAAGTATTTGATTTTAGTGGTGACTCTGTGTTGAATATTTCTCGCTATGGAAGAGTGTTTAAAGCTGATTTTGAAAATCCTGTTTCACCTGTTGTAACATGTTTGGTTGCTAAATTCAACAAAGATTTGATGTTTTGGCATCATAGACTTAAACCTATTGGTTTTGATTATCTCACTAGATTAAGTGGTTTGGATCTTATTCGTGGTTTGCCTAAACTTAAGAAAGATCTTGATTTGGTTTGTACACCGTGTCATCATGTAAAGATGGTTGCTTCTTCACATGCTCCTATTTTTTCTGTGTTGACGGATGCATCAGGATAGCTCTTACACATGGACACTGTTGGTCCAGCTAGAGTGCAATCCGTTGGAGGAAAGTGGTATGTGTTGGTTGTTGTTGATTATTTTTCTCGATATTCTTGGGTTTTCTTTATGGCAAGTAAGGATGAGGCGTTTGGACACTTTCGGAGTTTATATCTTAGATTGAATTGTGAACTTCCTGGTTCTTTGAAGCAAATTAGAAGTGATAATGGTGGTGAATTTAAGAATGCTTCTTTTGAACAATTTTGCAATGAAAAAGGCCTTCAACATTAATTTTCTTCTCCTCGTATTCCGCAACAAAATGGTGTTGTTGAAAAATAAATCGTTCTTCGGTTGAGATGGCTAGAACAATGCTTGATGAGTATCATACTCCAAGAAATTTTGGGCCGAAGCTATTAATAGTGCATGTTATATTTCCAATCGTGTTTTCTTGAGATCAAAACTTGAAAAAACTTCTTATGAGCTTCGTTTTGGACATCAACCCAAAGTTTCACATTTGCGTGTTTTTGGTTACAAGTGCTGTGTCTTGAAACCTGGAAATTTGGATAAGTTTAAGGCATGTTCTACCGATGGTCTTGCTTTTTGAAAAGGTTTTTTTTGTGACAATATAAGTGCTATTAACATTGCTAAGAATCATGTACAACACTCACGCACAAAACACATTGATATTCGCTTTCACTTTTTGAGGGATCATGTTGAGAAGGGAGATGTTGAATTGAAATTTTTGGATACAAAATTGCAACTTGCGGATATTTTCACTAAACCATTGGATTTATCTCGTTTTGGTTTTCTTCGTGGAGAGTTGGGAATCATTCATCCTTTTGGCATGGTTTGAGAGGGAGATTTTATGCTCTTGGTTTTATCAAGCAACAATTGAAAGAAACAAATTGAAAGAGAGCTTTGTATTATGCATATAGTGTTTTTTGTTTATGCTAGCAATACTTTGAAGGTTTATTTGTCTATTTTATAGCTTGTATGAATTTTAGTATTTTCATAAGGTTTAGATATTGCTTTTAAGGGAGATGATGCATGACACTTAAATTTCATATTTGAATTAATAAAATATGCAATATTGATACTAATGCATAGATTGGATTGTAAATGCTTATATATATGCTTTGTTGAATTGTTATTCCTCAAATAGCTTTGAAATTGCTCATTGTGCAAGAGAATTAAAAATATTTATGAGAGAAAAAAATGAATATCACATCCTTGAAAACAGTCTTGACAATAAGGACGTATTCGATGTGAGCAAAAATAATGGGTGCCGAATCCTTGGAAACAGTCTTGACGACAAGAACGTACCCGGAATAATTGAGAAAAATATGAGCAAAAATAGGCTCAAATAAATATGAAAAAATCTCTTGGTTGTTTTGTGCTAAAGCTAATTTGGGAAAGAGTGATGATTGCAATAGGTCTATATGTGTGGTTTTATTTTTTAATCTATGTGTTTGTAAAGCTATTGCATTATAAATCTTTTGAATTCATGAATCTTGATTGCATTGTTGACCTTAAATGTAAAATCTTTGGTTTATGATTATACTCTAGTATATGCTTGCTATATAATTGATGGGTTTATCTTCTTTTTGTTGCAATACATGACATAAATTACTATATGTATGTTATTAAGCTCTTGAATATCAACTGAACATAATTTCTATGCTTGATAAAATCATTGTCAAAAGGGGAAGAAAAGATACAAACAATGCAAGCGTTTTTCGTAGTTTTCTTTCTTTTCAAAAGGGGGAGAATTTTTTTTGTTTTTATTTTTTCTTTTTCTTTTTCCAAACACCAAAACAAACATTTTTGATGGATTTGCCAATATGTTTTGATATTGTAAAATCAAAGTGTGTTTGATTCTTCTGTTGTGATGAACAATTGGCATCTGAGGTTATTGGTTTTGATATTTGGAGATTATTGATGAAGTCGTTTGTGAGATGATTGAATTTTTAGATGGTGAACAGGGACTGTTGTTTTGTTGGTTCCGGTCAGACCGGGCAGGTATGGCCGGTCAGACCGGCGGTATGTGTACGGTCAGACCGGCCAGCCCGCGGTCTGACCGGTCGACTCTGTGTCGGTTTCGATTTCAGGTTGTTTCATTGGATATCCGTGGTTAATTCGTGTTTATGACTTCTAGACAGATACTATGCGTATGTAATACTGTTGTGTGCTAACAATGAGTCAAGTTGATGATAGCTTGTGCTCAGATATGGTTTCTTTGTTTGATTCATGTGTAGGTAATCTTTACGTCTCGGGAGAGTATTGTCGGTGATGGATCGAGAGTCAACTTGGAGATAAGATGATGTCCGGATGGTCAGATATCATGCGGGATACTTAGGCTAAAGATCAATGCACGTGGTTGGTGAAGATTCCATGTGGCATACAATGGAGATATTGTGTGCGTATGGGATGCGGAGTCAAATTTGGAAGGAGTCTAAATTTGGTACAATTGGAATATGTAAAGTTGGTTTCTTGTACGGGAAGGTTTTCTATGTGGATTAGAACTTCTTGTATGAGTTTGGTTCGTGGCTTTAGGCTGCCTACCTCATGTATAAATAAAGAGGGAGGATGTGGCCTCCCGGTATCGTTTTTTGGATAAGCATTGAGTTGTGAGTTTAGTTAGGGTTTCGAGTTTAGTCGAGATTTTCGTGAGGAGTGTTTTTGTTGCACTTTGTAAACATAGAGAGAAGTAATAAAGTTGCATCTATTTTAATAGATTTTCAATTTGTGTTTGCCCGGGTTCTGCGGTCTAACCAACGAGACATCGGCGATCAGACCGGCGGCTTCATGGCGGTCAGACCGGCAGCTTCACGGCGGTCAGACCGGCGGCATCACAGCGGTCAGACCGGCGGGGATACAGTAGTCAGACCGGTGACGGTGAAAAGGGCAGACCGATCTACATCGATTTGAGGGTAACTTTTAATTCCGCTAAAAGTTTTGGTTTTTGGGTACTACAACCATTCACCCTCCTCTGATTGACTTAGTTCTTGCTTTTCGATCCTACAGGAGGCTCGGCCTGCTGCTGCCTCTCCGGGATCCCTGCTATGGTGAGGTGGAGGAAGTGGGACCCACTGACATGTGGTCCCACTATTTTTATTTATTTTGTTTGACTGACGTATGGGTCCCGTATATTTTGTTTAATTTGTTTAGTTTTTAGTTTTACTCTTTTATTTTTTTTCCAGATCAAACTGCCATGTAAATGTCACGTTAATGCCACGTGAAACGAAAATCTAGTCAAAGGAGCCACGTAGGCGTCACGTCAGTCAAAATCAGAGACAATACCGTTGAGAGACCTCCTTTGCACTGGTTTGGTAAGTTGGAGGACGGGTTGTATCCGTTTTTTCGGACTGAGGATGAACATCAGACTGGGTGACAAATTGAGGGACCTAGAGTGAACTTATTCCTAAGCAAATAGCTAGCAAGCCCATGGGCTCGTAACATATTTTTCCAAGCCTTGTACATGACCCGGCCCATGATCAGTCCAGCTTCCCCCACAAATTAGCCCGCTGCACGCACGCATGCATCACATGTTGAATAAGTCTACTTCATGTCCCTCTGCTTTCCATCGAATTTAAATCATATCTTTGAACTGCAATACCGAAATTTTAACTCCAAACTTACAAAACCGGTTAAATTAGGTCTGATGGCAATATGGATAGCTGGTTTTGACTAGTGTGACACCCTAGTCATCAAAAATAAAAATAAAAAACATGTGAAGCTCACATGTAAGTGGCCACCTCACCTTCTTTATCTACTTTCCCTCTCCTTTCATCTCTTCTCTTCCCCTCGTCTCCTCCATGCTGGCGGGCTGGGCCCAGATCGACACCTCGGTGCCTCCATCTCCGCCACGTCTTCGTTCGCGCCAGCGAAGCCGCTGCCCTCCTCTAGCACGGCGGCGGCTGTGCCCTTAGTGTCCCCTCCATGTCGCCGCCCGCCGTCTCGGGTGGTCCTGCACCCCCAGTGCCACTGTCATATACACCCTCCTCACCTTCGACTGGCAGCAGGGGGAACTCCCCATTGTTGTTTGAGGGCGGTGGCGAGAGGTCGCCATCCACGCAAAGCTAGCCGCCCCCGAAGTCGCCCACCTCGCATTCGCTAGAGAGCGGTGGCTTCGGTGTCTCCATATCAATGGTGGTCGGCATCACCTTTGGTGACCTCGTGCTGCTGTTGCTCACCATC
Organism: Oryza officinalis; assembly: GCA_008326285.1. Taxonomy (NCBI): domain Eukaryota; kingdom Viridiplantae; phylum Streptophyta; class Magnoliopsida; order Poales; family Poaceae; genus Oryza; species Oryza officinalis. Next base: position 45,909,294 of record BDMV01000001.1, on the reverse strand, counting down.
TTCATCTACCACTGCTACCTGCAGAAGAATAGAAGACGGCCTCCTCCACTGCAGCAAATCCAACAACCAATCGTACACAAGCACGAACACGAACAAGAAGGCACGCACACCCATCATCTCTCCAGGAGGGCGTGTTGGGCTGGATCCAGGTAACGATGGCTCCGACGGTGGCCTAGGGAATTGTAGGTCTCCGACGAGATAGAGGAGCAGTCCGGGTTGGGGACAGGCTCGAGCATCGGCGAGAGGAGTCAAGGCGGAGACGGATAGTGGAGTCGAGGTCGAGGGGCGGCCCGATGATGAGAGCAGCTCAGTGCAGAGGACGCCATGCGGTGGGAAGAAGCCTGACGACTAGGCCTCGAGATCCCGATGACGGTGGAGGCATGAGAGTTGGGGCGCATGGAACGGCGCTAATGGCAGGTAGCCTGACGATGACCTGCGAGCGACATATGCATGGAGAAGGTCGGGGTAGCAAGGCCGGCGAATGGACGAAAACGGTGCGGAGATGGTGGCACCGAGGTGGCGATTTGGGCGCAACTTGCAGCATGGAGGAGACGAGGGGAAGCAGAGGAAGAATGTGAGGTGGCCACTTACATGTGGACCCCACATGTTTTTATTTTATTTTTGCTGACCAGGATGGTACGTCAACGAAACCAACCGTTCATATTGCTATAGGATCTAATTTAACCCGGTTTTATAAGTTGAGGGATAAAGATTTTTGGAATTACGATTGAAGAATATGATTTTAAACTTAGTGGAAAGATGAGGGAAGTAAACTGGACTTAGGTCCCGTTCGTGTCTAATGAAACGGTAGGATGAAAATTTTTATCTTCGTGACACGCCTTTTAAACTGTTAAACAGTGTGTTTCGTGTGAAAACTTTCTATATCAAAATTGCTCTAAAATATCAAATGCATCCATTTTTCAAATTTGTAATAATTAAACTCAATTAATCATACGTTAATATCATCTCGTTTTACGTGAAACACTTGGAACACCACCTTGTTCCTCACATGTTTGCAAGAATTCTGCAGGGCCAGATGAGCAACCAGCTAAGCTATCAGCAATCTTGTCGTTTCTACTATGTCCTGCATGCATATATGTTTCCTTTTCTTTAATTCGCCCGTTTTCTGCGTGGAGACATTTGTTAGTGACTAATGACCACGCCCGTGCAGTCGTGTGGACACAGCCATTGATTGATTGATGTATGGATCACCTGCTCCGGTCAAAATAGAAAAACGAGCTTAATTTCAAAGGGCCCGGGTTATATTTACTTGTATCTCCGGCGCCGACCTGGAAAAGATATCAAAAAAATCGAAACGCACGATGGTACGTAGTATTGGTTCCAATTTTCATAAACTCTGGCCTTCCGATGATTCATTTTGATTTTAAAGGTCAAACTTTATATGTTTTGTCAAACACTTAATCAAATTAATCTTTAGTCCATCTAGCATATCTTCAATCCCTCTGACAATGAGGAGGCTAGCCACGCAGATGAGTCGGCTCGGACAACTAATAGTATTTTTTGGTGACTCATCACTTATTTTAGACATTAATATAGCAAGCGGCAGAGAAGATGAGGCAGCAGAGCCCGAGCGGTCATCCGACTAGTCCGAGAGGTGGCCCTACCACTATCGTCCATTGATAAATATTTAACATTTAATATAACATTTAGTCATTTTTAAAAAAGTTTACCATTAATAATTTCCTAAATATTTAGTTAAAAAGTTTGTACGTAGATTTGTCTTGAAAATGTCTGACATAATTTTTTTTAAATATTTTATAAACTTGTTTTAATATAAAATTAGTAGTCAAAGTTTCATAGATTTTAGCAATTGTTCTAAACATCAAATTTTTATTTATGACCGGGGGGGAGGGGGTAAAAATTATATTAGCAGGTCGGTTTATATTTCAAAGTGATTTCACATAGTGTAGGTCATACGACCAAAGTTAAATCTCGAAGATCCTCCAAAGTAGAATATATATTGTGTCATTATAAAGATCGTGTCTATTTTAAACTAATTCTTTTCTGCAAGAGGGAATGATTTCACAAATATAGTGCATTAGTGCAGCGTGGAGAGGTTTCTCATCGATCGGTATGATCCAATATATGTCTCATTATATAACTAATTCCTCATAAAAAGATGCAATAATTGAATTTGGAGGCACACCGATGAGAGAACAACCGGCTTGTACTTTGCATCAATAAAATTAAAATTTGGTTGTATATATGCATAATCAACACCGCATGCACAAATTGAGCACAATATATAATTCCCACACCCACACCCACACCCACACATGCACACAAAGGAAAGAAAACATTGTGATGTTGAATGACGAATTAATGGAAAAAGATACATTTACATTTTTTTTCATGGCAATATTTTATTGTCATAATGGAATGTGCAACTTGCATAAAAATGTTAATCTTCTCCGACAGAAACATCATTCGTCGGAGTGTCATTGAACAGCAAGGGCTGCTGGGTGTGGCGCCCATACTGTAAATCGAGATTAATTAGCACGAAGGCAGAGAGAGCAGTTAGCCACGGCTTTAACTCGAATAGGAATTAAAAAAAACAGTACAAACGTAGATGTTCATAACATATGTATACTTTCCTCTATGAACGCGCGCACACACATTCTATCTATATGAGCATTTTTGAAAGATTGAACCGGCATATCTTGAGATTAATGAAGTTGTCACAAGCGTCTCGTTGTCAACGGGTATGTCGCCTATCCCTGAAAGAATAATTATCCGTAAATACGAACACACATGTCAAATCTAGAATTTAAATTCAAATGAGCTGGTTTCAAAAAAAACCTAACCAATTAAGTTACGCTCATTTCGTAGCAGGAGTATTATTGTCCTAGTAACATCGAACCAAACAACCAATCTTATGGCCTCACGGAGAGCCGGATCTCACAAAGTCAAATGGCACATTTCTCATGCTCATCCGGCCGGAGCTAGCGATAAACAACACTTTTGCTATTTAACGTACGGTTGACTGAAAAAACATTTGAGTCACTATGTAGGCTTGGAAGAGACAAACAACCTATCGAAGAGGGGAATGGTACCAATGTTAATTAAAAAATCAAATATTTTTGCAGATTAAAACTGCACCCAGAACGGTGTTACGACCGGGCTCCAGCTGATCTCCAAAATTAAGCCTGTAGTCTTCAATCATCCACCATACTGATGCGATCGGCCGAAGTGGTCTAATTTAACTGCCATATAATCCCTACACACTGTCCGACCGTGGGTCTAGCCCTGATACTTCGTCAATTTAAACACCACTTCATAAATCTTTCATGCCATCGTCATAGACAATTGTTGATCACAAACTACTAGTCACCATCATTATTTCTGGCACTAAACTCTTATGGTAGCAATGTGTAAAAGGGCGATTCGGAAAATTAGTTTACCAGGCTGCTGGAATATATATGGAGTCACATTCATCTTTTTATTAAAAAAAACGCGATACAAACACATACACTCACAAAATGTACCTACTCACCCGTATAAGCACGCGTACACACCCTATCTTTATGAGCATCTCTAAAAAATTAGATCAACATATTCTGAGAATGAGGATGTCACCATAAATGCCTCGCTATCAACAGATACATCGTCTACCACTGAAAAAATAATTAGCCGTAAACATGAGCACCATACCTATCTTAAGTCTAAAACTTAAACTTAGATAGACTGGTTCCATCACAAGCTAGAAACCTAACTAGTTAAGTTACGGTCACTTCACAAAATTGCTCTGTTTATAAACACGTAAGTCTATATATCTATATAGTTAATACTCACTATCTCTTAAAGCTCAATATACAAGTATATTATATCATCATCCATTAGCAATTATTATCTAAAGTATTTAAAATCACTTACAAGTATGCCACATCATCATCCACTAACAATTATTATCTAGAGTATTTTAAATATCATACAAATATAATATATCATTTATAATTTTATTATATTTTTAAAACTTAATATACAAACAATATCAAATCATTATCTTCATATCATTTTCACATTATTTAAACATATATATCTATCATTTTTATAATGTATAATATATATTCATCTATATATCCCGTAGCAAAACGCAAGGTATCAACTGTTACGTATATATAAAAGCATACGAAACAGAAACAGTATACTGTGCGAATACACTGAGCTACCGGCCGGCTAGTACAGCGTATTCATTAACCCATACTGAACTAACGTAACCTTCCTACCTTACGTTAGAAAGAACATTATTAATTTATTCCACTCATGGGAAAATGAAATAGACATGTGAGTTGCTGCTGCGTACGTGTTGATCTAATCTAACGCTGAAAAATAAAACGATCGATCAATAAAAAACCAATCGCTTAATAAACCGGTGATTCCCATAATTAATTAACAATGCAGCATCATCATTGACCCAAATTAACAACCCAAATAACTCCAGTTAACGCCTCGTTAGTTGATTAGGTTTTCGAGAATAAGTAAACGACGAGCAACAGCTACAGGTAGTAATATACATGGCTCACTAGAATACTGGCGCCACATCGCTCTCAGCCAGCGCTCTCAAGCGAGGAGGTAGCAAAAAAAGGGGGGAAAAAAGAAGATTTTTTTTCAGAGGTAGCAACTAGCTATATAGCAAGCAGCATCTTGTCAATTGGTATAAATACTCGCTTTCAAGCCAGGAGCCATCACAGCTATCACCGGCACCCAATCCACAGAGACAGTTACCTCCTCTTCCTCCTTTGCCTTTGGAATATTGGTATTGGAGTACTATTGCGCAATTGCAACCATTCCATTCCATTCGATCGATTCTAGCTAGCTTTATCTCCTCCAGCATTTCGGAGAGAGCTCTATCTTTCCGCTACTTGCTTGAGAATTCCATGTTTTCATCAGCAGCCATGCAGCTCAAAGGCAAGATAGATTCGGTTCTTGATTATTTCCCAGTCTCAGCGACAAAGATCCTTTTCAGGCATCTGCCCAATTGTGGATTCTGTCTGATTTGATTATTGTTTCCTTTTCTTGCTTAGTTGCTTTGTTCAATTCTTCCCTTTTATGATCAGACGATGGGTCGTCTGCGAGGCAGCTGCAGCTGCTCGTCGCCGCGCTGTCGACGGCCGGGGCTGTGGCGGCCGCCGCCGTCGTGCGACGCAGGCACGGGAGGAAGGCTGCCGCCGCCGCCGCCGCGGCTGCGGCGGCGCCGGTGGTGATGAAGGAAATGCCGAGGCTGGAGATGGCGGAGTCCGGCCGCGTCGAGCACATCGAGAAGTTCTCTCACTACGTCGGTCAGTCGCCATTTTTCTTTGCCTTTCTTTCTCCTGTTTCTTTCTCTGCTGCTTCCATGGAATTCAGTTATCTCTTCTGTCCTTTTCGTTTTCGATCGTTATCTCTTTTCTTTTCATTTCAAGTGACTCCAAATCATGAACAGATTCAGTCCAAACTAAGAAAGGAGATCCAAATTAATCAAATCAAATCAGAATAAGATTGAAGCTGGCTTAATGAAAAGCCTGCTTCTGAAACCCAGATGATTAAAAAAATGTTGAAGTATATATCTGTTCTGCATGTTTTTTCGCTGACGTGGTCACTGATATTTTTATAAAAATTAAGTACATGCATATAATAAATGAAAAAAAAAATTTGTGTGCGCTTCGATAGCGCGCTCTCTCTCTCAGCAGGATAATTAAACCTTATACACAATTAAGGACAGTGGTGACACGCTGACACTTAATATGCCTATGAGTGTGCCATCTCACTAGCTAAATTAATTAGCTATCTAATTATGTAAATAATATCCTGGTGACTTGAACTGCCTAGCTAACCGGGACCCAGTTGTCGAGATCAACTCAGTACACAAGCACATGGCAGCTAGAGGCAATGGTAGGAGACGCATCCTCATCACGGCCGTTGAATATACATCGGACGGATATCGTGACAAAAGATATGTATGTATGTACCTTCGTAATCAGGCGCCCTAGAAGATAAGGAAAACTAACCAGAGACTATATATAATATGCGTGTTTTAATTTTTCTGTTGTATATATAGTATAAGTTTCATGATCGTTAAAATTTATTTATTTATTATTTAATGGATATTTATGTATGCAGCTAGGCAGATGGGGTTCCAGGACATAAATGAGTGCCCACAGCTGTGCAAATTAGCAAATAACTACCTCAAGAGGACCAAGAATTGCATGGATGACATCGACGACTTCTTCGCGAATATCCCGGATTCGGAGTCCCTTTATGTCAAGTTCATAGAAGAGGTGGATAAATGCATTCTTGGATATTTTGCGTTCCATTGGGACCATGCTACCGCTCTTATCAGCCAGGTATTTATTGTACCATGCGAACCACTGGTTTTCTGAATTTTTTTACCCCGGCCATTTAACTAAATGGAAGTTTCATTTTACAGTGTTATTGGCATCCCAAGTTTCTTTTGCATAAATAAATTAATACTATAATATACCGTATGGACAACTCTTAACATTTGTATTACTCAATTAGGGTGTACTTATCACGTGCACAACTAAAATTTATCAAAAGCACATGTATGTTCGATTATCGTGTGTAAGCACACGCTAAATTAATTATATCCCTTGCAACATTTGTTAATTAGGACAGAGACGACTGACACTCACTATCCAAATTTATCCTGTCCATTTTTCAACCCAAAATTTTCTTCAGTCTAAATTATTTTTTCGGTCCATATACCAGCTAGTTATTAATTAGAACAACATTAATTGGTCAACTCGCACATAAATATGTTTAGCGTAGCTTCTTCTTAATTGATAATTCGTGTCAGATTAGCAGCAGGTAATTATTAATTAATTAGCTCTCTTAAGAAAACGGCAAAAGTGAATCCAGGAAATTAATTAATATATATCCCATGCACGTTCTACTTGTATCAATGTTGGCGGATCTGGAAGCAAAGGGATTTGTAGGGGGCTGTCATGTACGCACGTACATATATGTACGTGACAGAAAATTTATTTATTTTTACACAGAATTAATGGACACATTAGTGCATGCAGCTGTAGTGTATGGCAGTACTACTACTATAGATCATGCATCTAACATATACAGTACGTGCACATACATATATCAGCTGCCATAATTTTGTCATGAATTAATTAATATATATCGTATTATATTAATTTATGCATATCTATGCAGGCCTTGACCGTAGAATGTGGCACCGGCAGAAAGAAGCTAAGGAACCTCGTGTTAGAAGCTACAAGGTAAATTAACTAATGAACTTATATATTGAACCTTTATTTGCTTTGATTTTTTAGAAAAGGGGGCTTAATTAATTAATTAATTAATTGATTTGTTATGTTAGCTAGTTATCTTTTAATTTAAGAAAATCGAATTATCCCCTGAAGTATTATTGTGGCAGTACGAATTACCCCCTAAACTATAAAACCAGACATTCTTTACCCTCAACTTTTTATACTGGACGAATTACCCCCCGACTAGCTCTAAAGTGGTTTTGGTCCTACGTAGCGCACACGTGGCAGTCCAATCAGCATAAAAAATTTTAAAAGTGACGGGGTCCACATGTCATATCTTCTCTCATTCTATGTTGCCCATGTATGACATGTGGGCCCTATTGCTTTTTTAATTTTTTTTATGCTGACCAGACTGCCACGTATGCGTCATGTAAGATCAAAACTGCTCTAGAGCGAGTGAGGGGAGGGTAATTAGTCCGGTATAAAAAGTTGAGAGTGAAAGATGTCTGATTTTGTGGTTCAGGAGGTAATTCGTACTGCCGCAATAGTTCAATGGATAATTCGGACTTTTTTCTTAATTTAAATATTCACCGTGTTGTCGTGTCAATAGACTTAATTATTCTAACCTTCATAATATTCTTGAAAAAGATTAATCACTCAATACGAGCATGAATTAACTAAATGCTGGAGTAATTAATATAACTGAAAATGTGTTATCCACAGGTAGTTAATGACTTTTAATGCGGTATACCAAACTATTGTAAAATTCCCACATTCAGACTAAATTGTACTAGTACTGTACTAACTGGATTACAGCCTGCGGCAAGAAACCTGCTGCAATTAATGATGATACGTTCACAAGAGATTGTTTTTTAATTGGGGCTAAAAGGATCATAGAACATCAGCATTGTTTTTGTATTTTTTTTATCTTTGCTGGCGTCAATGATATATACTTCAAGTCGTGTTTAGAATGATATATGAGATTGCCAAGATCTGCATCCGTTAGAGGTCGACCCAAATGGAATTCTTATAATTACCAGACTTCCCTAAGTCGTTATAATTAATTAATTCCCAAAAGACTCTATTTAATTTCATTAATTAGCATGTGTGACCCAATGTATATATGTGTATCTTAATATATCACTCCAATGTTTTGAGATACCTACGCCGCCCAAACCATTAGGATTTCGCCTCAACATTTTTCATTTTTGATTAATTAATCTGACCCGGCCAGGCAAAGACTTTACATAAATATGTCCCCCTCTAGAGTCTTAAGCATACAGTAATACCAAATGATATGGAGTCATCAGCCAAGAAAAGATAGACAAGCAAGCTAGCCATCGATCCATTAGATCGATGATGCAACGAAAATGAACTTTGAATTCTCTAAAAACAATTTGATTTTCGTTCCACATTTTAATTATCTTAAAAACAGGTCAACTAGACATTGAAAATAACTACGCTAAGGCTACGTTTCTTTAAGAGGTTTAGACTAAGCTTATTGTAGAAAAAATCATTAACACATAATTAATTAAGTATTAATAAATGATTATAAACATATTTATTTGATTTAAAAAATTCTATATATAAGATTTTTTTTACAAAACATACCGTTTAGCAGTTTGAAAAACATGTCCGTAATAAACATGTGTAATAAGCATGTATTAATACAAGTCTAAGTCTTCACAAGAAATGCATTACATTTTGATTATCTTAAAAAAAAGTCAACTAGACATTGAAAATGACTACGCTAAGTCTTCACAAGAAATATATTACTTTCATATGCAAAGAACTTGAAGTATTAGATTTTGCTTCAAGATCCATATTTTTTTTTAGGAAAGAAGTAGTGTAGGAAATATTCGTTTTGCGGATTGTCATAGAATTCAGAACCTTCCAAGGAAATTATTAGAATTCAGGACCTTGGCCGATCTCTGTAATTAAACAATATATTCATTGGGGCTACTACACGTATTTAGTAAATTCTCCGTATATCTTTAAAACTCATTCAATCTCTCTCGTACCCCTAAAATTTACCCGATCTTTTCTATATCTCCAAAATTTCAACTTGATCCTTCTATACCCCTGCCGTTACATTTTATTTCATTTCACTACTAAGTTTGGTGTAAATATCTTTTATGCCCTTGATGATGTATGTTTGAATATAAGCTTGAAAAACGATTGAAAATTTTGTTTGAGTGCACAGTATGTGCAATTTTATAAAACTAATGAGACTAAATAATTAGTGCAAAAAATTTAACATAAATTTTGAAAATAAATTAAATGTAATAAATTTAAATTTTAATAGGACAATGGATTTTTTAATCGGGAGCATTCAAACAAAGTGAGGAGCATCCATAAAAAAAATATTGTGAGCATTAGTAGTTCCATCTTTGTATGCTCCTCATTTTTATGACTTTTTAATAAATAATAAATACATATTATTTTTCTTTCATTACCTAAAAATAAATGTTGTCATAAATAATGTGTCGCTCAACAAACTCATAACTATAATAGTCTCATGCGACAAACTTTTACATTTTCAATAATGTAATTCATAAATTTCTATGCTCATCTATGTGTATGTGTAAGAGTAAAATAGTTATTTTTATAGAAATTAGACGATCAATTGACATGGAAAAGATCAACTTGAAATTTCATAGGTATAAAAGAAATCGAGTAAATTTTAGAGGTATAAGAGGAATTAGGTGAATTTTCAAGGGTACAGAGAGAATTTACTTCATATAAATTATGGAGCTAATTAGTTAATTAATACAGTAGCTACTAGTGGGTCAGGCTCACCAACTCTCTTAATTTGTAGATGCCAATTCAAACACTATCGATATGATATCGATCTTTGCTGTTTGATATGTGAAGAGATTTGTGGAGGTGTTTTTTTTCTGGCCATCGTCTTACGTCGCTTTAGCGACCCCGATCTCGATCGATCTGTTGTTAATTGGACCCCCTAAACAAACACTTACAATTAACATGGACCATCTTCCATCATAGCATGCCATGTGCTTAGAAACAATTAACACATTCACATCAACGTCCCTTCTTACCTGCATGCCTGACCAAATTAAAAGACAAAATTAATGTACCAAGATACCTATTAATTATACTTAACTAAATTCCTCTCTTACTCTTAATATTATTAATCCATATGGGACCGGACAGACAGGGTTAGTATCTTGGTGCCATCACGGCAGAGATCACTTGGTGGGCCACCCATCATGTGTGCATCCACGTGGAATGCCATAAAAAAAGTTTGTATGATAGTGATCTGTGTTAGGTGTACATGATCTTACCTGGGCCCCTGCATCTGCATGCATGGCCTATATAGGATCATTGGTGGCCAATCTTCCTTTCAGTTGTTATGTGTTGGACTTAATGAATTATATATTACATGGGTTGTTTGCTAGTCATAAGCAGGGTACTGATGATTAGTCCTTTTAGGTAAGTAGAGCTAGGAGTAACTGCCAAGATTTCATGTAGGAAGCACAATGATGCAACATAGTGTGACAATAATAATCAAAGCTTCCCTTTTGTTCTTAGGGAAAGAAGGCCTACTTTGAAATAGAGGATTTAACTAAACCACACAATTATATAAAGATCATGTAAAATTCAGTTAATTGTACGCAGGTTCAATCTTTCGTTTCCTCGATATTTGTATCGGGGTACCAATATGACGAATTTCGGTCCAAAATTATTTAAATTTTTCAACAAAATTTGATCAAATTTGAACAAATATTGTCAAATTCAAAAAAAAATCCAGCTGAAATAATATCATATCGGGGGGAGGAAGGGTCCGATAGAACCGAAATTTTATTCCGAAAATTTGAAACCCTGATTGTACGTCGCGTGCGTGGATATCGCAGGAAGCAGAGGTTTGAGCGGGTGACAAGGGACCTGAAGGTGACGAGGGTGTTCTCGACGCTGGTGGAGGAGATGAAGGTGATCGGTGTCCCGACGGCGGCGATGAACGGCGACGAGGAGTCGCATTGCACCGACGTGATGGCCCCCGTGGCGCACGACGAGCGGAGCCCCGTGCTGCTGCTCATGGGCGGCGGGATGGGCGCCGGCAAGAGCACCGTGCTCAAGGAGATTCTCCAGGAGTAAGCTGAGCTTCGATCGCTCAGTTTTTGATTATTTATACTTAATTTTCAACGGCATTTAAATTGCAGGTTCCAATTATTTACTACTAGTAGTAATTGATTTGAAAAAAAAATGAAAAATGTTCAGGCCACTGTGGTCCAAGGACGAGGCGAATGCAGTGGTCGTTGAGGCGGATGCGTTCAAGGAGACGGACGTGATCTACCGTGCCATTAGCTCCATGGGCCACCACAACGACATGCTCCAGACGGCTGAGCTGGTAATTATTACTAACTCACGTATATGTATAGTATAACTTCAGAAAGTTTTACATACGGTCCTGAGAATAAACGCATATTTTTTCCGTCCAAAAAACATAAACGTAGTATAAAATATTGATATGAACGAATAAAGTATGACGGACGTGCATACCACCATGCATACGTGCACGTTCTCTGTATATGGACCCCCCTCCACATACATATATATATAGTTTGCTGTCTGCTAGGGGCTTTTTTTTAATTAATAACTGAATGGTTGAAGAATAGATTTTAAACAATTTTTTTAATAAGTTGATATATAGAAAGTTGTTGCTAAAATTAATCGTGTCATTTAAAATCTTGAAAAACGTGTCATATTAATCCATTCCTTAAAAAACAACAGCCGTCCAGCCGTCCAACGCCCAATGCTGTTTGCTAGTCATACATCATCCATCACGTTTTCAGAGTTTCAGTTAAAATGGCTAGATATATAGCTAGTTGACTCGATGGAAAGAAGAAATGTATACGTGGGAACAAATTAATTAAGTAGAGCCACCAACCGGCAGCTTAGCTGAACTACTGCTTGAATCGATCAATTCATCGATCCAGCAGCATACAAATTTGTCGGTTGGCCTAGCTCATTATGCATGCTCGCTCACAGTGATTATACGTTCGGGTTGGCACCAACAACCATGATTCTATGTGTGGCCCCCAACACAATTCAAGTCGCTCGATCTGTACGTATGTGCAAAAATGCGATGCAATCTTTGCCGGACCCAGACCTAAAAGAGAGAGAATCCTTGCTTGCTGGGCCCACATGGCAGAGTGATAGGATAAGGTTCTCATCTGATCATCGAGAAAATATGTGATGAAAACTACGCATGCAGTGGAAAATTTGAAAACTACCTTTAAACCAAAAAAATAGACATTTAAGATTTATCCACGTCATCACGAGTAAAAATTTTACTCATGACAGATTTACTCATGAGTAAAATTTTTACTCATGATGAGATGTTCATTTTTCGGATTCAACAATAATTTTTAGATTTTTAATATATATTTGATTTACACAGCATATTTTCTCTACGTTTATTCTGTCACTAGTGCAGTAGTGCAGAGATAGATCCACATTAATTGGCTGGCAAGGTGGACATGGCCACCATGTGCTGCCTGCCTGTACTGTAGGAATCACCATGGCTTGTTTCTTTTGTTCAAATATAATGATAAAAAACACAATGATACTGTCGCCTACTACACAGAAAGAACAAAAGGGAAATCCTTTCCTTGCCTTCGATCAACTCCCAGCACTTCAGGAAATGAGTCCTCGCATCTCGCATGCACATGCATCTGTTAATTCTAGCTAGAGAGTAGGAGTATCGTATATACTATTATTCTGCTGTGCAAATTGTCATGTGTTGGATTCGGTCCTGTAAGACAATTAGTTAGGAGCATAGGAGGCTAGGACACGTTTTGGTTACTGTATTACAATTCTAAATGAGTAAATTTTATGAAAACCCTACCAATTATGATTAAATTAAGTTACATAAAACCACTGACATTTTGACACGTGACATATAATCTTAGTTATTATGATCCTAAAGTTTTACAAAATCATACCGTCAACCAAGTTGATATTTTCCTATATCAAAATTTTAAAAAACATACATATATGGATGTAACATTTATATGATACTCAAATAAATACAAATGTGAGATGTGATGATAAAACTCAAAATATGATAGATCAAAATCAGAATGATGAATAATGTGGTTTTACAAAACTTTATGATCATAATACCTAGGATTATATGTCACATATCAAAATCATTGTGATTTTGTTTTGTGTAACTTATACTATACATACATGTGGTTTGGTGAAAATAACTCTTTTTATTACAATTTTTCTACCAAACCATGTACAATGTGGCTTCCTTACGCAAACGAACCAGCTAATGGGCCGGGCTGATATATATATCTTTATTTATTTATTTATTCGCACTTATGATTGGCCCATGAAATGCATGGATGCAGGTGCACCAGTCGTCGACGGACGCGGCGTCGTCGCTGCTGGTGACGGCGCTGAACGAAGGTCGTGACGTCATCCTCGACGGCACACTCTCCTGGGAGCCATTCGTCCAGCAGACCATCGCCATGGCGCGCGACGTCCACCGCCGCCGCTACCGCATGGGCCCCGGCTACAAGGTCGACCCCGACACCGGCGACATCACCGAGAACTACTGGGAGCCCGCCGACGACGACGACGCCTCGCCGCCGCCCACCAGGAAACCGTACCGGATCGAGGTCGCCGGCGTGGTCTGCGACGCGTACCTCGCCGTGGCGAGGGGGATCCGGCGCGCCATCGTCATGGGCCGGGCGGTGCGCGTGCGGTCGCAGCTCATGTCGCACAAGCGGTTCGCCGCCGCGTTCCGGCGGTACGCCGACGCCGTCGACGGCGCGCGGCTCTACAGCACAAACTCCATGGGCGCGGCGCGGCTCATCGCGCGCAAGGACGGCGTCGCCGGCAGCCTGCTGGTGGAGCCACGGGAGTTCGGGTGCCTCGACGTGGTGAGTGGCCTCAACGAGAACGCCACCGGGGTGCACGACCTCTACCGCGGCGGCGCCACCGCCTGCGGCGCCCGCTCCATCTGGGACGACATGATCGCGTCGCCGGAGCGCGCCGACATCCAGCGGGAGCTCCGGGAGGCCTTCCGCTCCATGGAGCACGGGCCGAACACTAATGGCACCACCACCACCAATGGCGCCTAGCTAAGCTACCAGATTGTGGTGTGCGCGCGCGTGTGTGATTTCGATATATTTCCCCAGAAATTAATCATGTGGGGAACTACATTTGTTGTTAATGTGTAAAGGGAGTGTATTAATTTGTGGTAAATGGAGGTGCTTATATGAATTAATGTTGGAGCAATTCCAATGATGTTGCAACGTCAATTCCACGAGAAATTAAGTACCACCAGTCCCAGAGTCCAAAACTCCAATTAATTTTAAATCTGCTCCAACTCAATTTGAACTATTTTTCAATTTAGTTCAACTATAGTGACTATATATCAAAATAAGACAATTTCATAGATCAAACTAGCAAAATTCAACTCGAATGAAGAGTAACACAATTTTATATGATGCAACTGAAAACTTGGCTTTAGTAAAATAACCAATTCGTCTGAATTCCCCATGCTGCATTTTTATAAACTGAAAACATGCAACAAATGATTCATGTTTCTACTGGGCAAAACCAAGCTAACCTAATCCAGCATAAGAAGAATTAACCATGTCGATGCATCACGAGAAACGTGCCTTCTTCAATATAACTAGAAACACAGTTTAGTCAGGCAAACACAGCATCATCTCAAGTCCTCAACTAGAGACAGCATCATCATATGTCATTCAATACCGGGCAGCTTACACGATGTTAATCTTCCTCCAGGTTGATGGCGTCCTTGAACTTTCCGTACAGTATCTTCTTCAGTTCAGCCATCTGGGAGACGATGGATTCCTTCTCCTCTTCCAGCCTCTCCAACTTCTTAGCTGCGTCCTCTTTCATTTGCTCCAGCCTTGTCTCCACATCATCCCTTGGCATGTGGGCAAATACTTCTCCAATTTGGAACCGCACCACATCTTCATCTGACAGGATGAGTTCATTCCCAGCATCATCAAGGTTCTCATTTGCTTCCTGGAACATAGAGAAAACAAGGCACATGGCATTTAGTGCTGTCGTGTTCTAGGATTAAGTTTAATTTACCTCTACAAGAAAGGCGCCAAATGTAATGTGCGTAAATATTTGCATCCAATTTTTTATAAGATCTGGTGAAACAAAAGGTAACTTGGCAATCTTTCTTAAACATGTAACATACTGCACGTGAAATAGAGTAAAGGAACATCGAAATTTTTCGATCATCAGAAAGGTGACAAACCGGCATGTCAGTACAAATGGAGGCATTAAAAACAGTTCTGCTTCAGTTATGCAACAAGCAAAATGATAGTTGCCCTAGTAAAAATATATGCAGGAAGAAAAGAAATAAAATAAAACAAATTCCGTTCATATCCGTGCGCAGGTTCTTTGGAAATTACCATGTTAGCAATGAAGTGTGAACACAAACAAATATTCCCCTGATCAAGTATTCATTTATTTTAATATTATTGTAATAGTCGAATGACATAGTCTTATTGTATTTTTCCATGTTGGAGATCTTAGCACTGTCTGAATTACAGAGGTGATGGGCTCGCTGTTCTTACTTAATATGTTCCCTACCCATTTCCTTGGCGTTCAATATTCACATAAACTTTTAATTAAATGTGTAGATGAAACAGACTCGATCATCTTATGAAAAACATAGAATGTTTCTATGTCATGTGGCAAATATCTCATCATATAAATCACAGAAATAGTCAATTCTATCATCAAAAAGCAGGAATTGACTAAACTCTGGTTTTAGTCATTGGATGGAAATCAGGTCTACCATTCTAGTCTGTTGAAATTCCACCCACTGCACCTTTGCCCTGAGTTAATAAGGTTTCAACTTTGTGAAGTAGAATAATATCAGAGATGCTGAGATTAGGAGAATTTTGACATCAAGTACATGTTAGGTCAGCTACATCTGATATGTTGAAAAATGGCATTGGCACATTGCAACTGCAGAACCATGCTTTCAACTTAAAAGGGGAGACAGAATGCGCCAACCACATTTAGGGGCAATATATTGTTTCTTAGGATAATATTCTAGATCTACATACTTAGTGAAATCTTTAATTAGAGGCATGGTTATGTGAAATGGTAGGTTTACCCTTGAATGGTGAATTTTGCAAAGAGTAAGTCCCATCTCCCCATGTATTAGAGCCTTCTCAGCTATATATCTGACATACTCATCATAAAATTAGCCATCAAGGGCAAAACTACCTTCTACTGCATAGCGCAAGCTACACATACTCCAAGGTAAATGCCTTAAATACATAAGTAAGAGAAAGAGGGGGGGGGGGGTGGAGGACAAAAATGGAGCCAACTTATTATACATGTTAGCTCTAATATGGGCTTATAGCTAGTACTTAGCTCTACTATTAAACTTGCTCTAAAGCAGAGTATGGCACAACTCCACATGGAAGTGTTTGTATGAGGGTCCTGCCACTCTAATAACCATCGCTTTTCAAGATAAAAGCATATTTACGTAAAATTGTAGTGCCCGTTCAACAAATACAATGTTAAGCAAGTGCATCCGATATTATCTTATTTCCTACAGCTAAAGCCTTGACTGTTCAAAACAAAGGTGCAGGTTGCAGAGCATGCAAACTAGAAACTGCAAGCTAGAAAAATCAAATCCAATTTACATCTGTTAGCTAAATCAGTCTCTCTTTCAGCCAATTTTTGTTCTTTCATAATAGGATTGTACATTTTCTGTCCTTGGTTTGTATATCTGGTTTCAACACATGAGAAAGAGACATATGACTCTACGTATGGAGAAGATAATAGTGCATATGTCATCGACACAACCAAAAATAATATGAACATATGTACACAGCATATAATAAGTAATAATAAATGTAGTCGCCAAGAAAAAAGAAAGGCATAATGCGTTTTTCAGAAGAATATAGATGATTTATGATTTTTCACCCTGATATGATGAGTGCTTGCTATAAAATGGAAACACAAATAAATATTCCGCTGAAGAAGCATTGAACAGCAACATTGAATAATTGGCTACAGGATGCTATAGTTTTATGGTATTTGATACAAGACACTCTAGTTTCATGTCTTTACTAAAACACATTGCAAAAAACATGGTTACTTGTTATAAGATACTAAGTCCATTCAAATAATATTTCTAGCTACTCTGGAGATACTAAATATGAAAAAAGGACTTTGGATGCCCTTGAACCTTACAAACTCAGCAATAATGGCATTAATTAAACACATAATATCCATGTGCTGCTCCCTGCTTGTTTTCAGATTTCTTTCTGATTTGACACAATATAACTGAAATTATTCAGTTTCTAATTTCACTAAAAGTTCAAGAGCTTTGGTTCATATCTCAATTTTGGACTCAAGTTTCATTTAAATATTTCATTTGGAAGTTTTGATATACCTGAAATCTAAACCCATTCTGAAATGTTGAAATCTATTTTCTCTTGTATTATCTGAAGCAAAGGGGTACTCTAAGAAGTTTTGCATGCACTCTCTCTCCTAATCAACAAAATACTAATTTAATGGCCTCAGTGTCTCGCAAATAGCCAAGTTTTTGTAATGTGTAACCAAGACACGAAATTAGAGTGTCCTATGAGAATACCACAAAATTAGTACATGATCAATTTTGCCAAACCAAAACATCAAACATGGACCTTTTCGGACAATCCTCCAAATCAACAACTCAGCATGTCATTATCACTATCAAAGAGTGAAATTATGGTATGTGAAACACTGTAATTTAAACTGAAAACACTTGCATGCTTCATGTCTGATGGAAACATTAATGGTTCAATTGTATGGTATGGGCAGTAGCAGAATATATTGTAGCAACTGAGGACAGCAAAAAGTATATATTAATGGAGAGACATATCAGTCATATCACAAAATTTGGCCCCTACATGACATGTTTATATGACGTATAGTGTGATCATTTAAACAACACACAATGCAAGGGCTTGACAAAGGTGGTTCAAACGACAAAATGAGAAGATATGAACAGCACTTTCTTAAAAAATATACCAGAATCTAAAAAAAATTCTAATACATCAAATTTCCTATGAGGTTCAAATTCCTTGTAAAACATTTGCCAAAAGTTAGCGGTAACAAACAAGAGTCAGTATTGATTCCAAGTTTTCAATAGCAATGTTCATGTGTTAAGTAACTGAAATATGTCATCCATAACACGGTCCATTGCCAAACATAAATTGTAGACAAGAACAATTAACACCATAATGCCATATTGATATGTCATAGTGGGAAATCTAGTTAGAAAGAAATATGCGGAAGGAACAATTGCTCAGAGGATCGTGCAGATGCAGAGCCGGAAATGAAACCAAACTAGTTTGTTTAGCACGTGACAGCAAATGCGCACAACTTAACCAAAAACTGCACCCCGTCAAGTAATAAAACACCATACCACAAAGTATCACATTTGCAATTCATGGGAATCCACAAATCCCTGGGATCTCAAGTTCCAAAGGGATGCTTTTTTTCCCTGGGCCCGCGGAAAGCCGGCTGAAGTTTATTAAGGGAAAAGAAGGGTTTTTAACAGCTGTTACAACAAATTTACAGCAAGCTACCAGCAAACAGCTGAGCAACCAACAGTAGAGCGCAGGATGTGACAATGTCATTGTTGATAACATATACCCCCTCCGTCCCAAAATAAACAAACCTAATATTTCATGTGCTGAAAATAAATCAAGAAATGCATACGGGAGCACGGCTGAGCAAACACAACACAGACAACTGGTGAGGGGGGGATCTAGAAGGCGAAGTACCTTGGCGAGCTTGATCTCGTCGTGGAGCTCGTGGAGGCGGTTGTTGAGGCGGCCAAACCGGTTGATGTTCTGCTGGTCCTCCCACGTCACCTGCGCCTCCGTGCCGTCCCCCTGCAGCCAGCCGAGAGGATTCAATTCCCCAGATAGATCAGACACGCGAGAACAGGACAAGGAAAGGAAGAAAGAGCAGATCAAACTGTAGAATCGGGGGATAGGATTCTTTGCTCCGCCGCCGTGGCCTCTTCTCTACCTGCTGCATCTCCGCCTCCCCTGGAGGTGCGCCGCCGCTGGATTCGTCGAGCTCCGCCGCCGCCGCTGGATTTCGGGGGAGCCTTATGGCAGCAGAGGGAGACGACGATGGGGGATTTTTGAGGGGAAAAAAAAGTGAAGCCCAAAACCCGGGCCCAATTTTGGCCCATCTCAAATGCGGCCCCTAATGGGCTTGTTGGACAGCCCCCCTGCTGGTCCGGGTCAAACCTGGCCTGGTCTGAGCCAAGCCCACAACAATGTTTTTATTACAGTATTACATTATATTTTTATTACAAGTAGCAAAAACCAGCAGCCGAAAACCTTTACAGTTACAGGTTTTTAGTTCTCATGTCTTTGACATAACTCTGACGTCTCCTTTGGAATAGAGGAAATTCACGGGATTTTAACTAATTAATATGAGATTAGTGTAAAATTCATGTGAACCAAGTAGGTCTCAAATACTTTATCAACCCTAAGACAACTCGCAGAAAACTAAAAATCGGACATCCGGTTTCTTTAAAGGAAATTGGGCGGTCAAATGCTTTAGCTAATCAGCAATAAAACATAAGTTATACATGGTGAAAAAATTAGTCATTGAAAAATTTGATTTTTTTTAAAACATAGTGAAAACACATGGTAAAACATGTCGCTATTACGTTTGAAACATTGACTTTTAACGGTTTAAAACATATGTTTTTTTACCAGAATATCATCATGTGACATATTATTGTAAAGATTTAATTACAACGAATATAATCTTATTGTAAAGATTTAATTACAACGAATATAACGATGCGATCAGATCTTACCTCGGATAAATAATTTAAGAGAAAAAACATTTTGAAGATTCTAAATACATGCATGCATAGATAAAGTTGACAGAGAAGTACTATGGCATGGCAGGAGAGAGAATAGAGGCATGCAGTTGCATGGGAGTCTACTATTTTTTCAACCACATGCGAAACATTAAGTTATACACGATGAAAGAAAAGTAAATTTTAAAAAAACCCCATGTTTTGAGTCCAATGTAATACATAACCAGAGATTCTATTTATTTTTTCACATAACCCTATGCATTCAGTCCAATTAACAAAATGCCACAGGTTTATGGGTGGGAAAGTGCCACACAGGCAATTGACATGGCGAACTTGCTCCCACATCACTTGGGCCCACCCGCCAGCTCAAAGCGTGGCCTATTAGGGCAGCCCCATGCAGGAGAACTGAACCGCACGTTCCCCTGCGCCTGCGTGCATGACGTCGTCGTAGCCCTAATCTTGCTCGCACATGCGGCGGCGACGTTCCCCAACTGTCTCTCGTGTGATGGCGTCTGACAATGATCGTGCAGTTGACCTTGCTGGAGGAGTAGTGGAAGGAACCTCGCTAGGTACCAAGATCAGGGAGACGGATGGAATCGATATTCCTACTAGGTAACATTCATCCCTTCTTAAGACGTTCATATTAATTGAAACCTAAGCACGTTGGCTCTATGATTTCCAAGCACACTCTGGTTCATGGTTCTTTGGTGAGGATTTTAAATTAGGGATGGCAATGGCCGGGTAGAGCAAAACCATGCCCAATTCGGTGCCCGATGTCGCCCGCCCAAACCTTACCCACTAGGGTTAGCGAGCAAAACCTCGTGCCCGTACCCCATGCCCGATAGGCATGAGCATGTCCGGTGGGTACCCAATGGATTTCACATGAATAATAACTCAAAAGATAGGTAATTTAATAAAGAGAAACAAAATCAATAATTTACCAAGTTACCAGTTATCAACAATAATTTGAATTACGTCACAAGTTATTATCAGTTAGCATCACAAATGGATCAAGCAAAAAGGGGTACAAGAATTAATAGATGAATCAAAATAAGCTAATACATATGTATCGGGTCGGGCATGGGTTACCCACGAGTAAAAAATGAAACCCGGCCATTGCCTACGATTTTTCTTGGAATTATTTGAGCGTCGGAAGTATTTTTAATAAATGAAACATCATTTAAGTATATATTTAAATTAAAAACAAAATTGAAATTCCTCTCCTAGCTTTTGGCCATTTCCAACCCATTCCCTCCTCTCTCCTGCCGGCCTCATTTTTCATCCTCTTGGGCCGCCTTTCTCTTTGGCCCAGTCCCATCGATAAGTCCATCTTGCCTCCCTTGCGCGCCTCCTCTCTCTCCCTTGCCGATAGGTGGACCCGAGGCCCCACCTGTCAGCTTCGTCCCCAAGCTCTGGATGGGAGTCCAGCTACTGCCCGATGCCGCCCAACCGTGCCGATTCCTCCGCCCAATTCGCGCGCCCCATTGCTCCGTTTTCCAAATTGATTGAGGGTATTTCTTCCGAAAATGCTTAGAGACGGACGTCCGGGGTGATTCAAAAAAGGGTTAATTGGATTCATGTCATTATAAATTTACCCGTTTGAAAATATACCATTACAATTCGTGAAATTGGAACGATGCCATTACTATTTTATATGAATTCCAAATGTGCCACTACATACCCCTTCCAAGCATTATCAAATTTTTCTTGACCAAAATGCCCCCTTCTTCAACCTTCTTCCTTCTTCTTCCTTCTCCTCACTGGAATCGAGCCCCTCCTGCCTCCAGTCGCGACTGCAGGTGCGAGTTCGAGGGAAGAAGCGACGCTGGTCGAGCACAGATCAGCGCACTGTCATGTAGAGAGTGCCTAGGATTGAGAAGGACCACATCTCATCTCCAGCAACATGGGAGGTGGGAGGATGGCGAGCTTCAACTCCTCCTCTTCTCGCCGGGTATCTTCCTTCTCGAGGTCGCCGTGGCCCCAGAACTAGATCTACCCTTCCCGTGTCCAGGCCGCTCCATCGCATCGGTCACCAAAGGATGCCCGCTGCTTGATTTGTCTTCCTCTACCCCTCTAGCTCTAGCAAGAAAACGAAGGGGTGGTTCTTCATCCACTACCGCCTCCTCAAAGATATGAAGGCCATGGAAACCACTGAGGCGGAGGCCCTCCCCGCTGCCGTGCCACTCATTGCTTTGTCCCCGGTGGAAGAGAGGTGAGGAGAATGAAGAAGGAAGGTTGAAGAAGGGGGCATTTTGGTCAAGAAAAAAATGACAATGCTTGGAAAGGGTATGTAGTGGCACATTTGGAATTCATGTAAAATTGTAATGGCATCGTTCCAATTTCACGAATTGTAATGGCATATTTTCAAATGGGAAAATTTATAATGGCATGAATCCAATTAACCCTTTAAAAAAACGGACACCGTTGTCCTTATCCAAAACTTCCAGGCTCCCAGCTATCTTCTCATCCAAAACTCTCACCTTATCTCCACCACATGTTCTTTCCTTCTCTTTTGCTTTCTTTCTCTCCCCTCAGAGTTCAATGCTTATGTCCCTCGTCGCCCGTCGCGTTGCTCTGTTGCGTGCTCTCGCCACCGTCGTCGCCGAGCCAGCACTTGCTTCACTTGTCGATGCTCCTTGGCCAAGCATGGAGAGGGAGCAACAGCTCGGGTTGGATGCCGCGTGCATCGCCGCTGCCGCCGATGCACTCTCCTGTTGTTTATGGCAAAAATAATGTTGAAAATCTGTTGCTCCTCGCACCGTCGCAGATAGAAGTAAGGTGTAGATAGAAGTAAGGTCAGATGCATCTTGCTTTTGATGCTAGGCAACACAAATGTGTTTATGTTTCTTAGTGCCATGAGATGGCTTGCTTGGTCATGCTCCTCCTCCAATCAGAAAAGCCTTCTAAGCAACTATTGTCATGCTATGGGAGCCGGATTCAATCCTAGTCATCGTTGGAGAGGTAGATTTTGCCACAAGTGTATAGGAGTGAAGGAACTCCAGTCACTGGAGCAGAAAAATAAGGCAAAAGGTAGGCTTGTTGCAATCCATTATTTCATCTTGTTGCTTTTGGTGCATTCGAGTGTTTCACCTTCTTTGATTAAGATGTTGCACATGATGTGTAATGTTTTTCTCGATGTTGCACATAGTAAGATCTTGATGTTTCAATCAGCCTTTCATAATGTTGCAACTCCTTGAAACATTTTTTATCTTGCACTGAAACATTTCTAATTGACCATGAAACATGTGAAACATTCTCTCTTTCAAACAATTTTCACTGCGTGATAAAACATCTGCAACATTTTTATACGCAATGAAATATCGTCCGATAATTTGATAGGGATCGGACGTTCGATCCCTAGTCCTCTCCTATTTCTTCCCCTCAAGAATCAGAGAAAATCCCAGAGTATATCACGTGGATTCGACGTGGTTTTGAGCTCATTTTTCCAGTGATCCCTAGTTTCTTTCGCCGCCGAATCCTCCCATGTAGCGATCGAACTCCAATCCTCCTGAGCCTATAATAGAACTCCCTCGGCCTCCTCTTCCGTTTTCCATTTTCCCCATGCCTCTCATGCCATAGCCGCCTCACCCAGCGCTCACCATCTCTCCCCGCCGCTGGCCGCCGCTCCAGCTGTACTGCGTCGTCGCGCTGGTCGCCGCTGCCACCTCCTTCGGCACCGCATCGACAAGAGCAAGACCGACCTCCGTCACCATGAACTAGAGCGCCATCGCCGCTCGTCACCTCCAACCGAGCCCCGCTGCTTCTCCCGTCATCACTGGACCCCGCTGAAGGCGTCGTCGGCATTGTAGCAGCAAGGAGGACCTCGGCTACCACTTGTCCTCCGCCGAAGCTCACCGGAACATCGCCGTCGTCGTCAACCCGATCTCTCCACCGCCAAAAGTTCGTCGCCAACTGCCATTCTTCGCCGTCCGTCATCATATAAGTGCTGGTAAGAGTCGCCTCGTTGTCCTTTCTCCGTTAGTACCCTCGGTGTCTGCCGTCGTGCCGTAGTTCGCCGTCGTGCTACCGTCCAATGCTCACTGGCCGTTGATCTGGCATGGACGTCATGTCAGCACCACGTCATCGCCACCTCAACTGCCACCTCTCCCATCTGTGCCATGTGGCCTTTTGCCGAAACGCTAGATTGGGTTCGATCAGAGCCGTCCGATCTAGATCAACCCTTGTGCAAGTTAATCTCAATCGTTCAATTTCCTTTAATTGATATCATCCATTGGATCTTAGTCAAAATCAGTCAAATAAATCCTAGCCATTGTTTCCCGTGGTCCACCATGAACCATCTCTATGGACTTGGTCCATGGTAGACCCATGCCTTCCTCCCTATGACATGCGGGTCTTGCTTGTCAGTGACATCAGTCCATTCTCTTTCATTGTTGATGTCATTATTATCCTTTTTCAGTTCTAAGATAATTAAATATGATGCAATAAATCATTTAGTTGTTTTCTTTATAGTTTTTAAATGATTAAAACTTCATTAATTCATAACTAATTCATACGAACTCGAAATGAGATCTTTCAAGTATCATAATTCATCTAAATTCAAGCTCTACCTATTTATGAACTTTATTTGTACTGTTTATTTGGTTTTATTAGTATTTTTTCTCATTTTGCATGCTAGAGCAGTTTTCGTCGTTTCGGAGGACCGCTTGTTCATTGGAGCAGTTACCAAAGATGAATTGGAGACGTTTGATTGCAAGGCAAGTCACATGAATCTCAAACCTCCCTTTGAGCATGTTGAAACTATATTTGAATTCTCACTTTATTTCAAATGTGCATTTATTTTCAAAAGTCATTGGGTGGTTTGGGCCTATTTCCTTATGTTATGGTCTAGATGATTTGATTATTCTATTGGTTGTAATTTGACTAGGTTGAATGCTATGTAATGGTTTGGCTAGATATTAGTATAATTGCTTAGCTGTGTTTAAAAACATTAGCACATTATTGAGATAATTATTGTTTCACTTATATATAATAATGGTTAATTAAATGGTAGCTCACGATGGTTAATCGTGCTTGAATAATTAATTTGACAACTAAAACATGATTAATGGTGGGTTGTGACTTGTGAGCACATGGTTTTGATGGTCGTGCTCATGACAATTAAGGATCGGTTCACGGGCTACTGTTGTGAAACATTAACCGTACTAACCACATGCCAGCATGGGCAACAGCTAGACTGTTTGTATAGGATGATTCATTGCGGGGCATCAGACTGAGAAGTGGTGGAAATAAGCCCACGGGGGTTGCTAGGTAGTCTATTCCGAGTTGTGGAAAAACGATGATCCGAGAACAGAGAACTACTTTGGGTTGTGTTATGCGAAGGGTCTTGTCACAATTTCTCCCTTTGCAGTACCATGGTGGTACGTCGGTGTCGAAACCTAATTTCTGCAATAAGAAAAGGGGGTAGCGCACAAGTACCAAAGACGATGGGTTATGGAACAAAGATTTATACAGGTTCAGGCCTTCTATGAAGAAGTAATACCCTACTCCTGTTTTGGGGATTGTATCCGCCAAGTTAAGTATTGATCTCGTGATCTGGTTATGTATGAAGAAAAGCTAAGCTATTCGCTATTGCTTATGCCCCTCAAGGAGTGCCCTGCCCTCCTTATATAGGTTTGGAAGACATGCTTACAAGTCGGAGACTTAACTACATATGGTATCAGTCTCCTAATCATTATCTACAACATTACTGATTTAGGACTGTAAATCGTTCCTCAATACACAAGAAAACGTAATACTTAAGTCCTAAACCATCACATATTATCTCATAGAACCTATCCCCTATATTCAGTCTGATAAGCCAGCCGTGTGGGTATATGGTACCCATAATCTCCACAGTAGCCCCTGAGACCTTCGCAGTCGATGAGATAACTCCACCTCAAACTAGATTACTCCATAGCCGATTGTTTCCATCTTCTTTGCCGTAGGCTCCTGAGTGCCTCAATTAATTCAACTAAAAGGTTGTGAAGGGCTGAAAAAATTGTAATAAAAAAATATACCTAGGTGCATCGACTAGATGCACCTAATTAGGTATAGCCCCCGACTATGTGTTTAGTTGAATAAACTAAGTATATAGTCAAGAACTTTAATAATCTTAACCATCCGAGTGGTTTTATATAATAATATATTTAGCCAAAGCCAAAAGCATTTTAAAAAAAGTCATATAGCAAATACTTCAATAAAATTTATTGCATAGTGAACATCGGTAATGGTATCATATTGTGTATATATTGCCAAAGCAAATATGTCTAAGTTCCTATAAGGCACACAATTTTACCATCCCCGGAAATATATGGCATTTGTGGTACAAAGTCCGAGTTAATAAAACCTATAAATAGATTTACCAACTGTCTGAATAATATGACCAAAATATAATCAGCCTAAGCCATAATATTGGTTTTAATCATAAAAGCACACAAATGTGGCAAGATAGCATTGATATAATATAAAATCAATTGCTTTGTCACCTTCCAAATTACATCGTACCAACTTATAAAAATGTTGTGCAACTGCTGTATGAAATGATTTTAAAGGTATTGGGCAACAAAACACGTGCATATTGCCAGGGCAAATTTGCTTAAGTCCCTAAAGACACATGTTGAACCACACCTGGAAAATGGGCTGTAAGCATCTCGTGGGCCTCGGCCCAAACGGGAAAATGCCTACCGATGCCCTAATAAAACAACCACCAAAGCGCCGTCATCTTCCTCGCGACTTCATCTTCTGAAAAATTCCCCTTTCGCGCTCCTGTTCACAGCCACCACCGTAGAGACCTAGAGCACAAAATCTGCCAAATCCATCCATCCAGTCGCTCCCAACCCCATCAAAATTTGCCGCGCACATCTCATTCTTCATCCCCTTCAAGAATCTTAGCCTCAAAATCCACACCCTCTTAATCCCAAATCTTGCTCATGGCGAAGGAAAGAGAAATCCTCTTTGAGCAATGGGCAACTTCCGATGTGAAGGAATCAACACTGAAGGAAACGGTGAAAGATGGAGTCCTCCCAGCCAAAGAGATCATCGGCTGGTGACCGGCGTGCGGCGAAGAATTTTTGACTCCAAACACCGGTGAGATTGTTGTCTTCACCCAATTCTTTTACTACGGATTTGCTCTGCCGACCTCCGAGTTCTTCCGCGGCATCCTCGACTACTATGGGATTAAAATCTATCACTTGAACCCAAACTCTGTGTTACACATTGCCATCTTTATCCATGTTTGCGAAGCTTTTCTCGAAATCCACCCCCATTTCGGTCTTTTTCTGCCATATGTTCTCACTCAAAGCCCATCCGACCAAAGATAACCTTGTGTTGTTGGCGGTGCGGGATTTCAACTCTGCGGAACTCTCCCCAGAGATTATTTTCCTTTTCCCATGAAAACCTCCAACAAAGGTTGGCATGCAAACTGGTTTTACATCTCCAACGCCGTCCCTAGCCTGCCTGATTTCATCGGCCTTCCACCGATTCACCGAGCCAATTGGAACGCTTTATTAGAGGGCCAAAATTGGATAGAAGCGAACAATCTCTTATAAAAAATTCTTGAAATGAAGAATAAGGGACTCCAAGGGGAACAGATTACTTGACATTTTATCAAATCCTGACTGGCGCCCATCAAAGAGAGATCTAAGCCGGCCTTTGAATATGAAGGGCAGAGCGATCCTAATCGGGAAGTCCATGAATCACTAGACTTCCAAGTCTTGTGTGCTCGTATGTACAAAATCTTCTCCGTCGGGATCGTAGTAGACTATAACAACAAACTGCCAGTCCTTCCTTACAGCATCCTTCGGCCACCTCCTTTGGTACACATACTTTGCAACCTTTTCTCAATATCCTATATCTTGTAATGCTCATCAATGCCTTTTAAAAAGAAAACCTTCTGCAGGCAAATGCCTTGATTGTCTCTCGGCCGTATAAAGTGTACCACGACACTCCTCCTACATAGCTGACTAACAAAAAACCAACTGGCGGACCAAAGATCAAACCCCAAGCAAAGAACAAGAGAGCTGTGGTCGAAGAAACAAGCAAGCGCGCAAATAAATAGAGAAAATTAATCATTGACGACTCGGATGAAGCAACTGAATAAATTCAAACTCTAAAAGTCAATATCAGCTCGCCTAGGCCATCTATCAGGTCAGCTTCGAAGATTAGGAAATCCAACAGGAAATTCAACTTTGTTCTGAATCTTGTCCACCATCCTCTGTAGAAAACCTCAAGACATCGACCCCACCGGGCAGACTGAAACGCCAACTCCAGATATGGGATCAAGAGATTAGGAAACCGCAAAAACAGGAACTAGGAACCCACCTCAGAATAATCCATGTCCTAGCCAGGAGCCTTCGACTGTCAGGCAAGAAACCTGACTAGAAACCAGTCGGGTTCTTCTGACCGGGTACTTGAATAGGAGTCTTTGACTGGAAACCAGTTGAGTGAAGCAAACCAAGCCCCTGACAACCAGGGAGTGTCAGTTGAAGATCCACCACCGAGTAACAAAGACACCAATAAGGCTCAATCAGCTGAAAACACCACTGCACAAGAAAACCAAACCCATCCAAAAACGACCAAGACCCCTTGCGCAGTTGTCCAGATATAATCATGGGTAAGTTAGTTAATTATTTAAATCTTTGTCTTGAAGCCTTCTTGTGAATTCATGCAACCTCACCTCTTTTAGAACCAATGATTGGAGAAGAAGAAGAAATCCTCCGATTAAAATCAACTAAAGACTCACTACCGCCAGTTAAGATTGAGTGGCGAGATGCTGAAGGCCGAAAATGTAACTCCCTGAAAATTTGACTATCGAAAATGAAACCCTAAAATGCGAGATTTCAAAAAACTTTGAATCGATTGCATCATGCCACGTTTAATTACTTGTCTGTTCGAATCTTTATTTGCGGAATTTAATTAATCAAAATTAATTAAGCACAAACCCTAAATTGGCTAAATAGATAATTAAGAAAAGTAAACTAAAATATGTTTTGGGCAAAATTGTAGTAAAGAAAACATTCTATATAAATGTCATCAATTTATTTGGGTAATATAAATTTAAATAGGAAATTATATTTATATATATATATATAATTATCTACACCTATGCATATATATATATACATATATATATATAATGTATATAAATATAAAATATGGATACATAAAATATTGGGCAAATCTTTAGGGTAAAATAATACAAATATTGAGCAAGGTTCAATTGTGTGAAAATTTGAATTTTTGGACGAATTTTAAATTGAAAATCAACTCAATTTGCAAAAAATAGAAAATGTCACTGTTCATCATTCCCTAGGTGTTCGACTGGGGACCCTAGCCGTCCCCTCCCTCTGCCGCGTCGCGCCTAGCCGCGCCTCGCGCCCCGTGCGCGTTGCTGCTCGCCGTCCCATCGCCACCACATCCCCTCGCGCCCGCGCCGCTGCCGCCGCTACCACGTCACGTCGCCGCTGCCGCCCTCTGCCGCGCCCCGAGCTTCGCACGTCGCGCGCCACCCCGTCCGCTTCCGCGCCGGCCTCCGCGCCCTCCCCGCCCTATAAGAACCCCTCGGCCTCCCCTTTTCTCTTCGCCCCACTCCCCCTTCTTCTCCCCCCCAAAATTTCCCCTTCTCCACCCACACAGCCGCCGCCGCCTTGCTGCCGCCTTCGCCGCGCCTCAAGCGCCCCGCGTCGCCGCCCCTTGTCGCCGTCGTCGTCGGTGAGTCCCCCTCCCCTCCCTTCTGCTGTGCCGCCGCCTGCGCTGGGTGAGAGAGAGAGAGAGCTCGAGGGAGAAAAGAGAAAGAAAGAAGAGAGGGAGAGTTGTGAGGCCGAGAGAGAGGAGGGAGCAGATGAAATAGAGGAAAGAAAAAAAGAGAAAAAGAAAAAGAGGAAGGAAAAGAAAAGAGGGAGAAAAAAAAGAAAAAAGAAAGGGAAGGAAAAAAGGGAAAAGGAAATAAAATAAAAGAAAAGAAGCTTTAGGAAATCGGAAAAATTTAATATATATATATATATATATATATATATATATATATATATATATGTTAGTTGGTAAATCCATCGTCGGTTATTTTTGAAAATTTCTAGAAAATAAATCAGGATTATTTAATAAATTGAGAGTATTCACTTAAGTGATTATTTATTTAATGGGTTATTTATTTTGCTATTTATTTAGATATTTATTTACTAAGTTATATATATATATATATATATATATATATATATATATATATATATATATATATATATATATATATATATACACGTATATATTAATCGGAGGATTAGTTGTCGGCTATTTTTGAAAATCCTTATATAATAAATTGCGGTTATCTATTTAATCGGTGATTTATTTCGGTATTTAGTCTATTAGT
Source organism: Oryza officinalis (assembly GCA_008326285.1). Taxonomy (NCBI): domain Eukaryota; kingdom Viridiplantae; phylum Streptophyta; class Magnoliopsida; order Poales; family Poaceae; genus Oryza; species Oryza officinalis. Next base: position 45,878,810 of record BDMV01000001.1, on the reverse strand, counting down.
TATCTATTCAGTTTTCACTCATTAATCTATTTACCCACTCGGTTATTCATTGTGGTTATTTTGTCATTCATTCATTAGGGTTAATTATTAAATCGGAATCTAATTTATTCGGAATCGCGTAAATTAAAATGAGTTATTACTTTAATCAATTAACGCAAATAATTTAGGACAAATGGATTAAAATCGAAATTTGTCTATTTCATAAATAATAGAATCGATACCAAAATTCGGCGCTCGCATTCAATCTTTTCTTTAATCGGATTTTATCGGATTTTAATTGAATTCTAATCGAATTCAAATCAATTTCCTTCGCACATAATTCTAGACCCCAAGGGAGTTGCGAGTCCGATCGAGGATCAAGACCCACAGGGCTTCGAGCAAGACAAATCATCACTAAACCTTGAACATGTTGATCCCAATTGCGAACTTACTTTGTTTACAAATAAAATTGCATGCAATGGTGAATATCCTACTTGTTATTATGCCATGGCTTTGACTATTGTTTACCTTATTCCCTTGTATCCATAAATGCGTGTGATCCCTAGTCATTGATGACAAATGCTTAGTAATGCTAATTTAGATTCATACATTCTCATATTTATTAAATGCTATATGCTTGAGCAATTACCTTAGGGAAGGTAATTGATATGCGGCATGTGGAGACATAAGTGCCACATTGCCATGACATTGATGACATGGTTTGCGAAAGGAGAAATAAAACTAAACAAATGTTTTAGACTGGAGCGGCTGGATGACTTGGGTGGAATCTGGTTAAGGCTAGTGCCGTCCCTGGTCAATTAAGGACCGAGCCATGAGATAAACATGAAACGAGCTAGTACAACCGTACTTCTCGATGGGTATAGACCTAGCGGATTAAATAGCCGAACGGAGGCGGTACCCCTGCATAGTGGTTCACTTAGGTGTGTGAATAGGCGAAAAACCTACAGGTGGGTAACCATCGATGGTTAACCGAACTGAAACTGGACTTAATTACAACTTAAAGAATGAGTGAGTTTTCCCCTCTCGGGAGCGCCAGAACTCCTCCCACTGCTAGAGACCATATACGACTAGAGTGCAGGAGGGCTCAAGTTCATGGAGCGGGTACTGCCAAAGTGAGGTTATTGAAAAGCTTTGCCGTGACGCGTCTCATTCGTTGGGACTTCGGCACATGTGTTGGGCAAGTCACGGAGTACGGATAAAGTGTACATCCACTACAGTGTGAGTAAAACAATCTATTCGAATAGTCGTGCTCGCAGATATGGAGCACTGGGATAAGTTTTTCGCTTGGCTAGACTCTAAATTTTAAAATGATGGGATGGGCATGCATAATGATTTTTTATGTGCTGGTGGTTCAACTTCTCGGAAAGCGAGAAGGGATAGACCCCAGAAAACCATGACGAACCAGTGGCGGGAAGCTATCCTTGGAATCACAATGGATGGTGGACAGAACCGTCATTGATTAATGAACTATGGTATTAAAACTTGATAAGTCTATGCTAGGTCTTAGGCTTGTGAAAAGAATTGCAAAACTAGCTTTACGCAAAAGAACCTCAGCCATTCCTTGATTACCCCCCTATCATATGCATCGTTGCTGTGGTGGCTTTCTGAGTACGGTTGGTACTCACCCTTGCTATATGCAAAACATTCAGATGTGGGTGATGAAGTTCCCGAAGACCCGTACGAGTACTACCAGGAGGGTATGGAAGACGATGGCACTCAGTAGGTCCTAGACTCAGTCGTTGCCTGTGGCAATGGCGTGTCGCTGTCTTAACTCCGCTGCCTTATCTATATTCTGCTTTTGCTTGTATTCTGGACCGTTTGGTCCCTTGTCCTAGGCTATTGCCTTCGGGCGCTATATTGTAATATTTCACGTAAGACGATTGGTGTATGTGCACTTGATGATTCAAAAATGTAATCGTGGGTACTAGACTACTCGATCCAGGGAAATGGTACTATGAACACGAGTGATTCCTGTTAAAAAATCGGGGGTCCACAGAAAACAAGGGATTATACTGAACAAGAAAAAGGAAGCCGAAGAACGCGATCTGCTCGTAGCCAGCCTCAACGAAGCTACCCGACTGATTAATGTAAGAAAAACTTCCCATCTTTCAATTGCTAATTTTTATATAATCAACTAACTCGTCCTTTATTTGCAGAGAATATATCGTCAATCCCAAGCTAAGTCTGATACCTTGGAAAAGCTTGTGCCTCATGTGAATTCCTTAGAATATATCAAACAAGAGCTTAAAGAAGCCAAGGAAGAGACCATAGCAAGGGAAACAATTCTACGAGAAGAAATCAACAAGCTGCGAGACACGAATTTGGAGCTTTGCGGTTCAATTGGGGGTAAGATAAAATAATTCGATTGCTTCTAGATAGTCAATTCGCCATTATTAACCCTGTGTCCTTGTGTATCAGCTCACTTAATCTAGATTGAATCACTCAAAGCCCAATTGAAGAAAGCCAAGAATGAGAATGCCAAGCTGGAGACAGATAAAGCCAAAGCTATAGCTGAACTTGAAGGTAATCTTACAGAACTCAAATTTCTGATTCAGCTCAACCATGTTATTGATATGCCTTAAATATTTACAACCTTGCAGCTGACAAGATAAAATCCCGAGCTCAATTTGATGTCTTCGCCGAGAGAATCCAAAGAGCCGAGAGCATCCGAGACAATATTGCCAATGCAGCTACGCCAATCTTAAATACTATCTTTCAAAACAGCCTTGAAACAAGTTTAGAAGATGCCTCTGAAATATTCAAAAAAGCAGAAGAGCTCCCAAAAGATATCTAGATAATATCAATGATGCACTTATTATGAGTGCAAGTCAAGCTCTGGTGATGACAAAATCCTTGTATCCCCGAGTGGATATTAACACTATAGAAGATGGCTTTGCTGATGGCATTTCTGATGAACAAGCTTTAGAATTGATAAATGAAGCTCAGAAGTCACCAAGAAGATAGCTGCTGACATAATAGAAAACTTCCCCGGATAGATGTTATTGTGAAAAACACTTGCAGACTAACTTGTAAAATATCAGCTTATTTATGTTTATGCTCTGATGTGAATCTAGCTTTTAATTTCTTAAAAATTTTCATCCGACTGTCACCAAGCCTAAAACTTGATTAAATCTTCAGAAAATTTTCAGTGATTATGAAAGGCTCTCCCATAACGGAGATAATTTATGTCTATCCTTCGTCGTCTGAATCTTTCTCAAAATCATATCGCCAACAATAAACTCCTGTGATTGAACATTGCAATTGTGATAATGCCGAAGTCCTTCGCGGTATTTTGCCGACTAAACAAGAGCAGCTTCACAGGCCTCTTCCAGTCAGTTTAGGTCTTCGACATGGTCTTGATCATAACGCTCCTCATTGAAATTCTGAACTCGAAGAGATTCAAATTCCATCTCACTCGGCAACATAACTTTAGCTCCATAAACCAGAAAGAAAGGTGACTGACCCGTAGCCCAACTGGGTGTAGTTCGGAATGACCATAAAACTGAAGGTAACTCTTGAACCTCCACTTGGAAAACTTGTCAATCGCGACAAAGAGATGCGTGAAACCTCCTGGAGCTTTCTTGAAGGGACCAACCATGTCCAAACCCCAAACGGCAAATGGCCAAGAAAGTGGAATAGTTTGCAACTCCTGAGTCGGAACATGGATCTGCTGAGGAAAAAACTAACAGCCTTCACAAGTCCGAACAACCTTATCTGCATTAGTAACCGCCGTAAGCCAGAAAAATCCCTACAGATAAGCTTTTCCCACCAAGGTGCGCGCTGCAGCATGACTGCCACATATTTCCGAGTGAATGTCTTGCAACAACTGCTGGCCTTTCTCAGGTGTAACGCATCTTAAAAGAACACCAGACGGGCTTCGCTTGTACAACTCAGAATCAACCATGACATAACTTTGGCTATGACATCGAACTCGTTCAGCTTCGTCTCGATCTTGAGGTAACTCTTGCCGAGTCAAAAACTTGATGAAAGGCATCCTCTAGTCGGTGTCAAGCATGGAAGCTTGGTTCAGGACCTCATCTTCAGCAGCTTCCTTTTTAGTAACAGTCGTCTCATGAAGGTGTTCAACGAAGACATCTATCAGGGCAGCTTCTCGCCTGGATCCGAATTGAGCTAGTTGGTCCGCAACTTCATTATTATGCCTTAGGACATGAGATAATTTCAAACCATCAAACTTGTCTTCAAGCTTGCGAACTTCTTGACGATAAGCAGCCATATTGTCGTTCAAGCAGGACCAATCCTTCATTACTTAGTTTACCACCAACTGAGAATCTCCTCGCATAATCATACGTTGTATACCAAGGGACACGGCGAGTCGGAGCTCGTGAAGTAGCACTTCATACTCGGCTACATTGTGTGACGCCGGAAAATGAATTTGAAGAACATACCGTAATCTTTCTCCAGTCGGGGAAATTAAAACAACCCCGGCTCCTGTGCTAGTAACTCGCTTAGACCCATCAAAATACATAGTCCAGTTTCCAACTTCTCCGCAGGCACGCCCTCTTGGCACTCGGTCCACTCGACAACAAAATCAGCTAGGACCTGAGACTTGATTGACGCTCGCGCCTTGAAAGTGATATCTAACGCCATCAACTCCAAAGCCCACTTCGCAATATGCCCAGTGACCTCCCGATTATGGAGGACATCGCCGAGTGGGAAAGATGTGACCACCGTAACAGAGTGACTTTGAAAATAATGGGCTAGCTTCCTGACGGTAATTAAAACTCCATATAATAATTTCTACACCTGGGAATAGCGTGTTTTGGATCCAGCTAGCATCTCGCTGACGAAGTAAATTGGCCTCTGGACCTTCTAGACTCATTCTTCTTCCTCCCGTTCAACAACTAAGACTATGCGCACCACCTGAAAAGTTGCCGACACGTAAAGTAACAAGGGCTTTTGGGGATGGGGCGAAGCTAACACAGGCGGCGTCGTGAGAAAGTCCTTGAAGTCTTCAAAGGCTTTCTGGGCTTCTGGGGTCCACTGGAATTCATCCGTCTTCTTAAGCAACTTGAAGAAAGGGATGCCTCGTTCTTCGAGTTTAGAAACAAATCGGCCCAAAGCTGCCATGCACCCGTTAAGCTTTTGAACGTCCTTCTTGGTGCTCGACGGCTTCATATTCCGTATAGCATTGATCTTCTCCGGGTTGGCTTCGATGCCCTGATGGGACACCATAAAACTAAGCAACTTCCCTGATGGTACTCCGAAGGTGCACTTCTCTAGATTTAACTTCATTCTAAAGGCTCAATATTTGAAAAGGTTTCTTCCAAATTAGCAATCAAGTCTTGTTTTCGCTTGGTCTTGATGACAACGTCATCGACATAAGCTTCCACGTTCCTCCCAAGTTGAGTCTGTAGACATCTTTGAATCATACGCTGGTAAGTAGCTCCTGCATTCTTGAGACCAAACGACATCGTGATGTAGTAGTAGGCTCCAAACGGGGTGATGAACGAAGTCTTCAAGCAGTTGAACTCCTTTAGGCTGATTTGATGGTATCCCGAGTAACAATCAGGAAAACTCAGAAGCTCCCAGCCGGCTGTTGAGTCAACGACTTGATCAATGCGAGGCAAACCGAAGGGATCCTTGGGTCAAGACTTGTTGAGATCTGTGTAGTCGACACACATGCGCCATTGTCCTATTTTCTTCCGAACTAGAACTAGGTTAGCTAACTAGTCGGGATGGTAAACTTTCTTGATGAATCCGGCTGCCAAAAGCTTGGCAAGCTCCTCCTTGATGGCATCTCTCCGATCTTGTGCGAAGCGGCGAAGTTGTTGCTTGATAGGTTTCGCATCCTCTTTAACGTTTAGTGAGTGCTCAATCACCTCTCTGGGAATACTCGGCATATCAGTTGGTTTCCACACAAATATATCTTTATTATTTTGTAGAAAGGTGATGAGTGTGCTTTCCTATTTACAGCAGTTTTGGAGGGATAAGAAGGGTCGAGTGGAATCTTCTTCGTCTTGGCGTCGCCTTCTCTCGACTTGATTAACTTCTTCGCTGGGATTTCTCCTTCTTCAGATGTCGATGTAGCCAGTCGGATTTCCTGTTGGCCGAGTAACCTCTCATAAGATTAGGACATGTCGCTGCTCTCCTTATCGCAGATAAAGGCTTGCTTGACGTTGCTGCACAGGGAAATAACCCCTCGTGGTCCAGGCATTTCCATCATTAGATAGATGTAGTGTGGTATCGCCATGAATTTGGCAAGCGCAGGTCTTCCGAGGATGGCGTGGTAAGCTGCTTCAAAGTCGGCAACTTCAAAGCTAACATTCTTTGTATGGAAATTCTCCCGAGTGCCAAAGCTGATCGGAAGGGTAATTCGCCCGAGTGGTGTAGAAGACAACCCTGGAATTACTCCGTGAAAAGGAGCTGAGCTTGGTCTCAACTCGGACCTTGGAATTTGCATCTCGTCCAGTGTTTTGGCGAAGAGGATATTAAGAGCACTGCCACCATCAATGAGAACACGCTTGAGCTTGACATTGTGAACAACCGGGTCTAGTACCAGGGGATACCGTCCCGGGTGAACCACTCGATCAGGGTGATCCGAGCGGTTAAACGTGATGGCCACCTCTGACCATCGTAGATATTGTGGAACTTCGGGCTGAACTGCATTGATCTCCCTGTTGGTCAGCTTCTGTTTCCGCTTTGACTCATAAGCGAGTGGTCCTTCGAAGATATGGTTCAACTCAATCCTGGGGTGTTGAAAAGGTTCTTGGCCACCGTCTCCGTCGTCCTTGTTAGTCCCTGAAGTCTCGACGCCCTCAGTTAGTTTCTGAAGTTGGGCTGCGTAATGCTCGGCAAATTGCTTGTAGATGAAACAATCCTTGGCCGCATGTTTATGATTTGGATGATGCATGCATTGAGCATTCATGATCTTGTCATAGGCACTGACACATGGACGTTGCTACTGGTAGTTTGATGTTGCGGCCACCAGATCCTCAGGCTTACGCTTGCGATCCTTTTGGCCACCGTTGCCGTTGCCGTTCTCCTTCTTGGGCCTCCAGCTGCTTCTTGACTGCTTGTCATGACGTGATGCTTTAATGGCGTCGTCCGACTTAGCGTAGGAGTTGGCTGTCTCGAACATCTTCTTGACTGTTCTTGGGTGTTTACGCCCGAACTTGCCAATTAACAGCTCGTTATGGACGCCCTTCTGAAAAGTGGCTATGATGACATCGTCGGTGATGTCAGGGATCTTGTTTCACTTCTCTGAAAAACGCTAGACATTTTCCTGGTTGAGTCGACGAGTGCCATAGGTAAGTAGTTAGCCATGGCTTTGTTGTCTCCTCCTGCTACGCAAATTGCGAGGGTGTAGACGGTCAACCATGTCTCGGGGTCGATTTTGCCATCATACTTCTCAATCCTAATGGGCTTGAAACCACTCGACCAATCCACTCGACGCAGGTTTCGGGTGAAAGCGGGTACTCCTTCGTTGCTGTGGTCGGGAGAGTTCCTTCGTTCTTCACGGTGAGGCCTGTTACGCTCATGGTAGCATCGGTCGAGTACCTCCCTCAAGTCACTTGGTGCGGGCCTCCGAGAGCCGCTCTAGTACCCGGAGCTGCTATTGTAGTGGATCCGATCATGGACGGGTGGCCGGTTGTAATGTCTCTCATGAGGGTCAGTCGACTAGTCTTGACGCTTCTAGGCTTCGTGATGATGAAGTTCGTCGGACTTGCCATGGGTCTTGCTATGCTCGGTCCTTTTATAATCCTTAGACCACAGTGGTGGCAGGCGGCTACCATCAGGTGTTTCGGCGATGGACTGGGTGATCCCCCGACTAGTTTCAGCCCCGAGCGGAGCTATAGCCGCAACCATGGTCTTGACTTTGTCTAGAATCAGGGTTACATTGGGCAGAGCGACGTCCATAACGGTGTCAATGAGGGTGAGTGCCGCAATCGGGTTCTGCTGGGGCGTGAGGAAAACGTTGGTGTTGTCGACTCAGGTTTGAAGTATGGCATCGCGGGCGGATCATCTGGCTTTGACCAGATCTCGCTTCCTTCTGTCGTCGTCCTCCTTGCGTTTGCATTCCTCTTTCTTGCGCTTGCATTCCTCCTCCACAACCCTTTTGGCGACGGCCGAGTCGGTTTCACCAGCATCAGCGATGAAAACGCCGAAGAAGAGCAGAGTGTAGTTGTTGTCGACGTCGGAGCTGTCAATGTACTCGGTGGAGATGTCGTAAAAATCGTCGAAGTCTTAAGAACTGATGTAGTCGGCGATCTCGGTGGATGAGAAAGATCCGAGAGGTTGGAGCATGGCGCCGATCTCTTTGGAGCTTGAATTCGGTATCTTGTTGGAGAAGCCGCAATCTGAAATAGACGTAGAGGATTTTCCCGAGTGGTCTGAAGCCGACTTGTAAAGGAGAAGATTGGGATCACGCCGAAGCTTATGTCGGCGAAGAAGATTGGAGTAGATCTCAGCGGCGTCTAGTAATCTGTCACACCCCGAAGTTCGCTTTCCAGGTTAAAATTCGCAAATTAAAATCGCATAAAATAAATCATTCCTTTTTAACCTAGAGCAAATTCTAATTTAAAAATATATTTAATCAAGTGGAAATGGCATGGTGGGATTTTTCTTGAGTTCCCCATATTAAAATACATTAAAAAGATTTTTAGTGGAATTTTCAGAGCCCTAGAAATAATTTTAATCAATTAAAAACCTCAAACGCAATAAATAAATCCCTGGGAAAATTCTTTTTCCTTTTTCTTTTTCTTTTTCCTCTTTTGGGCCGTCGGCCCATTTTCCTTCTCCTTCCCAGGCCAGCCCAAGGCCGCCCGCGCCACCCTGCCCCTTCCCCTTCCCTGGCCAGCCCGAGGCCGCGGCCCGAGCCGCCGAAGTCCGGGCCGCCTCCCTCCCCTCCCGGGCCGCTGACGGGTGGGGCCATCGCCCGCGCCGTCTCCGACACGGCCGGCTGCCACCGCCCGCGCCGCCCACGTTCTCCGGCGGGGTTTTCGCACCCGCCGGCCAAACCCTAACCGGCCCTATTTATCCTTTTCGCCCCGCGATCTCCTCTCTTGTTTTCCTCTTTGCGCCGCCGTCTCCCGAACCTTAGCGCCGCCACCGCCGGCCGGTGGACTCGGTCCACCGTGGACCGGGATCCCCGTGCCACCGACAGGTGAGGCCCACCTATCAGAGCCGCCGCCGCCCACTGACGTCATCCCTAGCTCCGCTGACGTCAGCCTTGGCGTCAGTGACGTCAGCCCTAGGGTTTATTGCGCAATAATTGAATAAGGACTTTTCTGTTTATAGTAAAAACACAGTTAATCTTCTAAAATTCATAACTAATTCATCCGGACTCCGTTTGAGTCCGTTCAAGTTGTAGAAAATTCATAAAATGTCTAAAATCCATTAAAAATAGTTTTGTTCTCTGTTTCAGTAGACTTATAGCCTGTTTGCTTGTGTGCTTTGTTTGTCGTTTAGATTCCTGTAATTCCGACTCTCCGGTTTACTTCGAGGTCGTTGCCGAGGTCGATCCAACGCAAGAGCAAGGCAAGTCATGCTTCGCATTGATCATATTGTGCCTAAATTTACAAATACCTTATTTTTCTGTAAATGCTGCATTATTTCGTAATGTCATTTTATGTGGGTTCTTACCTATTGTACTCAGCCAATTATATTGATTATCTTGTACCTTTGATAGCTTGGGTAATTAATTCTTTATTTGTTGATTTTAAGAGTGCTTAGCTATGCTTAGCTAACTTAGCTCACTAAAGAGGGATCACCTTAATTAATTAATTAATATAGTCCCTATGGTGACACTTTGGTTAAGGAGTCACCATGGTATTAATATTTAATTAAAATATGCTAATGGTGGGCTGTGGGTGCATAGTTTTGATGGAAGCACCCATGGCAATTAAGGACCGGTTCGCGGGAAACTCTGGAAGAAATACCGTGCGTACCACAAGCCAGCATGGGCAACGGTTGGGCTTGTAGTGTAGCTGGTCTCTAGCCGACGTACCCAGGCTAGGGTGAGCGTGATGGAGTTGGGTCAGCGAGGGTTTACCCGTTGATCGGCTGCCGGATTCACCGTGGCACGAGAGGGGGCTGCCCGCTGCTGGTTTAGGGAGCGGGGGCGAAACCTAAGGTGTGGTACGATTGGTTAGGGAAGGTTATGCGAAGGGTCCTGTCACAGTCCCTTTCCAGGGTACCGTGGTGGTATACCGGCACGCAAAAACGTGTCGTGGGGCTGTATCTTATGGGTACAGTTGTACACCTCTGATCAGAGTAGAACTATTCGAATAGTCGTGCCCGCGGTTATGGGCGATCAACCAGATTCACCCTGATTAGTCCCACTTTCTTAATAATTGGATTTAGTTTGTTTTCGTCTTTCCGCTGTATTTTTGTAAGACCTTTACTCTGTTTGTAAGACGTGGAATTGTATGTCAACTTTGTCGTCTGTGTATCCTGGCTGGTCCTGAACAGGGATTTTAATGCACATTCAGTTTCGAAAATTCTGGTAGTAAATTTCCGGGCGTGACAACTCCTCTCCCCTCTCCCTCGCAAATATATGAATTTTTTTTATCTGCAAATGTATGAATGTTTGATGTGCATCTGTGAATGTCTGTGAATGTTTGTGATGTGAATGTATGAATTTATGATTATCTGATAACTTGCCTAATTTTCTTTTTTATTTTTTTTTAACTTTTTTGGCTTTGAGGCATTGGCTCGAATTGAGCCAAGCCAAGCCGTCTTTTTTTTTTGCGATTCATGCACCTCAAAGGTGCCGGTTCTTGAACCGGCACCATTGACGATACTCATAGGTGCCGGAAGCTAGATGCCGGTTGCAAATCTGGCATCTATGTAGGGTTGACAACCGGCACCAAAAAGGTTTTGTGTAATAGTGTTGCCGCCGGCGACCATGGGCTGCAGCGTGTAGCATCTCCGCTCCCCTTGTGGGAAACTCCGCATCGTGGCGAGCTGCCATGGCAGCGCCGAGCTCTGGTAGCTCGCCGCCACTTTGGCGTTGCTACAGTGGTCGATGCCCGTCGGAGGTTACCATAGGTTGGTCATGTCGTTGTAGCCGGCGCCATCGGTCATGCCACACTCGATGCTGATGAAACTTGCACACACAGGCGATCAATCACGAGCGAAAACTGACTGATATGTGATACGTGGCATAGGTACATCGATCCTGGCTGGATACTGACTGCCATGATGATTTTCATTTTTACATGACTGATCTGGACCAGTTGCCACCAAATTCCATCTTTTCTTACGTGCAGATTGGGTTCATCAGTTACTTTTAGCATTGTTCTTAATTAGTGAAAAATTAAAGATCAATCGATCGAGATGGAGAAATGGGCAATATATCCGACCGGTGGAGAGTACTACAGAATTGTCTCCCTGTTATTCCGCTGGCGGTTGGAGTCGCGCTCTTCACAGTCGTTCGGTTTCGATGGATGAGGAAATGGCGACTCTGCTTTTCGATGGACATTGGAACGAGTGACGCTGACCATGGGGCCCAAAGAAGAAAAAAATAGGGCCCAAAGAAGAAAAAAATTAAGTGTTAAATTTACCTATAATCTGTTTTAGTACTTTACTAATCTACCCTTAAGAATAAAAGGTTTAGATTAGTTCTACTGATAGTAAATACTATCAGTAGAGAGCACCGGAGCATCACCCAGAAAGAAAACATAGGAGAAATGAGCTTAGGAAAAACGAGAGAGTCAGAATTGATTAGAAGAGATAGATAGACACAAGGATTTTTTTAAGAGGTTAAACCTCATGTCAAAATCACTAGTTTTGAACCAATCGAAAGGAATTTCATATAATTTTTTTAATAGCTATTCCTTTGATCCAAATGACTAGTGTAGGTTTGTTCATTTTGGAGAAAAAGAAAAGGATTTGGTTTTTTAAGGATTAATCGCTATGAGTCTCATTGGGTTTTATAGAAATGAAGTATAGAAAAATCATAGGAAATTTTTCTTTCCTATAAGTAGGAAATTTTCCATCCACTTAAATCTTTTAAACAACTTCCTGTGAATTGACGCGTCAATGTCTTTCTATTTCTTCAATTTTTTTATTCCTGTAAATTGAAATTTCTCCAAACTGAACAAACTTGTGATTGGAAAAATTTTCGTAGAATTAAATTCCTAAAAAAAAGCGTTTGTTCTAAAGAAGCTTCAAAGGCTCAAACTTCACGAGCCAAGCTGAAACGACTACGAGCATCCACCCTCTAGTTGTAGGTACGGGACTTCCGGTTTTTACGAGGAAATACTTAAAAATAACATATACTTCCCTGGGACTGCAATAAACTTTTGGAGCATAGTTTTGTGTAGCTGGTAATGCGTATGTGCGCATACATTTAAGGTAATATTAGAGCAGCATTTCAGTCGCTGCACCTAATAATCCCTATGTGTGTACATTCATATGTTGGGACATAGTTTTATTTTATTTATCAATAAGAATAGCTAGCTACTTATGCACATTAGGAAGCGCATATATATATATACACACATATATATAGCAAATCAGAAGTTCAACTGCAACTGACACCTTACCCATTATATACGTACTTAATTACCACTCACCTGTCCTACCCATTTATATGAAAAATATAAAAATGTATCTACAAGTAACTTATGTGAAACCAATATATACCCTAAGATACATCTTATTTTATAAATTATGATCTATATATATATTTGAAATTTAAGACGAGAACGAGTTTATAAACCCGTGTATTACGCAAGCACCGACCGGAATGCCCCGAACATGCATGCATAATTGCATATTCAGGGAATCCAGTGAGGTTGCATGGCGGTGTTCGCCGAGAAGCTGTCGACAGATGAAGCACTGGCTGCCGACGTCGTCGACGACCCCAGGATGGCGTCCATGAAGTCCATCACCGGACCCATGGCCGGATCGGCCAAGAAAGCGCCGCCGCCGGCGCCCTTCTGTTCGACAAACACCGGGAGGCAGCTCCGAGCCACCACACCCTCTGGAGCCAAGAGGTCACCTGGCTTGCACTGGCCCCCGACGATGCCAGCGGCGCCGTTCTCCAGCTGGTACGCCTCCGCTGCTCGGCACAGCCTGATGAACTCCCCGTCAACGGCGGCGGCGCCGCAGCCGTGGACGGCGTCCACGGCGTGGCCGGGGAGGAAGATTGGCTGGTGGGAGCTGAAGCTACTGGCCCATGCCGCGGAGTTGTGCATGGAAGACGGCGGCGACTGCGTGACACCGTGAGCTGCAGCACTGTCCACCGCGCTCAGTGACGCAGCTGCGATGCTCTGTCCTGCTCCGTCCAGAATGTTGTAGTACAAATCTAGAGCAATGCAACCAACATCGAGTCGATCAGTAATTATTCAGTAGGTATGAAAATTCATATGAGAAGTAGCATTTTTTTCAGAAAGAAGTGAAAAATGTAGCACAGGTTTTACCTGCAGAGGAAGGGTGCAGACTACCCACGGCCTGAGAGATGAGCTTCTTCTTGATAGTGGAGTTCCAGAAGTTCTTGACCTCATTGTCTGTTCTACCAGGTAGGTGCTTGGCAATCTGAGCCCACCTGCATGCAGTGCAGTGAAGCACAGTGACACAATATATCTTAGCTAGCTCAAATCTCGATCGATTGTCACATTTGCGTTCCGTCCTTTGTCTCAAATCAAGTTAATTAATGCGATTGTGCATTACTCACATATAGGCCAAAGCGTGCAAAGATAAGTAACTGTCACACTGTCATACATGGGACGTTACAGCCTCATCACATGATGCAGTTAGCAGCAATGCAGAGCTGATTTGCAGGTAGGGACGGACCGACCAAGGATTACCTGTTGCCCAGCACCCTGTGGAGCTCAATGATGAGGGCCTCCTCCTGCTGCGAGAAGCTCCCTCTCTTCAGGTCCGGCCTCAGGTAGTTGATCCACCTCAGCCTGCAGCTCTTGCCACATCTCTGCAACCCTGAATGCCATCAACAATACATACATAACACATTCACCGATCGATGCATAAACCCAAGTAAACTGACTGAACTGAAGTACTAGTCTGAAGAAACTCTGAACTTTGATCTGTGACTGAAAAAACTATGTAAACGTAGTAAGCACTTACCGGCCTGCCTGGGGACGGAGCTCCAGCAGCCATGGCCATGCGTGGAGATGTATTTGACGAGCTTCTCGTCTTCCTCTGGTGACCACAGGCCCCTCCTGACCTTCTGCTTGTTGCAGCAGGAGTGGTGCCCCATCTCCCTTGACCTCTCGATCACTCTCTCGCTGTACTCCGTGTAGGCTAGGCTCTTGATCCTCTTCTTCACACTACCGGCAGTAGTAATACCGGCCAGAACTACTCGAGCTTTTCAGTAGTTACATGCATGGTTATAAAGAAGAGAGGAGAGGGAAGAGAGCAAATGAGCAAATACGCCAACTGCATGCATGCCATTCCGCTACATCTAAGGGCAGGCAGATCAAAAGCAAGGAGAAGAAAAGCTGGGCCTGAAACTGTGCATGCAGTTGAGTCGATCGTCCTAGCTAGCTAGGACCCTAGCTAACCTAGACGTGTGAGCACCATGTTACGTAGGTTGCTTCAAAAGTGAGTGGCTCAAGAGAAGTGAGGACTGAGGAGTGAGGACTACTGAACTGAAGTGATGAGGGTGAATGGAGGTCATTTTGGTAACTTAAGCCTCCACTGTGAGAGGAAGACTTGTGCCATGGAATTGAGCTCCTATGCCTGGTTAGTTTTGGGAACTCTTGTACTGTGGTGTGAGCGTGTGATGCCTGTGTTGGGTGTGTGTGTGTGTTTTCAAGCGTAAATTTTCACCGCTCTATCAGTACGGCCATAACTGCTAGTAGCTTTCTTCAAACTACTAACATGGCAGCAGCTACCATTTAGACTAGTATCAATTCGTCTGTACATCTAATGGTCCAAATATGCTCACTCTGATCTATCATCTATATTTGTACGAGAGCCCAAATTGCATGTGTATACGTTTTGTAATAGCATGCACAGAGGTAAAACAGGCATTACCTAGTGACTATAGCACTAAATAAAGCAATGCACGTAGTAGTGCCATTCATTCACCTTTGACAATTAAACGATCAAGAACTGCGATCCTCTGTCTATACGCCCTGCCAGAGAGAAAGACAAGGGATCAGGATCAACTGCAACAGAAACAGAAGATCTCTGGCTCTCTGTACGTATGTGCATGTCTTCTTAGGTAGCTTGCCCGAAAAGATTGCAGTTGTAATTAAGCCGAGTAGGTGGCGATCCGTATTTGCCAGCGCTCGGCAAAGCATTCGTTCTGGGTAAATTAACGACCAATCCAAGCATGTATAGCTAGGTTTATCTGAAGAAACCTGTAAATTTGTGTGCACTCTGAATAATTCATGTTTGCAGGCATGCATAATTCTTGGCCGATGCGCTAGCTATATATTTTTACAACGTTTATTTTGCTCTCTACTTGATTTCACTTCAGTTTTAATTTGCCGTTGCAACCAGTGGTCGACACAAGCCGACGTCGAGAGGGTAAGGCAATATAGGTTGTTAGTACTAGTACTTGCTGGCGAAAGGATTGACACGAAAGAGGGGAGCGGTTTGGAACAAGAAAAATCGAGTGGGCCGAGCCGTGCATATGCATATATGCATGGGCCTCTTGCAGAATAGAGGAAACGCGACAACGCGTAGTAGCATTCACCCCGTACGAACGTACATATACGCATGCGTATCGATCGCTCACAGACTCACCCCGTCGTCGCACGACCACACTGCCCCCCCTCTTCTCGATATACTCCATGATCGAAGCGTGCACCATACGGGTGTGGTCGGTCATGTGCACGTCGTTCGTGCCATCAATGCGCCGGGACCCGCGCGACATGTCACGGTACGTACACGTATTACTAATACATACTCAATATACATGCCACACTCACAAATCGCAGCCTTTGCTATACAATGCTACGCCACGAACAATCATGTCGTATACTCTGCATACTTAATATGAGAAATTTTACGGTGCTTGAGACCAGTATACCTACACTTTACTATAAAAATTTTGATATATATCTCGATATACCTAGTATACAGAGATATCAAGTTTTACATAAAAAAAAATATGATACCTCTAGTATTTTATCAGTGTTAGTAAAACTAACTGGGTGGTTCACGTAATTACGCGGCTAGCACCCATATAAAATTATTTATTTATTACATATGATTACTTAAAATTTGTTAAATAGTAATCTCGTTGTCTTATGACTTTGAAAGACTGAACCTTATCATCTCATATTTCTAATTTTGTAGTTTTTAAAAGTCACACCAGTTGCTACCCTTACTTCTTTGTCATTCATTTATTTGCTTGCTCAATTTACCACGTTTTCTATTCATTCTCCTTGAAATCTTTAAAAATTAGACCTTTTATTTTTTAGAGTTTATTGTCTCGTTGGGTTCTGTTATTTTTAGAAGTCCCGTCAAATGCCGACGCTGTACTCCACTACAGCCCATCCATTGTCGCATCTCTTTATTCTTATTGAGATTTTAAAAATCAAATATAATTATCGTTGGGGTTTATTTTTTACTTTATGTAACTCCCACCAACCGTCAGTGGCTCCGTCACTATACTCCTTTACGGCCTACCCATTGCCTTTTCTCTTTATTGTTATTGAGATTTTTAAAAATCGAATATAATTATCATTGAGTCCCGTCAACCATCATTGATCGTGCTGCTTAACAGTCTGCCCATCCTTTTTATCGTTATTAGGATTCTATTTGGGTTTTGTTTATAGTTTTTAGATGTCCTATCAACCGTCACCACCCTACTTCTTTACGACCCTGTTGCTTCTCTCATTTTTATTGTCATTTTTTATCGTTGTGTTCTAGATGAACTTTTTTGTTTTTTCAAAATTTCACCTTTTTCATTCCGATATTTTGTTATTTCTAAATTGTGAACTCTTATAATTACTTTTCTATTTTCAAAATCTATTTTATTTTTTATTTTAAATTTTAATTAATCGTGTTGTGTTCTAGATGGTCTTTTCTTTTAATAGTCATTATTTTTTATTCTTAATTTTAGTTATTTAAGACTATTTTAATAATATTTAATTTAATTTAATTAATCTCGTGTTGTGTTCTAGATGGTCTGTCCTTTCAATAGTCGTTATTTTTATTCCTAATTTTAGTTATTTAAAATTGTATTTTTAGTTGAACTCTTATTTTCTTTTTCCTAACTTCCTAATTTTTATTTTTTTTGAATTTAAATTAATCTCGTATTGTGTTTTATATGCACTATTCTTTCAATGATCCTTATTTTTTATCCCTAATTTTAGTTGTTTGTTAATTGTATTCTTAGTTGAACTCTGTTTGTTTTTTATTTTTCTAATTTCGAAATTTATTTTATTCTTTATTTCAAATTTTGATTAATCTCTAATTATGTTCTATATGGACTCTTTTTTCAATTTTTTATTTTTTATTTTGAATTTTAATTATTTCTAAATGTATTCCTATTCAAACTCTTCTATTCTTTTTTTTCGATTAATGTGAAAATTTTTAGCCTCCATAGCGAACATGGTGTCTTCTTTCACTGTTTTAATAATATAATAGATTACTCACGTAATATACATATTAGAGTACACGTGTGAAGTGATGAGCGTAACTTAACTGGTTAGATTGATTTTGCGAAGTGATGAGCTTGAGTTGATACAGATGTCTGTATTTATGGTTAATTAATTTTTTAATGTTAGATGATGTACTTGTCGACAACAAAATGTTTGTGGTGATTTTGTCAATATCAAAATATATCGGTTCAGTTTTTTGATGCTGAGTTTCTAGTGTGTTTTTTGTAAAAAAAACAAATTGTGCGTATACGTCGTCCTAGCTAGCAGCGGCATGTACACATCCTAAAGACGAGGAAAAGATGGACGTACGCATGTACCGGCCGGCACTTTCATGTACACCTGCATGTTAGGAGAGCAAAACGGCAGGTTAATTAAACAGGTTGCACGGCCGGCCGGTACATGACACGGGTGATCATCACCGAGGTTAATTAGGTTAATTTCCTCCTCCGTTATTGGATTGTTTGTAAATCGTACCGGCCGCGGCGCCGGCCATGCATTGCAGCAGCTAGTGACCGATCGATCACATAGTCATCAGTCACATGTGTGCCTACTTGGTTGAATATCAGTCCAGTTCGTCCGTGCGTACCCAAAGATGGGACGATGTGATTCCCCAACCACCGCCTACTACTACTACAGCATATGCAGCATGCCATGCGCGAGATGACTTGGTTCAGTGGCAAGCTAGCCCTGCATCCTCCTTTTCGATCCGTACGTGTTTCTCTTTCTTGTTCTAACACTTATACTACTCCACAAACTTACCCATTTGTGTACGTTTGTGTACGTGCTACGTGCTCTGTTTCGTTTGACGATTAATTATTAGTCGCGAGCTACAGTAGCGGTTTTCTTCTCTCCCTCTTTGCGTTAATCAGAAGCAAACAAATGTCATAGCGCTTGTACGTGTGAGGCATAATTCAAGCCGATGAGCTTACTGTGCGTACGTGACTAGGTATATCCGGTACGTATTCATAGTGCCCGTCCATCAGATGACAAATGTCCGGTCTTCGGAAACGGCAGTACGTAGAAACTGCTCCATGGTGCAGAAAGTACCGGCAAATGTAGCTCTTGCTGCACTTGTAAGCGAAGCTACGGAATATACACATCCTGTAGGAGAGACGAAAATGCAGGTATATATCTTCATGAAAGAGATGAAGTTTCTTTTTTTTCTTCTTTTCACTGGCCATAATTAAAAAAATGTCATCCGCGCTCAAGACGTACGATACGTGCATGTACACAGCTTCACGTGCGATTGCGCCTCCATGGACTTTCGGAGTAGAAAGTCACCTGACGTGAACGGTGCAGAATCAATCCTCGCGGTACATGGAGAGCTAGCAGGAGAAAAGGAGCAGAAATAGCTCAGAGTTAATTGTTTGGTGCTACTAGTACTGCTACTTGGAATTATAGTCGTCCAAGAACGCCGAGATGGATTGGAGTCAGTGGAGTCGATACCGAAAGAGTTGCAGCAGAGATTACAAAAGTCGTGTTGACAGCGGGCACTGGCAGCACGGCCGCACCCGTCTCGTAACCGGCATGTCAATGCTTTCATTTCGTGACCTTTCCAGTTCATGGAGACAATTCGAGCATGACACCTTTTCTAATTTCATCTTTTCAAACGCACAAAACCGGTGAGGAACTATCTGACGGGACACCTGCAATGATCTGATAGTAGTAAGAACTGAGGCAAGAAGAAGTTTGGCTGCCCAAACGAAGGCCGCGAACGAGTTGTTTTCTCAACCCGACCCGTCCCGTGAGGCCGTGACTTCCGTCCAAGAGAGCGGCCCAGCCGGGGACGCCCGGCCCGGCCGGACGTCGTCGGTCACGAATTTTTAGCATTTTTAATTTTTATTTTTTAAAGATTTACAAAAATAATTTTAGGTTTGAAAAATTTGCAAAATTAATCCCTAATCGCTCTCTGGGAGGACGATTTTTAAAAATCGCCCTCTGGGAGGGCGATTGAGGATTAGTTTTGCAAATTTTTCAAACTTAAAATTATTTTTGCAAATCTTCCCAGAGGGCGACAAGGGGCCTAACTGCAAATTTTCAAACCTTTTGCATCGGTTTAATTGCTTAAAAACTAATAATACTTATTCGACACTCAAAACGATCTTAAATAAAAAAGTTGTTAACTATAAAGTTGTAGATCTCTGTGAGATCTACAACTTTATAGTTAACAATTTTTTTATTTAAGATCGTTTAGATATCCAAATATTCGTTACAAAATCTAAAACCTATTTAAAAGAATCTCAGATCTACATTTTAAACATCGGATGGAGATAAACTTTATATGAAAGTTATAGATTTTACAAAGATCTACAACTTTGTTATTAACAACTTTTTTATTTAAGATCATTTAGAGTGTCGAATAAGCATTATTAGTTTTTAATCAATTAAAACCGATGCAAAGGGTTTAAAAATTTGCAGTTAAGCCCATTGTCGCCCTCTGAGAGAGCGATTGGGGATTAGTTTTGCAAATTTTTCAAACCTAAAATTATTTTTGCAAATCTTTAAAAAATAAAAATTAAAAATGCTAAAAATTCGTCGGTCGCTATCCTCACACTCGCGTCGCTTTCAACAGAGAGGGGACGAGGGATATCGCCGCGCACTGCAGCATCCGCATGCCGTTAGCCGGCAACCCGGCACCGGGGAAGGAGACAAGCCGAATCCCGTCGCGTATATCGCCACACGTCGCCGCGCCCACACGGACGCGAGCCCCCGCGCGCGATGGCGTTCGTCGGGTTAGCTCCGGATGGGCCGAAACGACTTGGAAGTTGGAATAATCGAATGCGATTAAAAAAAGGAAAAATTAAACAGAGCTGCTCTGGGATTGCCGGAAAAGGGGTCGTCTTGCGGCCCGGTGCACGGCGGCGGCGATCACTTGGGCTAAGAGACGTGAGGTACCCGGTTGCTTCAATAATCGCCCGTGTGATGGATGGCCAGACAGAAGCGTGGCTCGCTCTGTCAGCTCATCTATATTGCAATGGCCAAATTAGTCTCAGTTAAAATCAAAACAGACATAACACTTGGGCAAAGTATTGACCCAGTAATAGACACTGGCATCTATCTATCTATCTATCTTATTAAGACAGCCTTAAAATAAAACATTACGTTCATCATAAATACTAAAAATTCCCACGTTAATTAAAGAAAAAAAAGAAAGATTTTAGCCATTAGATTACACAAGATTTCTGGAGGAATAGATCGAGATTTCTGGGGAAACCCGTATTGAATTTTGAAACCTTTGGTAACATCCTACAAGTTTACAACTTTCCACATCCGGTGGATGTAATGAATGATGAAAATAAAGAATCGGAAGAATATGTAAGCTTGTTAGTTAACACAATTACTACTTGACAGGATTGAACCTCAGAGACTTTATACAATTTGGGACTTCACAAAAGGCACTTGATAAGATCTTGAAAGAACCTTGCCATGCTCCATCTTTCTTATGGATGGATAGAAACTTCAACTAGAACCATGACCTGACATTTTCTTCTCTCTGGGAGGTATCTTCAGCAAATTCTTCATCGTGTCATATGCAGTAAAACCAATAGCCACAGAGGGTACCACCTATAAAAAGAAACAATAATTTTAGAAGTGCCAACCTTGCTAACTCAACACATTTATGTAAGTTGCAACTAAATAATCCCTCGTGAATGTACGACACCATTCAACGAGTAAGGTTTTCGGCTGAAACGGACCTGGACAAATAGCTAAAACAAGAATATTGAAGACAATTATGCACTTAAATGTTGTATAAATGAAAGGAACCAAGGAAAATTAAGTTCAAGAGAAAAATGGCCTGCGGGAGTTTATACATGCCACAGGAAATATTCATACAGTTCTAGTTCTGACATGTACAACTGGAATCCATATCCTCTTGTCAGTTAGAGTGGCAAATACAAAAAGTGAAGCTTTTCAGTGGAATATAAACACAAATTACTAACACAAGAATCGCCACACTCCAGGTTAGGGTGCAGAACATTGCCCAGAATTATCATGTCAACTACTAAAGTTTCAAAGCCAAAGCAGCACAGGAATGTTATTTTTTCTTGGGGCATAAAGGTTCAGAATCAGAGGTTGTAGAAACTAATATGAGAACGAGTATTATTACTTGGTTCTAACCAGTAAATAGTTGGTATTATCACTTGGCTCTAGTGATTCTAGCCAGTAAAATAGTTAATAATGCACTTATATGTTCCAGATGATTGACCTGCCATCGGTCCTAGCATTCTTTATTATCTGACTAGTACCATTTCCAGGATATTTTGAATGTAAATAAGCACCTATATAAAATTGAACTATGAAGGGGAAACCAATAGATTATCCACGTGATTACCTTGATGTAATTGAGGCTCAAGCCAGCAAACAATTGCCTCCATCCATGTGTTTGTTTGATGAGTGTAAGACCTTGGAATGTTCCCCTTATCTGTGGCCCACCAAATTGATCGTGATATTGTTGACTCTGAACCTACAAAATGGAAGCAGACACAAAGATGATAAATAGTTGAGGAACATAGTTTTTAAGAAAAATAAAAAAAGATATGCTAGAAGAGGAAGGAGTATATGAGAAAATGAAATACCTGCATCTGCCTTCTTACAACATCTAGTGGGTAGGTTAGAGTCTGCCCAAATAATCCAGCAGCAGCACCACAAGACAACTTCAATGTGACAGAATTTTTGTAATCTTCAGGTACATGTGCCTTCAGTCCTTCGTAAATGTAGAATTTAAGACCAGCATAAGGAAGTATTCCCATGAGCGTTGGACCTGAACACAAATAGATCAGATGGAGTCCTCGGCAGCATAACTACTACAGTAATGAAGGTACTGAAAAAACTGATACTTGTCAAAATTGAAGCAGTAATATATACATCCGAAGTTTTCAGTTCAAGAGAGTTTTATGGTGCTTGAATAGCCATTTAGACATATGTGAATCGGATATACATACCTACTCCACGATAGAGAGCTCGCACTCCACCTTCTGAATAAACACCTCGAAAAACATCCTTTATTCCACCATATTTTGGTTGGACGTTTGTCCTCTTCAAACCACTACTGGTTTGGTCTGAACTATTGACCTTTAAGCAAAACGAAATAAGCTTAGCACATATAAATGCAAAGGAAACGATGTACAACACATAACAATGCAAAGCAAAAGGATGCACGCATTACATACAACTAAAGGGTTCTTCATTAAACTAAGGAGTAACACTATATAATACAAAAAAAAAGGCTCATCCTAATGTGTCGGGGAATTTACTCTCAAGAAGCTACTGATGGACAATTCACAATCTAGGTAGCATTTCTCCATGGCAACATAGCATGATATTCCTTCTGTTCAGAAGTAAACGTTTTCTTGTAACGGCATCATCTACTACTTCAGCCCTAAAGATATCGAGTAGTTTACTACTCTACATCGATGTATTATTACTATTTTCAGTTTTCCATGTGTGCAATTCGGAAACTTTATATATACAAGTGACCAAAGTTACATAAACTTGATTGCACACATATGATAGCGAGCTAGTGAGATCTTAAAAACAGGAGCAGTTATGCTGACCTTCTATTCTATTAATTACTACAATATGGCGGTCAACTGCAATGAAGTGAACATGTGCAAGCACAGAAGTGGGCTGTGGCCTATAATGGCAAGTAAGCAATGGCAAGTGAGGACCAAGGACCAAAGAGAACAATAATGAGATGTGGATTGCAATACCTGGAAGGCAAGTTTAGTCCTAGCCAGATCTAAGGGATAAGTACACAACACTGCGGTTCCTCCAGAAGCTGAACCAGCTAAAAGGTCTACTAAGGGTCCTGTCCCAAGTGAGGGGCAGTTATTCAAGATCCAACACCTGTATCGCTCATACGCCATATAATGTAATGCAGCATAAGGAACAATTCTTAATACACTAGCACCATTTCCCCTGAAAGTAGCACCAAGGCATGATTAGTGAATAATGTTATACACAGCCAGTGTCTTAGTATTGTAAATGAGTTGAATTGCCACATACTTGTAAAAGCCCAAAATTCCATCATGTTGTTTCAATTTCTTCAATGATTTGAGGACGCCAAGAGAACTGAACTCATTTGTTCTAGTCTATAAAGGCAGAATCAGAAAGTAAGCACATGTTAAGACATAGTGATATCTCATAATAGCTGGTCAACACAAGCAGAATTTATGAAACTTCTGGAATTGAACATTGTAACTATCATTGTAATGGTGTCTACAATATGCATATTAGAAATCAAGGAAATGCATGATGAGAAAAAAGGCTGTAGGAGAGTTGTATGGAGTATGGACTTGATTGAAGCAGAGATTTTTGAAAGCTGAGAATTTCCCTCCTGCCTATATCCCAACTCTACAAAGGATGAACAGATAGCTGCAAGCATACTAGTAAGGTGTGCTTACTAACCGATCAGGGAACATTTATGGTCTAATCTAGATAGGTACCTAGTAGTATCTTATTTCTTGAAACTCTTTACGACTGTTTTGTGTTAGGGATCCCTTTCATTGTCTTAAAACCATGACATGCATCAATCTACACATATCAGGTGCAGGCACTACTTTCTTGCAGCATATGACATTTCATTTTCAGTTCAGAAGAGATGCATCCTTCTAGGCCCCGTTCTTTTATGATTATTCACCGGATTATTGCGCAGAGTTTTTATGGTGCGTGAGATAGTACATTTTTTAGTAAAATTGTCACAAATATCTCAAATAAAGATTGTATTATTTCAGGCTACAAAAAGTGATCGTCCTATTAACAAAGTTACAACGGAGATCCTGAAGCGAACCATTCCTACTGCTGTTCGCAACCGACAATTGCCCAAAATACCTAACCACCGAACTCTAATCCAAGCGATTTCTTTTTGTTCCATGCGCCCCATCCAGACTATAATATGATGAGCACTAATACGCAGGTATATTCACTACAAGACGAACCTGTAGCAGTATCTTGAGGCGCTCGAGCGGCGCGATGGCGGTCTTGGAGAAGGCGCCAGCGACGCCGCCGGCGATCATCTCCTTGGCGAAGACGGGCACCAGGTCGAGCGTGCAGAGGTCGACCCCAGCCGCTGCCACGGCCGCCGAGCCCTGCGAGGGGGTGCCCATCCCGCCGGCGCGCTCCTCTCATCCAAATCGAGCACCCACCCGCGCGAAGAATCTCCCCCCACAGCCACCGGGGGGGGGGGGGGGGGGGGGGGAGGTGTGGCGGCGGAGGACCCCAAGGATCTCACCGGACGGGGCGGACACGCCGCGCGCGCAGACGCGGCCCGGTCAGCCCTCCGGCCGCCGCCGGATTTGACCGCGGCAACGACCTGTGCGGAATGGCTCGCGGTTTCTTGCGCGTATCCCCTTCCTGCGAAGAATCGAGAAAACAATAGAGAGGGGCGGTGACCGCGGTGGCGACGAGTAATATGCGGGAGAATCTTCGCGGCTCCCTCAAATATCATTTGGAGTTGCCAGGAACGCAGGAGCGTTGATGCGACGCAGATTGAAGCGGATGCTGACATTTCTCGTGTTGCGCGGCTGGCTTTCAGATCAGATATTGACGTTCCAGATTTTTTTGCTGATATTTATCACATGTGTTTATGGTTACGGTCTTACAGACAGTAACAGCTGACTGTTTCAGAATTTCTTTAAAAGTAAATCTTTGTCAAAAGTAAAAAGATATGATTGGTTAAGATACGACTACTTAAGGCTGAGTTCCAGCGTCGCATAGGACTTTTTTCTCGCGCACGCTTTTCAAACTACTGCACGGTGTATTTTTTTTAAAAAGTTTCTATACAAAAGTTGCTTAAAAAATCAAATTAATTTATTTTTGAAAAAAATTAGCTAATACTTAATTAATCACGTGCTAATGGACCGCTTCGTTTTTCGTACGCATTGTTTGATGTTAGGAACACCGAGAAACGAACTCAGCCTAAACCAAATAAATAGCATGGAAGTATTGAGCAAGAATAACAAAATAATTTTATGGGTAATAATTTTGTATATGTATTATTCGTGATTTAAAGGCCAAAACTCAAAAATAGATGTAAAAGGTCATGGACAAGAGGGTCTGTGCACCTTCTATTTTTCTCAAAATGAACCGTATTTTTTCTGTCATAAATATTAACGCGCAACGTGGTCCATGTAGCGTGGGCTCATGACGAGACTCAACCACGGATCAAGGAGACCGCCAAGCAGGTTGGTGATGCAACCACTTAGTAGAGTGGACCCATACATAATCTTATGATCACCCCCACTTAGCATAGTAAACCCATGTGGAGAGCTGGTCTTTGTGGGATCCTTTGATCAAGGTATGCATGTAGGGTGTAACTTGTACCTACGTGTCACATCATTTCATATTAAATATACTTGTCTACCACAAATCATTTCACATTAAATGTAGATGATCAATTTAGCGTATCCAACATGTCCATACCAGGTATCATTATCTACCCACATTTTGTTAGGAGAAAATCAAGTATCCCGACTAACATTGCTCTAGAAGCTGATCAATTGAAAACGCCTGCAACAGTGAGCCCAGCGACGTAATGAAAGGTGGAGTAGGCATTATAGAGTAGGAAAAGTGATGCATATAACTAGTGGCATTACTCATGTGTCCTCCCACTTACCATATGTATATAAAGGATACGAGCAAGTTGAACAACATAGCTAGCCGTTAGCTTTAAAAATTGACACGTTATCTATAACTAACTAATGTAATAGCCTATTTATACAATAGTTTATTGTTAATATATATTATACTATTAACAGTTGACCACTACTCAAATACAGCTTCTTGAAGTTTGTGCTACATATAGCTTTAAATCTGTAGTCAATTTTTCTTCTCTTTTGTCTACTAATCATAAATCTGATGTGATAATTTTTGAAGCTTGCTTACTCATCGATTGTACTCGTGCTAAAAGATCTATAAATAGGCCTAAGAGACCACACATGTGCGTTGCACAAGCTCTTAGTTGTAATATATTCCTATTCCACCAATAAAATCTAGTAGTATGGCAGATACTCAAAAATAGGACCGAACCTCAACAAGTCGTGTTTATCCATTAGATTTGAGGGATTGTAGCTCTGTAACCCCCGCCACCGAATCCTCGGTTCATCAGTGAACATTATGCCAATCAAAGAGGCACAGACATCAAACTCTAAAATTAAAATTAAAGTTCTAAAATTTTGGCGACGGCTAAATGACCAATAAGCATACGATCGACGGGAAGGCTAGTGCTCCAAAGTCGTGACTTGATGACTGTCGATCTATAGATGATAAAGCATTATTGTGGAGATTAACCTGTCAATCTCCAAAGCTATATGATTAGTTCCTGTTATTTATATAGTGATCAAGTCCCTTTTCACGCACAATTATTTTCATTCTATGAACATAAGGGAAAGGTTTGGGGGCAAAATTAATACTTTTTTAAAAAAATAGTGTGTGTATACACACGGATGGGTTGCGTTGTACTAAACCCCTCCTACCTCCCCCCTCTGCACACAACCCACACAAAAATATTAAGTAAAATTATTACTCTAACAGTGATTCTAATTCGTTTACTGTAAGGACTCATACTATATATACATATTTTTTTTCCACCAGCCTTATACCCTGATTTTTTCGGATCTAGGAACGGGCGGTCAAGGAGGATGGCGCATGCGTGGAGACGACGAGCGGCATGTTCTGGGAGTCGACGGCGTAGCGGTGCTGGGCCGGTCCACCGGCGAAGGAGCACTGCATCCATTCCCTCACGGTGCAGGCGGCGGTTGGCTCCTGTGGCGCCGATGGTAGTGCGGCCAGTGAACGGTGAGCACGACAGAGAAGCGATAGGCCGTCGGTGACCGCCTCCTCCTCCCCATCCCCCCATCGGCAAGATCGACGCCGCCACCAGCTTCAGCTTCTTCCAGGTTCATCCACCTCTCAGCTGCCACCGATGCCCCTTTGGATCACTCGGTGTGTTCCCCGATCCGGCCATTTCTTTTTTTCTCTGATTTTTATGGATCTCGAGCGAGGAGAGGTTACCGGCATGGAGGCTTCCACAGCGGTGGTGTCCGGCGATGGGAGAGAGCGATTAGGAGGCGATTAGTGGCTCGTCGTCATCTAGCGGCGACGTGGTCGTCGCCATCGTCAAGGCCGGTGGCGCTTGAGGGAGGTCATGTGAAGGACGGCGACCAGATCTGGCGCCTACTCCCTTCGTCGATCATGTGTTGGTCACCGGTTCTATATCAGGCCCCGGAGAGAAGTCCCAATCGACTATCACCTAGGCTGTCACCTCTGTTCCGGGTGGTGGCGAGGTGTTCCATCTGCGTGGGCAGCGTTGTCCTGCATCCATGTGGGAAAGGGCGATGGGTGCCGGCCTGCCGGGCGGTGTTCGGGGCTTCGCGTCTCGTCGAGCAGCATCCCTCTTGAAGGCAACCGATCTAGAGGCCGTCGGTGGACGGTCTTCTTCCGAGGCAGGAGGATGGTGAGACGTCCTCTATTCCTGCAGAATAGATGCGGCGGCGGCAATGGGACAACAATTTTGACCCATGAGGGCCAAGGCTTGATCCGGCGAGGCCTGCGGCGATGGGGATGACTGCAGTATAGGCCTGATCGATGCGGACGTTGTGGCGCGGGTAATGGCTGGACGGGACTGATGCCGTGGCTGCTCCGATGCAGATGATGGGTGGTGCGATCTGGGAGTACGTACTCCTGCCTCCTATCTACCGTCCATCGACAGACACCACCGATCAAACAGAATAACTGTGGCTCGGAGGTGGTCTATCGGGAACTAAACCCATTATCCATTGAGACTAGTGGGTGACTGTGTACCTTGCGTATTGTAGCAGACAGTTTAAAATACCTTAAAAAATCTTGAAGAAAACAAATTTGCACATCATATACTCGTAATGTCTAAAAGAATAATATTTTGTTTTATAGTAGTTGATGGGAAATTACTACTGTGCATGACACATGAGTGGTTACAACAGATCCAACTGCTATTACTTTTCTACGCGATGCGGCTCAGAGCATTAAGCTTTATGCCAATGCTAAACTAAATGAGTTGTAAATGCGTGACATAGGTATGGTTGTGATCAAAATATAAGAAGAATCCAAAGGTTATCATCTATATATTCTATATAGTTAGAGGAAAAGAAAGCTCAACACATATTGAGCCACATTTTATAGAAAATTATAGCCACATGTCATTTGTATTTACAACCTAGTGTAGTTATTGCTATAAAATTCAACATGCATTAAGCCACATCATCTAGAAAAAATAGCGGTTGGATCCCTCTCATGCATTGAAATAGCAACCCATATGTTACACACAATTGCAATTTCACGTCAACTGCTATAGGGCTTAAAAAAGTGTCCTATCAGGAATATTGTGAGTGTAAGATTTTCAAATTGTTTTCTCGGAGGTTAAGTATTTCTAAATTATATGATATAATGACATGCACAATATCCGTTAGTTTTCTATATGATACGGCTCAATGTATGTTAAGGACTAGTTCTATTCTACAACGCCAAACAACAACTTTCTCCTTTTTCATTAACACACCTCCCGAACTACTAAACGGTGTGTTTTGTACAGCAAATTTCTACATAGAAGTTTCTTTTAAAAAATCAAATAAATCGATTTGTCAAGTTTATAATAATTAATACTTAATTAATCATGTGCTAATGAGTTTTTTTTTGTTTTGTGCGCGTGCTGAATATCTCATCTAACATGAAGAAACGAACAGACCCAAGTTTTTGTTTCCAACAATATATGATATATAGATGGTAGTGAAAGTGGAAAATGTAATAAAATTAGTGGGCATGATCGGTCCTACTTGCCGACGTTGCACAACGACTGTTAGCTCTAACGAACAGGCCCATGTCCTCAAATGAGGTTTGGTATTTCAATGCAACATTGTATTACTTCACAGATATGATTTTTAAAGATTAGGGCTAAGATGGGCTCAACTAATGAGTGTTGGTTTTCTATAAAATTTACATGGTGATTTAACATTATTTAAACAAGATTTTGCCTAGATATGATAAAACAACCCATGCTACAACTTTAACTGAACATTTCACGAAGCTATAGCTATAGCAAAGATTTTTATCAGAAAACTACAACGTTTACCTCTACTTGATTTTTTTAGATAATGGAATAAAATTTTGACATTTGCTCAACGAGCTACAACCAATTATTATAAAGATTCACTCAATAATGAGCACACACCAACAAATCCATAAAAGCATACCCAAATAACAAAAAACAAGCACAAACTAATATGCACCAACACTAGATAAAGACCCCACAATTATTGAATTCTATTTGTGAATCTTCATCCGAAGTTGATGAAAAACTGCATAACCATTGACTCAAATTTATGATATGCAACATTTATTAGTTTGCTGTACTCATCACACCTTTGTAGTTATGTCCAAAATCGGAGCCAGCACGTTGCCCTGAAAAGTACCTACATATAAGATTTGTCAAAAACTATATCATTTCTGTTAAGCCATAGAACCCAACATATAGCAGATGCTCTTATAAAAATAAGTTTTTTTGGTATTTTTACATGTATGGGTCTAACTTGCAAGGGTAAGTATTACATGTGTGTTTGATAGGTGGACCGGACCTATTAGAATAATGTTTACAGTACTCTTACAGTATTATCAGCTATTGTTGCACTTTATGAAAATCACACAGAAAGGTACAGTAAAGCGATAATCTTGTTACATAATACTTGTAGATTTGTACTGTTAGTAATATAGCAATATATTATATTATTAAAATAATCATGAAAAAAGTATCACGTTTACTGTAGAGGCAAAAAATTCTCACATTAATCGAAAAAAAACAAAAAGTTTGAGTAGGAATATATTTAGAAATAATTGAAATTCAGAATAAAAAATATTGAAAGAAAAGTCCATGTAGAACACAATTAGAAATTAATTAAATTTTGGAATAAAAAATAAATTAAATTTCAAAATTAAAAAAAATAAAAATCAGAGTTTAAGTAAGAATACAATTTACAAACAACTGAATTAGCAATAAAAAATAAGGACAATTGAAACAATAATCCATATAGAACACAATACAAGATTAATTAAAATAAAAAATAAAATAAATTTCAAAATTAGAAAAAAAGATTTTAATTATGAATGTAATTTATAAGTAACTAAAATTAGGAATAAAAATAAAGACTATTAAAAGAAGAGACCATCTAGAAACACAACATGAGATTAATTAAAATTCAAAATAAAAAAGAAAATAAGTTCCAAAAATAAAAAAAAGTAATTATAAGATTTCAAGTAGAAATATAATTTATAAATAACAAAATATCGGAATGAAAAATATGAAATTTTCAAAAAAAATATAGCTCATCTAGAACACAACGATAAAAAATGACGATAAAAAGAGAAAAAGCAACAAGCTGTAAAGGAGTAGGGTGGTGGCGGTTGATGGGACATCTAAATACTATAAACAAAACCCCAAACAGAATCTCAATAACGATTAAGAAGAGGGACAATGGGCGGACTGTTAAGCAGCACGATCACGACGGTTGGCGAGAAAAGATAAATCTGAATTATAATTTTGTTTGATTTTTAAAATCTCAATAACAATAAAAATGGGAGCCAGTAGGCGGGCCGTAGAGGAGTGCAGTGTCATAGCCACCCATGGTTGGTGGGACTTCCAGAAAATAAAAAAAATAAACACCAATAATAATTATGCTTGAATTTTAAAATCCCAACAACAACAAAAAGGGAGGCAATGGGTGAGCTGTAGAGGAGTAGAGTTGCGACGTTTGACGGGACTTCTAAAAATTATAAAAACGAAACCCAATGACACAATAAGCTCTAAAAACTACAAGGCCCAGTTTTTAAAGATTTTAAGGAAAATGAATAGAAGCCGTGGTGGGTCGGGCAAGTAAATAAAGGGGTGACACGGGAGTAAGGGATATTCACTGGTGTGACTTTAAAAAAAATAAAAAATAGAATCCCGAGGATAATAAGGTTCGGTCTTTCAAAATCCTAAAACAACGAGATAACTATTTAACAAATTTTAAGTAAAATCATATGTAAAAAAAGATAATTTTGTTTAGTACTAGCTACGTAATTGCGCGGGCCACCCGACTAGGTAATATATCAAAAGGCATTTAAAAAAGAGTAATACATAATTAGTGGGTTGACCGATTTACCACGGTAACCATATGAGAAGAGCATAGATTATCAGGGAATGTATCTGACGGAGTATGAAACTCCTCACCGGGAGACCGCGCAGGTCCCCCTTTGCCGGTTCGGCCGGGGGCGCAAGGTGAAGTTCTTAGTCCCTGATCTGTGGGATCTTAGTGAGAAAAACGCGTGGACGCAGACGATTTAAACAGGTTCGGGCCGCTAAGAAGCGTAATACTCTGCTCCTGTGTTTTGGTAGATCTGAGAGTGTGATGGGATTCAGAGAGAGTCCAGCCCCCAGACCGAGTTAGCCAGAGTCCTCCCTCCCTCTCCTAGGCCTGGGCCTCCTTTTATATGGCAAGGGGCTACCACATGGGCCACGAACTGCCTAAGAAAGAAAACATTATTTTACATTTAGGGCTATCCTACTGCCGGAAGCAGCCTCTGACGGACGCCGCAGCACGCCCCTGCTCGGCCAGTCGACCCATCCGGAGGACGCCCGTTTCAACTTTCATTAAATGACGGACGACTTTCTCGTCTCGCCTGCGCCGGAATCGGGAAAGCATCTGACTGGGGCTGACACACCAACTCCAGGAGTTGGCACGCCAATTCCGGCTGAGAGACGAGAGACAGAGGGCTCTCATCATTCCGACGGGACGGGGCGAGGCGTGTTGCAGGCCGCCTGGCGCCACCTAACCCGCGATCTGACCGGTCTGCGATTGGTCACTCGCTGTGACCGGTCACGGACCGGATATGCACGCGCCACGCCGCATTAAATGCGACGTAGTGCGCTCGTCTGAACCGCCATAAATGCGGTTAGGTGAGCTCTGCCGTGCTCACCTAACCTGCGCACGTGGCACCAAAACTACAACGGGTCGGGGCGCCCCAGCCCTCGAGGCAGAAACGGGAGCGGCCCGACCCCGAATGGAAATCGGGAGGGCAGTCGCCACGTCACCCTCGGGCCCGACCCCTCCGGGGGAACGGGCCACGTGGATTCCTGTGGCCGCCCTTCCCTTTGGTCTCGACACCCCCGGTCCCATGTCACCGACAGTATCCTATACAACAGCTTTCTCGTGTATATACACATCAACTGATAAATTTCACTAAAAATTTTACAAAAAATTATACATATACTTTTAGTAGTGTTACATCTAATGTAAAGTCCTATCTTCAAATTCATTATATATAGAAAGAAAAAAAATAAAATTCTGACAGATTTGAACTCTTAAAATTGTTAGAATTTTTATCTTTTTTATACGGCTAAAATATAATATATTTGAGGTTATGAATTTGCACATAAGTATAATATTATTGAAAGTATATGTATATTTTTTAGAATTTTTAGCAAAATTTGTTAGTTGGTGTGCACAGTATGTACACGAAAAACTTGTGTGCATAGGATATGTTTCAGATTCTCAAATAAAGTATACAGCGTATCGTAACTCTCCATGGTGGATCCACCATTGCATAGGTACCGCACTTGAGAGGCCCAAGCCACCAGGTAGGCCTAGGAACGTTGTAGGAAACACCCTCCATAGTGCATGTGGCTAGGCCTATTCTTTTCTTTTAAAACAGTGCGGATAAAAGATAAAGTTTCGTGGCACGCTTTTCAATCTCTCAAATGGTACGTTTCGTGCAAAAATTTTTAATATGAAAGTTGCTCTAAAATATCAGATTAATCCATTTTTTAAGTTTGTAATAATTAAAACTTAATTAATCGCACGTTATTGTCACCTCGTTTTATGTGAAACACTTTATCTTCATCTTTATCTTTATCTTTAGGACTTTCAAACACCATCTAACATCTAAATAGGGTCCAAACAAATCTTAAGACACTCATAGAAGGAACTTAGCCTACAGTGGCTGTGTTCCTGTTCAGGTGGCTAAAATAGCAAAAGAAAATAATTTGCCCCATCTACCTTGGCTCTCGCTTTTTTCACGTTGTCTCGCCTTCTCCGCCTGCATCCCATCGCTTCACCTTCTCTGCCCGCATCGCCTTCTCCACCCACGGCATCACCTTCTTCAGCGCCGCGCCGCATCGCCACCACCTCGCGCCGTCATCAAGCGCACGTCCCCCTCCCCCAATCGAGTGACGGTGAGCTCAGCAGCAGCGGATAGAGGCAGGCGTAGCTACCAGAAGGCGTGGGCCGATGAGCCTCCACCGTCGGCGCTCTCTCCCTTCCACCTTCTCCGCTCGAAGGTAGCTCAAGGTTGGCGCTGCTCGAAGGTGGCCTCTCTTGGCGATGGAACCCCGACAAGGCGGCGAGGCTCGATGGCGATCTTGACGGTGGTGCTCCTAGGTCGCCGATAGGCTCTTCTCCTCCCCCGCCACTCTCGTTCTCCCTTCCACCCCCTTCTTGCCGCCGTTGCTCTCGTTCTTCCTTCCATCGCCCTTGTGTGAGTGGAGGCATAAGAGAAAGGAATGGACAGGGAAAGGGGGAGGGGGATTATGCGCGCGGGAGGTGCGGTTTGGGGATCCCGTGCGACCGCCTGCCCGAAGCCATGCAGCGACGAGGCGACGAGCTCCACAACGCGTCGCCCCGCCTTTTTCCCCGTACCACACGCCTTCGATCGAGACGGAGTCTGTGTGTTCAGTTTTAGCTTCGCGTGCGTTCAGTTTTAGCTTCGCGTGCTTCGGTTGGCTCCGTGGGTGGCGACGTGGAGGCGATTCGATCTCGGGGGCTCGGGCTGAACGCCCTCATTCCACGGGCACCTCCAGAATCGAGCCAAACCGCCCGTTGCCTGCACGTTGTGTCTCCATGATGTGTCGCCTTCTTCCTACACACGGGCGCACATACGCAACCAAGTAGTAGTAGTACGGACGTACGCCCAGTCCCCCCGCGATCGCCGTGCCGTTTGGCGCGCGCGCCCACCGGTTTCTCGTGATGGCGGGCATCCATCAATGCCTCCTGTCCCGTACGCCCCCACAAACGCACACACGAGCTTTAACACACGGCGTCCGCGCACCAACACACGCGCAAGTCGCCCAGTTTTAACACACGTCTCCGCTCGGTCCGCTCGGTCCCTGCCACGGTTCCATGGAGCGCCTCCCAGTGCCAATTGCCGACGCGCACCCCGGCCTCGATCATCATCATCTCGTACAGAACAGGAAGCAAAGAAACAAGACACAAAAGCGAGCAAACGCCACGAGTTCAAAATCCCGAGCCGGGCTCTGCAAAGGAGCCAAAACTCTCCGGATCCCGACATGCGTTCGCACTTCGCAGCCCACAACTTCACAACCCATCCACAAGGCCCCACATGTCAGCGTCCCCGTGGCCCGACTTCCGATGAGGGCCAGAGCCTTCTTTCTCGAAGCCCGACGCCTGCAAAAGGAGACAGCGCGTGACGGCGCGAGGCCGCGAATGCCGGCCACGCCGCGCCTTTTGCGGTTTTGCCCAGGCCACCACCAGTTCGCTCCCCCCGGACCCACCCGCCAGTGATCCATCCGTTCTCGAAGGAGAGGCCTGACAGGGTGGGCCCCCTCTTTCATCTTGGCTCGTCCCCATTTCAAAATTTGAACCACCACCACCGCCTCCATGGCCCGAACGGCTCTCCCCCGCCCGCCTCGTGACTCGTAACCGAAGCGAGCGCCGCGCGCAACGGCCAAACCAGCACACGTCAACAAGTCTCGCGTTTCCCGATCTCTCCCCCCACACCTCCACTCCACGCCATTTTCGCTCGCTCGCCTCGTGCCCACGTTCGCCGAGGGAGTAGCGTAGCGCGCTCCGCTCCTTGCACTTCGGGGTGGGTTGGTTGGTTGGTTCCGATGGGGGCGTCGGGGAAGTGGATCAGGACGCTGGTGGGGCTGAGGCCGGCGGCGGAGAAGGAGAGGGGCGGCGGCGGGGGGAAGGGGAGGAAGTGGAGCAGGCTGTGGCGGAGCTCGTCGTCGCAGAGGGGCAGCGGCGGAGGCGGGAACGCGTCGGCGTCGGAGGTGTACTCCGAGACGTCGTCCTCCGGCGACGCGCTCAGCTCCGTCGTCGCGGCCGTCGTCCGCGCGCCGCCCAGGGACTTCCGCCTCATCAGGCAGGAGTGGGCCGCCGTCCGCATCCAGACCGCCTTCCGCGCCTTCCTGGTGGACCACTCGCCGCCGCCCCTCGCTGGAATTTCGGTAAAAGGTTGCGACTTATTTTGATCGTTTCTTGTGGATGGATACTTGTGCTGTGCAGGCGAGGCGGGCGCTGAGGGCGCTGCGAGGGATCGTGCGGCTGCAGGCGCTGGTGCGCGGCCGCCGCGTGCGCAAGCAGCTGGCCGTCACACTCAAGTGCATGCAGGCGCTCGTCCGGGTGCAGGCTCGCGCGCGGGATCGGCGAGCCAGGATCTCGGCCGACGGCCTCGACTCTCAGGACATGCTCGATGAGCGCAGCGGACGCGTCGATCCTGTCAAGGAAGCCGAGGTACACATGGTGGTACCACTTCTGCACATAGTAGTACACGATAGTAGCAGTTTGATAAGCGAATTTTGCGTTGCAGGATTGCGCTGCATTCATGCATGTTGAATTGAGTTACTCTGTGATTTGCATCACACGCGCATCTTGCCTCTTTAAGTGTATGAGATGAAAAATCATACGTTCAATGCCATTTATGTGTAGGAATTGCTTGTGAAATCTTTATCGAGACTCGGGAGAAGTAAAATTAGGATATATCACAAGGTTTATACCGGGTAGATTTTACTTTGTGGGGACCTACAAAGTAGGACATGCTGAAGGATTTTGTGGCATTTAACAACTTCTATTTGAAGCAATGATTTCACTTTTTATTTGCAACTGAATTGTTTTGATGAATCATGGTATTAACATTGTTTTGGTATGCCTTCCTAGGCCTAGGAGGACGCTACTAATAATTCATCTTTGCAACTTGTTCTTATTTAGTCAACATGCTTAGTTTTATCCTGTAAGAGTGTGGTAGAACGTAGTCCAATTTCAGGAAGAGTTTTTTTAAGCATTTCGAATTGAAAACCTTAACTTCTTTCTGCAAAACGAAATATAATATGTGATGGTGATGTTTGCATGTTTGCATGGCTATTGTTCTCATTGTAGGCAGGATGGTGTGATAGTCAAGGCACTGCGGATGACGTGAGATCGAAGATACACATGAGGCATGAGGGTGCAATCAAGAGAGAAAGGGCACTTACTTACGCTCATTCCCACCAGGTACATATTGCAGGCTTGCAGCAATAATCTTTGGTGACGGCTGCGTTCGGATCTGCTAAAACTTTGGATAAAAATAAAGATATTTGTGGCACGCTTTTCAAATTGATAAACGGTGTGTTTCGTGCGAAAATTTTCTATATGTAAGTTGTTCTAAAATATCAGATAAATCAATTTTTCAAGTTTGTAATAATTAAAACTCAATTAATCACACGTTAATGTCATCTCGTTTTATATGAAACATTTAATCTTCATCTTTATCTTTATCTTTAGGACTTTCAAACACTACCGTTGTATAGAACTTTTGAACTTCTCTTCTGAAAGACCATAACACTTGTTTTAGCAGAGATGTTCAAACCACGGTGGAAGACCCAGCTCTCCTGCTGTATCTCTCAAGCACCATGGGAATGGTGCTACTAGGAGCAACCATAGTTGGAGCTATTTGGAACGGTGGATGGCCACAAAACCTTGGGAGAGCCGGCTGATGGAGCAAACCCACACTGAAAACTCCACCAATTCGCGCTGTTCAGAGAGCGTCGAGGAAATTAGCGTTGGCCGCCCGAAGCTTTCTGATGCAAGCTCGGTCAAGATCAGAAGGAACAATGTTACAACAAGGGTGGTAGCAAAGCCTCCCTCCATGATCTCGGCTACCTCTTCTGATTTCGTGTGCGATGAGAGCTCCCCATCTACATCTTCTGTGACTCCACTGTCAGCCAGCAATTCCCTAGCAACAGAGAGAAGATCTGATTGTGGTCAGGTTGGTGGACCGAGCTACATGAGCCTGACCAAATCAGCCAAGGCAAGGCTGAGTGGTTATGGCTCTCACAAGCCACCGCTTCAAAGGCAAAGGCCTGGTGATCTCCTCCATCACAACAGGACGGCATTCTCTTCTTCAATAGATGTTCAGAGCACCGCTGGCTCGGAGGTCTCAGTAACTTCAAAGAGGTTAAACAGTTTGGCTCTGAAAGGTCGAGCCACAAGAAGTTTAGACAAGGAGAATGAGAGACACCCTAGTTCCTTGCTTTAGGATACGCACCCTAATTGGTCCCTTAAGATATTTTAGCGGAGTCTTTAGATGTTTACCTGTACGTATCTGCTGGTTTCAATGCCTCATTGCTTATTTTGCTCTCTATATTTATGGTGTACAAATGTGAAACTCCACAAATGTTGAACTGTTATGTCTATCTGCTGCATTGTAAAATCTTCAACTGGAATACCAGCAATGAATAGATTGTTCAGCTTGTTTATATTGACATTGTTTCTGCTTGTACCAGCAATGCTAGTGGCTACTTCACCTGGAAAATCATTATGCATGATGTTTCTGCTTGTTTGTATTGACATTGTTGGACATTGAGTTGTTATTGTCAAAACCATAGATGGGTTACTTTAAAGTGTAGATGTGCTACTTTTAATTTTGAAGTGCCTGGATTCAGATTGATCCAAAATTACTTCATCTTTAGCTGATATCAATAGTTAAATACGACTGGCACTACTAGACTTGACTCGTTTTTTAAGATGATATCAAGAGTTCAAAGCAGACAACCAGCTTTCCTAAGGCTGTGGTCTTCCTGTCTTTCTTAACTCACCTCCTCGTTTTTTACACGCACGTTTTTCAAATTGCTAAACGATGTCTTTTTTAAAAAAATTTTATACAAAAGTTGTTTTAAAAAATCATATTAATTCCTTTTTTTAAAAAATTAATATTTAATTAACCATGTGTTAATCAGTCGTTTCGTTTAACGTGCTCGAAAGATTAGTTTTCAAAATAAAGTGCCGAACACAGGCTTAAGTATGTTTCCTATGTAACCTGCATTGGCGTTCTACCGTTGCCTTGTGCACGAAGCCACGAACTGGTTGATGTTATTTGGCCCCAAAAGATGTCGGAGCAAAAGTACGCTGTTGCTGTTATCCTGCATATTTTGTAGAGTAAATTTCCCTAAATTTTCCAAAACTATATGTACTTTGATCAAATTATCACAAAACTATAAATTTAAATCATAAATATATAGATTTAATAATAAATTTATCACAAAAATACAAGTTTAAGGCTAAGTATCGCAAAACTATAAATTTAATAATAAAATTATCACAAAACTACACAAAACTACAGATTTTGAGTTTAAATTCTTAGTAATAATGTTATGTTTGAGTTATAAATGTTCAAGTTTTATGATTAAATTAATATTAAACCTATAGTTTTGTGATAACTTTGTTACTAAATATATAGTTTTGCAATATTCTACCCTAAATTTGTAGTTCTGTGATTAATTAATTTAGTGCTAAATCTATAATTTTATGATACATCATGTTAAATTTATGGTTTTATAATAATTTGACTAAAGTATATGTAGTTTTGTGAAATTTACTCTATTTCGTACATCATCTCAACAAATATGTGAGAATGGTTAGGCAGATGAAAACATAACAAGAAATCTTAAAAATTCATTATATACGAGGTAAAGCCAAGCAAATGTTTTACAGCTCCAAACAAACGATTTCACCTTCGCTTCTATTCGCAACTACTGGTACACAAATCATGTGGAGTCAGCCACAAAAAACATTTCAACAGTATCTTCACCAATTGATCAGAAAGAAGTGTGCACATATGATAAAATTTAGCCAAATCTCGCTTCTCGCTGTAAAACCTGAAAAAAGGGCATTTAGGTTACCGTATGTACCAAGAGTTAGCGACCATCGAGGCCATTGTATTAAATACTCCTTGCATTACTAAATACTTTTAGTAGACTATTCATTTAAGGTATTTCCATGAAAAAATTTATGATACTTGCTAATATATAACTCCCATTTAGTACACCTATTTCTGATGGGCATCTAAGCTCCTGGTTGATAGGTCTAGTATTAACCTACATTTGTTCACTTAACATGCAGCAGTGGAATACTCCCTCCATCCAAAAGTGTTAAACTTATTTTATATTTTGATTTTTCCAAATAAGTTGATTATATTTGTAGTCTTCATATATCCAAGACTTAAATGACGAGATAAATTAAATGTTTAACCGATACCCAAGAAGTCATCTTAATACTGATTGGTTGCATGTATGCATACTCTCTTTAATCTTTGTTACATGCAAGATGAATAAATTTCTTCTTGGTCTTAATGACAAAAGCTATGTCTAACTCTTTTGGATGGAGGGAGTATTACATTTTACTACAACATTGATTTGCAAATACAAAAGGATGAGTACTGTACACATGTTCACGTTTTTTTCTGTGTACCACATCTGGGAGTACGAACTAGCGAGGAAAAAAGTAGCAGTGTAGAAGGTAATGAAACTTTGTAGAAGGATGAGTGTTGTACGGATGAGTATTTGGTTACGTCTAATAAGGATGGGTATTGTCCAGTAACAGTTAACTGTGCCTATGATATTAAATAGTTGTAAAGAAAGAAAAACAAATACAAGCATCTCCTACCTCTTCAGCAAATTTTATCAAGATTGTTGTCCTTGGCCTTTGTTGGCCTTCAATTGGCACAAAGTGTGCAGTAACTACCGCAGGAAAGCCAGCATTTTCCAGTACACCCTACAAACATTTTAAAAGCTGTGTTAGAATATTAATTTAAAAAATTATCATACATGAATAGATATTTGGGCTGAAATCCTCACCCTTACGATTCCTGCAACAAAAGCTCCACAATTGAATGCTCCCATGTCCTTCGGCACCGAAATGAACCTGTCCAAACAAGAACAGTATCAAGGCATAGACTTGTACGAAAAGAAACACAATATAAAGTTTGACAAACCGGTTAACAAGAAGCTCCTTTTCACTAATCATGTATTCATCCTCATGTTCTGTTCCTTTCTCAAGTGAGTCCGCCACCTGAAAACAAAACAAGAAAAAGCAACTATCAGGATCAGCATATAAACAAGAGCACTGGTAATTTATTATAATTACAAACATCTGCAAAAATTCTTCCATATGTAACAGCAGGAAACAGGTTTAAAAGCTGACACCAAAATAGATTATGAGCATGTATGCTGAATTGGCTTGTGAGAAACAGAAGCAGCATTATCTATTTCTTATTAAGTGCATATCAAAGCAAAACTGTGTTAGCATGTAAAAAAGTTGCAACTACACAACTTATAAAACATTTAAGGACATGTGCATATAAAGTTGTACAGAAACTACAATTATTTCAGTCTAAAAGAATCAATTGACTAATAGCAATAAAGCTCAAGAGACACAGATTATGGTAACATTGAGTAGGAATCAGAACTGACTGATAGGTAGAACACAGTACCTTCCCAAACAACACTTTCCATACAGTGCTGTGAATGAACGATAATATACCCAGCAGTCGAGTCTCTCGCCTATTCCCCTGAATTAAATATTTGTATATAAAGCAAGAGGTTATATGGATATACTTCACAATGCACCGTATTTCAGACCATCTCAATTATACAAAAAGAAGGTAAAAATAATCATGAATTAAACCTTCTCTCTGTGACAGAGTAGCTCGAGAACTCTTGCACCAACAGCATAACCAGCATCTTCCAGCCTGTGCGTAAAACAATAGAAAGAGATGCTAAGACCAATGTAGGCACACCAGAGTACACATGAAAAACATTCAGCAAAGGAATTTCATTCCGCAAAGAAAGGTAAGTTCAGTACTGCCTTTCAGGATAATACAGATTTAAATCATAAGTTTGATTTATATGAGATACATTTGACCAAATTATTATTATTATTATTATTATTATTTGGAAAACCAACTGTTTTAGTTAAGTGAGACTAGACACCTTTACACTATATATGTGAAATTCTGAAATCAAGATGTTAGCTCCCAGTAAGTAACAAACACCTAGCACCTGAGAATTGTCTTTCATGGATATTATTGTAATGTGTAGTCATGTACTAATCATGAAGTTTGTACCAGGTATAAATTGAGACAAAATGAGAAACTACATGATAGAACAGAAACAAACCAATAGCATATTTGTGTCTATACAATAAATTTTGATGTTCATTGTTTTGAAAAGAAATGATGTTTCACAATATAAACTACTACCTTCTTTCCAGCTCAGCAATGTTATCAACCTGTGTCTGGTTGTATTGAACCAACTCTGAGAACAGGAACGCAAATGCACTCAAACTGACCTATCAAATACACAAAACACTCATTAAGCATATACGACACCAAAACAGGTAAGGAACTAAAATTATTTGCCAGAACTTGTAAAACACACAAACCGTACATCTAGAAATGGATCAACCACATCAAGAAAGCATAACATAGTTTTTTTTTTAACTATTTATGCAATCTTTACCAATGAGTAAATTTGTCAAGAAAAGCAGATTGTTTAGAAGGAAACAACAAAATGACAACTAATAAGATCATTGCTTGTAAAAGAATTGCAATGCCAGAGGAATAATGAAAAGAAATATTACGAAATCATATCTTTTGATCTTTTCTGAAATTATACGATCCAAATTAGGCATCTTAAGTGGGCACATTTATCAGCGTCTAAGTGTATGTATCAGAATATGACGGTGAGCCCTCAGTGTTCCCCGCAAGTGCATAGGCATGGCACACCAAAATTTGGCCTTCCATGATGCTAAAACCAGTACTTACTATCGTTTATTATTTCTTTCTGCATCCTCCACTAAACAAGAGCAATGCATCAGACTAGTGTGAGTCTAATGGGTAGGGCAGCAGGCTTCTCATTCACGCCAAAATCTCTTTTCATTTTCAGTTCCTGCAGTACCAATTCATAACCAAGAGTGCCTATTGGGCAGTTTTTGGCACCATGTTGATGTAATAAGCAGATGGTATTATCTGCATCTATGCAAT
Organism: Oryza officinalis; assembly: GCA_008326285.1. Lineage (NCBI taxonomy): Eukaryota > Viridiplantae > Streptophyta > Magnoliopsida > Poales > Poaceae > Oryza > Oryza officinalis. Next base: position 45,836,166 of record BDMV01000001.1, on the reverse strand, counting down.
AGAATGACATGCTGGTAATTTGGTGATGCATGTGTCATGGCCATAGGCTATGCAGCACCGCCAGTATGGAAAATTCAGTGGAATCAAATTATCTCTTATGCCTCGAGTCAATTATGATTTGGTTTGTTTAAGTTGGTAGCTTGTACTGTCTCCTATTATGGCATCATAGCTTGTGTTAGCTGGGAAATTTTCTTAACGGAACATGTTAGGGGAGCACTATAAGGATCTGGCGAACCTATTACCTCAACTATGAGGCAAAAGATCAACCAAGTTTCCTTCCTCACATATCAACTCCACCCTGCTGCAAGATAGAAGCCTATCTGCTATCTCCCTACTGTTCCTATCTAATCTACTGAGTGTTCCTCATCTCCTTCCCCAGCTACCCTTCCTCCAAAGTTGTAACTGACAAACTACTCTTGGTATTAGGTTCAGAGACAGCAATAGCCAAATTTTATTCTGATGCTTTCCATTCCATTTATTCTTATTTGATCCACCCTTATGTGCTACCCCTTTAGGATTTAAGAATGTTTCTGTAAACTGAATTCAATATCGTTATTCTTACTACACAACATGCCAACCTGAATTTTGAAAAGCAGAAATTCAATCTTTACCATCCTTTCCCAATTTATAAAACTAGTATGTACAATAGAAAAGGAACTGTGGTGCTCCCGTACATCTCGCGTATGCTCATGGAGGAGGACATGGACGACGACATGTTCTTCTGCCTGTACCCCGACCACCCCGCTCTCCTCGAGGCGCAGCAGCCATTCGCCCAGATTCTGTCCTCCTCTCGCATCGCCGATGTGCTGAACAGTGCACCCATGGTGGAGATCGGGGAGAATTTCACCCGGGAGGGTGGTGACATGGGTAGTTTGGATGATTCTGCTGCCTTGATGCAGGGGAGCGGCAATGGCAGAGGAAGGAAGGGGAGTAGGCATGGCGGGGACGAGCTGGAGGCCGAGGTGGGCAGGGCGAGCAAAATGATGGTGATTCTGGAGGAGGACGACGACGACGGCGTCGGCGAGATTTTGGAGAAGATATACAAATAACTTGATAACAAAAGCGTAGTTTTTTGTTTCAAAAGAAATTCCAGGAGAACTGCATAAGTAATGAGAAATAACTACATACCATACATTTACACCCTTTCAACTGTTGCGAGTCTCATTTGCATATCGTGATCAAGGTATCCTCCATGCAATATGTGATAGGTTATGCTCTAAAGTTTCTATTAAAACCTGAGTTAAAATTAAGCATGACAATGACAGCTTAGTTTTCCAATCAAAGGCATACTCCTGCACAATGATAGCTTAGCTTAGCGTAGCGATCCACTCGAATAATTACCAGTCGATATGAGCCAATAACAGAGACGACCAGGAGCTGACAAACATTTCACTGAACAACTCTCGCGCAGCTACCACTATAACCCGCAAACTTTGGCTAAACCTACTCCCTTCCTAACACCCATAGCGAGATCTAAACCTCTAGCACGGATCGGGGCCCGAGCGTGCACAGATCTGAGGGAGGCTGAAGGTGTGGGGGGGTAAGGCGAGCGAGTACCTCCTGCCTGCCGCGGCTGAGGGGCTTGTCGAGCACGTTGGCGTACTGCTTCGCCTTGCCGACGCCGATCATCTTGCGCACCCTCCGCCGCCGGCCGCTGCTGCGCTCCCGCGGTCGAGGCGGCGAGAGGCGGAGCGGGTGGCGTGAATTAGGCTGGGGCCGGCGGAGCGGAGTCCTCGAGCTCTTCTCTTTTTTTTTTTCCCTTTAGAAAGAGAAGGGAGGCGTCGAGTTGGGTTAGTGTTGGTGCTGGGCTGCTGGCCTCTTGGGCCTTTAGCCATGGGCCTTCTTGGCGACATCGGAAATGTTCACACTTGTACAGGTTTTTACATCTGCAGTTTTGTTTGGTACTGATAAAGTCGTAACGAAAGTAAAAAAGAAAATTTCCCTGCAAATGTTCTTCGAGTATGATGATGTGAAAACACGGTGTCTGAGAGTTTTGCTTAGCTCCAGTGTAGATCTAAATTTTGTTTCGGATTCAAGACGTGCCAATTGATTTGATCTTGCAACCAACAAGAATAAACAATAAAACCTAGTTAGTAAACGATAGCTGATCGACTAGTGGGCTGATGATGTATCGTAGAGATCTAGCTGATGCAAGCAAGTCGAATTGGCTGTAAGGTAAAAGATGCTACTCATAAACTAGATTTAGGTTAAATATAATTATAAATAACTTTTCCTTAACATAATCAATCCTACAGGTCGAATTCAATCGATGCAGCATGAGATTGATATATTTTAAAGCCAATTGTCATATAATTATATAGCCTAAATGACTAGCCGATGGGTAGATGTTGTACATTAGACCCAAAACAATCATGATCGGCTATAGAGACAAATAACAAGCAATTACTAATTTAATCCTTTTTTTAAATGCAAGCAATTGCAACAGATCGAACCCAACCGAGAGTATTAATTGCTTGTAACCAAGATCAGATGAATCAATAATTACATGAACTTATATCATAGCCGATGAGATCTTTCAGAAAAATCTAGATAACGTATCGACTAATACTCCGATACAGCCTTATGCAAGAATATCAATCTAAAGTAAATATATTAAGCAAGCACCAATCCTCAAATATTTAGATCTGGTCAAGATTGAATATAGGCTTAATATATTTAAATGAGTGATATAATTGCATAAAGGGCAGATATAACATGTTAAGCTAGATTAAACATATGAAAGAACAAGCAAAACAAATATATCAAATAAGATCGGCTGAAATCTCGATACTACCCTTATTAACAATCAAGAAGCAAGTTAGTTTTTATGATTTCAAGCACGACTTAGTAGGTCAAACCCAATTGATACAACATTAAGTATGAAAAAAGGCAAAAAGTCTAAACAATCGAACTTTTGATTGTTTTTTAAGGTGGTGGATACCCTAGACAATCTAAACCGACAAGTACAGTCTAGCCGATACCAACACAACCCTAGAAAAGGTCAGGCCGATACAGCTAAACTGTACCATCGACTTAGATTGGATAGGATATGTAATATATAGGTGTTTACATCGACAAGATTAGAGTGCCGAGGCCCTATCCCTACCGATACAAACAGCCGTAACAAACCTTACCTCTTGCTGGAGATCGAAGTCGATGCAGCCCAAACTCGAGACAAGAACTCGTCGAAAAGTAAACAAAAAAGGTGGCGATGCGCCGAAAGTGTGTATTGAATTGTTGTTATCTTCGACCCTGTGCATATATTTATACCCGAAACATACAAACTGTGTCCATATTTCTAAGTACAAAATAAACATACCAACCCATTGCAAACTCTAACAAAGACCTTCTAAAAATATGAAAAGGAAATTGACTCTTATCCTAATAATTAGATACAATTACTACTCTCGAACTCGATCCTTGTTTGGAAACATCTTCAATCCCTCCATTCGAGTCCAATATGAACTTGTTCTGCCTGTATCGGCTAACCTTGTCCGATTGGGTATCGGCCGATACAGTCTCTAACCGATGCGTCGTTCTGTTTTTGGAAACCAACTCTTTTATCCAAATCCGCTTCGAATCTATTTTTATCCTCATATATCTTACTAAATTTTGCTGAGTAAATAAAAAAATCAGTAGAGTGGTAAATATCAAAATAGTGGCAAAATTTTGTCAGTTCTAGTCAATGTATTGTATACGTCAATAGAAGTCTTACTGTTAAATATTGGTTCGAGTAGTAAATATTAAAATTCACATATTTTGAGTGGCACAAAACTATTCCCTCTATGAAAAATAGAAATCAACTTCTGAATATAAATCTGGATTAGTCTAGTTGAGATTCCTAGTACGAAGTTGATTTTTTTTCTAAAACGGAGGTATAGTTACGATCTCTTAAATGGCAAATATCCAATTTTGAGGTGCCATGATTTTGCTGCCTAAGGTTGACACCTGTTTCCCGGATCCACTGCAGGATCATCAGAGCGGAGACACCGGAGGAACAGAGAGCATCTTCCATCTGGACTTAGATCCTGCCAGCATACGATTTGGAAGATGTGTGCGCCATGTGTCACACAATATCTCCGGCCTACAGGTATTCGATTTTAGATCCTACCATCCCTAGGGACTAAACTACGCGCTAATCAATGATCCCTAGACACTAAACAAACACGCTAGAGTGACTAATTGTCCCCCCAATAAGGCTAAAAAAGAAAGCACTGATGGTGTCCCTAACTGCCTGCAACCCTCTAATCCATTGCAGATAAAAGTATATAGTCTGTTGGGGGCATGCCGGCTCGTGCTTTCGCACTCTGCTCGCCGGAAGGAGCACCGCAGCATCGCTCAGACATTCTCCAGCTAAACAAACCGCTCCGACAAAAACGATGATGTCTCTGTTGGAGCAGTATTTTATCAAAAAATATCGTTTTGGACATAGACACGGTAATGATGAGATCATCGCCGCCGCTTGAGCTACCGTACTTATCAACGTCGGCGGATGCCGGCGTGCTCCTGAACGGAAACTGCACAGGATGATCACGCTGATGCTGTTCGTCAAGATGGATGTTCTATTGTTCTTTGATCCAAGCCGTTCGTTACCTTGATCCAACGGTTTAGCAGCAAGGAGAAGAGGGTAGCTGTGGCCGTCATCTCATCAGCTTCCTGGCAATTGCCAAGTTCTACTACGTGAGCCTCGATTGGATCGGGCAACGAGCCGCGTGCTGCATGCTGATATGATCCGAGTCTTTTCTCTTTCTGTTCTGGCTGTTGACTCAGAACAATATAAGGGGGCAGGTGCTCGTGAGTGGCCGAGAGCTGTTGCTAGGGTCAACGCAGAACGTGATGGTGCAAGCTGAGCACAGAGCATGACCATGAAAGATGATGAAAGGTTGACGAGAAGTTCAGAATTACCGTCAGCTTCAAGTTTACCGTATGATCTCACGTAGTAGCAGTTGGAGATAATCGCTTTCACGGCATCATCAATGGTCTCCTGGAAGATAATCTGAATGTACTGAATATACAGTGTTAGGCTGGTTGTTAGGTGGTCTTGTTGCCTTCCTGATTCTATACCCGAAAAACATTCTGGATTCCCTTTGAACACAGTTAGAGAGCTATAGCATATAGAACTCACCAATTATAGAACCAACAAATACATAACAACATGATGACACGCATTGTTTTCATATATGGTAGACCATATCACTTTGTTCTCCACTGAAGAATAGAACACCAATATGATCTACAGTATCTGCAGTACTACTACGGTACTACCAAGGCAAAAGGAGTTCATCTGGAGATGGTGCAAATGGCAAGGGCCAAACTGCAAGAAAAGCTGCCTGCCATGGGGACCTCCTGGTGCAATTTGGGCCATTTGACCCTCCAAATTAACTAGGGGATTAAAAAAAGGACAATTGCATCAGAAACCTTAATGCCGCCTTCGTTTGAAGCTCTCAAAGATCGAAACTTTACGAGAGAAGATAACACAGCGCACAGAGAAGCTGCCAAACCCGGCCACCTCCTCCTCCTCGACTCCTTCCCCATCGCCTTCCCCGAGCCCACCCCAATCCGTCGGCGAGGCCAAGGCAGGAAGCCATGGGCGACAACAGCGCCGCCGCGGCCGCGCCGCGCAGCAGGTTCGGCAGGATCTGCGTTTTCTGCGGCAGCAACGCCGGCAACCGCGCGGTGTTCGGCGACGCGGCGCTCCAGCTCGGGCAGGAGCTGGTAATGCTGTGCCCCGGTTCCAAAATTCGATCTTGGCGCGCGCAGCCCGTGACATGCCCGGATTGGGTTGCTGCCCTCCGGGTTTTTCGGGTTTGTTTGATTCTTCGTTCTGGAGTTCATGGTTTGATTTCTTTGGGNGTTGAGAGGGATCGAGTTGGTCTATGGTGGCGGCAGCGTCGGGTTGATGGGCTTGATCGCGCAGACGGTTCTTGATGGTGGCTGCGCTGTTCTAGGGTTGGAAATTTTGGCCTGCCCTGTTCAACTTCACAATTGCACAGTGTGGATTAATCTATAATAAAAACTTGTGGCTGTTCTGCTTGATTCTTTTGCAGGGTGATTCCAAAAGCACTCATGCCCCTCGAGGTATGCAATTCTTTTTTGTCTTTTCTTCTTCTTTGTGCATTGTTCAGAAGTATTGATTGCCGAATTTCCTCCATTCCTTCTAATCTAGCAGCACCTAATTGGCTAATTGGTTATTAGGCACAAGGGTCTATCACGTAGTGTAGAATGTAAAACGACTGAACAGCTCTCGGTTTAAACAAATTAAGGTGTGATAGCATCTTAGAACAATTGCTGTCAGATGGGTCATCTCAATCCATGCCATCGATGTATCAAGGTTTTCATGAGCATCAGCTATGTAGCTCTTATATCAGTGGCCACTAAAGTCAACAGGACTGTTAGTCCAGCTTGATTCACCTTTGCTTATGAGCTTAGAGATAAGTGGTCATTAAGGAAATAAGGATACAAGGAACTTGGACTAGAATTTAGGTGGTATAATTGCAGAATTTAGGTGGTTAATTGCAGCCTAACAGTTTAGACTTTTGGGCAGTACAACTTGGCATTTTAAACTTTGCCACTCGGTGGATGTGATATAATAGAATGTGTAACTTGCCAATAGGACAGCACAAGTTGTGAGAAAAAAGTAACAAGCAGTAGGTAATTCAAATAATATAATCTCTCTGGTTGGCAGATGACGATAGGTATTGGAATGATTGCAAATCTTACTTCAGAAACTGAACACATGTAGTTATGGTCATATGGATAGGGTAAATGCAAATAAAACGATGCTCTTTCGACCTTTATCAAGGTGAAGTTAAATTGCATTATTAATTTGTTATGCATATATCCTTCTGAATTTTCTGAGGACATGTACTGTAACTGTTTGCCCATGTTTGAAGAATAGTGAAAAGTCACAAGAGATTAAGAGTAGTCTCAAAAACTTATCCTTGAAACTACGAGATTACGGCCTACTTATGTTACCATTTGACACACCAAAACTCTAATATAGATATCAGGTGCAAGTGTTGGAGAAGTGAAAATTGTGTCTGACATGCATGAGAGGAAAGCTGAGATGGCACGCCAATCCGATGCCTTCATCGCTCTTCCTGGTATCACACTCAGTTCTACATATTTTCTTGATACTATTCGAACGGGCTAATATTTCAAACACCATGCTTAATTACTGACAACTTTTTGTGGACAATAGGAGGGTATGGAACAATGGAGGAGTTGTTAGAGATGATCACATGGTCACAACTTGGAATTCATGACAAACCAGTGAGTTTGTACATAGGCTGGCTATGACAATCTGGCTATGACAATTGACAAACAAGTTTTCCTACAAATAATCAAGGGAACTGATCATTGACTTGCAACAGGTTGGGTTGCTGAATGTGGACGGCTACTATGATCCGTTGCTTGCGCTATTTGATAAGGGTGCAGCAGAAGGATTTATTAAGCCCGATTGCAGAGAAATAATTGTTTCGGCACCGACTGCGCATGAGCTGCTGACAAAGATGGAGGTAAACTGACCTCATTATCTGTTGTTAATACCTTGTCTTTTAGTTTAAAAATACCTAACTGGATCGACTTAACATTGTTTATTGTATTGACGATATTTGTCTTCGTCATGTTCAGCAATACACGCGTTCACACCAGGAGGTAGCGCCACGTACAAGCTGGGAGATGTCAGAGCTGGGTTATGGAAAAGCACCAGAGGAATCGTATTCGTAGCATAATCTGCTAATGTGACATTGTTCCTGAAGGAGAATTGCAGTTACTCCTTTTATCTCCCATCTTGGTTGCCTTATCGTGTTACCTGTCCAGTTAATTGTTACTTCATCCGGTGAAGAAGATGCATAAGAAAATATGTACCTACCCTTTAACAGTGTGGGTAAATCCTCGGTTTTCCCGTGGGGGAATGAACGCATGGCTATAGTCCGTATAGTATTTCCTGCCTTACATAAATTAAGAGACATTTGAGGAACAGGATCCGTATGTTTTTTCCTTGCAAATTCTATGCAAAATTCGACTGGGTCTTGTAATGCAAGGGATCACTTCTTTTGTATGCATAGGTTTATCAAATGAAATATTTCAGTTCATCTGCACGGCTTGCATGAAGCCTTCTCAGTTGCAGTAAAACAAAACAAGCTGCATTTTCCTAGCAAAAATAGGTAATTAAATTGCCCCCCTCTGTGTTTGGTTGGCCATCTTTTGAGAGTGGCCATGCTTGAGGGTACAAGATGCATATAAATAATGACTTGATAACCACCCGCTACAGGTGAAATGAACCTAGCCAGCATTGTGCATTGTACATATGAATCCAGACAACATGGCTGTAATCTGTAGAGTGGAATTGATGCTAGGGAACTGACGTGTTGCACGAATACATAGTCCCATGAGCTCTTTCCCAACAAAGAGAGAGACCGCCGATGGTTATATTTTACCTGCTTTACAAGGACGGCTGCAATGCTGCATCGGCTGTATAGAGAAAAAAATCTATGTTTCGTACGAAAACTTTTATATAAAAATTTTAGATAAATTTATTTTTCAAGTTTATAGTAATTAAAAATTAATCAATCATATTCTTTCTTGATTTTCGTCATCTTTATCTTTGTCAGAGTTGTCTTTCCCTTCAAAACTGAACAGGATTAATGGCTCAGCTGCCCCTGTTTTATTGCAAGCTACTTTCACAACAGTTATACTTCTTCTATCCCAGTCAAATTTGGTAATGTCTCCAAAACTAATATTTAATTTATAATTTCTCATATAAAACTAATATTTGGTTTATAATTTCTCATATAGTACTATCTTTATCCTAAAATAATTATATTTCTGAGATTCAAAATTTGTCTCAAAATAATTATCACTCTAGAGTACACATTGTCCCATCAACCACCTCTCATTCAAATTTCTTTTTATTTTATCCTCAATCACTCTCCTACCCTCCTACTCCCACCTGCGGACATCACAGTCTTTCTTCTCAAACCTTAATATGTTAAACAACTTATAATTATAATTATTTTGAAATAAATATAGTATAAGATTTGTAGCAATAAAATTATAATCATACAAAAATAAAATCAAATGTTAATCCAATTGATATTATTTTCAACAAATAAAATTCAATTCGTATTATACTAATTGATGCTCAAATGTTTTAAAAGTTAAATCTTAAAATATATGCATGCCTTATATTATGGGATAAAAAGAGCATCAGATAGGGAAGAAAAGCATGGACTACTCAAAAGATAAATTTGCTAAGGAAAATTTGGGTGGTTCCTATATTTGAATTTTAATGGCGACAAACAGCGTCTCATCCCAAAGAGACACTACATCCACAATATTTCAAAAGAACATTAGTAATCAGAAGTATTTTCAGGTCAATCAATGAACTGATGAAACATTCTACAATTTCGAGTTCTTCAGTTTCCAAATACAAGTTTGACCAGTTGCACTTGGCTATACCGAGACATAGTATCTGGACATGGTACTGGAAGGAATAGAAATGGGGATACAGCTGACCAATGAACTAGAGAGGCCCCAGCAAACGAATAATAAGGACATTTACAGAACCGTCACATTAATTAATTATAAGAGTTAAATTTCAGGCACCTCAGGCTGACCGCTTATTTACCGTGTCCAGAGGACCATCATCTGGCAAAAGCACTTCACATCCTCCTAACATCTCCTGTGAAACAAAACTCGACAGGAAATGTTGTGCTCATCTACAGATTATGATTTTTACAGAGCACATGTAGATGTTCTTTCATTGCTAGTACTGAACCCTCTCATCTCCGTCAAAATTAAGACCTTCAATACCTTTGAGAGCAGACTCATAATTCTTAACGTTAGATGAGTGTCGGCCAGAAGATGAATGCTTTGGTTCTGCCGAATTGACTGGTGAGCTCTTCTGGGGACCAGAGGTTCTCCGAAATGCCCCAGGGCTTGCATCAGTAGCACGAGTTCGAGAAGGCTCGGAAGTATCAGTAGGCATCACATCCCGGCTACTTGAAACAGCAGGCCTCCTTGAAGATCCACTAGATCGTCCCAAAAAATTCGAGGTGGATATCTAAATGAAAAAAACATCCAATAAGTAACAAACTGGAAATTGGAGTAGCATTAATGGTTTCCAATCGTTATGAATTATGCATTTACGCTGTCCAGCAGCTAATGCTTTGAATCGATACAGAAAATAGCAGCACTCATAGCTATAGTGACATTGTTGAAGAGACACAACAAAGTTTGTTAGGCAACTGAAAAACCACCCACATAAAAAAGGAGGGCAGCAGTGGTGTATGAGCTGAAAAAAATACTGACTAGCATCTATCTCATTATTTTGCAATCACCTTGCCAATTCTTATGATCCACGCAAAGAAAAATATGAACAGAACTCACCACAGGCTCTTTAGAAAAAGAAGCATCATTTCCTAGAGGTGCCTTCTGTTTAGACAAAGTCCCGACACTTGTAATAGGGGGTGGGGCACGGCGCCGATCCATTGATGACCAACCACTAGTCCTCCCTTCATCAACACCTAAAAGAACAAATGAATGAGAAAACAAACTCATTAATTGTTGCAGCACAAACACAACAAACTTGTCCTCTCTAGCTTTTGTAATGCTATAACAAAACCAAATGAACCTTCCAGTGAATAAGGTGTTTTAACACACAATAACGCAAAACACCCAGAACCACTGCCCAAGAAAAAGGATGATCTGGTCGCATGGAATGATCAGAAGTAGACAATTACCTGACTGCCTGTCGTTTTGCAATGCAGGTGGTGCTAACCCAGAAGGTCCTGCACCATGGCCCTGCAACATAGGGTACTAATCAGAACTTCTGCAACAGATGTCTACAAAGAATATGCATTTATTGTGTGGGTGCTGAGGCAGAGACTCACCACTGCACGGGGTGGAGCACTAGCAATTTGAGATTGCTGGTACTTCAGTATTGTCCAGTCAAACACATAGTCAAACTGAAAACCTGCAAAGCAGAATAACAATAATTAACTACATGTTTGGATATTTTGAATCATTTTGAATGTATACTATTTCTTTAGAGTAGAATAAGCCTTTTATAATTATATGGAGGAGGAAATCAATGTTTCTAGGGGTTTTTTTAAGTATAAAAGGGAAAATAATGTGCCCAGTCTGGACCACTTCAAGCATATGGCATCGAAACTAACCTTCGCGGATAAAAAGGTCACGGAAAAGTCGCTTAAGGTAGGAATAATCAGGCTTGTCATCAAACCGCAGTGAGCGGCAATAGTGGAAATATGATGCAAACTCAGTAGGATAGCCTCGACATAGAGCCTGAAATAGAACAACATTAGAGCCAAGAGAATTGAAAGGCAGCACTGGCTTATGTAACAAACACAAGTACCTCAATTGATGTTGCAACTTTTTTCTCACTGATTTTCTCATACTTTTGTTTCTTTGTTCCTGCTTTCAGACCCTGCCAAGGAAGACTGAAGAGAAAACAATGTAAAGATCGATGCATTGTACATAAAAGGGTACACAAATGGGTAAACCAATAAAACTTACCTTCCCCTTAAAAAGTACATAAGTACATATCCAAGAGATTCCAAGTCATCTCTTCGGCTTTGTTCTGGCCATACAAAAGGAACAAAAAATTTAGTCAGACAATACTATGTGCAGCACGATGCTGTGAAGTGCTCCACTTGACAACAGACTGAAGTATGGAGTACAGACAGGCAGGAGCCATGATGGTAAAAAAGAAAATCATGAAACTGGTCGGTGCCAAATGCTCACCAATTCCAAGATGGGTGTTCACACTTGCATATCTTGCTGTCCCAGTCAAGTTTTTATTCTCCCTGCAGCATTAATTAGCAAGTCAGAAACTTGACAAAAGTTGAACCTTTTATGTGCAATGCCATTTTATGCTCTCTTGTTCTCCCACTAGACTGTGAGCCTGTGAGGATCTACCGAGATAACTATCAAAATGGCTTAATCTGGTATAGTACTTCCCAGGTAGAGCTTATGCTATTGTAATTAGAAAGGCATAAATTAACTCACACTTCGTTCAAACTATAGTAGTGAAACGGAAAACAACCTGAGTTAACTAGATTGCTACAAGGAGCAAAAGGGAAAGATGAATGGACATATCATGAATGCTCAGCAATTGCCCTTTTCACTGTACCTATATGGGATGTGCTGATGAGTGGAGGTATCCCTATACTTTTTAGCAAGACCAAAGTCTATTATGTAGACCTGAAATAAGAGACAGATTGATGAAGAAAGTGGTTAAACCACCCAGCAAATTTTGATCATCAAGAACTGAAGTGTCAAGTGAAAGCTGCAATTTTACTCACCTGATTAGCTCGCCTACCAAGGCCCATAAGAAAATTGTCTGGCTTAATGTCTCGATGGAGAAAAGATTTGGAATGGACAAATTCCACTCGATTTATCTACAAGAGAGGGACCGAGATCACTTAAAGCTAATCATGTAATAACAAACAAGGAACTGAAACACAAAGGAAAAAAACAGAATTTGAATGTCGTTACATGTTGACATTTGTGTCTGCACAAAGAAAAACGTTGGTGTGGGTAGCAGAAGCAGAATTATAGGCCATGAAGAAAGTGAATTACTGAGACAGATCTATAGTTGATTCCTTGCCATGTAAAAGATATTAATGTATAACTACTTAGTGATTAAGAGTAGGCATACCATCTGATCAGCGAGCATAAGTACAGTCTTAAGAGATAATTTTCTGCTGCAAAAATTAAATAGGTCCTCAAGGCTTGGCCCCAGCAAATCCATAACCAAGACATTGTAGTCTCCTTCTACACCAAACCATCTGACATTTGGGATTCCAGCTGCAAGAACAAACATAGTCAAATCACATAGTCTCTTTTACGCATTGAAACAGCATACAAATGCACAATGTAGAGCTTCCATACTTCCTCCTTGCAAAATCCTGTAAATCTTAGACTCATAGAGCAACTGGGGATGCTTTGTCTTCACGTTTTCCTGTAAAAGAAACAAAGCAATCACATGAAAACTTCTTAAAAACAATGGTAGCAAGTAGCAACTAAGATAAATTACCTTGCATTCTCAATTTATAATAACATAAAAAGCAACATGCTATATGGATATTAATATCATGTGACAAGGCCAATCTATTTCTCATCATTTCACCACTACAAAAATTAGCAGTCTACTGATGGAAATATCATGCTACTGGTCCTCATTTCTCTGGTTATCATTTTAGCTATCGAGTATCGACAAGTATTCTAATAGCTGAATCGGTTTACCAATAATAGGTGGGCACATCAAGACATGCCAATTTAATGAAGTAACTACACCAAACTACCAAAGAATTCACCTAGTAAGTACTAGAGCAGCTAAGGGATGAGAAACTGAATAGAAAATCCAACTGAAAAGTTTGAATTGTTTCGACAACAGCATAATACTAACTATGCTATAGATACAAAAACACGAGCTGGCAGAAGCTGGAACAACAGCAGTTGCAGTGGCCAAAACATCGGATAAGCACAAACAGCAGACTAAAAGAGCAGAACCAGTGCTTCGAAGCATCGGAAAGCAGCATATCAAGAATAGATTTTTAACAAAGATCTAAGCAGCTAATCCCCAGCAGAAGAGCACAGACCAGCTTAATCGCGACCTCCTCGTTCGTCTGGATATTAGTTCCTGCATGAACAAACAACCCACAACTCAGTACAGCAACACCATAAACCGATCAAGCACCACAAAACCAACGACGCCCCCCCCCCCCAAACAAAAAAAAAGAAACCCAAACTTTCGCGCATGAGCAGCCCGCACCGAGATAGATCTCCCCGAAGGAGCCGCTCCCGATCTTGCGACCGAGCCGGAACTTGTTCCCAACCCGCGGCTCCATCAGCTCCTCCCCAAAGCAGAGCCGGGAAGCGTCCAACGAGAGCAAAACCGGAGAGGGGGGAAAAGGGCTAAAAACACGCGCTTTTCCACCGGAAATCTAGCGGCGGGAGGGAGCACAGATCGGCGCGGCGGGGCTGGGAGTGGGGGACTCTCGTGCTACCTAGGGTTTGGGAGGATGCGGAGGGAGGAAGGGGAGGAGGAGGAGGAGGAGGCGGCGGCCATGGCCGTACGGGCGAGGCGCTGCTGCGTGCGTACACACGCTTCGCTCGGATTAGTTTTTTTTCTTTTTTGCTTCGTGGAGGAGTTGGGAAGTAGACGAAGCAAGCAAGAGGAAGAGAAAAGAAAAGAAAAAAAAAACAAAAGGAGCAGTTTGTCCTTCGGCTTCTATGCGTATCTATCTATATCTCATATTCTCTCATCTATTGAGCATTTGGGCTCTGTGTTTGAGTCCCTCTCTTCCTCCCCCCCCCTCGCTTTCGCTGTCTCCGTCTCCAAAGTTTTTTTTCAAGGGTTTTGTAGCTTGGTATGAGTGGTACATTATGGATAAGATAAAGCATTAGCTTATCATGATTAGATGTTAGAGGTGCAAGAATTTTGTTGCTATAATTTTATAAGGTAAGGTATGCAATGCTTCCGGGTTTAAACTGTGTGCCTTGTAGCGAGATTTAGGCTTTTTTGTTTGTGTGCCAATTGCTTTGAGGGTTATCAATCTCAAGGATAGTTGGATAAGGGTACTTAATAGCATGCTTCAAAATGTAGCATGTCCAAAGAAAATTTGTTTGCCACACTACATGTTTAACCATAAAGCACATAGAATTCACTAAGCCCTATTTGAATCTTCTGAAAATGAAGATAAAGATAAAGATAAAATGTTTCACGTAAAACAAGATGACATTAACATGCGATTAAGTGAGTTTTAATTATTACAAATTTGAAAAATGGATTAATCTGACATTTTAGAGCAACTTTCATATTAAAAATTTTTGCACGAAATGCATCGTTTGGAAGTTTGAAAAGCGTGCCACAATAATCTTTATTTTTTATCTAAAGTTTTATGAGTTTAGAACAGGGCTAAGAATGACAAGGATATCAGCGTATTATTTCTGATTAGGTTCATGGATTGCATTAGGTTGCTTCTGAGACCATTTTCTTAGAGAAGTGAGACAAATTAACATAGCTTTTAGGTTTTTTTTGTTTGTTAGTTTTTTAGTACGTTGTTCTTTTATTAACATAGCTCTTACATATTATTTGCATATAAATGACTATATCAATACAAATTGGGCGGTATGACAATGTTTCTACGTTAGTAAAAAAAGATATGGTCATTGCTTACTTAAATTGTAGTACCATGAATCCATGATAGTAGATCATATCAAGAATTCAAAAATGCCACTGTAATTACCGTAGATTCTTTATTTTCACTTAACATATTTAGACTAAAATGTGTCCATATAAAATACTACCTGCCAATACAATTCAGTATTAATTAATTCCAAATTTTGTAATTGTTAAACATGAAAAACTACTGTACAATTGAGACTCCAAATCAAGTACAACTCAATATCTATTAATTACAAATTTGAAAATCATTAAATCATGAAAAGGCTATAATTGAGATTTCAAATAGACAACAACTCAATATATATTTATCAATTTAAGATTTCTAAATTATGAAAAACACTAAATTGTGACTCTAAGATGAATTTAAATTTTAATATATGACTACAATTTGATATTTATTATATCAATAACAGTAACTCATGTGATGCATGGGTTGGCGACTTTGTAACGGTATGTAAGATCATATGAGATATATACAAACTCATTTAGCTAGCTTGGTTCAAAATTACTAGCACACTCGTTTTTCTTTGAGCAATAGAATTAGTCAGCTTTGAATAAAAGTCAATTTTACTCTGGCTTGGACTTGAATTCTTCATTCAACAAAGCAGGAGCATGTGATTATTCTACGTGGACTATTATGCCGTACAGGGTCGCAGCAGCGTTGCAACCTCTCTCTTTTACATGCAGACAATTAGCAGGGGCATATGGATGAATCAGGCCTGTAGCTTCCTTTCCTTGGCATAGTCAACTCAAAGAGACCGTGGCGTGTGACATGAGACCGTGGCTGCAAATAAAGCACAACGGATAATTATTATAACTTGAATAGATACTCCAGTAATTGTGAGATATATTTGTGAAAGTGTCCTAACGAAAAATACGCAAAGATGGTTGGCACCCTGTTTAGCAGTCGATGTGCAAGAAAGCTGTGGACGCAACTCAAAAATCTACAAAAATATTTTTCCTTTTTAGCACTGGATGACGACGCTTCTTTAGACGCTGGGCCAAGGATATTTTTTCTTTTCAGACCAGGGACCCAAGGGCCAAGGCTACTGATGTGACAAGAGCCTTAAGATTTTTCCAACACCACGTAATACACAAACATTTGTTGACCCAACTTAGCTAATCAAATGGCTGGACAAAAACCACGCCGAACACCTAATTAGACACAATCAAGGCTATCTTAATCATTGCAATCTTGGGAAGTTTCAGGATATATATATTTGTTTTAGCTTATGTCACAAGGGAAAAGAATGGAAACATCGGCAAGATAAGCTGCTTTTGTTTAAAGCATCTGCAAGCAAAATCCTGAATTCCTAACACACTTGGAACCTGGGGCAGAGAGAATACCAAACCCACTATGTACTACTACATTCCGATTTGGACCGGTTTGTCATTGGCCTCTTCGTTTGGCAGCATGGAAAACAAAGACGAGAGCATGGTCATCCTATTCTCCTTTTTTATTCTTCACGATATTTTTCGATGAAAAACTATGGCTCATCGAAATTATCGAAGCATATACTCGCATATAATTCAGTAGTAGACTACTAGACCGAGGCGATCGCGATGGCACAAGTATTGTACAGTTCCCAACATGTGCCATGTTAGGTTACTGTGTCTGTAACTGTAGAAACTTCATTTCTCTCTCTTGGAAAAAAATCCCTTCATTTCTTGGACAAGTACTACTCCACTAGTCAAACCTAGTATAGTAAGCACTCAGCAGGCAATAGCTGTTGGCCTGTTGCAAAACCATTGCCTTATCATAGATGTCATCATGGTGTAAAAATATAACACTGCCTTATCATAGATGCCATTATGGTGTAAAAACATAGTAACAAAGAGCTGTTAAAATGCCTTCACTTACAGAAGCTCGAGAAAAAGCATAACAGTAGTCAGTACCTCAAACAAAGGAAAAAACCTTTCATGCAACAGAACAAACCGATTTAGCAGTTGCCAACTAACCGAATGAAAAGATGAAACCTGGTCAAAATGCACGGTAAGTTTTCCAAAGAGGTTGTATAGATCTACAAGAGCAGATAAGCAGTACACGACATCACCAACCCAAACTCTGAAGATGCTACTACTCTAGACTTTACATTCATATCAGGAGTCAATTAAACAACATGACACATTTGTTTTCTAGGCCTTCTCTTTGGATGGAGATGTTAGCAGATGCAATGTGGATGCATGGATTGTTGTGCTTGGGATGGGGTCCTTTCCTCGGGCTGAGCTAGGCCTCCTGATGCTGTGGGTACGCTCCACATTACTCTTCAAAAACTTCTGCACAGATCTTGGTAGCCGTGCAATTATCCGGGTTGAACTAACAAGAAGTATCACTCCTGTAATAATGAAGAACCTGCTAGGATAATTAAGTATTTAATTTATCTTGTAGATGTAGTAGAAAATACTCTGTCCATAATTCATATGGTCCAAATGGAATAGGGAGCAGAAACAGACAGCATATTTGTTAAACAGTATTTGTCAATCAAGACAACATGCCATCAGTCCAACATTGACATTATTTCGGCTAAGGGAATTTCATGAAATCAGTAACCTTATCGATGTAACTAAGCTCTGACTAAATGCCCTCCAGTTGTAGTGCTACATGAATTTGCTACCAAAAAAAGACAATGTTCATTACAGTAGCTGAGTATTGAAGCGTGAAGGGAAACGATTAACCAATAACAAGATCACAAGAAATATTACCATCCAAGTAAGAGAAAAAAGCGGCCTGTGGGAGCTGTGGGAAGATGTTCATCAAGCGCAATCATACCAGCTACAACGCCAGACACAATAGATGCAACTGATGTACAAGTGGACACAACAATTGCCCTTCCATGCTTCAGACCTCGAGTCTGCATGAACAAAGTGTCCCATTAGTGAAAAACTAAATGAAATCAGGGCAGATCATTGAAAAGGTATCAAAAAACTCCACATGGCAGATGTTAACATATCTCATTAAATGGATCCAGTACATTAGAGTAATGTAAATGTAAAAGTGTAAAACAAAAGGATAAATATCTTTGGTGAAAACTAAAATTTTGCATATCATCGATGCCGAATTGCCGAGTGACCATCAATTACACACTAAAGTAGCATCTTTTCTTTTCAATTAATTAACCTTTTTTTCCATAACCTTATATTTAGTAGTAGCTAATATTACATGGTATCACATGTTATGTGGTCATGCTCTAGCCATAGGCTCATGATGCATTTATAGATCCACTTCTATCTCCTGCCTGAAACCCCACTTTGCAGTCCCACCTCACCCCTGGTCCTGCTTCAGAGACAGAAACTCATGCTTCTTTGTCTCCCCATGTGATGCACCCTAATTTTCAAGGTATTGGCATAACAACTAGGTATAGGAGTCCAATTAATATCTGCATGTTTTCTACAGATATTACATGACCCACCATAACTGTATGCACTATCAAGGCTACAGTGCACAGAAAGAACGGACCACATCTCTAGGAAGTGAGACATACCTGATAAACAAATCCCACAGCACTGCAGCCCACACTACAAGAAATGGCAGCCGGTACAACAATCTTTGGAAAACCCATTTCAGACATCATGAATCCTGTCTTAGATATCACTGATGAAATCCTATACACGAATGGCAGTATGGGGTCTTTCAATAATAGTAAATTCAAACAAAGGAAGTTCCGGAACATAAACAAAAAATGTTCATTTCATAATAATTGTATGATTCTAAGAAATACAGCACCTCTTCAACAATAACTATAATTCAACAGCGAGGAATGATGAATGAGAAGACTTGATTTTGGTTGTACAGTTTCTCCTTAATAATGGAAGACCATAAAACATGGTAAATAATCAAAATGGATAATAAGAAATTACCCAAACAGAATGCCAGATTCCAAGCCATATATGATCTCCTCGATCACTTCAGGTCCAGTCTGCACTGTTTCATGATCAATATTTGCAATGCGTAAACATGAATAAAGAATTCCAAATTTTTGGACTCACCAACTCTTGTTCACGCCTTTGCCTTTTGTAGATATGAAGCCAAGTGTTGAGAAGAACCTTAATTGGCAAACAGCAAAACACTTTGTCATCAACCACGATAGAAGCCATGTGTATGAAAATTAGTGATACTAGCAACCACTCTAGTACCCTAGAACATTGACTCTAGTTCAATGCTCCCTCCATTCTATAATGTAAGGTATGGTCAAACTCGGCAGGGTCTCCAAACCCTACCTTTGACTTATAATTTCTTATATACTATAAAGTTTGTAGCAACAAAATTCCATATGAAAGTATATTGAAATATCAATCCAATGATATTATTTTCAGCAAATAAAATTCAAGTTATATTATACTAATCGTTAGTCAAATGTTTTTAAAGTTGAATCTTGAAGTACGTGCGTGCTTTACATTATGGAATGGAGGGAGTATATAGTTCTGTTAATCCGACATAACCAACTTGTTTTTTAAACCTCTGATGCTTCAGCAAGAAGGTTACTTGGGAGTTAATGGAAAGTGTTCCCAAAACAATTTGGACCTGTGATTTACACAATTTTTTTTATATGAAAGAAGCCATGTGATTTACATCTGAAATGCAAGTGTATTATTCATATGGCATGCCTAAAATCCTTGCTGCTAGGTACAATAAAACAGTAGAATGGATTAGAACGGGTGTACGAAAACTCAAGCGGCACCAAGTATGGTACATTGGTACCTACAAACAAGATGACAATGGAGAGCACCAGCCAAGGTATATTGAACAGTGGAATTTTGCCCACTTTCTGCTCCTCGCCTCCAACACCAACTCCTGAAGTAAGAGAGGGCACGGCAAATTAAATCGAACACACTATCACTAGCCTATGTGTTGACCATGAAGCCTATGAAGACACATTTTATTTGCTTCACCATTGGATGCACAATCATAAAGGTTGTGAATGCATTTCACCTATCGTGCCGAGACCAGCCAGTGTGATGGCAACCCAGTCGAGCCCGTTCATGGACTCCTTGAGGTAAAAATGGGAGAACACGCAGAGTATGGCGAGGCCACAGCCGGCGATCGGCTGCACGACGGAGACCTGCGAAGCACGCACGGGTATCGCACCGCAATCAGCACACAGAGCACCTGGAATCGGGTGGGGGGGGGGGGGAGGAAAGGATAGGGGCACGGGAACGCACCGGCGCCTGCGAGAGCGCGGTGAGCATGAGCGCGGCGCCGCACATGTCCATGAGGAATCCGCTGATCCAGAGCCTGTTCAACGCGTACGCCCTAATCACCTGCGCAGACACCGTCAACAGATCGAACAGCAGTGTCGCCAACTCGCGATGCGGCGAAGGTGATGATGGGAGGAGCAGGAGGGGGGGGGGGGGGGGACCTTGAGCTTGAAGGAGAGGGGAGGGAGGATGTGGGTGCCCTTCTTCTGGAGGACCTTGCCGACGTTGTTGCCGGCGGCGCCGGCCAGCGTGAGCGCCACCGACTCCCACATCTCGCCTCCGACGTCCCGATCCGATCCGATGCAGCACACGGTGAGCGGCGTGGGATTTGGGGGTTTCCCCTTCTCTTTTATTTTAGAGCTCTTTTTTGGGAGGAGACCGCGAGCCACGAGGGGGGAGGAGGAGCTGGAGAGGAGGAGGTGGTGGCCGGGTCGCGTTCGCTTCTCGGCAGTTCTCGCGTGGTAGCCTTGCGCTTTTTCGGCCGCGCGCCCGTGATATTTCGCGATATCCTCCGGTGTCTTGCAGCCGCCGCGGCCGGTGTTGGTGGCGCGTGCTCGTGGTCGTTTTGGTGCCTTCTTGGTGGTGGGTCGCGTGTGCGGGAAGGGAGCACCGCACCGCGAGGGAGGTGCTGCCACACTAGACTCTCTCGGCCCAAAAAAAATTGGCTCAGATGTTGGAAACGCCGTGCTGCGCATCAACCTCTTTTTTGGCTCAGATGTTCATGTTAGCAACAGCGTGCTGCTCATCAACCTCGTTTGGTCTTTGCCCACGAGTGAATGTAGAGGTAATAGAAAGGAGAATCCACGAGTGAATGTAGAGGTAATAGAGATAAAATAACCCACAATAGAGAGAGAATTCACGAGTGTATGTAGACGTAGTAGAGATAAAAGAACGAGTTAGAACAGGATATGAAACCCAAATTTATCGTTTAATGTCTCAATCCAGGGAGGAATCCATGTCATAGCATCACAGCCTCGCCGCTGTCATGTTCAGCTAGGCTTATAAAGTTGTTTGATTGATCTACAGAAAATTTGTAGAAATTCAAAGAGATCCTTGAAAGACAAAGGAGTGAAAAATAGCGTAACCTCCTGTTACAATTCCTCTAAAATTCCCATGTGTAGGGCCATTCCATATGAATTTTGTAGGGATCCTAGAGATTCACCTCTCCCAACAAAGAATGCAGTTTCATTTCTTCATAATTCATCCAATCCAAAGAGGGCCATAACTTATTTTTGCATAAGTACTTCAGAACAAATCACCACATAAATGTTCTCATAACTAGTAATTGGTAAGTAAACAAGCTTTTGCATACACAAATCTCTACATAAATACATCATATTTGCACATAGTTGTTGCATGAAGGGCATTCTCAAATCACAACTTGAAACCATGCAGCACGATATTTGCCCAAGAACTATGTTGAATTGTTGCTTGTAATTGCAAGCATCAAATGAATGCATTTCACACAATGTTAACACTTGGTAATGCAAGAATTATTTTACTATTTTCCCTTATCATGCGAGTGTAAGAAGGATGATGAGGTTTGGCACAAATCTAATGGTGAAATGCGGTAGGTACATAATGTAAAAATTAGCTTACAGCATCCCATAAGAACATCTGGATGTCACATATTGCAGTGATTTGAGGAACTGCAACAATGCATGAAACATTGCTTTTAGAAACTGGGAATACCCTAAGGATAACTAGCAACCACCAACCTGGCATGATTCACCTATTTCTCCCTTCTGGGCATAATAGACATATCAAAGCAGCACGGCATAAAACATCACAACTCCCCATATATGATGGCAACATTTGGCTAGTACAATACATAAAAAATAAACAATCTAATTGCAATAAAAAGGTCAATATTTGGCGCATGGATGATTGAACAAGGGTAAATGTCTCAGAATTGAGACATCCACACAATAAGCACAGACACGATGGTGCTTGACTGATTTGGCATAACACAAGTTCTATCAAAATTTCTTGGTAAACCAGTGCCATCATACATGCTTTTAACCATACAAGCTGAATGTCACTAATAAAAAATAAGTCTTGAAATTAAGGAAAGGATTCCAAATTTCTAATTTGAGTCTCATTTGCGAATCATTTCAGATTTCCATGAAACAAGCATGGCAATCATATGAAGGAGATCCGCTACCATAATAAGCAAAATGAGCAACCAACAGCATGACGGGAATCAAATCGTTACCTATAGTAACCAGAAAAGACACATGCTAAACCAGCCACACAAGGAGTACCTGCTAAGAAAGAAATGTATAACACGAACAGTGTTTCAAGTGGGAGTGGCCTATAGCAGCACAAGGCCAAGCTCTGATGGCTTGATTCCATTGCGGATGCGATAGTTATAAAGGTAATAGTGGAGCTGCCCATCTCCAGGACCAAATTTGAGCTCCTTGAGGAATGATTCATTCTCCATGACATCAAGTGCATTGAACACATCATAGTTCTTCTGCTTGGCCACAATCAGTGCATCGTTCATCAGCTGCTGCAGCGGAGTCTTGGTGGAAACATTGTAGTACGAGTATGCGGCCTTGAGTGTTGCATAGTTGGCATTGTTCAACACTGATGAGGGCAGCGTGTAAAAGCTGCAGAAATCCGTGACCTCATGAGTTTCAGGGCTCTCCACGAGGTAGCTGTCCACCACGTCCTCCCGGGGAAGCAGCCAGTGCTCCACATCCATCTCATCAAAGTCCGGCGCCACCACGAACTTTGCAAGGTATGCCCTCAGCAGCCGTGTGACCGCCGCGACATCTCTTAGCTCCATCTGGCGGAACCCAGGAGTGAGCGGAGCGTCAGGCAGCTTGTAGAGCCGAACCGTGCGACTCATGGTCATGCGAGGTCCGAGACGGGAGAACCCAACATCAATAAGCTTCTTGGGGTTGAGGGATCGGTGCCAGTACCGGCAGGTGGTGATGGGGGTTGGGAGGACGACCCCCGCAGTGTACGCAGCCTGCCAGATGTTCTCCTGGTGGACGCGGCGAGTGACCTCGCGGATGAGCACAGGGGCGAGGCGCTTGGATCGGAGCTTCTTGTGGACGCAGAGGAAGTTGATCTCCGCCATGCGCACGACGTCGTCGCGTGCGCGGATGCGCGCGGGGACACCGGAGATGAAGGCGACGAGCTTCTTGGACTCCCTGGCGCGGACGCCGATGTGCCAGGCGCGGAAGAAGGACGGGGGGCGGAGCGCCCAGCGGAGGAAGGCGGGGGAGTAGTTGAAGCGGAACATGTTCTCGTCGTCCTCGACGTAGTTGTGGGCGAGAAGGGCGTAGAGATCGGTGAGGAGGGCGTCGTCGTCGAGGTCGCAGGTGTACCACTCGAAGGCGGCGGGGAGCGGGTAGGGGTCGGCACGGACCTCGGAGAGCGGGGTGGGCGGCTCGATGGCGCCGTCGGGGAGGGAAGAATCGGCGGCGTCGCGGAACTGGCCCACCGGCTGCGTCTCCCAGAACTTGTGGCGGCGGGCGGTGGGGTTGGAGGCCAGGGTCATGTGCTCCTGCACGCGCCGCGCCAGCGCCTCGATCGAGGTATCCTCCGGCGCGGGCTCGCTGGTGGTGGCGCTGGCGCCGGCGGCGGCGGCGTCGTTGTTGGGGGCGGCCATGGCGAACTGCGCGGCGGCGGAGCCGGATCGGTGGTAGGGTTTGAGGGGGATTTGGGGGAAGACGACGAGGGGGAGGGGAGGCAGGAACGCGAGGGGGCGGATCTCTAGTCTTGTGGGCTCTTCGGAACTGAAGTGTACGCAAAGATACTCCTCTGATTTGTTTTCTTTTCTTTTTTTTTTTAGCATAGCTTAGCATAGTTCATGTCGCCCGCTTAACTAACGCTATCTCAAATTCTCAATACATTTTCTTCGTCAAGATTCTACAACTATGGCACTGTTCTAAAGTCATAAACTTTAGATAAAAGATAAAAATTATCGTGACACGTTTTTTAAATTTTTAAACGGTGTGTTTCGTGCGAAAATTTTTAATATGAAAGTTGCTCTAAAATGTCAGATTAATCCATTTTTCAAGTTTGTAATAATTAAAACTCACTTAATCGCACGTTAATGTCACCTCATTTTACGTGAAACACTTTATCTTTATCTTTATCTTCATCTTCAAGAGATTCAAACATATATATAAGGGCAGTTTAAATTGGAGGATTGACATATACTAAATTTTAGAGGATTTAATTTTTGAAGGGATCTTTTCTATAGAATTGGATTCCTTTAACTCAATTTTTTTTTTTAAAAAAAGCGATAGGAAAGGATAAAAAATTATCCATAGGATTAAATTTCTATGGCTCAATTTCATGAAAAATAAGCAAGAGGTCCAACTTTTAAAAAACTTTCCTATGTTTTTCATTCTCCTAAATTAAAAACATATCACTTTAATTTATGTGTTTTTCATATCGTGTGTTTCAAAAGGCCCTAATTTGTTTTTTATTTTCGAAATTACTTCATGATGCGTCAGATACTTGGTACAAACGAGAATCCCTAATTTGTTTTTTTTATTTCGAAATTACTTTATAATACGTCAGATACTTGGTACAAACGAGAATTTATTTGTAATTTGCTGTACTTGCATCGTATTTGATGCATGGGCGGGTCCTGGCTATGCATAGCCAATCAGAAACAGTGTTCCCAAAATTGAAACCAACAGAGAAAAGTGCATCTTTTAGAGGGCAAAATTATGGAAGAATCCGCTTTAGGTGCTTTCCTTTGGCAAAGATCACCAATCGTACACAGAGAAAGCAGCATCAATTGCCACAGGCTACAAGCTAAGCATCAAGGGAACGAAATTATCACATTCATCAGGAACAAAGCCAGGTGAAAAGCACAAGAGAAACGACTTGTGATAAACAAAGGAAAACGCTTTGTTTTATGTCCTCTTTAAATGCATGTCACATTCTTCTGCTCCCACTTAACCTTACTTATTTTGCTATTTTATCAAGCGAGAAATTACATGATCACACTTGCAATCGCAAGATATCAACGGCAAGATGGGATCCACATTTATATAATTATAATTTAAGGATGAGCGAAACACCTGACGTTTTTTAGGTAAACGTCCTAGCCGGCTCGATCCAAGTACATAACAAGTTAACAACATATTTTAAGTTACACACCGCAGGAACAACATGCCCAAGATGACAGGACAAACCAACCTATGCAAGTACAGTTGAACCAGTGCCGCTGCCGTTGCCGCTAACAGATTGGAATTCAAAATTGCTTTGCGCCACTTGCATTATTGTTAGTATCTCTCCTCTTGAACCTGAAGCATCAGCAAAAGTCAAGGGAAAATCATAGTAGAAGGGTGAAAAGTAAACTGCTGGAGAAGAGGCATCATATATATATATATACATCGCTCATAGATCTCTGTTGCAAGTGTAACGAGAGACTCGGTCTCCTCAGCAAGCTTGAAGATCCTTTCAGCCTCCGTCATGTGCTCATTCGCAAGGTGTGATTTGGCCTCCGCATCAGCCACTTTCATAGCTGCAGCTGCAGCTGCTTCTAGGGCAGGACTCGTACCAGCAAATGAACCTAAATTCTGCGATGCCTTCAGTGGCTTGGCTGGATCCTTCTTTGGACTTGGAGATTTATTTGCTTGTGAAACTTTGGCAGCATAAGATTCTGTAATCCTATAGGACCTGTCAATCTGTTTCAGGTCAAAAATATTAATGTATAGTTAGATAAATGTCAACATATGTAGTTGGATAGCTACAACTTGCACCTGGAGATCTTTGCTATCTATCTTATGGACACAAAGAAAATTCTGAAGATTAGCCACAGGACTACAGGATATATTGCATGTGTGCTCCATATACCTAAAACAAAGAATGATAATCTGGATTCAAACTCCAATTTATGCATTCTAGACTAAAATTCATTTCAAAGGGAAAGTCAATATATCAAATAAACAATTTAGAACTTGAATAAACAGTTTAAATGAATAATTGTAAATTGAGTTATTGAGTGCCAATTTTACAAAAGAGAAGTAAAATGAAGAATTTGAATTATGGGCATGATGCAGAATTATAAGTGCCAAATCTTTAAATTGCAAATTTTCCCCAAATCAAAACAAACGCTGAGAAGATAGCTCAGTGAGGCTTCCCTATCCTCCAACCAATGTTATCCGTAGTCATCAACTCGTCATGCAGGCCCTAAATGTATACTGACCCAGCAATTGATTACGCGAGGAAGATAGCGGGAAATGGAAAAATAAGCCTCAGAATGAGTGGGTTCCATCCTTATTCATGTAGAGATGGTAGAAACTAGGAAACCCACCACTCTTAGCCATTCAAACAAAACCTAATGGGAAATATGTAAGCCACACTCAAGCAAAAAAAAATAGTGTTATTTACAAGAACGAATGTTAGTAAAACTCACCTTTTCAATCTTTTTCGCTGCTATAAGCCTCCTTAATTTTGCAGTAAGCAATCTTCTAAAATTTGCTTGCACCTCGTGCCTTTGCTGCACATATTGTACAAAGACAGCATAGCAATGTGTCATCATTTAGCAATATAACCATTCCTACCAATCACTTCTAAGGATAAAACACGATGCAACACTGAGTAAGAAAACATGGTCTCAGCAGGGTTGTCTGATTTGGGATCCATCATACTGAATCCAAGCAAATATTTTTTAGTTCCCCACTATATGGTAGATTTGCAGCAAATTGTTATAAAATCCAAAGTGCAAAGCTCCTGTAGTAGCAAAGGCACTTTTGGAAGCTTCCTAAAGTATATGAAGCTGAAATAAACAAAATGGCACGCATATACCAATAATTAAGGGACTTTATACCATTCAGTCAATCAGGCAATGATTCAGAAGAGAAAAAGAATCAAGCGATCGCATATTGTTAATATTCTGATCATGTTAGTTGTACACATATCTGAATCAAAATTTATTACGAAATCAAGAACAAACAAAACTTGAATGAATTCAGAAAAATAAAAATAACTACTGGCAAACAGTGATATCAAATAAGAAAATTTGTGCAGATGCACAACCTCTATGTAATGGCAAATTGCATCAACATCCGAACCATTTGGATCCCCAATTTCACAAAGAGCTTCTATTACCATGGAACTGTACCTAGCAGGAAAATTGGTGCATGATCAATTTCTGAATCAAATGCTTGTCGAGGAGAAAATGAAATTGTCATAATACTGATTGCAAATAATATAAAAAAAGTATCACCAACTCTGCCCATTGCTGCAAGGATGGCTTTTCAATCTTTATGATTTTATATATTCTTGATTACTCTGTTCGCTCTTCCATTTATATTTCATTGCTCGTAAAAAATAATTATTGTTCCAACTAACATACTGTTTCATCGAATGAAAATCATATGAATATCATAATTTTAGCTCAGAAAAACAGAATAAGACTTTCAGGTGTATTGAGCATATCATGCACTAATACTAAAATGGGCATAATAAATAAAAAAAAATCTGTATTCATGAACAAAAAAACATTTAGTGCATGCTTGTGATCAAAATTTGAAGGCATACAATGACTTATACTATGTAGTTCCTGTCAGCTTAATTGATTGAACTGAAGATAATGAAAGGCTAACTTTGGAATCTTCACATCCTGAGAGCTTTTCTCAGGATCTGCGGATGGTGAACCCTCAGCAACTTTATTTGGGGGTAGGACGAGAAGCGGAGTCTGAGAGCTTGGAGATGTGGAAGATGAAGGCCCTTTTATCCTCGGAACCTTTAATTTATCCCTTGAACCCAGTCCACTTGCACTAAAACTCAAATTCCTCCATTTGTCCTGAAAGAACCAAATAAAATTGAAATGGAAAGAGGGGAAGATAATAAAAACACATGAACAGAGTGCAGGATGCTCAGTACAATTGAACTGACAAACTTTCCTCATATTCCTCAAATTTCAATACTGATACAACCCATCGTCTAAGTTTTAACAAATATTGTTAACTTGGATTGTAGGCATGGAAGATGATTGTAATGTAGGACAAGATGTTTTAACAAAAATCTGCATCAGCTTAGAACATTATGTGATTCCATTTTTCACAGCCCTCTTCGTAAACTAAAGGGATCACAGGAAAAGGCATGCTGGCATACCATTGTTTCAATTCCAGATTTTAGCACTTGCGAGAGGACGAAATAGGAGAATACAATTGTACAACACAAATGTTGCTTCAGAAGAGTAAAGATTATGTGTTGCATAAGAATTTGCAGCAACAGCTAATAAGTAATAGTACTCCTAGGAAAAAAGAACATGGGCACTGGATGGACAATTCAGGCTTTTCCACATATGCTCAGCCTAGGGACATTACAACCAACCAGCAGCATATCTCTACTACTTAAAAAGTACTAGTGCTCTATATCACCCTCATTTCAGATCTTTAGTCGATACATATACATGTACATAGTGTGTTATTCGTAAGATCATTTTTAATGACATTGCACCTGGATGAGATTATATGTATGCAACTGTTTAGGTCAGAAGATAACTACCTTTGTTTTTTTTATAATTTTTTGTGATACATATGTGTGTAACTTGTTCCTGTATGCATAATTTAGTAGTTTATTCACATATTGCACCCGGAGGACGAAAAAAATGACCCGGCAATCAAATTAGAAATAAGTAAAATAACCATTGTGCAGAGTTATCAAAGATTATCAAGCCTTCACAAATGACTGAAACACATTTTCTCAATCTGAAGTTTGCCTATATCTAGAACTGGTAGGGCCATTCGGTGTAGTGATCAAATTTATCAAGAACTACAAATCTTTCCCCTATGTGTTACAGTAATTCTGGTAGTAAAACTACCTAGATAGTGATTATAACTTTATATATAAGGATGGGGACAATTTAGAATGATGGTTCTATTTATATTCTGTAGGAGCATATTCATCCTTGAAACAATAAAACTATATTACCTTCCGATACAACATTCATGATGTTTTAGATAAAATCTTTTAAAACACAGAGTTTTTTTTTTTACATTTGACAGTAAAATATTTTGTCCAGCTTTACCATGTAGTTTCTCATGTCATTTCTTTTGGCACTGAATAGAGCTCAGTAATCTGGACAGTTTCCAGTTTTCAAAGACCATGTAATCCAAGTCAGCATCCGAAGGTTTGTACTTAAATGGAGGAAAAGCTAAGCCAATTTTGCTTTGGTCAACTTTGGATCCAGTATAGAACTACATTGTCAAATATAACTAAGCATTTTTTTGCCTAATTATTGACTTTTAAAAAAATGTTTATGAAATAATTCTGTGGTTAAATATTACAGTTTACAGTAAAAAATAATCAGATTCCACATGGCAAGCAATATTTCTTGTAATACCAAAAGCATCCTGTGGGCCACAATCACTTCTCAGCCTCCATTGCTCTCCAAACATATGAAAAGCATTCTATTTAAGGTTATGATTTATGAACAGTATGAACAATGCGGTTCATGACCTGACTCTCCATCCACATTCTCAACGGATCAATGCTAAATCCTTTCTGAATAGCAATAACTGCTCCGTTCTCGAGCAAGAGGTCCTCCAGCATTTGTTCAACTAGAGAACAGCTCCTGTCTGTCCTGCTAGTTTCAATCCACTATGACCATACCCACACACAACAGCACCATGATTCTTCCCTTCCGAACTTGTAGCAGCATCCATGGGCAAAACCACATAACAAATGAATTCGTTGCACCAATTGAAATTTTGCAGATATTATGTTATCCCATGAACAGACACAAGACCAAATTCAAGTATTCTAACATCAAATTGTTTGTAAATGAAGACAGTATTTTACTGTATGCTCCAGATCATGAAGCAACCATCCTCTCCTTTGTGCACCCCACGCCAACACACACGGAACCACCGTTTATGTTTTCCAAGGACGTGGCAGTGTAAGCCGGGCAGCGCAACACCCCACACCCCACCCCCGACACACACAGAGCCACCGGTTGTCTTCTCAAGGATGCGGCGGTGCCGGCCACGCAGCGCAAAAAACCCCCCACACACAGAAAAAGGCAATCAATCGAAATTAAGTCCACCAAGTCAGTCACGCTTACATTTTTAGTTACCAAGAAGGCCAAAATCTCACCTGCTGGACCCTCAAATCTACCAAGATATCCCTGGTTTTCACATCACAATAAACAAATTCCATCGAGTCCGCTCAGGCTTGCGTTTTTAGAAACCTAAAAGACCAAAATCTCACCTACTCAGCCCCAAATCTACCAAAAATGTCCCCGGCTGTAGAGTTCTAAGGATCCTACACACACTGTACGGCTAACAGAGCATCATTCACAAAATCAGACGCAGACGGCACAACGCGTCACGAACAGAGCCACGGGGAAACTCGGCTAATGAAAACGAACCTTTCACGAGAACAAATCTAGCGATGCAACGAGCACGTACGCAGCGCCGCACGAGCCACTGGCGCATGGGAGTCCGCGGTGGTGCAGGGGGGAGGTCAGAGGTTGTACCTTGAGGTCGATGTTCGAGCGGGAGGAGAGGACGGGGCTGAACTCCGGATCCTTCTGGATGGTGCGCCACTTGCCGGGGCCATGCTTGAGCACGCCGCGCCGCAGCGCCTCCTCCTCCTCTGAGGTCCACTTCTGCTTCGGGGCGCCCATCTCCGCGCGCCTCCTCCTCACAAGCCTCCCCCGCCTCCCGCACCCTCCGGCGTCTGAACTATCCGACCAGAAACCCTAGTTTGGGTTTCTCTATGGTCTGCGAAATGCCCTGTTTTTCCTCTCTTTTTTTTTCCCACATCCACGCGGCTCGATTCATTTTTGACAGCAGTGGTACGACTACATCAAAGACCAATAGATATAAATATACATAATCCCACTAAATCTTTATAGCATAATCCCACTAAATCTTTATAGCACTCGTGAAGATGAATCTCGTATGTTCGAGTAGGTTTTTAATGCCTGCCATTTTAGATAGTCATGTCATATTAGGGCTCTTTACATAGGTTGTGTCGCTTTTATACATGTTCTGTGTAGATGTAGAAATTTTATATAATCACTTGGCAAATATATCTTTTTTTTTTGATAATACCAGGACTCAAATTAATACCCCGTCCATATCTTCTCTCACTTTTGTGTTCTTTATGTTTGTGCTGCCTATAGAACCATTTTGGAACAAAAGGATTGATTTCTAAATTTTTCTTTGGAAATCATAGGGGATGAGCCATTTCATTGCAATTTTGGAGCAAAACAATCTTGAGTTATTACATCATGTTTTGTCTTCCTGTATCTTGAATTCATGTGGTTTTCATGTGTGCAGTGCAATCCAACCAACTGCTTTTTTTTTTCATTTTTAACTCATATAAGAATTTGCAAGATGTGATATCCTAATCCCGTGATTTTCTATCACTGCACAACTCCATGCGTGTTCCAAAAGAGCTTAAGAGCATGGCTAACAGTTCCCCTAAATTCCAAACCCAAAATCTCATTCTAGGACTCTGTAATGAGCATTTATGATTTTAAAATATGTTTTATCTTTAACAAATAGCCTAAAACTTAGACCTCCTAAAAGAAAATTGTGGGCCACCACAAACTACCGATAAAAATCATTATTCTCTCCACTATCCGCCACATGTCGAGTCATTGCCTCCCCCTTCCCCCGCGCATGATTGACTGGGAGCGAGCGTCGCGCTTGACCTGTGAAGAGCGACTTTCAAGGGAAAAGAAACTCTAATTCTTGAGTAGATGATTAGATATCTATTGGAGCATTTTTTTAAGGGGGCTACTATATCATGGGATCTTGTCCGAACAGTATGATACTAAGCAAGTATCATATTCTGATATCTCACCGGTATCAGCTGATACTTATCAGTATCAGGTCAATATCCTTTCTCTCTCCCATCGACACATTATGATATCTCATCAATATCAGCTGATACTCTATCAGTATCAGGTCAATATCCTTTCTTTCTCCCATTGATCTCTTCTTATGAGGTCAATATCCTTTCTTTCTCCCATCGATCTCTTCTTCAGTGATGAAGACGTGCTCCCAAACGACGTGAAACCCTTCTCCGACAAGGCCCTCTTCCTTCCCCCACCTTCCTCTCTGATGATGTGGAACCTTTCTCCGACAAGGTCCTCTTCCTTCCCCCACCTTCCTCTCTGATGATGAGCTCCTGTAATGGCCTGTCCTCCAAAACCGCATAGCCCAGCCCATCCAACTCCTTCCCCCACCTTCCTTTTCGATGATGAGCTCTTGTAATGGCCTACCTTCCAGAACCACGTAGCCCATCCCATCCAACAGGTGGGCCCACTTACATATACCACTCCACTTGCATCTTCCTCTCCAACGATGAGCTCCTGTAATGGCCAGCCTATCACACCCTGAAGTTTCCCTTTTTTAGCCTTCCAGAACCACGTAGCCCAGCCCATCCAACAGGTGGGCCCACTTACATATACCACTTCACTTGCATCTTCCTCTCCAACGATGAGCTCCTGTAATGGCCAGCCTGTTACACCTTGAAGTTCCCCTTTTTTAGCCTTAAAAATCATTTAATAAATAGCCCCAAGAAAATATTTAATTTTAACCTAGAGCTAAACCCTAATTAATAAATACATTTAATAATGGGAATTGGCATGGCGGAAATTTTCTTGAGTTCTCCATGTTAAAATACACTAACAGAATTTTTAGTGGAATTTTCATAACCTTGAAAATAATTTTTAACCAATTAATTGAATTATCAGCATTATTCAATCCCAGAAAAATCCTTTTTCTCCTTTTCTTTTTCTTTTCTTCGAGCCATCGGCCCACTTCCTCCGCCGTCGCGACCCTTCCGTTGGGCCGGTCGAAGGCCGCCGCACAGCCACGCGTGGACCCTTCCCCTTCCCGCTGGGTTGGCCCAAGGCTGCGGCCCAGCAGCCGCACCTGCTCCGCTCCGCTCGGGTCACCGACAGGTGGGCCCCACCTATTGGTACCATACCCATCCTCGCGTCGTTGCCAGATCGAGCCACAACCGCCGCCGCCTCTTACGCCGCTTTTTTCGCCCCCATCCTGTCGGATTCTAGCCGCCGCCACCCCTATAAAGTGCGCCGCCGCCCTCCTATCTCGTTTTTCGCTTAAGCCACCTAATCCCGTGCCCTAAATCACTACCGCGCCGCCAATCTCCTTGCTGCCGATCCCTTGCCGCTGATAAAGGGCAGCTAGCGCCGCCGCCTTGCGTCACCAACCGCCACCACCGCACTCGTCGCTGTCGGCCGCATGCCGTCCGCCGTTGACCGCCATGAATCCTGCCGCCGTGCGCCATCGCCGCTGTCATCTTCTTCCTCTCCGGCCGCTTCCGGTGAGGGTTTCCTGTCTCCTTTTCTTTCTCTTTTTCCTCTTCTCCTTTCGGCCGTGCGTCGCCGTCTTCCGGCTGTGCGCCGCCGTCTTCCGCGTCGCGCACCACCATCCTTTGTGTTATCGGCGGTCGCTGCCGNGGTCGCTGCCGGTCACCCCTTCTGCCGCCGCGTGCCATTGCCGGCCGGGTAAACTTGGCCGTACCTGTGCCCGGTCAACGGCCTCTCCGGGCCGTCCGATCTGCCACGCGGCAAATCGGAGCCGTCTGCCCGCATGTGCACCACGTCGGCGCCACGTGTGCACCACGTCGACGCCATCTCCTCGCGGCCGGGTCACCGTGGCCGTCACGTGGTGCGCCCACGCCCGTACCTCCGTGGACCTGGTCCATCGTGTGCCACATGCCTTTGAGCCGCTGATAGGTGGGGCCCACTGCCGGCGCTGACACCCCCTTGATGACGTCAGCCATGAGATTTTATTGCGCAATAAATCATTAAGGAGCTTTCTGTTTATAGTAAAAACACAAAGAATCTTCTAAAATTCATAACTAATTTATCGGAGTTCCGTTTAAGCCCATTCAAATCTCAGTAAATTCATAAAAATGCCTAAAATCCATTAAAAATGGTTTTGTTTCCTTTTTCATTGGACTTATAGCCTGTTTTGCTTGTGTAATTTGTTTGTCGTTTAGATTTCGGCATTTCCGAAGCTCCGCTTTACTTCGAAGTCGTTGCAGAGGTCCCTCCAGCACCAGAGCAAGGCAAGTCATACATGTTCATTGATCATATTGTAAATATTTTGCAAAACATCTCGCTTTTTATTAAATATTGCATTTATTTTATAATGTCATCTGGGATGGTTACCTATACTCAGCCCTAGCTTGTCTACCTCACACCATTGCTAGCTTGGGTACTAATTTAATTAGACTTTGATTTAGGAGATGCTTAGCCATGCTTAGATCAACTAGATCACTATGAGGAATCTCACATATAATTCTCTACCTTGGTTCATTAATGACATTGTTGGACCTGTACCATTATGATAATAATATAATTAAAATTATGATTAATGGTGGGCTATGGGCGTATGGTTTTGATAGACGCGCTCATGGCAGTTAAGGACTGGTTCGCAGAAAATCCTGAAAGAATTACCATACTTACCACAAGCCAGCGTGGGCAACCCCTAGGCTTGTAGTGTAGTTGTTTCCTTTTCGATGTACCCAGGCAAGGGTGGACGTGATGGAGCTTGGATGGGCCCTGCAATGGCCTATGCGACTTTCAGATTCACCTAGGCACAAGGGGGCTGCCTACCTTGGTTGTAAGGGTAGGGGCGAAACCTGAAGTGTGGTGCGATTGGTTAGGGAGGGTTGTGCGAAGGGTCCTGTCACAGTTCCTTTTTGGTATATCATAGTAGTATGTTGGCACACGGTAACGTGTTGTAGAATTGTATCTTGTGGGTACAGTTGTACACCTCTGATCAGAGTAAAACTATTCGAATAGCTGTGTCCACGGTTATGGGCGATCAATCAGATTCACTGTGATTAGTCCATAGTAATAATTTTACTTAAGTTGGAATTGGTGTAGTACATGTGGTTGGTTGGGCCTATCACAACGTGATGTAGCATTGGATAGTCTTGTTTAATATTGCTTAATATTATTCTACAGTTTTACTACTTTCAACTACTGTTTTAAATGCCTTATTTATGCAAAAGAAACTTAGCCTCCCTTGGAACTATCTGCATTCATGCCTTCTTTTGTGGTATGACTTGTTGAGTACAGTGGGTAGTACTCAGCCTTGCTCTATTTTCCCCTCCACACCAGAGTTGGATTACTGCTCAGAGAAAGACTTCTTGGAAGAGTAGGCTTAGTGCTATCGTCGAGGATGCCCGTGGTTTGGAGTCGCCGCACTGTAAGAGTCAAGCTTTTCTGTTTAGCTCGTTCGTTTTTCTGCTGCATTTTTGTAAGACTTTTATTATGTTAGCTCGTTTGTTTTTCTGCTGCATTTTTGTAAGACTTTTATTATGTTTGTAAGACGTGGATCTTTGTATCGACATTGTCGTTTGTGTACCATGGCTGGTCCTGGACAGGAGTTTTAATGCACATTCTGTCCAGGAGTTTTAATGCACATTCAGGCATGACACTGCCCTACAGAACCACATAGCTTCGGGGCGTGACACTGCCTTACAGAACCGCATAGCTTCGTGTAAAAGGGTTAACCCAGAAGTGATATGGTTGGAGAGACAAACCCTTATAAGTTGGTTTCGCCTTGCTAAACTAGCAAGGTGTGGCCTACCCTACAGAACTGCATAGCTTCATGTAAAAGGGTTAACCCAGGAGTGATATGGTTGAAGAGACAAGCCCTTATAAGTTGGTTTCGGCCTTGCTAAATTAGCAAGATGGTACTAAACATGCGCACACAGCTCTCATGGGCCACACAGACCAAATCCCAATTGGGCCAAGATGTCACATACACCCTTCCTCAAAGGAGGAACGTCTTCGTCGGTCCAACTTATGCCTAGGAACACAACCCCTCTTAGGGCACGTCCGTAAGGCTAGTGCCGACGCCATATGCTCGCACATTGACCCGTACGCGCAACAACCCAGCCCATCCAACGAGTGGGCCCACTTACACATACCACCCCACTTGCACTTTCATCCTCGCTTCGTGTAAAAGGGTTAACCCTGGAGTGATATGGTTGGAGAGACAAGCCCTTATAAGTTGGTTTCGCTCTTGCTAAACTAGCAAGGTGATACTAAACATGCGCACACAGCTCTCATGAGCCACACAGGCCAAATTCTAATTGGACCAGGATGTCACAGCTCCCCACCTCACATAGGCAGCTTCACAACACTGCAAGAAAGTACGTAGTTTTGCCATGAGAAGCTCTGGATTTGCAATAGGACCGGAGCAAATTGGCTCCCCAACCCACGCCGTCATGGAACCCTACAACATCAAGAACAGGTCACACAAAACAAAATCCAACCAAATCCAAGACAAGAACCCATTAACCGACACAACCAAGACATACCGAGATGCAATTTTAAGGCTAAATCGAAGGTTTCGTGGCTGGAATTGACGACTCCCTGGTCGCTGCAATGGTGATGGAGAAAGGGTCACTAGAGGATTTATTTTTGGTAGAAAGGGAAAAAGATTCGATGCGGCAGCAACAAGGCTTGGATAGGGAACACAGGTTGAAGAAGATGGTTCCCGTCCGAAATAGCGAGGACAAGATACAGTTGTATAACATTTGCAACTTTTTTAACTAAAACTTTTTAATTTTAGGATTGGAAAGGGTCTAAAAAATTGTTTTAGAGGAAGCACAGATAATATACCACAGCTATCTGCCCCTTTTAGTTAGCAAGCTGTACGTCTAATTCCCTGATGATACCTGGAATTTTTTTATTTTTTATTTTATTTATTAAAATATTTACAAAAATAATATTTCATTCGAAAATTTTACAAAACTAGTCACCCAATGCCCTCTGGGAGAGCTTTTTTAAAAATCGTCCTCCCAAAGTACGATTTTTCTGACGTGGCAGACGACCGTTGCCTCCCGCCAAACGGTCGCCCGTCGAGGGAGGGGTTTTTACAGATGGCCCCCTTGTCATCCTCTTAGAGGGCGTTTTTTGCGAGCGGGGGCCGCCTGCAAAAGGGCTGGGAAGGCGGCCTGGCGTTTTTGCAGGCGTTCCCCTTGCCGCCCTCCTAGAGGGCGATTTTTTCCTATAGGGGCCCGCCTGTGAAAGGGCTACGGGGGATGGCGTTTTTGCAGGCGGCCCCCTTGCCGCCCGCCCAGAGGGCGATTTTTTGCTGTAGGGGGCCGCCTGTGAAGGGGCGGCTAGGGGTGGCATTTTTGTAGGCGGTCACCTTGCCGCCCTCTGGAAGGGCGATTTTTAGCCCCCACCTATAAGGTCCCTTCCCTTTTCTCTGAATTTTCATTATATTCACTCAAAATCCGAAAAAGAGAAAAAGAGAAAGGGCTAAGAGGGGTAGAAAAGAAGAGGCGAAGCCCTGCTAGTTTGCTGACTCCATAGCAGGTAAATACATTCTATCGTATTGTCTTTTCAATTTTTTTACATTTTAGCACACAACCTATTTGTATAATTTGAGAACTAGAGTATACAACATATTTCTAGAAATTGAGACTTAGGGCATACTGCAAATTGTATCATATATTTTAGTTAGACATTAGATCTGGAGCACACATCTTATTTGTAGAATGTGAGATCTAGGACATATAACATATTTCTAAAATTTAAGACTTATGGCATAGTACATATTGATGAATGCGACGTTAGATCTAGTTAGTATGATATGAATTTAGTTAACTACCTTTTTTTCACAGGCACAATGTCAAGTAAGGTTATATTTCAGTTAGTTTGTGGTCAAGGCAATCTTAGATTTGGTCCAGATAGTGTTGATCTGTCGGATTTTAGCATGACATCGAAGGGCATCGATAGGCCTGCTGATAGAACCTTTCAATCTATAAATTGATTACTGCGAGGATTCAGAATCGATCCAGAAATCTACACAATGTCCGTATCTGTCGTAATGAGTCATGCAACAAAAGGTTATTTCTGGCAACTAATGCCGATGAATAGCACTGTCGCCTGGAGATGGTATGTGGAGATGGCTTTTGAACGGTCATGACCCCTTGTTATTTTTGTGTTGATGCATGAAAAGGATAGTCGCGTTGCAATGAAAACAGAAGATGTCGAGGGTCGAAGCCATGTGGAGGATTTTGTTGGAACATCTATGGAAAATGAGAGAAATCAAACAGAGATGGTACAGGCCATGAGCATGGCGGACGAGGGGGAGAGAGTCGGTATAATCGTTGATGAAATGGAGAAGGAATATTCAGATAATGAGCAAGCATGGGGCAATGTGTTGTCCAACGAGGAAGATGATGTTGTAACACCCTGAAAATTTCGACTTTGGAATACGGAATTAATTTCGGAATAACCAAAAATCTTTTTCAAAATACATTCATGCGTGAATTAATTTAATTTGATCTGTCGTTTTTCGTTTATACGTGGGCTAATAGACGAACGTCTAAGGATATGTCGGTATTTTATTTCAAATAATTATTTATTCAAGGAACTATGATTTGCATATGCCAATTATTTTCAAAAAACAAAAACCCTCGGGCATATTTACTTTATAAATAAAGCTATATATCTATATGTATCACCATTTTGGATAAAACCCATTAAGGGATAATTTATTAAAACAAATACCGTTCCACTAAAGAAATAGCTTTGATTATTTTGTATGAACCTTTATATAGAGTGATAAGCTTTTGTAAATTATTTGCAAAATAATGTCTATTGGTAAAGTATTTACTAGAAACCTTAATTGTGAAATATAAATTCCTAATAGACTATTTTCAAAGATATGACCTTCTCAGACAAAGTCTAGTCCTCAGGCATAATTTTAGTTTGCTTGTTTATTGTTTATTTGTGTGTGTCTAGAATCTGTGCCAAAAGATCTCGATTAAATCATTTTCCCGAAAAGGTTGTCCTCTGTCCGACATCCTTCCTGCCACTATCATCTCCGTCTGTTGATTAAACGCCTCGGTGCAAAGTTAATCACAGACCCAAAGCTCTCACCACGATATTACCTCTCTCAACTCTTATTCTACGGTTATTTTTTTTAAAAAAACCACTCTATCGATTCAAACCCGGTAATTTCCCCAAATATTTATAATCGATCAACGTATCCATCTATCGCGTGTCGATTCGAGTATCACTCATTTTATTTCTATCGTGACGGTTGAATTTGAATGCCATATGTTGCCCTAAAAATCCCAATTGCAGTGCCGTCAGAGTGCGCGCAAAGAAATCCTAACCCTAATCCTCGCACGGCCTTCTAGTCAAATCCAATTCAAATGTTGAATTAAATAGTCCAAATTATAAATACAGTCTAGTACAAATTCTATCTCAAATCCCCTTCAAATTTCCAAATTTCATATTCCAAAGAAAATATTCGAGCATCCTATTTCTGTGGACCACATTTTCCTCTGTTAGCCCAACCCATTCCACAACACAAGTTCATTTCCACTCCCTCTACCGTGGCCTTCCTGCTAGGCTTTTTCTGGAAAAGTCCATGTTGCCTCCCCAAGCCCTTTCATTCCTATTGGGCTGGCAATAAAACGATAAAGTCTAAAATCCCCCTAATACTGTTTTCGGTGACGACGTCGCCGCACGCCGTGCCGCTACGACAAGGCCGCTGTGACATCACCAGCTGCTGCCCTTCCTTCCCATCCCACCGGCGACCTCGCCGTCCGCTTCTGCGCCCTTGCCTGACCTCACCGACGTAGCAAGCATGCATGTCGCTAACTAGCTTTACGCGAGTGCAATGCATATGCATGCATGTAGCAAGCCAAGCAAAAGCATGCATGTAGCCAGCTAGCTCGTGGTTGCATGAAGCTAGTCTAGCTCGTGCTTGCATGCGATGTTTTCACCGCCAATACGCAGCCGTCACCGCTCCCACCTACACACGCGCGTTCTCTGGGATGGAATGAATGTGGGCAGCAGCAAACGTCCCTTCCCCAGACTCTATTTAAGCGCCGTCGCGGGTGAGCACGCAACCGGCCTCTCTCCATTCTCTCTTCTCCTCCTCCTCGTTTTGCTTTCCCTCAGTCACTCCCTCCCGCGCACACGCTGCCGTCTCTCCGCTTGCTCCACCGCGGCCGGCTCCGGCTGGGCCTCAGTTGAGCAAGAGGACGGATAGGCCGCCGCGCCGTCATCTGAACCCCGAGAACGACTAACTTATCGAATGGCTAACCTCTAACATCTAACATTCGACCCATTGACTCACTAACCCGCTGACCTCTAACTCACTAACCAGCTGACCTCTAACTCGCTAACCCCTGACCCTTAACTTGCACTAACCCGCTAACATTTATTCCTTAACGCTGTGTGTTCGTTTGTTACCACCGATCGAACACGTGGTGTGCGAGGACGATCCGCGGGTCGACCGTCCCCAGGCTGTACCTCGACGACCGTAGTCCGTGCGAGGACCATCGCCTAGTACGCCGCTACCCAGCTGCCGCAAGGTGAGCTCCTCTCCTGCTCTTCCTCTTGCTTTTGTTTCCTTACCGCATTTCTCATCTACCGTTGTTGCCGCGGCGCGGTGACGTCGTGAGGCGCAACACCGTACCCGTTCCTAGCGCGGCCGCCCTTCGCAGCAGTCGCCGCTTCGCCGCCGGCCATGCATGCGCCATGCAGCTAGCTGGCTGTACGTGTGCATGCATGCATGCAAGCAGCCCACATGCATGCAACTAGCTAGCCGTGTGTATGCATATGCATGCATGCAAGCAACCCACATGCATGCAACTAGCTAACCGTGTGTATGCATATGCATGCATGCAAGCAGCTCACATGCATGCAGCTAGCTAGCCGTGTGTATGCATATGCATCCGTCGTTCGGCCGAGCCCCCGGCCGATGTCGTCCTGGCAGTACCGCGTCGCGCCTGGCCAATGCCGTGGCCCAGTTCAGGCCGAGCTGCCTCAGCCGACCTCCTCGTTGCCGCGGGCGTCGGCCAAGTTACCGCGCCGACCGGAGCCTCCGCGCCCGCGCATCGGCCTGCGCCCGGCCACCTCCTGGACACGGGCCTCGGCCACGCCATGCCGACGCGCCGCCGCTACACCGTGTCAGGCCCACTAGTGGGCCCCACATTTTATTTTCTCCCCGCGGGCCCCATTGACCGAAGACTTGGAAAAAGTCTATATCGCCTCCCTCTTCTTTGTCGGCCCAAAGCCCATAAAGTCTTCCAAAAAGTCTACATTGCCTTCCTCTCGTGGTCGGCCTAAGCCCACGAAATTCTCTATAAAGTCTATAAAACCTCCTCTACTTCATTGGGCCAACCGGCCTTGCAATCTATCCAAAAGTCTACAATATATCCCTCTTGTCCCTTGGGCCAAGACCATAAAGTCCTCCACATAAGTCCACAAAACATCCCCTTGTTTTCCTCGGGCCGAGCCCAAGAATGGACCTGAAAAGTCTACATTGCATCCTCCGGGCCAAAGCCCACCAACAACCTCCCTCCTCACCAAAGTCTAATGTATATCCCTCTACTCACCCATGCCCCTCTCCTAAAGTCTACATTTACCCCCTACCGACCTCCTTCACGTCTGGGCTAAAGCCCAAGCACTCCCAAAATTAAAGTCCAATATGCCTCCCTCTGAGCCTCTCAGCCAAAGAATATTCTTGGGAATATTCCTTTCCAATTTAATAAATCCTTTTTCCCATATTTCAGAAAATCCATTAATCTCCCAAAATTTGTATCTCCTCAACCATAGTCGGATTGACTCCGTTCAACTTCCATAATTTTTCTAAACATGAGACCTATACAATGGCATAATTAGTTTATAATAGTTATTATCTGCTTTATAGGGTTTTGGATGTTTTTCGCTTTTCGAGCGCGTAGTGGCCGTTTCGGAGATGCAAAGAACGCGGATTTTCTCGAAGATTTGTAGACCAACAATAAGGCAAGTCACTACGCCCCCTTCCTCGAACATGTTGATCCTATTTTTATAAATGTGTTGATTACAAATAAAATTACATGCTAATTATAAAATGCGTACCTACATTTGTTTAAGCCGTACCTTTGATATTGTTTATCCATATGTATTTACACCCCTTCATCACCTGAGTCTATTATTTATGCATGGTTATGTATCGATACTGCTTAGCGTTGCTATGTGTAGACGTTTATACACTCCATACTTGTGATATACGGTTATGGATGTGTATGTGGCGATCACTCGGTGGGAGTGATTGTCAGAAGACGGGTGGAGACATGAGCGCCACCTGCAACATTAAAACCTTTGCGAAAACCAAAAACTTAATAAAACAAAACTATTACGACTGGGCGGCATGAATAGAATATGGCTGGTTCTGGAAACGGTAAGCCGCCGACCCTGGTCAATTAAGGACCGAGTCAAGAAGCTATGCGAGAAACGAACAGAGTACGACCGCATTTCTCGAGTGGGGTATGACCCGGTGGACTAGGAAATTCTCGTGGGGTGGCACCCCAGACATGGTAGGTTCTAGATATTCGTTGATGTGTTGATGAAGTGTTGTGGTTTAGATCGCTTGGGTCGATTTGTTGAACGCCGGCAAAACTTAAAATGCACCCTAAGTATATATTATGTAACCCCCTTAAGATCTCGGGAGCGCCAGGACTCCTCTCACAACCGGCTCGAGGTAGGAATGTGGCGCCGGGGGTGCAATGGGGATTCATAGTCCTTGGAGCGGGTGCCGCCATGCGAGGGTAACTGAAAAACTGGGCCGTGACAAGTCTCATGTGTTGGGTGCGTCACGGAGTACGGGATTAAAAGCGTACATCCACTGCAGTGTGAGTAAACTAAACTATTCGAATAGCCATGCTCGCGGATATGAGCGTCGGGATTTGTACTACTCTTGACTAGCTTCATAAATTTTGAATACTGCTTAGAATAGGATGGGTATGGAAGGTGTGACCTTGCCTGATGTGCGGGAAGGTCGTAATGGTTAAAACTGTAGAAATTGGATGCGAGGGTAAACCGGACCAAGTGAGGCTTGGGAAAGGTGGATGAACCCTCACTGGTTAATGACAACTTCAACCTAACGATCGTTTTCAGTTAAAACTGCTACGTCATAGGCTTGTGAAATAATTTGTGAAAACTAGCTTTATGCAAATAAACCAAGCCATCCTTGAACCCCTATGAACATTATGTGCATTCTGTAGTGGTGGCTTGCTAAGTACGGTTGGTACTCACTCTTGCTTATTTAAATCTTTTAGAAAGGTGTTGGTGTCGACCTGTACATGTGCTATGCTGGCAAGGAGTTACCGAGGACGGTGGAATAGGGACCTAGGTTCACCAGTCGATGCGTGTGGGATAAGATGGACCGCCGCTGCTTCGCTTCCGCTACTTCATTTAGTTGTTTTGGTATTTTGTGTTGCTGTCGACCATGCTTGGTCTATTCGGGTTCCATTTGGGCTACCCTTGTATTATTAATATATTGTAAGACCTGTATGACGATGTCATATACAACTGTGCTATGTGTGTACCATCTACTGATCCAGGGAATGGTATTGTAATACACATGGGGTTCCCGGTATAC
The DNA here is from genome assembly GCA_008326285.1 of Oryza officinalis. NCBI lineage: Eukaryota > Viridiplantae > Streptophyta > Magnoliopsida > Poales > Poaceae > Oryza > Oryza officinalis. The sequence continues at coordinate 45,792,369 of BDMV01000001.1, read as the reverse complement.
AACGACTGGGGGCTCACAGATGTAATGCCCGCTGATTGGACAAACAAGGACTTCTCGAGGCTCGTTATCTTTGAGGAGCAACGTGTACCCTGGGAATACAAGGAGAACGAGGTAATTCAGAGTGTTAGCTATGCTCATAAGGAGGATCTAAAGGAGACGGTGAAGCATTGGGCAGTCTCATTGCAGAGAGAGTTTAGGGTGGTCAAGTCAACCAATTATGTGTACGAAGTGAGGTGCATGAAGGAAGAATGTTCGTGGTGTGTTCATGCATAAATGGTAAATGGAATGAATATTGGAAAGTTAGTATTGCGACTGAGCATCAGTGTCATTTACAAGGGGTGAAGAAGTATCACCGCAACATTACTTCAACTTTTATTGCAACTGAGATGTATAGTGGTATTGTCGGTAACAATGGATTTGAACCAAGATCAATTATTAGTCACATTGATGACAAATTCAAGTACACCATAATCTATGCCAAGGCCTGAAGGGCCAAACAGAAGATTTTATAGATGAGGTATGACACATTTGAAGCATCCTATGATAATTTTGTGGGCGCAGAATTTCGACCCGCCTTGCAACCAAACGGGTTCCGCGTTACCACGGCGGCCTGGGAAATCTGCTTAACTCTAGTGCAGGTCCAAATGGCTTGCCTAATCGTGTGCAGAGCGTGCCAGTTGATTTGATCTGCAATCAACAGGAAACAAGTAAACTATGTCAGAAAACAACGGCCGATCGGCCAATAGGCCGATGACACATTGTCATAGCCCAGCCGATAGGGCAAAGCTATATCGGCTTACTCATGATAAAGCAAGATTAAAGCATAGATCTTATCAGCCTTCAACAACATTTTGCTGTCGATTAATGGCTTCAGCCTATAAGAACAATAAAGATAACTACACTAGCTAATACTCTAGTGCAAATCTACATGAACCAATCAACCAATAAAAACATATCAATCACAGATAAACCCTAGAGAATTATCCATAACAGATGCATTCCTATTAATCAATCCATTTAATGTAGATGACAAATACACATGAAAACATTATAATAAACACGTGTATCAGATAAAACTGGCTGAAACCCCAGTTATATCCTTAATTACAACCGAAAGCAGGCTTTGTGTTAGATCTCAAAATAGGACTAAGGTCGATAGCAACTGTCGGTGACATGGGACCGGGGGTATCATGGCTAGAGGCTTGAGTAGCCGCGGTCACCCACGTGGCCCGACCCCCTCGGGGGGAGGGGGGGTCGGGCCCGAGGGTGACGTGGCCACCCCTCCCTCTGTCTCCCCGAGGGGTCGGGCCGCTCCCGTTTCGGCCCCGAGGGCTGGGGCGCCCCGACCCCCTGTGATTTTGGCGCCACGTGTGTGGGTTAGGTGAGCACAGCAGGGCTCACCTAACCACATTTATAGCAGATCAGACGAGCGCGCCACGCCGCATTTAATGCGACGCAGCGCACGCTTATCCGGTCCGTGACCGGTCGCGGTGTGTGACCGGTCACAGACCGGTCAGATCGCGGGTTAGGTGGCGACAGGCGGCCTGTGGCACGCCTCGCCCCGTCCCGTCAGAATGATGAGAGCCTCCTGGCTCTCGTCCCTAGCCGGAGCCGGCATGCTAACTCCTGGAGTTGGTATGTCAGTCCCGGTCAGATCCATTCCAGACTTCAGCGCAAGCATGGCAAGGAAGTCGCTTGCCGTTTAATGAAGGTTGAAACGGGCGTCCACCGGGAGAGCTGGCGAGCGGGGCAGGAGGCGTGTACCGTGCCTGTCAGAGGTCACTTCCGGCTATAGACTAGCCCTGATTGTAAAAAGAATGTTTTCTTTCTGAGGCAGCTATAGGCCCATGTGGTGACCCCTTGCCAGATAAAAGGAGGCCCAGGCCTAGGAAAGAAGGGGGGACTCCGGCGAATACGCTCTGGAGACCGAACTCTCTTTGTATTGTTGGAGACCCTCAGATCCACCAGAACACAGGAGTAGAGTGTTACGCTTCTCAGCGGCCCGAACCTGTCTACGTCGCCCGTGTTTTGTGCGTTTCCTCTCTCGCTGACGTTCCTCAGATCGAGGGCGAAGAACCTCACTTAGCGTCCCCGGCCGAACCGGCAAAGGGGGGCCCGCGCGGTCTCCCGGTGAGGAGCCCCTTGCTCCGTCATCTGGTGCGCCAGGTAGGGGCGCGCGTGTCTTTCTAAGCCCTCATCCTCTTTCGTGTGTGCCAAGCTTCGCCCGGTCAGCCCTATGGCCGAACGGGCAGTGGCACACAGCCTCTCTCCGAGCACTAGCGGTGATGATGGGGAGCAGAACCCGCGCCGTCGGGCTCGCACCCCGCCGTCCCCCTCTCGTTGAAGTCTTGGGCGGGGGAAGGCGCTCGAGGAGGTCGAAGGATCCGCGACCTCGCCGCTCGCGGGCGACGGGGGAGGACGGCGAGGCGGGGCGCATCGCCGCCTCGTCTATGGCGACCGCGGCACGCCCCAGGGCGCGCTGCAGGCTGGGGGCGCGCTCCTGCGTCACCCGCCCGTTGTCCCTGATCCAGAGACTCCAGCCCGACGTTGGCTGGATGACGTGGCCAACTTGGTCATGACGGCGCAGCAGCGCCTAGACGCCGGCGGGCGGTCCTTCGCCGCCGGGACCTCTGGCGCTGCCGCCGCCGGCTCCATGTCGTCGAGGCGGAGGGCACGGCGAACGACGGCCGATACACGCCGTTCGTCCGCTGTTCCCTCGTCAACGCCTCCGACCCAAGAAGATGTGCGTGGGGGGCCGGATGCCCGGCTCGATATTGAGCGCCGGCGCGACGCTCGTCGCGTCGCCCACGCAACGGAGGGCGCCTCCTCGTCCGGAGCGCCACTTCGGTCCGGTCACGGGGGCCGGCCCCCTGTGTCCCCGGTGGGCGGTGCCGGCTGTCGAGCCTTTGTGGCGAGCCTTCGGAATGTCCGTTGGCCCCCAAGGTTCCGGCCCACCATCACCGAAAAATACGACGGAAGCGTCAACCCCACCGAGTTTCTCCAGATCTACATGACCGGGATCGAGGCCGCGGGGGGTGACGACAGGGTCATGGCGAATTTCTTCCCCATGGCCCTGAAGGGTCAGGCGCGGGGTTGGCTAATGAACTTGCCACCCGCGTCTGTCCACTCTTGGGAGGATTTGTTCCAGCAGTTCACTACGAACTTTCAGGGCACATATCCGCGCCCAGGCGAAGAAGCGGACTTGCACGCGGTACAGCGGAGGGACGATGAGTCCCTTCGCTCGTACATTCAGCGGTTCTGTCAAGTCCGCAACACCATCCCATGCATCCCCGCACACGCGGTGATCTACGCGTTCAGCTCTGGCTCCTAGACCTGGAACTCCTCCGGCTCTGGCGTGGCAGCTCCGGCCGCCCCCGGGTCCGCCGCTCGATCTGGGCGGCGGGACAGGAGGAGGAAGAAAAGGTCGGCCCGTTCCGACGACGAGGGTCATGTCCTCGCCGTCGAGGGCGCTTCGCGGGCCCCCCGAAAGGGGAGGCCTGCGAGCGACAAAAAGAAGGAGGTCGGCGCTCCCAGCAGGGAGCGTCCGACCGGCAAGTGGTGCACCGTGCACAACACCTCCCTCCACGACCTCGTGAAATGCCGCGCGGTTAAAAGCTTGGCTGAACAGACGAGGAAGTGGGAGGAGGAGAAGAGGCAGGAGCGCCGTGAGGGCAAGGCCCCGACAGCTCCCACCGGCAACCGGCAAGGTGAGGCCAAGCAGAAGGCCCCCGCCGAGGACATCGATGATGGCGACGATGACCTGGGCTTTCAGGAGCCTGAGGCCACCGTCGCCACCGTCGATGGGGGAGCGTGCGCTCACGCTTCTCGCCGGAGCCTCAAGGCCATGAAGCGCGAGCTTCTGGCCGCGGCCCCTACCCATGAGGAGGCGCGGCGGGCGCGGTGGTCGGAGGTTGCCCTCACCTTCGACCAGACCGACCACCCGCCGTGCGTTGCCCGGGGAGGACAGATCGCGATGGTGGTTTCCCCCACCGTCTGCAATGTGAAGTTGGGGCGCGTCCTCGTAGACGGGGGCGCAGCCCTCAACATCCTTTCCCCCGCAGCCTTTGATGCCATCAAGGCTCCGGGGATGGTGCTCCGGCCGTCTCAGCCGATCGTCAGCGTGACGCCAGGGCACACCTGGCCGCTGGGTCATATCGACCTCTCGGTCACCTTCGGTGGTTCCGCCAACTTCCGCACGGAGCGGGTGGACTTCGATGTGGCGGACCTCAGTCTGCCCTACAACGCGGTCCTGGGGAGGCCCACGTTGGTGAAGTTCATGGCGGCGGTCCACTACGCCTATCTCCAGATGAAGATGCCGGGCCCCGGTGGCCCCATCACCGTCCATGGCGACCTCAAAGTCGCGCTTGCTTGTATGGAGCAGCGCGCGGACCACCTCGCCGCGGCGTCCAAGCCCGCGGGTGGCGACGAGAGGCTCAGCACCTCCGCCCCGCCCGCCCCGAGGCAGCGGATGGTCACGTGCGACGAGGTCCCAGTCAAGGAGGTTGCCCTGGGCGTCGGCCCGTCCAAGACCACACGAATCGGTGGTCTTCTGGATGACAAATAGGAAGACGCGCTCGTCTCCTTCCTGCGGGCAAACGCCGACGTCTTTGCCTGGAGACCGGCGGATATGCCCGGGGTCCCCAGGGAGGTGATTGAGCACCGTCTCGCCGTGCGGCCGGGCGCGAGGCCGGTCCGGTAGAAAGTGCGGCAGCAGGCCCCGGAACGCCAAGCCTTCATCCGCGAGGAGGTGGCGCGACTTCTGGAGGCCGGATTCATCCATGAGGTCATCCATCCGGAGTGGCTGGCGAACCCGGTCGTCGTCCCCAAGGCGAACGGCAAGCTTCGGATGTGCATCGACTACTCCGACCTCAACAAGGCATGTCCTAAGGACCCTTATCCCCTGCCACGCATAGATCAGATTGTCGACTCCACCGCGGGGTGCGACCTTTTGTGTTTTCTAGATGCATACTCTGGTTATCATCAGATTCGCATGGCTAGGGAGGATGAGGAGAAAACTGCATTCATTACCCCCATAGGAACTTATTGTTATACGACAATGCCTTTCGGGTTAAAGAATGCAGGTCCTACTTTTCAACGTACTACTCGAATTTCTTTGGGTAGTCAGATAGGACGCAATGTTGAGGCCTATGTCGATGACTTGGTTGTGAAGACGCGCAACCAAGAGACCTTGCTCTTGGATTTAGCGGAAACTTTCGAAAATCTCCGCTCCGCCCGCATAAAGCTGAACCCCGATAAGTGCGTGTTCGGCGTGCCTGCGGGCAAGCTTCTCGGGTTTTTGATCTCTGCCTGAGGCATCGAGGCCAACCCCGAGAAGATACGAGCTATAGAGCGGGTGCGCCCCCCCAGCAAGCTTAGGAACGTGCAGTGCGTCACCGGCTGCATGGCCGCCTTAAGTTGATTCATATCGAGGCTGGGAGAGAAGGCGCTACCCCTATTTAAGCTCCTTAAACGCTCCGGGCCGTTTACCTGGACGGAGGAGGCTGAGCGGGCACTCACTCAATTGAAGGTGTACCTCAGTTCTCCCTCAGTCCTGGTCGCCCCGGAGCCAGATGAGCCGTTGCTACTCTACCTGGCGGCAACCCCGCGGGTGGTCAGCGCGGCGTTGGTCGTGGAGCGCGACGAGGACAACCCTCGCTCCGCGCGCCCCCACCCTGTGTCGACTCGACCCGGGAGAGAGCAGGGAGGAGAGGCCCCCGAGCCGAACGGCGGCCTAAGGCCCCCGACGGCCGGAGCTGGCCCTCCGCCTGCTTGTCCGACGGTGCCAGGCGCCCCCGACCCCCAGGATGGCCCCGGGGCCACTGCGGGAAGGCCGCGCCAGTTGCCCTCCGACCCCGAGGTCATCGGCACAGAAGCCGAGTGCGCCCCGCACGGCCTCTCGGACGAAGAGCGCCCTGGAGATGTGGCCCCTAGCGAAGAGGACAGGCCCCGCCGAAAGGTGCAGCGGCCCGTCTACTTCGTTAGCGAGGCCCTCCGGGACGCCAAGACCCGATACCCTCAGGCCCAGAAGATGCTTTACGCAATTCTGATGGCTTCGAGGAAGTTGCGCCATTATTTCCAGGCGCATCGGGTCACGGTGGTTACGTCTTACCCCCTCGGCCAAATCTTGCACAACCGAGAGGGCACTGGACGGGTGGTGAGATGGGCCATCGAACTCTCCGAATTCGATTTGCGCTTTGAACCACGCCACGCGATCAAGAGCCAGGCCCTCGCCGACTTTGTAGCGGAGTGGACCCCAGCTCCCGAGCCCGTCTCCGCCCCCGAGGCCAGCCCGGGCCCCTCGCAGCTGCCTCACACCGCCTACTGGGTGATGCAGTTCGACGGCTCCCTGTCTCTTCAGGGCGCCGGTGCGGGGGTCACTTTGACCTCGCCGAGCGGAGACGTCCTTAGATACCTGGTCCGCCTCGACTTTCGGGCGACCAACAATATGGCGGAGTACAAGGGACTCCTTGCGGGACTCAGAGTGGCGGCTGGACTGGGGATCCGCCGCCTCCTGGTGTTAGGCGACTCCCAGTTGGTCGTTAACCAGGTCTGTAAGGAGTACCGATGCTCTGACCTGCAGATGGACGCCTACGTCCGCGAGGTGCGGCGTATGGAGCGCCATTTCGACGGGATAGAGCTTCGGCACGTGCCCAGACGGGATAATGCGGTCGCCGACGAACTCTCAAGGCTCGCTTCCTCGCGAGCCCAGACCCCACCGGGCGCCTTTGAAGAAAGGCTTGGCCCAGCCGTCGGCGCGACCCGACCCCCTAGGGGAGACGGACGCGCCTGAACGGCCCCCGAGGCCCGTCGGAGTCCAGGCCTCGGGACCCGAGGGGAGCGCTCCCAGCTCCCCTAGATTGATTGCTTGGATCACTGAGATCCAGGCGTACCTCACAGATAAGACTCTACCCGAGGACCGCGAAGGGAGTGAGCGTGTCCGTCGCATCTCCAAGCGCTACGTGCTGGTGGAAGGGACCCTCTATCGGCGCGGGGCTAACGGAGTCCTCTTGAAGTGCATTCCTCGGGAACAAGGCGTCGAGCTTCTCGTCGATGTCCATGAAGGCGAGTGCGGAGCCCACTCCGCCTCGCGCACCTTGGTTGGCAAGGCCTTTCGCCAGGGTTTCTATTGGCCGACGGCTCTCAACGATGCGGTCGACCTGGTCCGGCGGTGCAGGGCGTGCCAGTTCCACGCCAAGCAAACGCATCAGCCAGCCTAAGCCCTGCAGACCAAACCTCTCTCGTGGCCGTTTGCCGTCTGGGGGCTCGATATCCTGGGTCCGTTCAGGCGGGCCCTGGGCGGGTTCGAGTATCTGTATGTCGCTGTCGACAAGTTCACTAAGTGGCCCGAGGCTTATCCGGTCATCAAGATCGATAAGCACTCGACGCTAAAATTCATCAAGGGCATCACTGCTCGGTTCGGGGTGCCTAACCGTATCATTACGGACAACGGCACCCAGTTCACTAGTGAGCTCTTCGGCGACTACTGTGAAGACATGGGCATCAAGCTCTGCTTCGCCTCAGCCGCTCACCCCAGAAGCAACGGCCAGGTGGAGCGCGCCAATGCGGAAATCCTCAAGGGCCTCAAAACCAAGACCTTCAACATCCTCAAGAAGCACGGCGACTCGTGGATCGAGGAGCTGCCAGCGGTGCTCTGGGCAAACCGAACCACGCCAAGCCGAGCAACCGGGGAAACGCCTTTCTTCCTCGTCTACGGTGCGGAGGCGGTCCTCCCATCTGAGCTCACCCTGAGGTCCCCTCGGGCCACCATGTATTGCGAGGCTGATCAAGATCAGCTTCGCCGAGACAACCTCGACTATCTAGAAGAGCGAAGGCGGCGCGCGGCCCTCCGAGCCGCGCGCTACCAACAGAGCCTGCGGCGCTACCATCAGCGCCACGTCCGGGCCCGATCACTCTGCGTCGACGACCTCGTCCTACGCCGCGTCCAAACGCGTGCTGGACTGAGCAAACTCTCACCAATGTGGGAGGGTCCGTATCGAGTGATCGACGTCCCCCGGCCGGGCTCGGTTCGGTTGGCCACGGGCGACGGCACGGAGCTGCCTAACCCGTGGAACATCGAACATCTTCGTCGCTTCTACCCCTGATGGGGGTCGGGTGTCATGTCTCGGGCTCGGGCCAACCCCGCACCCCCCTCGGGCGTGCAGGATTGGCCGAGGGCTCCCACATGCATATACTTGTCTTTTTTCCCTTCCGCATTTTAATAAAAGCACTTTCGATTTCCTGAGGACTGTGTCTGTGTTGTCGTTTCCTTTTGAAAAATCTTGGCTTGAACTAGCATGCTCGTGCTCGACCCTGCCCTCGGTGGTCCGGGCAGTCTAAAACCGCCAGATGGGGCCCAGAACCGAGCCGTGCCCCGGGGTGCGGTGAACTCCGGGGGGGAATCGGCAAAGGCCCACAATCGGGTCCCCCTAACCCCCGGTCACCACGCTCCCGGCCTGGCCAGTCTCGACACGCGGATCTCCCCAGGCACTAGCTCTGACCCGCGCCGTTTGAGGTTGGGGCCTGGGCACGAGCCCTTGTTCAAGCCAAGACACAGAAGGACCGCGGCACAGACCATCCTCATTTCATACGCACAACAAGTAGAACTGACATAGAAATTTCAACCTTGTTTGATTGCAGATTAAACCAGTCTATACAAGAAGCGGGCTCGAAGGCCTTAGAAGAAGAAGGAAAAATTATTAAGATTGGCGGGGGCATGGGGGGCTCACCCCGACGCGCCCGGGTCGCCGGCCTCGTCATCGCTGTCGTCCGCACCGTCGTTGCCGTCCTTCTCCTCGTCGGAGTCGAGGGCGAACGCGAGCCGAGGGGCCGTCCCCTCGAAGCTGTGGACGATGTGGTCGGCGGCGTCCCGGACCTGTGCGCGCGCGCCGTCCTCGGTTCCGGGAGGAAACTCTTCCAGCGCCGCCCACGGGGAGAAGTCAGGGTCCCTGGCCTGGTAGCTCGCCAGTACGAGCTCCACCGCCCCCCGGGCGAGGTCCCTCGAGGATGACTTGATCGTCTCCTCGAGCTCCTCGGGGAGCCGTTCGAGGGCCCCGGCCATCTCCGAGAGGCGCTGGGCGAGGCCCCCCTGGTTGGCGGCGTACTTCGCGTACCGCCCGCCCCAGAGGCCCGCCTGCCGCCCGGCGCGGTCTAGACGGGAGACAGCGTCCCGAAGCATGCCGGGCCCTACCTCGCTCGCCAAGCGGAGGGCCTCGACCTCCCCGGCGGATGAGTCCAAGGCGCCCTGCAGCTCGGCGACGGTGTGCTCGGCGGCTGCGAGGCGGGCGGCTAGGTCTCCGTGGCCCGCGGCTACCCCGCCGCTGTGCGCTCTCGCGTCCAGCTCCTTCGCCCGCGCCTCGAGCTCAGCGGCCCGCTGGTCCAGCGCGGCCCTCTCGGCGCGGGCGCTTTCCAGATTGCGGCGCGCCTGCTCCTCCCGCGCCGCCTCGCGGAGGAACATGCTGTCCGCCAGCCGCTGTGCCGCGGCCTCGGCCTCCTCGAGTGCTCACCCCCGCTCGGTGAGCGCGTCCTCGCGGAGGCGGAGTGCGGACTCCTCTTCGGCGGAGGCGGCCTCGTGCGCCGCCAGCATTGCCTCCCGAGTGGCGACGGCGGCCTCGCGGTCCGCCAGGGCGCTCTCCTTCACGTCCAGGGCGTGGGCGCGCTCCTCCAGCGCCGTGACGCGGGCCTCAAGGGCCTCTTCGCGCTGGCGGGACGCCGCCTCGTTCTCCGCCGCCCGCTGTTCCCGGGCAGCGGCGGCGTCGAGGACTCCCCGGGCGGCGTCGAGCTTCTCCTCTAGCTCCGCCGCCCGGCTCCCGTATTGGAGGTGGAGGTCGTCCCGCGCCTCGTCGAGCACAGTGGTGGCGATGAGGGCGGTCTCCCGCTCCTCCTCCACCTCCCTGGCGATCTCCGCCAGGTCCCTGCGACGGGCCTCGAGCTGTGAGGCGTGCCGACGGTGTGCCTTGCGGCCCGCCTCTACCATGGCCTCCACCGAGCGCCGCCCCTCCTCGACGCGCGCCCACGCCGCGTCGAGCTCCGCCCGCTCCGCCTGCAGGGCCTCCATCTGGGCACTTAGCCCGTCCAGCACCGTGCTGTTCGCGGCGGCCAGGGCCTGCAGGAGGGGTTTCGCGCTCAGCGGGGCAGCGGAAGGCAGAGGGGAGAGCCGCCTCGGTGTGGGTGCCGCGCGGCTCGGCCCGCCGATCGGCGTGCCGGACTCGGGGGCGTCACCCGAAGCTGGCTCGTCCCGAGCGTCGCTCGGGGCGTCGGGCCCGAGCGGCGCACGCGCGGCCTCGCCGTGGGTGGCCTCGGAAGTCGTCGTCGCCTCGGGCGGAGTCGGGTCGGGGGCTTGGCAGGCTGCCTGGCGTGCACGCGCCGCCTCTGCCTCCCGGGCGGACTCCCCGGCCCGGCGGAGTCTGGCCTCCTCCCGAGCGGCCTCCTCGGCTTGGCGAACCCGGGCGGCCTCCTGGGCAGCCTCCTCGGCTTCCCGGAGGCGGTCCGCGGCTTCCCGCCGGTCAGCCTCCCGCCTCCGGGCCTCCGCGGCCGCCGTCTCCTCGGCCTCGGACCGGCCGGACTTGGAATGGCGTGGGAGGCGCGACGGGATCTCGCTGAGGCAGAAGAAAAACCAGAGACAAAAAGAAACGGGTGAGTAAAAACTCGCCTTGGGAGATGGGAGTATGAATACGGCCGCGGTGGGCGCGGGGACGAACCTGCGGGGAGGTCGGCTGAACGACCACCTCGGGGGCGAGATGAGGCTCCCCCGGCATGGCTCGGTCTCCCCCATTTTGCGGAGCCGTTTCTTCTTTCACTCCCCCTCGGGCTGCGGCGTCGGCACGGCACCCTCCGGGCGCCTGCTGCTGGCACGCACCGCCCCGCCCCCTCGGGGGGGAGATGGAGGAGGAGTACCCTCCTGCTTCCTCTTCCCCCTGGCGTCAGCAGGGCGGCTGCCCCCCGGGCCCCCGTCGCGGGACCTAGAAGCACGACCCCCTCCCGGGGTAGATTGTTCCCCCCTGCGGCTCCCGCCCGCGCCGTCGTGGCCTCGGGGGGCCCGCTCCCCCGACGCCCCGACCACCTGCATGATGGCCAGGATGTTGGCGCGCTCTGGGTCGCAGCAGAGGGGGAGGACCCCTTGGGGGATGAGGGATGCCTCCACGGAGCTGAGATTCAGCACCCGTTGGACCACCATCCTGAAGTCCTCAGGGTCCCAGTCCCATTTGCGCCCCTGGTGGGTCCTTAGGTGGTCCTCGGGCCCGGTGTACTCCCAGGCGCCCCGGGCGCGCCGCTGGAGCGGCGCGATCCGGCGATGGAGGTAGTCGCCGAACACCATGGCCCCCGTGAGCCCCTGGGATCGCAGACCCGCCAGGCGGTCAAGAACGGCGTCGTAGCCGTCCCCCAGATCTACCGCCGCCCGCCAGCTGGAGGCCTGCGCCGGGGGCTGGCTCGGAAGTCGGAGGTGCGCTTCGCCGTCGAGGGGGGTGTAGAACCAATCGCTCTTCCAGTCGTTCCACTTCTTGCGGAGGACGCAGGGAATGTAGCGGTTCAGCACCTGCCCCCGCGGCTGGAAGTAGCAGCCACCGACTACCGTCGGCGGCGACACCGGCTGCACGGTGAAGAACCACCGGAACAGCCGGAGAGATGGGTGGACCCCGATAAACATCTCGCACAGGTGCGCGAAGATGGCCAACGTCATTATCGCGTTGGGGGTGAGGTGCGCCATCTGGAGATCGTAGAACTCCATAATGTCCATGAAGAAAGTAGAGAATGGCGGGACCAGCCCTGCCATTGCGAAAGAGAGGAAGAAGACGGACCGCCCCGGGTAGTGTGGCGCCGGGCGTCCCTCGCCCAGCGCGACCACCTCCCGGCCGGTGGCAGATTCCGGCATGAATCGGCGCGGCAGCCCGGCCTGCCTCTTGCTCGTGATGCGGGAAGGCGGCAGCACGCTACCGTCGAGCGGTGCGGAGCCCCGTGCCATGGCGCCAGCGGAGGAGGAGCTTGAGAGCGAGCGCGTGCGGCAAGGGTAGGGCATGGGAAACGAAGAGTTAGGGCACAAGTGGCGAAGGCAAAGGAAAGAGTGGCGAGAGGAAGGAAACGAATCCCTTCCTCGGCGTCTTTATACCCTTGCCAACGCTATGCCCGGCTCCTCGCTTCCCGCACCCACTACCTTGCCCCCTCGTTTCTCGCGCCCACGCCTCCACTAACCCCACTCGCCCATTTGCGGCGCACGCGGCAGACGTGCGGCCGTGGCGGTTGAGATGGGGTAGATCGTGCACGCATTAACTACGCTCGCCAACCGTGAAAAACGCCATCATCATATCCCCAGGCGAAACGAACCGGCTCGTCCCGATTCGCACGCTGCTCGAGTAATGTAGCGGTCTTAAAGAGGCCGCTCATTATTATCGGTCGGTTTTCTCTTGCCGATGCGCGCGATTCGCGACCGTTGGGTTTCTGCCCGCCTGTAGGGACCGGTCCCACCGGTCACCGGGCCTAAGGAGTGGCGTCACGCCCGAGCGCTTCCCCCGAGGGGTGCGGTCGCCCTGGCGTAACGCCGGGGGCTACTGTCGGTGACATGGGACCGGGGGTATCATGGCTAGAGGCTTGAGTAGCCGCGGTCACCCACGTGGCCCGACCCCCTCGGGGGGGTCGGGCCCGAGGGTGACGTGGCCACCCCTCCCTCTGTCTCCCCGAGGGGTCGGGCCGCTCCCGTTTCGGCCCCGACCCCCTGTGATTTTGGCGCCACGTGTGTGGGTTAGGTGAGCACAGCAGGGCTCACCTAACCGCATTTATAGCGGATCAGACAAGCGCGCCACGCCGCATTTAATGCGGCGCAGCGCACGCTTATCCGGTCCGTGACCGGTCGCGGTGTGTGACCGGTCACAGACCGGTCAGATCACGGGTTAGGTGGCGACAGGCGGCCTGTGGCACGCCTCGCCCCGTCCCGGCAGAATGATGAGAGCCTCCTGGCTCTCGTCCCTAGCCGGAGCCGGCATGCTAACTCCTGGAGTTGGTATGTCAGTCCCGGTCAGATCCATTCCAGACTTCAGCGCAAGCATGGCAAGGAAGTCGCTTGCCGTTTAATGAAGGTTGAAACGGGCGTCCACCGGGAGAGCTGGCGAGCGGGGCAGGAGGCGTGTACCGTGCCTGTCAGAGGTCACTTCCGGCTGTAGACTAGCCTTGATTGTAAAAAGAATGTTTTCTTTCTGAGGCAGCTAGAGGCCCATGTGGTGACCCCTTGCAAGATAAAAGGAGGCCCAGGCCAAGGAAAGAAGGGGGGACTCCGGCTAATACGCTCTGGAGACCGAACTCTCTTTGTATTGTTGGAGACCCTCAGATCCACCAGAACACAGGAGTAGGGTGTTACGCTTCTCAGCGGCCCGAACCTGTCTACGTCGCCCGTGTTTTGTGCGTTTCCTCTCTCGCTGACGTTCCTCTGATCGAGGGCGAAGAACCTCACTTAGTGCCTCCGGCCGAACCGGCAAAGGGGGGCCCGTGTGGTCTCCCGGTGAGGAGCCCCTCGCTCCGTCAGCAACTCAAAGTGTAAATCGAAACTTAACACAAAGAAAATCAAGCCGTCGATTGCTTTTGGGGATGGTAGATGCATTGAACAATCTAATCAAGCATAATAATTAAACCGTCGTCGGCAATAAACCCTAAAACGAATAGATCGCCGGCGAAGCATAATTAAGACGCCTGTCAAGATTACTCAAAACATGATAGACGACGATCACATCATCGAGGCTTAACGTGCCTAAAGCGACACGCTAGCCCCGACGATGCCGATCGTCGGGAACGAGTTCTTACCTTTGCTCCGGGAAGGCAAGAACTCGTCAAGGTCAACCTCTCGCGAGGGTTGGCGATGCGCCGAAGTAGATTGAACTGGTTTGTTGTATTAGATTGTGAGAGAGTTTCTATGTACAAACTACCGGGATATTTATACCCGAGATTACAACAGGGTCCTTGTAGGACATGATCTTATCTCTAACAAACAACAAGTCTTTACGGCAGACTCTTACCACAGATTAGATCTAAACCTACTTGATTTACAAGATACAATTGCCTAAAACCGAGCTTTATCTCTATTTGGCAACTTCCTTAAAGCTTATCTTGAGCCCAGACCAAGCCCACGCTGACTCTGTCAACTTACAACCCGTATCGGCCAACAATCACATCGAATCCGTATCGGCCGATACGTCCTTTCTGGCAGCACCTCCCCAGTCCGATACGGTTACCGAGTCCGATACGAAGCCTGGTCCGACTCCAACTCAATCCTTCTTCTCTGCTTCGGTTTCCTCTTTCACTTCCAAGTCGATTACCAAAATCCGTCGTTAACACATGCCCCCCAATTCCGCTTCATTATATAATGTGGCGGAATTAGCTCCGAGGAACCCATCGACTTCCTTACTAAAGCTTGGCTGAAAACCGCGCAAATCCAAATTCACATCCCTCCGCCGCCGATTCGACAATCCCTTCGTGTTCCTCAACTCCGGCGACCCCTCGGCGTCCCGTCGACATCGACCCCCTCAACAGCGACCCCTTTCGACGACAACAATGGCCTCCGCTCCGTTCTACGCCTTCGAGGTCCCTGTGGTAAGTCAATCCCTTCTAAATCCACATTCTCACTTTTCCGCTGATTTCTTCAAACTAGGGATTCAAAATTTTGCCTCCCGGGTCTTATATTTTCATCGTCGTTCTTATGACCTAGGTCTTCAAAAACCAAATCCTGATCCCCACCGACGACAAATCACATCGCTTCTTACTAGGCCCCATGGGCGACTGCGACCCAACTTGGCTGATTAATGCTAAAACAGACAGAATCCCCTTTAGGCAAGCCAAGCCCAATGTTTCTTCATGGAACCATACCTTCAGATCTTGGCCGTCGAAGCTTAACGGATATAGAACCTGGCATAAGAGAATCGCTGCAGCCAAACAAATCCACTGGGACGAAATAGGAATCGACCAATGCATTACTTTATCCCTGGCCGATACCAAGAAAAATGAGCCACTCATGTCGGCCGCCAGTTACTTCTGGTCTAGTACCTTAAACGCCTTCCTGTTCAAACAAGGTCCGATGACCCCAACTCTGATTGATGTCAAGATACTAACAGGATTGGACATTGACTCCGAAATCAATCCCTTCAGCCTCCTGGTGAACAACAGTCACAAATTGAAAACCAAGAAGATTGGAGGCTGGTCCGGATATATCTCTGAACACATGGAACAAGGATCAGTCTCGGAAAGAGAACATGTGGCTTTACTGACACTGTGGTTGGAAAGATTCGTCTTCTGCGGATCGACCTGTGGCCCTACTACAAATTGTCAACACTTGGCTCAAGCTTTGGCCAACAAGAAGCAAATCCCTCTTGGCCGATACCTCTTGGGAGCTGTCTATCGGCTACTCCATACCTCCACTCAAGACTTAATGTTGAAGCAAACTGTGGCTCATGGAGGACCATGGTGGTTTATTCAGCTTTGGCTCACCATCCACACCAACACCATAGTTGATCGGCCACCACTATCGGACTCTTGCTTTCCATCAAAATATGCCGATCATGAAGATCCCAGGACCAGAAGATGCATGTCCTATGGGGAAGCAGCCTCTGTTTATCCAGGAGCAGACCAATCGGCCGAAGACATGTCTACATGGTTCATCCGATTCTACACCGGCCCTCCATCAGTTAGGATGGACATGTTCATCTACACCTCGGACCGAGATTTTGAACTCCCTGACGATCTTCAATTGAGCTTAGTAAATGATGACATGGAGTCAAGGGAACTATTCATGATCGGCCTCACCCCATGCCTGCTCCCAGTAGGCATATTTCAAGGAAGAAGCACCAGCCTGTCTTACGAGTTTTACAATCCAATGGTAGCTGCTAAACAGTGCGGGCTTAGACAACTCCCCATCAATTTGTATCTTCATAGACTCCTAGAGAGCACAGGCACAGTCCTATCGGCGCTGGTCATGAGCAAAGCACTAGAAATCAAACTCCCAAATCTTGGCGACTGCGACCGATTGCATTTGAGCGCCTTCGTTCATATCAACTTCCAGTCATGGTGGCAAGAATGGGCCGCTCAGATTTTCCACCAATCGGCCAGATTTTATGTGACAGAGCTTATCCAGGGTATCAGCCCTCAAGTCCCAGACGGGCCAACACCATCCGTGAGCAACAGTGAACGGAAAATCTTTTATGCTCAAGCCATAGCTCCATCAGGATCAACTATCCTGGAATCCATCATCGGCCTTACTGCCCCAAAGGTTTCCACGCTACTTCAAGGGCCGTTGATTAAAGAAAATCCCAAGAGGAAAGCACCAGCCAAGGGCAAATCCCAAAAATCCAGCAAGAGGGCCAAAACTGACGACCAAGCCGATCTCGAAGAGCTGGACCCCCCATGGAAGAATTCCTTGATGAACAAGTGATGGAGGAAGAGATCAATACAGCAGCCGCCGACGTGTCTGAAGAAGAAGATTCGTCGACTGAGACCGTCAAGAAACCATCGGCTAAGAACACCACAATCCCATCGGCCGATGACCAAGCCGGTGCTGCCCCACCAAGGAAGACTAGACATGCAGTCCGCAAGGTTAAAATATTTCTTTTACTGGACTTCATGCAATCCCCTTCTTATTGGTATGCTATAATTTGACATCTTTTCAGGCTGCTGTGTCGTCTATACTCAAGGAGAGAACACAATTGGCCCCTTCAAGAACCAAGAAGGCAACCTTACAGAAGTGTGAACGAGCTAAAGCCCGATTGAGGACCCCTTCTCCTTCTCCGCCACCCTCGCCGAGTGCTTCGGTAAGAGTTAATTTTACATTGTGCCACTAGTAACATAGATCTGTTCATCAATTTCTTGTTTTTCTCCAGCCAGGAGCCCCATCACCTGCACCACATCGGCCAATCCCCTCGCCTATTGTTTCATCACAGCAAAAGGAAGCCGATGCAAGCACCACTGACGCTCCAACACAGGTAACCAGGATTACTCTGATCCTTTTTTCGCCGATCCTTGCTAGACAAGGCTAACCTTGACCCATATTGATATTTGCAGAACCTAGCCGATATGTTCTCCTTTGACATCGGCCAATTCCTGGATGACGAGGACAAGGAGCCTCCTGCCATAGCCAAGACATCAATCTCCGACGAGCTAAAGAACCAACTAGCCAACATTGCCAATCGGCTGGAATCCTCGCTAGAGTTCTTGGTGGAGGATTGCACTTCCATCAGAGTCAGGGTACAAGAAATTCAAGACCAACTGCCCGAAGATCTGATGGAGACCCTAACACCGGCCATCTTCTTGGAACAATACCGCTTCAAGCTTCAGAAAGCTAAAGAAAGGATTATGGAGAGGCGGGAACGCGAAAGCTTGGAATCGGCCTTATCCGCTAGCAAGGCTCAAGTCAATTCTGACAAGACCAGATTGGATGAGCTAGCTGTGGAGCCGATTGTCTTGAAGAACAGACTTGAAGAACTTCAACGTCTCGAAGCAGACCTCATCTCCAAGCTAAAAGCAACTCGCAAGGAAATCCAAGAAGTCCAGGCCGGGATAGCTGCATCACCCAAGGCTATAGAAGACCAAACGATAAAGTTAAAGGCATCGGCCAAGTACCTTGCGACCCTGAGCAAATCATTGAAGCCAATCCCAGGGTCGACGGTCGAGGACGCCCAAGTCATAGAAGATATCGAGCAGATTCGCCGTAGAGCCATCACAGCTATTGCAGATTTCATCGGGTGATGTAACATATTTAGTCTTTATATTATATAAACACAAATCTCATCGGCTAAGCAGCCGAATTTGGTCTAAATGGATCTGAAGACATTCCAGCTTAAAAAATTTTTGTGAAGTCCATCGTACAAACGGATATCCCCTTATTACAATCAATCTCATCGGCCAAGCAGCCGAAGTCGATCTCAATCTGAAAAAGACCAAGTCTGAAAAATTCCTTGAAATTCCAAAAAATTCTGCAAAAATTCTGCAAAAAGTCATATATATATATGCCCCCCAAATTTTAGAAGATGAGGGCTCATGTTGTAAAATTTGAACTAAGGACGATAGTATATATCAGCCATCTAGAGACGATGCATAGCACATCGGCTGTTATCATAAATCGGCTGAGGGGCCGATCATGAATCAATCCAGACGCTAGGATAATATTTCTTTAAGTACTTGCCATTAAGAGCTCATCCATAAATCTCATCATCTAGCCCCTTAAGCAAATAAGCATTGTGAGGGACACATCGATGAATCTGAAAAGGACCTTCCCAATTAGGTGACCACTTGCCGAATTTATTATCTCTGGAACCAATCGGCATTATTAGCTTCCATACAAGATCCCCTTCCTCAAATGACTTGGCAACAACCTTTTTGTTATAATGACGAGCCACTCTGTCTTTATCATGTTTAATTTTTTCTAATGCCCGTAATCGGACATGCGCCAAGTCATCTAACTCATCGACCATATGATTATGGTACTCATCGGCTGTCAAGTCATCTTGCAAAGCAATCCTTCTTGAGCCGATGTTGGTTTCCCATGGCAACACAGCTTCATGTCCATAAACCAACTGATACGGAGGCACTTAAATCGCACCATGGCAAGCCATCCGATACGCCCAAAGGGAATCGGCCAGCGTCGCGTGCCTTTGCCTCGGCTGTTCGTCGATTTTCCTCTTGATTAGCTTGATTAAAGTCTTATTAGAAGCCTCTGCCTGCCCATTAGCTTGCGCGTAGTAAGGAGAAGAATTTAATAATTTAATGCCCACGCTGTCGGCGAACTGGACGAACTCGTCGAACACGAAGATTGATCCCTGATCGGTGGTTATTGTCTAAGGTAACCCAAACCGATATATGATATATTCCTTGACAAACTGAATCGCATCTTTGGAATCAACCTTCTTAAGGGGAACAGCCTCAACCCACTTTGTGAAGTAATATGTAGCCACCAAGATATATTTGTGCCCCTTACTTGATGGCGGGTTAATTTGGCCGATCATATCTATTCCCCATCCACGAAACGGCCACGGCTTTATGATTGGATGCATAGCCGATGCCGGTGCTCGTTGAATTGCTCCAAATTTCTGACAATCTTGACATCCTTTATAATATTTGAAACAATCCTCTAGCATTGTCGGCCAAAAATATCCAATGCGTTTCAACAGCCATCTCATTTTATGGGCCGATTGATGTGTTCCACAAATCCCTTCGTGGACCTCGCTCATAACAATTTTGGCCTCCTCAGGACCTAGACACTTGAGCAAGACAACATCAACCGTCCGATGGTATAAGTCATTATCTAACAGAACATACTGCAATAATTTGTATTTCATCTTCCGTGACGTCGATTGGGAAGGATTCTTCAAATAATCAATGATAGCAAATCTCCAATCGTCGGTGTCCACGACGGCGACTCGAACCCGTACATCCTTGGCCATCGGCCTGTATCCCGATGCCCCCTGAGCCAGATCATTGGCCTTGAAATTTTGCTTCCTGGATATATGCCTCATTGTAACGATCTTGAATGCTTGAAGCAACACCTTGCACTCTTCATTGTAGATTTTGAGGATATCATCTTTGCATTCATACTCACCAGAAAGTTGATTAATTACCAGTTGTGAATCACCAATGATCTCTACGGAATCGGCCTCGACTTCTTGTAATAACTGCAAGCCTTTAAGCACCGCTTCGTACTCTGCTTGATTGTTAGTATAATAAGGCTTGATAGTAAAAGCAAACTCAAAACTTGCCCCCTGAGGGGATATAATGACCAGGCCGATACCGCATCCGTGTCGGCAGACAGATCCATCAAAATACAGCGTCCATGGTACGATATCTGCATATGCGACTGAATCATCCCGGTGTTGAACAATGAAATCGGCCAGGGCTTGTCCTTTGATCGCTTTGGCCGATTCATATCTGAGGTCAAACTCTGTTAAGGCAAAAATCCACTTCCCAATTCTTCCTTTTAATACAGGGGCCGATAACATGTATTTCATCACATCGGCCTTACTTACCACAATGCACTCGTTGGAAAGTAAATAATGCCTCAATTTAGTACATGAAAAATATAAGCACAAACATAATTTCTCCACCGGCGTGTACCTTGTCTCGGCGTCTAACATCCTCCTACTGAGATAAAAAATAGCTCTTTCCTTACCATCAATATCTTGAACCAAGACTGAGCCGATGGATTTCTCATCGGCCGATAGGTACAGCCTGAATGGGACCCCTTTCTGTGGAGGGATTATAACTGGGGGAGAGGTTAAATACTCTTTGATATCGTCCAGTGCCTTCTGTTGCTTATCACCCCATACGAATTCGTGATCGTCCTTTATCTTCAACAGTGGAGTGAATGGCTCTATTCTGCCTGAAAGATTTGATATAAAACGCCGGACAAAGTTGATCTTCCCGAGCAGAGATTGTAACTTGGTCTTGTTTTCTGGAGGCTTGATTTTCTGGATGGCATCAATACTCTTCTGTGTAATTTCAATTCCCCTCTCATGGACCAAGAAACCCAAAAACTGACCGGCCAATACGCCAAAGGCACACTTGTTATGGTTCATCTTTAAACCATATTTCCTTGCCCTTTCTAGTACCTTGCGTAAATCGGCCAAGTGCATATCATACTCTTTTGACTTTATGACGACATCATCTATATAAACCTCAATCAAAGAACCGATAAGATTATAAAAAATATAATTCATGGCCCTCTGATAAGTAGCTCCAGCATTTTTCAAGCCAAAGGTCATGACAACCCACTCGCACAGGCCGATTGCCCCTGGGCATCTGAAAGCTGTCTTATGAATGTCTTCCTTAGCCATAAAGATCTGATTGTAGCCTGCGTTTCCATCCATAAAACTGATAATCTTATGCCCAGATGCAGCGTCGACTAGCAAATCGGCCATTGGCATAGGGTACTCGTCCTTTGGTGTTGCCTTGTTTAGATCTCTGAAATTGATACATACCCTTAGCTTGCCGTTCTTCTTCAATACTGGAACTATGTTGGAGACCCACTCCGCGTATCGGCAGGGTCTGATAAAGTTGGCGTCGTAAAGCCATGTGATCTCTGCTTTGATAGCTTCCTACATATCGGCCTTAAATCTCCTAGGAGATTGTTTAAACGGCCGATAGCCTAGTTTGATAGGTAGCCGATATTCTACGATCGATCGGCTTAATCCTGGCATCTCATGGTATTCCCATGCAAAACAATCCATGAACTCTTTCAGAAGATTTATCAGATTATTCTTATATTCCTTTGGCAGGCTAGCACTTACATACGTCGGCCTAGGCCTATCACCTAGTCCTATATCAACCTCTTCAAGTTCGTCGGCCGACGTGAAGCCTTGTCCCAATTTTCCATCTAATTCATCCACTGCATCGTCTGTGTAGGGACCAGCTTGTTCGTCTTGGACAGTGGATGGGACATCTTTGTTAAAGCAACTGCTTGTCTTGATCTTCAATCGTCTCGATATCGCAATCAGTTACTTTGAGGAAATCGGCGTCCCAAACTCACCCGGACAAGCAATCGATTCCCTCCATCTCCCAAACTGCGAGATCGGCGTTGGCCACGTGTACTGACCGATCGGCCTGCACGATCTCGACCTAGTCCCCTTGCCATTGTATCAAACATTGATGCATTGTTGAAGGGATGCAACAGTTTGCGTGGATCCAGTCTCGTCCCAACAACAAGCTGTAGGAACCCTTTCCATCGAAGACGAAGAAGGTTGTGTGTATCGTCTTGCTGCCCACGATGAGTTCCACGTTGAGCACCCCCTTCGCCTCAGAAGCGTTGCCACCAAAGTCTTTTAACACCATATTGGTCTTGATAAGGTCTTCAGGTACTTTTTCAAGCTTCCTGAAGGTTGTGTACGGCATCAAATTGACCGCCGCGCCGCCATCGACCAGCATCTTCGTCATTGGCCGCCCGTTGATAAATCCCTTGATGTATAACGGCCGCAGGTGCCTGTGGTTGTCGTCAGCTGGCTTGTCGAATATGGCTTGGTCTGGTGACAACTGTAGTCTAGCCGAAGATTGTTCATCACCGGTCATTGCTTCATCGGCTGCCTGCATGCTGTATTCTGCTGGCAGAATAAAAACCATGTTAATAGACGCCGATGCCACTCCTTTACCTTTTGAAGCCGCAGAAGCCCGAGCTGTATCGGAGGTACCCTCATCGGCCGTGACCACCGTGGATTTTATCCTCCACTCTTTCTTGGTCTTGGCCGACCGATGGGCTATTGTCGACTGTTGCTCTCAGATTTGCTCCTTCCTCCTTAGTCTCTGAACCCACCGTTTTTGTGTCTTGCTGAACACATCGCTTGGGCACCATTGGGGGTTCTGGATCTGCTCCTCGGCTTCGATCTGTTGCTCTTGGTGCATCGGCCCCAGCCTTTCATGCACAGATTTTCTTTGCTTGGCCGGCCGATGCGCTTGCCTGCTTGAGCTGCCCTGATAGGAATCTTTTGCCTCATTGCACGTAGGGCACTCCTGGATGGATGGCAACCTCATCCCCTCATTCCAGCAGAACCGGAAAAACTCGCACTCCCAATGTGGGTCGTAAGAGTTGTCTTGATCGGCGTAGTTTTGAGCTTGTTCTTCCTGCCTCCGCTGGTACTTTCTGATTAGGCCCTCAGAGGTCTGATAAGGTCGCTTGCCGGTCCGATGGCCACCGCCGTCGGCCCTGTCTGCCCGCACCATGTTGATTGGGAACGGGTGTCCTTCTATCTTCATCGGCTTCTTGGCGTCATCGATCTTAATTCTGCCTTGTTCGATAGCCGATTGGATCTGTTGTCTGAAGATCTTGCATTCATTGGTATGGTGTGAATAAGAGTTATGTCACTTGCAATATCTTCTCTTCTTGATTTCTTCGGCCGATGGCAATACGTGACCTACTGGCAGTTGAATTTGCTTTTCTTGCAAAAGTAGATCAAATATCTTATCGGCCTTGTTGATATCGAAGTCAAACTTGTCTTCTTTGTCACCCTTTTTTGCCCACTGGCATGTTGTTGGCTTCCTCATCCGGGTCCACTCGGCCAGGTCGACATCGACATCTTCCGAATCGTCATCGTCGGAGGCATACTGATAGATCGTATTGATCTTTTTTGCAAACTTCTTTGCCTCCTGGAATCGTTGCTCGTGGGCCGATACCCTCTGTGCTAGGTGAGCTAGACTGTCAAATTCCTATGACGAGAACATCTCTCGTATCGGCCCGAGTAATCCTTGAAACGCCTGATCGGCCAATTGAGAATCGGTCAAGCTGAGGCTGTAACATCTGTTCCTTATGTCCCTAAACCTTTGGATATACTCTGGGACCGATTCGTCAACTCGTTGCCTAATGGCGGTGAGATCGGACAGTTTCATTTCTTGTACACCATTGTAGAAATATCTGTGAAACTGTTTCTCAAGATCTATCCATCCTCTGATGGAATTGCAGGGTAAGGATAAAAACCATGTAAATGCAGACCCTGATAAGGACAGAGGGAAAAACCTCACCCTCAACGCCTCGATAGCCGATGCTTCTCCGCACTGTGCTAGGAATCGGCTCACATACTCATACGTCGAGACATTGTCTTGCCCGAAGAACTTGGAGAAGTCCGGGATCTTGTATCGGCTTGGCAATGGCACTCTGTCAAATTCCTCGGGGTACGGGTGCCGATACACCGTAGAATTCTCCTTGGGCTTCAAGCCGAACTGATCTCGCATCACTTCGGCTATCATATCAGCCCAGTATCCTGCAGGCCGATGCAGGAGGTCTTGCTGATATGATTGTTGCAAGCCCTCTGCCTGATACTACCTGGGAGAGTACGGCTGGTAATGGTGATCAAGGTTCTGCGCGCCGTATTGCCCTGTGGTATACTGCTGGTAGCCTTGTGGCGCATTGTATGCAGCTTGTGGTGGAGGGTTGTTGAACACAGGGGCTTGTGGCTGTCCGGCCGATGGCTGGTTAACAGGAACTTGCTGCATCGGCTCGATCACTGGTTGCTTCCCTTTGGTCCATTGTGCATATTGTTCTTCCGTGACATGCTGAGGGCTCCCTCCTGTCTGCCTGGTGAGGACCAGTGGCAGTGTTGTTGTTGGCTGCGTCGATGGGGGTGGCATCGGCGCCGTCTGCTGAGTCGTGCTCAGGTCGTTCCTCAAGGTCCGATAGGCAGGAAACTTATTCTCCGGGAGATAAATTGGGCCTTGAGGCTTGTACTGGTGGATCGACCCATCTAGGATCGATTTGACCGTATTGGTCAATGTGTTCACCAGGATCCCTGATTGGTTGACTAGCGCAGAGTGAACCGCGGAGTCAATCCTGTCTTGCAATGTCGGCGCCGCGGTATCCTCGGTCTTGACGGTGTGATCGTGTGCCGCCGCCGCCGTGCCAGCTTCATCTCCAGGACTCGGCATTATCACCTTAGACTTTTGAATCAAAGTGTCTTGCCGAGTCCTAGAATATGTCTGCAGGTACATATTCTGGAACTGCTCAACCAGCTTGTCCATCTCGGCTTTTTGTTCTGCGTTGAGCTGGTCGACGGTTACGGAGACGACGTTATCCTCGGAGATCTTGGCCTGCTTCGACATTTTGAATGTTCTTGTTGCTGTTGCAAAGCTTGCGTTCTTGAGGTCCCACTGGGTGTGCCAAAAGCGGGTTGGCGCAGAATTTTGACCCACCTTGCAACCAAACGGGTTCCGCGTTACCACGGCGGCCTGGGAGATCTGCTTAACTCCAGTGCAGGTCCAAATGGCTTGCCTAATCGTGTGCAGAGCGTGCCAGCTGATTTGATCTGCAATCAACAGGAAACAAGTAAACCATGTCAGAAAACAACGGCCGATCGGCCAATAGGCCGATGACACATTGTCATAGCCCAGCCGATAGGGCAAAGCTATATCGGCTTACTCATGATAAAGCAAGATTAAAGCATAGATCTTATCGGCCTTCAACAACATTTTGCTGTCGATTAATGGCATCAGCCTATAAGAACAATAAAGATAACTACACTAGCTAATACTCTAGTGCAAATCTACATGAACCAATCAACCAATAAAAACATATCAATCACAGATAAACCCTAGAGAATTATCCATAACAGATGCATTCCTATTAATCAATCCATTTAATGTAGATGACAAATACACATGAAAACATTATAATAAACACGTGTATCAGATAAAACTGGCTGAAACCCCAGTTATATCCTTAATTACAACCGAAAGCAGGCTTTGTGTTAGATCTCAAAATAGGACTAAGGTCGATAGCAACTCAAAGTGTAAATCGAAACTTAACACAAAGAAAATCAAGCCGTCGATTGCTTTTGGGGATGGTAGATGCATTGAACAATCTAATCAAGCATAATAATTAAACCGTCGTCGGCAATAAACCCTAAAACGAATAGATCGCCGGCGAAGCATAATTAAGACGCCTGTCAAGATTACTCAAAACATGATAGACGACGATCACATCATCGAGGCTTAACGTGCCTAAAGCGACACGCTAGCCCCGACGATGCCGATCGTCGGGAACGAGTTCTTACCTTCGCTCTGGGAAGGCAAGAACTCGTCAAGGTCAACCTCTCGCGAGGGTTGGCGATGCGCCGAAGTAGATTGAACTGGTTTGTTGTATTGGATTGTGAGAGAGTTTCTATGTACAAACTACCGGGATATTTATACCCGAGATTACAACAGGGTCCTTGTAGGACACGATCTTATCTCTAACAAACAACAAGTCTTTACGGCAGACTCTTGCCACAGATTAGATCTAAACCTACTTGATTTACAAGATACAATTGCCTAAAACCGAGCTTTATCTCTATTTGGCAACTTCCTTAAAGTTTATCTTGAGCCCAGACCAAGCCCACGCTGACTCTATCAACTTACAACCCGTATCGGCCAACAATCACATCGAATCCGTATCGGCCGATACGTCCTTTCTGGCAGCACCTCCCCAGTCCGATACGGTTACCGAGTCCGATACGAAGCCTGGTCCGACTCCAACTCAATCCTTCTTCTCTGCTTCGGTTTCCTCTTTCACTTCCAAGTCGATTACCAAAATCCGTCGTTAACAAATTTGCCTCGTCTGTTAGCCACCATTGCCCAAAGGAATAGTAATACTTACTTTGACATTGATATATTCCAATCATCCGATGATCCTACCAAGAGTGTGCTGCAAAGAGTTTTTTTCTCATTGGGTGCTTGTATCAATGCTTTTGTGCATTGTCGTCCTGTATTGTGCATAGATAGTACTTTTTTGACCGGTAAATACAAAGGTCAGATATTGACGACGATCAGAGCTGATGGGAACAATCAGGTGTTACCTATGGCTTTTGCATTTGTAGAGAGTGAGAACACTGAAAGCTGGTATTGGTTCCTGGAGAGAGTGTGTAGTGAAGTCGTGCATATGAGGCCCGATGTTTGCCATATACATGATCGTCATTGAAAGTGCATCTAGGCTCCTAATTTTTTTTGGTGATTAATGACAATTCGATTAGTGAGGACTAATGTATAAAATTGAGTTTAAGTGAAGGAACATTAGTCCGGATGTGTGGATAACTCGATGCAACACCCCTGTGAATGAAGATGTATGGAAAAACGGCAATGAAAATCTTGGGTAAATTGTAAATGTTAATTTACTTGCATTGATAGGAAAGCCGTACTATTAAGAGAGATGATGCATTGATCATGAAAAATGAGTTGAGTGCTCAAAAATTCATTTGAAAAAGTGGTTCTTATCTCATTTGGTATGTTTATTTGATTTTTGGAATTTTCAAAAATAATTTTTGGAATTTCCGAAAAAGTCTGAAAGCTGGAAGTCGGTACTGGTCATTTTCGGACATATCCGAAAATCACTTTCGGAATTTTTGAAAATGACCGGGAAGCTTGAAACCGTTCTGGACATTTTCGGAGTTGTCTGAAAATGATTTTCGAAATTTCCGAAAATTGAGATTTGGTTCTGGATCTTTTCAGAGTTGTCCGAAAACTATTTTCGGAATTTCCGAAAATGCTGTGCGATCAATCTTGGTTCTGGAAATTTTCGGAGTTGTTCGAAAATGATTTTCAAAATTTTCAAAAATTTCTGAGTGGCCCTTTTTTGTTCTGGACATTTTCGGACTAGTCCGAAATTGACTTTCGAAATTTCCGAAAAGTACAATTATTGCTCTCAACGGCCAGATCTGAGAAGGGGCTATAAATCCCCTCACCCTCTCCAAGCCCAAACTGCTGGTTGACTTGAATATTTTCATACCCTTGGCTTACTACTCTTGAGATTCACTTTTGAGCCTTGCTTGCTTGATTTACTTCTCCACCGGTCTTCGATTTGGATTTTCTGTGTGTGTGAGAGTTGTGGATTCGAGTTTGTGTGAGTGCTTGTGTTGATTTCGTGAGGATTTGTGAGCACTCATTTCACTTCCCAAGAGATCTTTGCATCATTTGTTACTCTTGGAAGTTGAGGACTCCTAGACAGTTAGGTGTCACTCTTGAGCCACCAATCTACTTGGGGTTGGCCGGGAGAAGTTTGTGAAGGTCGGATCTCACCTCCGAAAGGGAAGAGATACCACTAGTGAAAGGAGGAGTGCTTTGTGCAACCTCCTGAGGAAAGGATTTGCACAAGACCCGGCTCTTTGTGAGCTACTCAACGGAGACTAGAATCCCCTCAAGGATTCGAACTTCGGGAACATCTCACTGTGCAAGATCTTTGGTGAAACCTCTTTCTCCCTCCTCTAGCTTTACTTGTTTGTGCCGCTATAAGTTTAGTTGCTGTTTGTGCTAGTTTCTCTTTGTTGTAGGCAACTAGATCTAGCATTTTTTTACATTTGTGCTTTGTCGGTAATTTTTGGAATTTTCGAAAATCATTTTCAGAAATTCCAAAAAATCATTTTCGGAATTTCCGAAAAAGGTCTGCTTCCGCTTTTACTTAAATTTTAAATTAGCCTATTCACCCCCCCTCTAGGCCTGATTGACCCTTTCAATCATGCTGGCATGTTGCGGGCTATTGACTACTTGTAGAACGGCTGGGATGAGAAGGGACTTCCAGCTAGGTGGCCCGATCTTCGGAGTAGATGGTGCATGCGTCACATGGGTGCTAATTTCTACAAGCAATTCAAGAACAAGCATCTGATTGATCTTTTCAAGAGGCTTTGTACACAGAATCAAGAGAAGAAATTCAATGAGCTATGGAGAAGGTTAGATGAGTTGATAACGAAGCAAACAGACGAGCAATCTCGTCGGGCACAAGCCGAAGGTGACGAACTTGTAGTACCTCTAGGTCCACTACATGACAACCCACCCACAATGAGAAGGAGGTCGACATCATCTATCCGAAATTTCTCACATTGGATTGAGAATGAACCAAAGCAGAAGTGGCCTCTCTTGTTCGACACCGATGGTTCTCGGTATGGCATAATGACAACTGGGTAATGCGAGGAGTGCGAGGAGTACCATTGGTTGGAATTGTTGAATTTATCCTTCACTGCACACATACATACTTCAGGGATCAATACAAGAAAATTGGTCCCTCAATGATTGACAACAATATAATTTTTGGGATCGTAGTGACTAAGTACATGGAAGCTAAAATAGCTAAAGCCAAGAGGCATAGAGTTGTTCCTCAAGGCACCAAAGTTCATCGGTACGAAGTAATGTGTGTTGATAGGAACAGGCGTGGTATCTACTGCAAGCAAGCTGTGCAAGAATGTGTCTTGAAGGCAGATGGCGGATGTAGTTGCAGCTATATGAAGCCTAAGCTTCGACACCTCCCTTGCTCTCATGTACTTGCCGCAGCTGGTGATTGTGGCATACTCCCCGATGTGTACGTGTCACATTATTTCAGGAAAAAAGCAATCTTTCATACATGGAATGAGGAGATATATGGGTTCGGGATCTCAGGATCTTACACAACTTTGAGGCCCCAAGTTTTTTACATTCCAGATCCATACAAGTTAAGGGTGAAAAAGGACCGGCGTTAGACAAGACACATATGAATGACATGGATGAGTCCGAAGCAGGTGGTAGGACTCTATGTTGTAGCAAGTGTGATCAGCGTGGTCATACTTTCAAGAAATGCCCGAAGAATGTTGTAGGTCATAGCGTTGTGGATGTTGGTCCATCTGGAAAGGCAACGGATGGAAGGCGACCACCTGGGGAAGGAACAACAACAAGACGAGCATGTCCTAGGCATCCTCGTGCGCCTGGCGATGCGATGGTGTAATATTTGTTTGTGAACCATGAACTAGTTTGGTATTGTATTATGAACAAGTCAGTATTGTATCCTAATGTTGTCGTAGTAAGTAGCCATAGCCTGTAATTTCAATGAATGTCGTTGTAATCGTATTGTTTATGAACCATGAATTAGTCCGGTATTGTATTGCGAACAAGTTGGCATTGTATCCTGTCGTAGTAAGTAGTCGTAACATGTAATTTCAATCCATGTTGTTGTAGTCATATTGTTTGTGAAATTTTTATAACTTGTTTTATTAAAAATTTTTTATTCCTTTCACGCACGTATTGAAGTAATATTTATTTTTATTCTAATCATTATTTTGCATGCTGGTATGGCGGAGGACACACCTGAGCTCTTTGATCATGGCATCGATAGGAACCACCGGTTGTACCTTTCAGCAGTCCAAGGTGCACAGGTCGGCACCTTCCGTCCACGCACTTCACGACAGTTGCTGCATGTGGACCCGCGACACGTTCCATGCAACGCCTTTTTTCACTTTTTGTACGAACGTGGTACGCCGTGGACTTTGCTCTAGTTGTCATTACTACTGTTTCAACCGTACTTTCTGCAAGTTGCATGAGGCAGGCCTCCTACCGCTTTGTAGGCTGGTTGAGGTGGGGGCGGACGAGAAAGACCCAACGAAGCAGTGGGATGCAGACCGATCCCTTCTTGCTGCTCTGGTAGACTGCTGGAGGCCTGAGACGCGCACATACCATCTTCCATGTGGGGAGATGGCACCGACACTGCAGGACGTGTCGTACCTTTTCAAGCCACCTCTTGCAGGAGTAGCAGTTGGTCTCGTAGATGGTGGTGGTGAATGGAAGAAGGATATCACGGAGCGCTTCTCACACGTGATGCACCTTCCAGGTCTCCTAGCGCCCACTGGCCTCCACCCGTACACTACCACTGGGCCTAGCAAATCGTGGTTGCTTCAATTCATTGTAAGTTAATTGCACGAAGGGATTTATGTTACTATGTTGCAATCTATTCATGTGTACTAACATTTGGTTACTAATTGTAGGCTGACCAGCTCCACCCGGACGCCGATGACTACTCGGTCTGATGGGACCTAGAGGCGCACCTGCTTTGGTTGTTTGGCTGGGTGATGTTCACCAACACTGCAGGCCACGCTGTGGACATGGGGTTGATCCACTACGCACGGGTCATCGCGGATGTTGAGCCAGGTAGTGTGCCACAGTGGAGCTGGGGATCTGCAGTGCTAGCAGCCACTTATCGTGGTCTGTGTGACGTTTGCACGAAGACTAAGGCAAGAGCGATCATCGCTGGTTGCCCTCTGCTCCTTCAGCTTTGGGCAGCTGAGAGGTTTGCGATAGGTCAACCTGTGGTGGAACACGCACCCTACGGGACAGGTTGCAGCGCGGAGTGGCCAGAGGACAGCCCCACGATGGGGACGTAATGGTGTCGGCGTGAGGTAAGTAAAACCATTGCTGATTGCATTGTTCCTTCTCTTTATCGCTTGTTGATAATAACCCGTGACATGTGTACCATGTTTTTATGTCACAACGCCGTTATGCCCACGTGCAGGTGAGACAGGGGTACCTAGAGTTCGTATTCGAGTTCGACCGTCTCCAGCCCAATGACGCCGTCTAGGAGCCGTACACTAAGCAGGCCATCGCACAGAGAGCACCACTAGGACTTTCGTCCTTGTACACACGTGGCGCGGCCTACTGGCTCACGATGTTATCGTTGGTGTTTGAGATCTTCGTTGAGCCTCACTACTCACACCGTGTGATGACGCAGTTTGGCTTGAGGCAGGCTTTTCCCAGCGTCATGGAACTTATCGTCCTCCCTTAAGACCACTTGTGAGTACTAACTGCTTAAATTACAAATATGATGTTAATTCATTCATCGAGCTATCTAAGTATGCGTAACCAAACAGAATGACTCGTCAGGGACAGCAAGCCGACACACTGTGGGCACCACGCATACAACAGTACATGGACGACTGGTTGTTAGCTCCAAAGGAGATGATCCACAAGCTCTGGCCACACACAGAGGACAACTACCGTGACTACGTTCATTGGTACTTACCTCGCACTCGTGCCCGTGTGACCTTCACTCCAGCCGTGCCACAGCCGCACCTTTGCCGTTGTCACAGATGCGTACCCCACACACCGTGACCGAGACTACTTCCTCAGGGTAAATGGAACTCCTTTTCAATTCTTTCATTTTTTTTCTCAGATTGGTACTAACAGATTCACTTATGTCTCTAATAGGCTGATGCTGCACGAGCTGTCAATGCCAATATTAACTCGGTGGTAGTCAGGTTGGACGCTGGCTTACACTTGAGTGATGCTGAGTAGAGGTTGATGTTCGACCGGATGCAGTCCAAGATGCGTGTTGTCATGCGTGTCTTCTCCTATTGCAGTGTTGTGGACGTGGTACCTCTACCTGTTCCAGCAACACCACCGCCATGAGCCCCTACGGCCGGAGTTGTGCCACCTAGACCAGCAGCTTCTCATGGTAGTGCTCCTCCCAGAGGTAAGTTCCATAATGTCTGATTTGGTCTCGGTAACATTACTACGTTATAACAAAATACATGCCTTGCAGATCCCCCGTGCCTTCAGCCGCCTTTGTCGGAGTGATCTCTGCCGCACACTGAGCGTCGATCCCTCGTCCACACACATAGCCGGGGGTCCCTCTAGGTGAATATCATCACTGGTTTCTTTCGTTAATTGTAGTTGTTGTTATGAGTACTATTTACCTCGACGAACCTTATGTTCTTTCTCCAATAGGGTTTCAAGCGGGGATCTTTGGTGCAAGACCCTCTTCCTCGTAGGGCACACACGCAGGCAACGCTAGTCCTAGTGACCATTTCTACGACGACGACTTGGAGGACGAACCAGACCAGGAGATACTTGGCTCCTCACAGCTTGCAAGAGCTCCACCTGCCCAGACCCAAGAGCAGCCAGTAGCCACACCAATATCGGAGGGACGGGCAGGCCGTGCCGTACCACCGGACCGTCTAACGTACTCCCAGGGACATGTTAAGGCACAAGGTAGGAGGGACAGGAGTAAAAGGCCTCAGCAGTAGTGGTCCACTTCTTAGAATCTTGTACGCACTATTCTTTTGATTTATATTTCTGTGCACCTATACTACTTTTGCAGTGGTTTGTTCAGTAACCATGTCTCTACTCAATACTATTTCGTTCATGTCGTCAGTACGCTGCTGAAACCTTACAAACATTTAACCATAAGACAACAAACTTTCGGCGCATGACGATCGGTAAACCACTGTAGATGAACACAGTGCCAGTTCGAGTTGTCATGATCAACTTTCGACACTGCATTGTCAGGTAAAGTAAAGCCTACTCGCGTGGGTCCGTGCTGTCTCATGGCGTTCTGACAATCGACTCTCGTCGCAGCTAGTTCTACCACTGGTTGCTCCACTATATATACACGTACAGACAAGCCGAATACAAGCTCTCCATATTTTATTTCACATTTCATAGATCTACAGAGAATGGAAGGTCCATTTCTTGAGCATCTTAACTGGCGAAATGATCCTTTCGCTAGTCTGTTTCCACCGTGGTGTGAACGCCCGTTGTGCGCTTGCGGAAATCGGTGCATACTCTAGACATCCCTCATGGTAGAAATTCGGGGCAGAAGATTTTTCCAATGCCCAAACATTGATTAGATATGATTCATTTGTTTCAAGTGTATTAACTACACTCAATACATAAAACGCCAACTGGTTTCTACACAATCATAACATCGTTCGCAGACATACCGTACGATGTGCAACTTTATTGAGTGGGTAGATACAGAGAACCCACATAACAACGAAACACGCCTATATTCACGTAGTGAAACAAGATCGGACTACCTTAGGCGGAAGGATGAGCACGAACGACGAATTGCTACAGAAGCCTTAGAATGTCGTAAGTATCATTCTTTTTTCACTACCACCGACCACTACTTTCATGCAATTACCTATGCCATCTCTCCTAATAAAATTGTACAAACAGGAGGATGTAAGGAAATGTCAATTCGTAAAGTGGATAGATACAGTGAGAGTTACTTCCACCGGTCAAAGGATAACGCAACCTAAGACGACCACACAATTCATTCAGGCATGGATGGAGTACGGACGTCGGGTACAAATTGCTAGCTTAGACTGGAGAAGCAATCCCTTAAGTTTACTTGAATGGTCCGAGCGTCCAAAGTGTGGTTGTAGAGATCGCTGCCAGATGGCTACCTCTTTTGCAGAAGAAACATTTGGAAGGAGACATTTCCTTTGACCCAACGTAGACAACAACTTCGTTGTGTGTCGAAGCCTTACATTTCTACAATTTCGCTAACATTTCCATAATATTACTACCCTAACTGACTAAATGCATTTATTTCTCAGGCCAATCCAAAAAAGTGCGAATTCACTTTGTGGATCGACAATGCCAATCCAACATATCATGGCAAAAAAGTAACTGAGTCACAAGTAGAGTACCAGCGATTGAAGGAGCACGAACATGCAATACGCGTTGAACAACGTAGAAGGGGTTGGTAGATAAGCTCAGGCTCGATTCGTCGGAACTATGAAATTCGTATCATGTATCCATGGGACTTCTTAACTATCTTTTCATAATAACGCAAATTCTACTAGTGTGCTGGTGTATGCGTCACGAATTAAAAAATAATGGCATTGTATCGTTTCGATTTATAAAGTCTCTTTGTCGCCCCTATGCATTG
Organism: Oryza officinalis; assembly: GCA_008326285.1. Classification (NCBI taxonomy): domain Eukaryota; kingdom Viridiplantae; phylum Streptophyta; class Magnoliopsida; order Poales; family Poaceae; genus Oryza; species Oryza officinalis. Next base: position 45,758,495 of record BDMV01000001.1, on the reverse strand, counting down.
TCTTCCTTATAAATTAATTACATGCTTATATTTTTGTAAATTCTATCTTCAACTATGTACATGATTTAATCTACGCGGAATTGTACGTTGTTTCCCTAACTTAAATGTTTGAGGTAAAATACGTCCTCCTCGGGCTCTTACCCGAGTGAAAAATAAATTATTCAATTTGAAGTTCTTTCTATTTTGGTCTTTTTCAATACGATGAATTTATTTTCTTTTTTGCGAACACTCCAATATTCTCTCATTCCTTCTTATTTATATTGAATAGTAAAAATTGCCCTCTGGAAGAACGGCAAGAGAGACGCCTGCAAAAAGCCACCCCCGCCGCCTTTTCACAAGCGACCCCCTAAGGAAAAAATGCCATCTGGGAGGACGGCAAGGGAGCCGCTTGCAAAAACACCAGACTGCCCTCTCAGCCCTTTTGCAGATGCCCCCCACCCACAAAAAAGCCCTCTGGGAGGGCAGCAAGGGGGCCGCTTGCAAAAAAAAAACCCCTTCCTCGGCGGGCGGCCGTTTGACAGGGGCAATGACCGTCTACCATGTCAGAAAAATCGCGCTTATTTTTAAAAATCACCACCCTCTAATGGCGTTAGGCGACTAGTTTTGTAAAATTTTCAAGCGAAAAATTATTTTTGTAAATATTTTAATAAATAAAAAAAAAAATTCATGCTACCTGTATCTGGCTGGCCCATTCCTAAGCCCATATAAGGCCAGTTTGCTGGCCGGTGTTCTGTGCAGGTGTGCTAATCACACGTAGCCCACGGAAGGTCAAGAGATCCACATATTCCTTCCGGGCTTCCGGCCCCAGGAGCTCGACTACCCGGGGGACAACTTCCAGATCGCCCATGGGGGCGCGCGGGTGTCGCGACTCAAACCGGCGCTAAGCTACGTGTGCACCTAATCGAGCACTGTACGTTGCGCAACCGAGCTGTGGATCGGCAACTCGCAACGCCGCACCGGCCGCCGCCCGCCTGGAGAAAACGCCGCCTCGCGCTTGTCTGCGCGGTGACAGCGCCCCGGCTCTCTCGATCGCTTTCGGAGCACGACCGATCACGCATCACACGGCCGAACGGCACGATCCACCGCACCCGTCCCTGTAAAGATCGGTCCACGCGTCCGCCTCGCGCTGCCCTGCAGTCGGCCGGGGCCCGGGGCCGGAGCGGCGTTGCACGCTTGCGCTGTCATCAGATCGTTCGCGCGTTCGCGCGTGCGTCCGCCGGCCATCTGAAGGCGAAGGTGGTCGATGCGCTGCTAGGTAGCTGGCCAGCACGGCTTAGGTGGCTAATCTTTCATGCGAACTGTTACAAACTTACAACTATGTGTAAGGTCGTTTGGACCACCTTACAACTGTAGCTCGTTTAATTGGGTAGATAGGAGTATATACCATTATTGATTGGGCGATGCGATATAGTTATATATCGTTTCCGATGATCCGGTCATATGGCCTTGTGCCACGCATCATTGCTCACAGGTTCCTTTCGGTCCTTAACAATGGGTAGCGTGAGATTTTCTACACTAATTAGCATCAGGAAGTGCATACATTAAGGTATGTAGATACAGGGATGGTGATGATTGTAAAATAACTAGCAGCGCGGATCTGTATACCTGAACTTGTTTAATTTTGAACCTATTGGTCTCACCGAGCAAGAGAAATGTCATGTACACAGTAGTAATTGGAAAAAAAATAAGTACAAGTCAAAAAGCTGTGCTGCTGTTACAGTAAAAATTTGCATGCAGATGTGTTGTATGATGTGGGACATGGATCCCCTACGTACGTATCGAAGCTGCTAGCTAGCGCGTTACCTTAAATTCGTCAAAGATCGATGTCCCTGTTATTGCACCGCCCCAGCGGCCGGCCTCGATAGTTCGCTATTGCACATGTCCTGAAGAATCAAGATGCAGTGCTCCTGTTCTCTGACAGAAGATGGAAAAGAAAAACTCGACCCCCGTGTTTATTAGGAGAGGTCGGCAGAGGACGCGTGTTGCATATACACAAGAGAGACCAGCTAGCACATGAACCGGTAAATGATGCTCCATTCTCCTATCCAATAATGGTGATGGTTACTGGCACCGTACAACAGAGCATATGCATGTGTATACACTAGTACTGTAGTCTGTAGTAGTAGTAGGCAAGTGGCGGACAATGCAGAAGAAATTAGTGTGTGATAATAATTTAGACGTGTTCATCTTCTTCAGTGCGTCTCAACATTGAGCAGTTCGTCCGCATGATCACTGTAGAGCATCGTACAGGGTCAACAACTACTATCGGCAGTCCAAGACAATTACTGGGTTCCTACCAGAGAAGGAGAACTACTACTAGTCGAGAGGCCAACTGCGTGCATACAAGAAGTGGCATGGCGAGCAGGATGGTCAGATCCAACGTATTCGTACGTGCATTCCAGGCGCCGGCGCTGTACCGTACGTGCTCTCAGCGTCAACGCGAGATTACTAGCTAACGTGGATGTTGGCCCGTCAATTCGCGCATCTCGGGCATGGATACACCTCGATGCCGATAGATCGATCCATCATCCATCACTCACCAAGTCACGAACACCTACCCTGCACCAGGTTGGACAACGAACTTATGCTCGCTCGCTCTCCGCGTCCGCCAAACCGGTAGCGCAGGAGTGCGCGCCTCTGTGGGAATGCAGGACCGCGACGGCGTCGACTCGGAGCAGCCGCGCGTGCGTGAACAGCGACGGCTCTGGAGTTTAGCCGGTGCCGATCGATCGATCGATCCAGCCATCTGCCATCTGCTTGCGCGCGCGGGTGGTCAGGTGAGGCGAACTGATCGGGGGGTGGGTGCCATTATTGGGGTCTGACCTGCAGGCGAGGCGCGCGCCCGCGGCCGGGCGGGCAGGCCGGGGCGCGAGAGGGACGTGTCCTTGCAGGCTTTGCTGCCGCGCGCGACCCCGCGTGCACGCGCGGCCCATCTCGCCTAGCTCTCCCCGGGCGCGACCGGGGCAGGAAGCGCGCGGGGGCGTGGGGGAGGCAAGTCAGACGCACGCGTCCATGCCGATTAAATTGGGGCGCTCGTTCACACGCACACACCGTCGTCACTCGTCAGGCTGTACCGTGTGCTGCGCACGTCTCGCCCAGCCCGGCCCAGCTCAGCTGGGATAACTAACTAGACAAGATGATACGGTCGTGGGATGGACTCGACGGGCTTAACTAAACGATGGAGATTATTTGCAGTTTGCACGCTTTAGTTAGTTTGCGATATTGGACCACCATAAAACGTCTCTTCTAATTGGAGAGACTACATAACTAACGAAATAAATATCATATAGATACCAAATTTGATACTGGTTATAACGAAATAAATATTAGATAGGTATCAGATTTGATACTAGGGTACCAAACATGATATTCCGTAGATATCGAATCTAAAAGATACTAGACATGATACCCATAGGTATTATGCTGATGTCAACATGACACTATAGGTAATACTATATGTATCTCCGTTATCAGACATGATATCTCGTAAGTAACAGTTTTGATATTTAGATAGATAATTATGACTTCAGTTATTTTGTTAGATCAACGTATCGTTCCGTAGTATTTTTGCTTTTAATTTGTTTTGTTTTTCTATCAGATTCGTACGTCTCCGTTTGGTTGGCGAAACAGGCGCAATGATTGTAACTTGAGTGTCCGCGCAGCCAAGCTAGCTTCTCGGAGAACTGATGGGAAAACAATTACAATTGGTGCAAGTAGGTGATTGATGGTGAGCACAAGTATAGTTATATGGTACGAGTAGTATATGCTAGTAGTATACTAGTAGTATATAATTTTCCATCCATGTTGTATCCTCGTATAGACGCATGAAGCTTAGGTAAGCCACGTAGCTGCAGGGAATCAAGTGGCTCCTGAAACATTTGCAACCACGAATAACAAACTCCGGAGGCGATATCTCCCAGATTGGTCACCGCGAAGCTCTTCCTTCTCCGAACTTTTCTCCCCACAAACAATTCCATGTTGCAAGATCCTGGGCGAGGAAACGACAAGCTCGTGTAACAAACCTTATTTTGTCGCGAGACGAACAAGAAACGACCCCTAATTAATTAAGTGATTAGTGTAAACACGCGAAGATCTCACCAAACAACCACCCCCTCCTCGCCTATGGGCGATGAATATTGGCCAAAAAGTGCACCACGAGGTTTGGTAAACGCGAGAAATATGGAGGAGGAATTAGGAAAACAAATCAAGCGATCGTACGACATTACATCGATGGTTTAGTATAATATGAGGCTCAAGTACAGTCTTAGTCTTAGGTGAGCTAATGATCGATCGATGTGTATCTTCATGTCCACATTGTTCATTGCATACAGCCATACATGCAAGTATGTATATATCTCTATACTAATGTCCCTCTTGCACTGTTGCTCGCAGTTGACAGATCACTACCATTCTACCAAGACGGGATCGGTCAGAGACTTGTGTTTTTAGCTCTCTCTCTCCCTCTCTCTCTCTCGTCTGGCTGCTGCTGCGGCTGCACGGCATGCGCGCTTTAAATATTTTTGTGCGTACACTTGTCGCGCGTGGATTTTGTCTGTCACTAACTACAACTTCTGCAGAAAGATTGGTGGTCAGGGATGACCAGCGTGAACTACTAATACAACATCCGTGACAAAAGATTAGATAGCTCCAATAAATCGTACCGATCTGATCGAATCCGGTAGGCACGATCGAGAGTACGACCGTGCCGTCGCTGTCGATCGAGAGACGACGTCGATCGGTTGATTGCGCCGATATATCGATCGATCTCGGATGACGGAGGCACGCGCGCGCGCGGGCGCTGCACAGCTTGCGATTGGCCGGCCGCGTGTGTTCATCACCCGGTTGCTCGATCGATCACGAGCGCGCGTTGCCTAACAGAGTTCTTGACCAATTGGTCATGGCGATCGCGTGCAGGCACCGATATATCGATGAATCTGGCCAGGGAGAAGCATGCAATTAACCAACCGGCGGCTGCATGCTCGGAATTAAACACGGGAAATCGATCGGATCTTTGGGGAGTTGTTAGGGAAATGACATTCAATGGAGGATAATAAAAGTTCTGGTTGTGTCGTGCCATCTTAAGTTAGTTTTCTTCCATTACTTTTTATTGCACGGAAAACACCGGCCGCTAGAAACTCACGATACACAACCAGCATAGTTGACCCAATTAAAACAGGCTCAAAGAGATGGAGTCCAAAAAAATAAAAATAAATTTGTAAGAAATGCCATTGAGAAACACCACATTTCACATTTTGCAACTACAGTCTAAATATACCATCGTACAAGTCAATTTGGTCTAGAAATATCATCGCCGTCAAGTTTTCATCCACTTCTCTCTGTTAAAATGTGATGGGTTAATGGAGTGGGAATGGATGAAACCCTAATGGCGATGGCATTTTTAGGACAATTGGCTCGTAAATGGTATTTTGTATAAGTGTAATAAGTTGTGTTCGTCGATGATATTTCTCTAAATAAGTCTCTTGTCAATGAGATTTGTTAGATTTTCTCAAAAAACAAATTAATATGTGAATTAACATCGATAAATTTGTCTATTGAAAGAGCATAACATGTGTAATTAAGTGTACAAGTCGTCAATGCAACTTTAGATTGTATAATGTCAGTGTTATAAATAAGACATACCCAATGATTTTGGATTGAATTTGACGGGGTTCACCATATACCAAGTCTTATACGGAATCATGTCTCATATACCAAAGATGTTTCGGATAAAGAAGGAGAATCAGAGTTCAAGTTGAAAATTACAAGGACTACTTGGATCGTATCCATAATTGTCTCTCTAGTTCTACTTGGATAAGAAGACATCTGTGGGTATAAATACAAAATCTCTAGGAGAAGAGGGGATAGACCAATATATACCGTCAGATACCAACATTACAGACAAGCCTAGACAGGCCTAATCTAGAGCCACAGAGGCTGACAAAAGGAGTCTAGCGCTATCTCTGATCTCTCCAAGTTTATATTCGAGGAAGAAGACTACCTTGTCGTCGAATACGTGTGGAGATCCATGCCGCCAAGTCGACGACGACTAGATAGGTTATCCCAAATACTGTAATTGTGTGATTCTGGTATATAAGAGTAACACTGGCTTCAGCCAACAGGAGTAGGACTATTACCTGTCAGTTAAGGGGCCTGACCCTGTATAAAAATCCATGTCTCCCGTCTCTTTTACCTCAATCTCGCATATACCTTGGTTCCAACCATCCTCATACTCTACAAATACTGTAGTCGCGATCTACTCTGTCGACATTGGCGCGTCAGGTAGGAGGATTTTGGTGCTAAAAGGTTTCGATGAGATGGGTTTCAAGAGATGGATTCTTTGACAACAAACTACTCGACGACTTTGGCTTTAGGGAGATACAACCCGACCGAAGTGCGTTCTCCGATGGATCGGGACCCTCGTCATCTCAGGCTTTGTCAAGTCATCGCCGCTGTGAATTTTTCGACGAGGGATACTTCAACGATTTTGGCCCAGGGAGATTTGACCCGACCAAAGTACGCTCCCCAACCAAATCGGAATCATCGCCGCTAACAATTCGATCTATAAAAATGAACCAAGCTTCACCCGGCTGTTCCTGGGCTGCCTGCCCAGGCCCATCTTGCCCGTCTTCGTGCTCCTGCTCCTGGGCCATGCAACTCGGCCCGGTCCACTCAGCCACGCGCGGTCACGTGTGCCGCACGTGCCGCACGGTAGAGTTGCGTCACCGCCTGCGTCTTCTTCTCTCTTGCGCGCGCACGCATGCTGCCGCCGCCGATGCCATTTCAACCCCTTCGTTTCGGTTTCCTTCTCCCTCTCCATTGTGCAAGCGCCCAAAACCATTGCGCCGTCGTCTCGCCGTCGTCCATCGTCCGTTGAGCGCGCCAGAGGAGCCGATGCGTGGAGGGACACATGACGAGGACTCCGGGCACCCGCTTCTTCCTCTTCCTTGGCCCGAGGCCTAAACGATTACACTTTGCGCTGCCGGCCTCTCTTCACGGCGCCTCTCCTAGTCGTAGTACCTCCCTCCGTTTCCCCTTCATCCATCTCTTTCTTAGGTAGCTAGCTAGCTCGCCGCCGTGTGCCCTTGTGCGTAGACGTCACGTTAGCCTCGTTACAGCTCGCCAAAGCTCGCCGCCTCGCCATTGGCTCCGAGTCGGGCAATGTTTCCCGTCGCCGTCACGTTTAGTGCCGCCCGTGCCCACTCATCGCGCGGAATGGCCTCGTGGACCTGCGTAGAAGCTCCCGTCCCAGCGAATCAAGTCCTCGTCGCTCCGGCGAGGAACCCCTCTTTGCTCTCCGGTGGTAGCCGCCGCCGTGATTCATCGCCGCCGATAGCTCTTCGGCGAATCTGAGTCGTTGGCTCGTCTCCTCTCGCGCCACCCGTCGCTCTGGTGTGTTCTTCGTTCGTTGAAACGTCATGTGCCATCCCGGAGAAGGCTGTTGTCGCCCGGCGTCGAATGCCGCTCTAGTTCTTCTTCCACCTCTCATCGTCCGACGTGGCGCCACGTCAGCACCACGTGAGCGCCAGCACGCCGCATCTCCCTCTTTTCCGTGCGCGTGGTCCATGGAGAGCCGAAAGGCTGCATATGGGCCCACGGCACACGAGTCTACCCGGTGCACCTAAGCCGAACCGTGTCCACCAAACCCTAGCGCTGTGTCCCACGTGCGCTCGGTCCACGTGAACCTCGTCGCTGACAGGTGGGCCCCGCTCGGGACCCCGCGCGGTGGACCACCGTCCAACGGCCTACTCCGCATGCGCCCCCATGGGGCGCGACCCTGCTTGGCCCGTTTGGCCTTTCCCATTCTCGCAGCCATGTAGCCCATGGGCCGTGTCTCGCCCGCCGGCTCGTTCGCCCGCGTGCACGCGTCCATTTGGCTGTGGGCTGACTTCGCTCGCTCGATAGCCCGCTTCGCTCAGCAGCGCCCGTGATTCGCTTGGGCCGCATCTCGCGCCCATTCAAGGAGTCTAAAAGACATCCCTCTTCCTTTTTCTTTTCCAAGAATTTTTTAATCCTTTTTTCGTTTAGACAGAAAATCAATAAATCTTAAAAAATTCATAACTCCTCAACAATTCGTCTGATTGACCCCGTTCAACTTCCAAAATTCCTCAAAACTCGAGATCTACCCAATGGCACACTTAGTGGTCATTATAGGGTCTTTTCTTTGGCTGTTTTGTTGAGTTGTCTCATTCCGCGTGTAGCTTCGAAGCCCGAGGAGTCCCAGTATGCAGAGTTCAAGGAAGAAGCTCAAGATCTCGTGCAAAGCAAGTCACCTTTTATCAACTGAGCCCATAATTTCAAATTAAGTAATTCATTTACAAAACATGCGTCCCTAGGTTACACTTACAATGTTGGCCGCGGTTTGCAATATAGCTGACAGGCCTTACCTATAATTGCTGCATTTGACTCTCTTGATAATTGAATTACCCGTAACTCCCTTGTCGCCTGTTATGTTAGGTCTCGATATTCGCGCCTTCGGGCATGAGTACTGATGGCCCTCCTCAAATTTAAAATTATCAACTGGGTAAAACTTAGGTTTAAAAAATCCTCGAAAAACCTGACACCTGGGTCGGTGCCTTGAAAATAAAATGAGTTTTCAAAACTCACGATGCAGGAGACGTACTGGTGGTATGGTTTTGCCGTTCTCGCCCTTAAGGACCAATCCCTTCAGAATTTCATCCAAACATAACAAGCGCGACCACATGGGTGAAGTGGGATATCCTTGGTTGAGTAATTAGCTAGGCCAGGAAAATCTTGATGCCAAGGAACAAGTGGATTCGTCGGGGTGGTGTCGGGGAGGACCCTTGGGCTTCCTGGCACAGTATGGTCTGGGACCTAAGCTGGTGTTGGTCTATGGGACCCCTCCTGTTGGCATAAGGTGACCTGAGTCAGCTTTCAAAATGCCTTGTCGTGAAAGCCTCAAAGTCACCAAACGTGGTTGCGCTGCATGGGTTGGGTGACCCCGGTTAGTAACGTCGTGTGGGTAAAATGTACCCCTTTGCAGAGGTTAACAAACTATTAGAACAGCCGTGCCCATGGTTATGGGTGAATGTGAGGTGATTCCTTAGCGTAGTTTTATTTGATTACTGCTTTGTGAACTGCTGTTAGTGTAAGGGAAACCTTTCAATGGCTTGACTTGTGGCTGTCGAAAACAGCCAGACTTGGGAAGTCCTCGTATTTGTTGGCAGGGAGCCACTCAAGCAGATGAATTCAATGAATACATTTCACATCCAGCCGGATGGGATGCACTCTCTCATCTGCGTCATTGAGAAACACTCACTTACTTGATTGTTTTAAATTAAAACTGAATGAGAAAATAACCAACTTTCCTTCGAAACTTGCATTAACCACTTAATTCTCATAGCTTGCTGAGTACTCTCGTACTCACACTTGCTCTATATAAATAACCCCCCAGTTCTCCAAAAAGAGGAGATGGACCCAACTGATGAGGAGTTCTTTTAGGATCAAGTAGGCTTTGAGTTGTAGTAGGGTTTTGGCTTAGTTCCCAAGTCATGCTTGTGGATTTGGGCTAGTCTCCGCTTTCACCTTTTTTAATGCAGTTGCGAACTCGAGGCCTGTCCGCAATTCCAATGATGGTTGTATCTCTACTCATAATAATGAGACTTCTGTGGCTGTGATATTCTATCTTCTTGTTGTACCAGCACTGTTTTTCTGAGACTGGTACAATTTCACAGGTTAATTTGGATCGTCTTCCTCTGGTTTCTGCTCGGGGCTAGTTTGGGATGTGACATGTACTCGTGGGTGTGAGTATGAAATGTGTGTGTGCGCGTCTTTTGTGTAATTAAATCAAATACGTTAATGTGGGGCATCATGTAGTAAATAAATAATTTGCACGATCAACTTTATCCACTTAACTACTTGTAATTTGTATTAAAGAGAGCATATATTGTAATAACTAATTAATTTCCTAACTGTATTTTAAAACATAGATTCCCAATGGTCAATTTCAAGACAGAGGAGAACAGTCAGAATCTCATATAGCAATGACTTAGAGAAAAAAAACGCGTAATTAAGTTACATTGTCATCCTGTCCCGATCGATCATCTCAATTGCCAGCCGCAACATTTATCCATCAGAGTACAAAAAAACAGATCAACATCTTGCACAGGACTGTCTCTACAGTACCGGGCCGTTGCTTTTAGACACAGAAATTAAATATGTAAACTCATGCTAAACTGGACTATAACACCAAACATACAACAAACACTATTAATTGTCTAATTTGATTATTCCGCAAACAAAAAAAGTCAATGTTGATGGTACACATGCTTAATTATTAAAAACAAACAAACAAAAATATGCTCTAAAAGACATGAACAGTTGAACCAGATATATAAGCATCCAATCTTGTTAAAGGACTATCTTGTTCTACTTAAAAAACATTTATGAGGTAATTAACTTAGGGTCTTATATCATAAGTTAGAGAATATTGCATCTAGATCAGTGATAACCCACCTGAAGCTAATGATATAGCGGTGTTTAATCACAGAGCTAATGATATGCGAGAGGTCCCCATATCTCTCTGGTTTGAGACTTTTAGCTAGCTAGAATCTGACATTTAATTACAGTATGGTCGATGTATACACAAATAACAACTAGAGTTCGTACGTACTTCGTAGCATGCCAGAAGTAGACGCTGCTGCCGACATGGATGGTTGTTTTCGCCAAATTATTGTCCTGTCGATCGGCATAGCACGTTATTCGATCGATCTGTGGAAAGGAACATGTATATATCGATCGATATGATCATATTGATCGGGTACACATGCAGCTGGCTAGCAGCTTTCAGTTTCGCACTTCACGCATTACACTTACACGAGCCATTGCAGTTTTCTCCGGGAGCGACCATCGTAAAAAGTACTCTAATTTAAATACTAAGTCGTCTTATGTCGAGAGAACGAGAGTGATGCGAGTGGATGGATCGATATAGATCATTTTGACTTAACAACACACACGGATCATATCAGAGGCAAAAGCATCATAGGCCAGGATACGTATGTGGATTATTTATTAGACGGATGTGAAAGATAACGGGGTTTATCTCAAAACCGGGAGATGCAGATAAATGCCTTGGCGTTTTCTAGGGCGCTATGTAATTTATGCGCCAAGTAGAGATACACTAGATCAGAGTTTTTACTGCTAATATAATGCTAACAATAAATAGGTACCAGAGCTAGGATCTTTTGTTTAAAATATATAATGATTGGCTTTCGGAGATAACGTTTAAATATTCTTATTACTGAAGAAACATTCAAGTATAATTTATTTTGTGTAAATTATTTTATCATAAATATATTTTAAGTAAGATAATATTTTTGTATATTTACAATATTTTTTTAGTAAAACAAATAATCAAACATCACGGTTAAAGTAAATAATGTCATATATTTAAAAATAGAAGAGAATATTTTTTTATTATTTTTTTGGCAGCTGGGAGATCGACGGTAGGCGTGACATAGTTGTGCAATATTAATACTCTATATGCAATGTGCAACGACCTCGATGGCCACTTGCAGATGCAAAATTGGCCTCGACGTTAGAGAGAAAGAGATCAGGGAGATATATATGCGCGCCACTTGCAGAGAAGCAAAATGGAGAACCAGGAGAAGTCGACGGATAACTTGAGTGGTTGGACCTACGTTTAGTCAGTTGCGATTAATTTTAATTTGTACGGGAACAAAACTGCAAGTACGATATGCACACGTCGACGTTATTCAGGAGGCAAATACTGTTTAGCTTGATGAATGAAAGTTTTGGGAATGATTAATTCTATTCCATGACAATGTGCATGTATACATATGGAGGCCAGGGTGGCTCATAGGCGTAACCGCACAGGCGTACATGCTTCAAATCAAGGGCTGCCTATTATAATTACATATCCTATAATTACAATAGGCTAACACTCCCCCGTAGTCTAATCGAGAGCATCACGAACATTCAGGCTGGACCGAAACTCCTGAAATAGTGAGGTAGGAAGGCACTTGATAAAGACGTCGGCATACTGTGATGTCGTAGAAACATGAAGAACCTGAACGTGACCGAGGGCAACCTTCTCTCGAACAAAATGGAGATCAATCTCAACATGCTTCGTCCGCTGATGCTGCACTGGATTGCTAGAGAGGTATACAACATTGATGTTGTCACAGTAGACCGGGGTGGCACGGCGAGGTGGGTGGCGAAGCTCAAGAAGCAGCTAACGCAGTCAAGTAGCTTCAGCAACACCATTCGCCACAGCACGATATTCAGCTGTGGCGCTGGCTACCGCCTTTCAGGGCGTTAGCCTTGTAATTTTTTCGTACTCTATTCAATGAATTATCACACCGTTTGGTGTTGATCATTAAAAAAATATATGAGGTTATTAATTTGAAGCTATAGCTTAATCTGTAAAATGTTTTCTACATATTAATTATGTACAAAAATTAATAATAGATAAAAAAGGATATATATTGTTGCACATGCATTTTTGCTGTTAGAAACTTACTTATCTAATTACTTTGCCATTATACTAGGAAGAAAATAGCGAAAAGCACAGGCAAGTAGGCCATTCAGTATGCATGTGTGGCACACGGAATTCTTCAAACATTAATTCTATATACAAATTGCGTGCGATCCATAGATTAGTCCGTCGATTAGACATTTCATCGTATCAGCTAGCTAGCTTTAATTTATAATGTTTATCTTACTACCTGTTGAACGCGCCAATTAATATGCATTATCCAGCTTCCTTAATAAATAAACAACTCCATACGGGTTTTAATCCACTATTTTTTAAAAAAAACTCCCTACGGTGGTGGATGCTACAACCTGGTGAAGTATTATTCTGTATTCTTCATGCAGGTATGTTTTAATATTATTCGTAATCCCTAGCTAGCTCTGCACAATTATTTACTCTAAGAAAGCTCCTCTTTAATTTTTGACAAAAAAAATCCACCATTGGTTAGATGAATTGTGTTGTCGTGCATTAATATATCGTAATGAAAATTCGTGTTAAATAAAAAAAATGCAGATCAACCTACTGTTTCGTTTTAGTTTTTTTAAAAAATAACAAATCTAAAATTCAGAATTAATACATATAAATAAAAGACCTACCCATTCTAGACTCTCAATTAGTATTTTATTAATTTAATTCTAAAAGTGGATGTCAATAACTAATAATAACTGACCCGCACTCTTTAAATCTATGTTTTTAAAAATAAAAAAGTAACCATTATATTTAACCTACAATCAAAATTTAAGTATTCATAATAACACTGATAATAGTGCGTGGGACACAATCATTTGGCAGCTAGTATGCATGCTAATGCACTGTACCAGTGAAATGTAGCTGGCTAGCAAGCTAAACAGTATTTGCCTCCTGAATAACGTCTACGTGTGAAAGTTTTGGGAATGATTAATTCTATTCCATGACAATGTGCATGTATACATATGGAGGCCAGGGTGGCTCACAGGCGCAACCGCACAGGCGTACATGCCTCAAATCAAGGGTTGCCTATTATAATTACATATCCTATAATTACAATAGGCTAACACTCCCCCGCAGTCTAATCGGGAGCATCGCTAACATTCAGGCTGGACCAAAACTCCTGAAATAGTGAGGTAGGAAGGCCCTTGGTAAAGACGTCGGCGTACTGTGATGTTGTAGGAACATGAAGAACCCGAACGTGACCAAGGACAACCTTCTCTCGAACAAAATGGAGATCAATCTCAACATGCTTCGTCCGCTGATGCTGCACTGGATTGCTGGAGAGATATACAGCACTGATGTTGTCACAGTAGACCAGGGTGGCACGGCGAGGTGGGTGGCGAAGCTCAAGAAGCAGCTGACGCCGCCAAGTAGCTTCAGCAACACCATTCGCCACAGCACGATATTCAGCTTCGGCGCTGGATCTGGAGACAGTGTGCTGACGCTTGGAGGACCAGGACACAAAGTTGTCCCCGAGGAACACTGCATAGCCTGAGGTCGACCGACGAGTGTCGGGACATCCAGCCCAGTCGGCATCCGTGTACACAACAAGCTCTGCAGGTGAAGATCGGCGCATGGTCAATCCAAGAGACAGTGTCCCCTGCAAGTAGGGCAGGATCCGCTTGAGAGCAGCCAGGTGCGGCTCCCAAGGATCATGCATATAGAGGCATATCTGCTGAACTGCAAAAGCAATATCTGGACGGGTGAAAGTCAAATACTGCAGAGCGCCAGCAAGACTGCGGTACTATGTGGAGTCAGCAACGGGAGGTCCATCAGCAGATAATTTGGAGTGGAGATCCACAGGCGTGCTGCAAGGCTTGCACGCACTCATCCCGGCGCGCTCCAAAATATCTTGAGTGTACTGCCGTTGAGAGAGGAACAGACCATCTGCAGAGTGTTTCACAGAGATCCCTAGAAAATGATGTAGCTGGCCCATGTCTGTCATTGCAAATTCACGCTGGAGTGCTGCGATGAGATGCTTCGAAAACCGGCAGAGGAGGCGGTGAGAACAATATCATCCACATACAGCAACAAATAAGTCGTGTCTAGTCCGCGGCGATATATGAAGAGCGAAGTATCAGACTTTGTTTCAACAAATCTGAGTGACACCAAGTGAGAGGCGAACCTGTGATGCCAAGCACGGGGAGCCTGTTTTAAACCATATAAGGACTTGTTGAGCCGATAAACATAATCTGAGTGAGAGGAATCCACAAAACCAGATGGCTGCACACAGTACACTGTCTCAATAAGAGTGCCATGCAAAAATGCATTCTTCACATCCAGCTGATGAATGGGCCAATTCTGAGATAATGCCAGGGAGAGAACAACACGAACTGTCACAGGCTTGACAACAGGACTGAAAGTCTCATCACAATCGACACCAAGCCGCTGTGTGAAACCCCGAAGGACCCAACGTGCCTTGTAGCGATCAAGAGACCCATCTGCGAGCAATTTGTGTCGATATATCCACTTGCCAGTCACAACATTGACGCCAGGAGGGCGTGGCACAAGACTCCAGGTGTCGTTGGCGAGGAGAGCATCATACTCAGCCTGCATAGCAGCGCGCCAATTGGGGTCTGACAGTGCATCACGAACAGAGCGTGGGAGAGGCGACATGGGCACAACGTGGAGGTTGAGGCGATCCATAGGCTGTGCGTGCCACCCTTGCCTCGTGTGCGCATCGAGTGCGCATTGGTGACCGGAGGGATGGCGATCAGTCGAGTGTCAGCTGTACGGTCGGTGCCGCTGGCAACAGCCTGGGCGCGAGCACCAGGGGTAGCAGTACCGGCAGTACTCGTGGGCGCCGTGGGGATGGTGCTGCTGGCAGCGGCCTGTGCGGGGTGCACAGGGGCAGCAGCGCCAGTCGACGCGAACGGCAGCGTGAAGGTGGCGCCATGGGTAGCAGGGCTGGACCCAGGGGACCGTGGTCCTGTGCCAGGATTGGGCGGCACAGGGGCGGCCTCAGGCACAGGCTGTGGCGCCGAGGGATCTGCGGTACCTGCACGCACAAAACGAGCTCCAGGAACTGAAGCGGTAAGATCATGATCATCAACGAGAAAATCCAGGGCAGAGGGAGCCATGGGTATGGTAGACATGTTAGAGAAAGGAAAAAAAAGATTCATCAAAGACGACATGTCTAGAAATGAGAATGCGATTCGACTGAAGCTCGAGACACCTATAGCCTTTGTGTTCTGAGGAGTTACTGAGGAAAATGCATAAGGAGGAGCGGGGAGCAAGTTTGTGGGGCGCGGTGGAGGACATGTTAGGATAGCAAGCGCACCCAAAAACTTTGAGATGATCATAAGAGGGCTGGGTAGAAAAGAGGGCATTGTAGTTTTAGTGGGGAGGTGGTTCACAAGATATGTGGCAGTGTGAAGGGCCTCAACCTAGTAAGCTGGAGGGAGACTCGCCTGAAACAAAAGGGAACGTAGAGTGTTATTGATGGTACGAAGGGTACGCTCTGCTTTACCATTTTGTTGGGAGGTGTATGGACATGACATGCGGAGGGCAACACCGTGGGAGAGGAAGAACGTGCGGGCCTGGGAATTGTCAAATTCACGGCCATTGTCACACTGAACGCTCTTGATGGTGGTGCCAAACTGCGTGCAAACATAAACGAAAAAGTTAGAAAGAGTGGAAAATGTCTCGGATTTGAGGTGAAGCGGAAAAGTCCAAATGTAGTGAGAACAGTCATCAAGAATAACAAGATAATATGTGTATCCCAACGCACTAACAAGTGGAGATGTCCATAAATCACAGTGTATTAAATCAAAATTATGAGTAGCTTGAGAGCTAGATGAACTGAAGGGTAAACGGACATGACGGCCAAGTTGGCATGCATGACAGATATGATCGATATCATCTTTATTACAACAAATAACACTGGAGCTAATAAGTTTGGACAAAGCTTCACGCCTAAGGTGACCGAGATGGCGATGCCAAAGGGAGGTGGGTGTTGCGATGAGCACGGAGGTGCTGGTGGAAGGTGCATAGAACGGGTAGAGGTCAACGGAGCTATTGCACCTGGCGATCATGTTCCTGGTTTACAAATCCTTCACAGAAAGACCAAATGGATCAAACTCAATGGAACAATTATTGTCAGTGGTAAAACGACGAATGGAAATGAGGTTCTTAATAATGTTGGGTGACACCAGGACATTAGTAAGAGCAAGGTTACGCTGTGGTAAAGAAAAAACATGTGATCTAGTGGCTGTGACAGGAAGCAAAGCACCATTTCCCATAATGATAGACGAAGGAGTAAAAGAAGAGGGCGGGAAATGGTGGAGAGTATACCAGCATCCGAGGTCACGTGCGAACTGACACCTGAATCAGCATACCACTCAGAAGTCGAGGCCGGCGAGTTTAGCGTCATGGTGTTGAAGGAGTGCGCCAGGGCGTCCTGGTGCCAAGACCCGCCGTGAGTGGGGTTCCAGGGCGCTGCCTGGTACGCTGGTGAGGGCACCTGGAACACCAGCGGTGTAGCCCCCCCCATAGTACGTGACGTACGGGGGCGGTGGGGCGCCGTATGCGCCTCCATAGGCACCAGGAGGAGCACTGAAACTGCCATAGTGCGGGGCTGCGTGGAACGCAGGCTGTGGCGGCGAAGGGCATCCCGACTGATCGTACGGCCACATGCGCACGGTGCCAGCCCAGGGATGGGCGAACGACGGGTACACGCCCGTGTTGGGAGGGGCGCTGCCCTGTCCAGCAGGGGGGGCGCACCAGTAGAGGGCGCTGGAGGGGCGCCACCAGCAGGTCCGTCGCGGCCATCGTGGCCATGACGACGGCCAGTGCGCTAGCCATCGGTCGGTGCAGCGGGGCGTGGCGCTCCCGGACGTGGAGGAGCGGGCGCGCCAGGGGCCGCTGGACGCGGCAGCGCAGCGACGAGGGCGGCCGGTGGGGACGGAGGACGAGCGTCGATCTCCATCTCCTCCAACAGGAGGTGAGTACGGGCTTCAGCGAACGTCGGGAACGGCCTGTGCATCTTGAGGATGGACACCATGTGGCGAAACTTGCCACTGAGGCCGCGGAGGAGCGTGAGTACCATTTGTCGATCGTCGATGGGGTCGCCGAATTTGGCGAGGGAGGCAGCCATGGACTCAAGGCGGCGGCAGTAGTTGGTGATGCTCGGGGCCTCCTGGCGGAAGGTACGAAACTGCATCTCAAGGAGAAGGGCACGCGACTCCTTCTGTCCGAGGAATTCATCCTCGAGGTAGCACCACGCGTTGCAGGCGGGACCTTGCCGCATCATCAGCGACTGCTGCAGGTCGCTCGAGACGGTGCCGTATATCCACGTGAGGACGCAGCAGTCTGCCTGGATCCACGCCGGGCAGGCGGGGAACACCTCATCCTCGAGGACGTGGCCGGTGAGGGCATACTTGCCGAGGACGGTGAGGAACATGCCGCGCCACTTGATGTAGGTGTCCGTGGCCTTGTCGAGGACGATGGGGATGAGGGCCTTGACATTGACGACGGCGGTGGCTTGAGCCCAGAGGGCCTCGTACGCCTTCTCGTACTCGTCCAGGGCAGCTGCACGGAGGCGCACTTCCTCGTCCCGGCGTGCTACGTCGGCGTGGGTAGCAGCCTCGACGGCCTCCTTGTCCTTGGCTGCCTGGGCAGCGGTGGCGCCCAGTGGTGATCATCAACGACGGGGCGGGCGATCGGGAGGCAGGGATCAGCGGCCGCACCCGGCGACGGAGCAGCACGGGGTGGGCGATCAGGAGACCGGCGGCCACACTCGGCGATCCAGGATGGAGCAGTGCGAGGTGTGGGCGATCAGAAGCAAGCGCCGACGATGGGATCGTCGCGGCGCGCCCGGCGTAGGAGGCAGGCATGGGGCGACGATCGGATCGGCGGCGGCGCTGGGTTTGCGGAAGAGTAGCGGTCGTAACGCTAGCTGATACCATGAAAGTTTTGGGAATGATTAATTGTATTCTATGACAATGTGCATGTATACAAATGGAGGCCAGGGTGGCTCACAGGCGCAACCGCACAGGCATACATGCCTCAAATCAAGGGCTGCCTATTATAATTACATATCCTATAATTACAATAGGCTAACAACTGGGCTGGATGTCGCGACACTCGTCGGTCGACCTCAGGCTATGCAGTGTTCCTCGGGGACAACTTGGTGTCCTGGTCCTCCAAGCGTTAGC
Source organism: Oryza officinalis (assembly GCA_008326285.1). Classification (NCBI taxonomy): domain Eukaryota; kingdom Viridiplantae; phylum Streptophyta; class Magnoliopsida; order Poales; family Poaceae; genus Oryza; species Oryza officinalis. Next base: position 45,739,859 of record BDMV01000001.1, on the reverse strand, counting down.
ACACTGTCTCCAGATCCAGCGTCGAAGCTGAATATCGTGCTGTGGCGAATGGTGTTGCTGAAGCTACTTGGCTGCGTCAGCTGCTTCTTGAGCTTCGCCACCCACCTCGCCGTGCCACCCTGGTCTACTGTGACAACATCAGTGCTGTATATCTCTCCAGCAATCCAGTGCAGCATTAGCGGACGAAGCATGTTGAGATTGATCTCCATTTTGTTCGAGAGAAGGTTGTCCTCGGTCACGTTCGGGTTCTTCATGTTCCTACGACATCACAGTACGCCGACGTCTTTACCAAGGGCCTTCCTACCTCACTATTTCAGGAGTTTTGGTCCAGCCTGAATGTTAGCGATGCTCCCGATTAGACTGCGGGGGAGTGTTAGCCTATTGTAATTATAGGATATGTAATTATAATAGGCAACCCTTGATTTGAGGCATGTACGCCTGTGCGGTTGCGCCTGTGAGCCACCCTGGCCTCCATATGTATACATGCACATTGTCATGGAATAGAATTAATCATTCCCAAAACTTTCACACGTAGACGTTATTCAGGAGGCAAATACTGTTTAGCTTGCTAGCCAGCTACATTTCACTGGTACAGTGCATTAGCATGCATACTAGCTGCCAAATGATTGTGTCCCACGCACTATTATCAGTGTTATTATGAATACTTAAATTTTGATTGTAGGTTAAATATAATGGTTACTTTTTTATTTTTAAAAACATAGATTTAAAGAGTGCGGGTCAGTTATTATTAGTTATTGACATCCACTTTTAGAATTAAATTAATAAAATACTAATTGAGAGTCTAGAATGGGTAGGTCTTTTATTTATATGTATTAATTCTGAATTTTAGATTTGTTATTTTTTAAAAAAAAACTAAAACAAAACAGTAGGTTGATCTGCATATTTTTTTTATTTAACACGAATTTTCATTACGATATATTAATGCACGACAACACAATTCATCTAACCAATGGTGGATTTTTTTTTGTCAAAAATTAAAGAGGAGCTTTCTTAGAGTAAATAATTGTGCAGAGCTAGCTAGGGATTACGAATAATATTAAAACATACCTGCATGAAGAATACAGAATAATACTTCACCAGGTTGTAGCATCCACCGTAGGGAGTTTTTTTAAAAAAATAGTGGATTAAAACCCGTATGGAGTTGTTTATTTATTAAGGAAGCTGGATAATGCATATTAATTGACGCGTATAGTTCAACAGGTAGTAAGATAAACATTATAAATTAAAGTTAGCTAGCTGATACGATGAAATGTCTAATCGACGGACTAATCTATGGATCGCACGCAATTTGTATATAGAATTAATGTTTGAAGAATTCCGTGTGCCACACATGCATACTGAATAGCCTACTTGCCTGTGCTTTTCGCTATTTTCTTTCTAGTATAATGGCAAAGTAATTAGATAAGTAAGTTTCTAACAGCAAAAATGCATGTGCAACAATATATATCCTTTTTTATCTATTATTATTTTTTGTACATAATTAATATGTAGAAAACATTTTACAGATTAAGCTATAGCTTCAAATTAATAACCTCATATATTTTTTTTAATGATCACACCAGACGGTGTGATGATTCATTGAATAGAGTACGAAAAAATTACAAGTCTAACGCCCTGAAAGGCGGTAGCTAGGAAATAAGAATAAAATCACCACCTCACACTGACAACATCTACATAGGACTCTAGAGAAGGCTAGCAATTTACCGGCCACCACTAAACGTGACCGGCCATCGCTAGACTAATAAAGCTACAGTCGAACCGTCCAAAACTAAGCCTAAATGGCCTAACACCGTGCTCAGCTCTATCCAGCCTTTAGGATTGGAGGGGAGAGGGTGAGAGAAAAAGATGAAACTGCTCTCCTCCTCAAGACCCGCCAACATGGCCAACTTGCATTAGCTAGGATGCCGTCGAAAGAGAACAAACGTTTAGAGAGAGCAAGTGCAAGCTGTTTGAGGGAAGCTTTGACAAGAGGACTTCCTATACGACGTCTCTAGGGAGAAGAGCGACGATGAGCACCGTCGTCATCGTCCGTCAAGGTCTCAAAGAGAACCAAGAAAGGGTTTTCTCCCGGCAGCCCCACGAGAGAGAGGGGGACACCTCGACATTGTCCCTAAGAGGGAAATCGACGCGTCGATGCGCCGTCAATGTCAACCCGACAAACGCCAAGCTAGGTTTTGCACCTGCTGCTCGTCCCCTATCGATCCACAGCTATTGCTCCATTGCTCCACCATCGGCCATCCGCCATCAACGCGAGGACACCGTTGACCTGACGACCCCCGCCGGTCAGTCGCTGCAAGCCTCTGTGGCACACCCGCCACGTCGGCCGCCCTGCCGTTGTTGTGTCCTCTCGCGCTGTCGGCCGGGCCGGCCTCCCTGCCGTCACCCGTGCCGACCTCCCGCTCTGGCCTCCCGCCGCGGCCGCCGGATATAGATTCTAAGAAAAGCAATAACTGATTTTTGATGATTCTAAATAATAAAGGTGAAATATATGCCTGTTAAGTAGCTACATCTGACTGAATTTATGGTTAAGTGGCAATGATGTTAAGCATGTGAAGACAAAGTCATGTGCCTCCTAATAGAAAAGATAGAGTAGATAGTACAACAGGACAAATTCATGTCATCTAGCGAATTGAATTACTTCCTCCTCCGATTCGTCTCAAAATATATAGCAACCTATAATTGGATGCGATGTATCCCAATACAATAAATCTAGAATAACATATCTAAATTTGTAGTACTATGATCTAAACTGATTCTAGATTGCTAAATTCGTAGTACGTGCTTTGGAGAGTTTTTTTCATGCGCAAGTATATATCTCCCAGGAAACAAAGATTCAGATATTCTCCGCTGTTGTTTAGCCTCTACATGTATACTGCCTCTTAGTTGCAAGTTTATTTTGGATCAAGTAAACATAAACCAAATCGTAGATGCATATCTATAATCCTTTAAAATACATTAGTGATGATGACAGTAAATCTGCTTACTGTCATCCTACCATTACTTTTTACCTTTTTTATAAATTAGCCTATGATGTTTTCTAATATTATGAAATAGTCTAGTATTTGTTTCAAACAAGTGAATATCATATATTTAAATAAATAAACAAGTTATACTAACATATTTGATAAAAAAATATATTTTGTGTACGACATATTGTAATATATTTTGTTTTAACCATAGCAAAGCATAAGTATTTTGCTATGGAAAAAAATTAGTATTTGAAAGGCTAGCTTTTGGTCCCTGCTTTGTACTGTTTGTTGGGCTATAAACTGCATCTTGTAAAATATATGTAATCAAACTCTGAACTAATCTTGTAAAATTGGTTGCCTATCATCATCAATGTGGTCCTCTACATCACCCTATCATATACAGATTTGATGTGGTCTCCTCTATCTCGTTCCAAATCATAGAAAAAAAATCAAGAAAAAAATTATGTGCATTAATTTCCTCTCTCTGTAGTTTTGGTCTTTGCTTTCCCCTCCTTGGCTCCTTGCTTGTCGTCATTGTTTTGTCAGTTTATCTTTACTTCTTCAGTACCAATTTTGCATCCACTTCAGCACCCCCTGCTGTAGCATTTTTTTTTGTCATCTTGCTCTGCTGAAAGCTTCACCTACTGTTTCATATCGCTGGAGATTTTCAGTAAAGTTTGTTGCTTTACACGGTTTACCTCATACTGCTTCCACTGAATCAGTGCTTCTGTTATATATAGGTAAGAGATCGAATCAAATGTCCAAGAAAGAAGCAACCATTTTTCATGTGATTCTCCTAATGTAACCAAATGCAAACAAGTGAAGTAGACAAGTATAGATGGCTGGCCTTCTCTCCTTGTTAATTTCCTCATCGCACAAATGGGCTTAAAGCAAGTAACCAAAAGTGTAACTGCTGAAATAGACAGAAGAGTGTGGCAGTCAAGGAGCCCTTTTACCCTTCTGATAACTCTTCAGTCTGCAGCCAAAGGCAAAAAAAGCTATTGCATAGCCCCAGAAACAAGCAGGAGCCAAGCTTTAACACCAGAGACCAAAGGAAGCCGAAACCTTTTGCCCAATCTAAGCTATTATTAGGAGCATTCTGCTTTCAGAGAGCAGATGATCTTTGAATCTTTGATCATTGCATTTTCAAAGTTATCCTATCTTCTGCGTCTAATATAAGACTCCCTGCTTAATCATAAGAAAAATGGGAACATCTGTTAATGACAGAATCTAACAATGGAACTGTTATAGAAAATATATATGACTATACATATACTCCTCTATTTTAGTATTTAGATATTACAAGGTGATTACAGATTTGGACGAGCTAGTAGTATTTATGACAGCGCGTCAGCTGTGCATGCAAGTTCATGTGCCGCCCACTCATCATCGTCTTTTTCACAAGCGAGCAACCCCACAGGAACAGAGAAAGCTAGAGAGAGAAAGTGAGAAACCATGAACACCTTCTACCACTACTACTAGTCTACTACTCTCTCGCTCTCGCTCTAGAGAGAGAGAGAGAGAGAGAGTGTTAAGCTAGCTCTATATAATCTCACACACAGCTCACAGGTGTAGGAGAAGCCATGAACAGGAGGACCATCATATCCCTCATCCCAGACACATCATCTGTACTGTCTCCTCTCTAGCTTCTCTGCTCTCCCTGCTGTGCCCCTTGCTTGTTGCTTGGTAAATTAGGGCTAAGCCCTTCCTGGAAGCAAGGCCGGCGCCCGGCCGGGACAAGAATCACAGCTGACTGATTGATCAATCAATCAATCTTCTGCTGCCCTGCTGCCTCACAGCCTCAGCAAGACAGTACGTACAGGTAGCTCTACTATTATACAGCTGTATGTATGTATGTATTGCTAGCTAGCTAACTACTGCGTATATATATATATAAAATAAAACTACTAGTAATATGTAGAACTAGTACTGATCTAATACTATATAGCTAGCTACCTCTCTACAATCTTCTTCTATCTGTAGCTAGTTTGGTTCTTGAGCTCTACTTCTGTTGTGTTCAGATCAATTTTGGCCCTCTTGAGGCGCTCCCATAGGCCGGTCGATCGCCGACTCGCCGTCGTCGAAGGTGCTTTCCGGCTGGCGGAGTTAACATTGAGCTTGATTTCAAGCCGCGCTCCGATCCGACCGGCGAAACGCCGAAGCTGCCTCCGTTGTTTCACTCTGGCTGTAGGTATGACCAAAAGAGATATCATGTTCCCTGTATATGCATGCTATATATTACGATACAGTAGTTTTCTCAACATGCGATTTCATGCATGCAGAATTTCACGCTCGAAGTTACTTAATTAGAAGTAATCCATACTCTCGAAACTACCTATTTAAGTAGCACTACTATGTAGGAACAGAATAATTGACGTCGTTGCCCGGGCGTGTCAGTTAACAAACGACAAAGATGTGCAACGCACAGCCTGCAATTTACATAAGCATCCGCTCGTTCAGTTAAGCTGGCAGATCGACCACACACTAGCTTGATTTGCACTAACAGTGTATCAGATCTAACTAGCACTTGGTGTAATAAGATGAACTGTAGAGCGAAGCTGATACGGACAGTGTAATTATGAGGCTCGAGACATCTTCCTCTCCCGTCCCTGTCTGAACATCAATGCCGCTCACCAGTGCCACTGTTTCTGATGCTGATTACGGATTTGTGATTCCATCATGCATGCGCGCGCTCTTCTTAATTATTTAGAGAGATTAATTGTTCGTCTTGATCGGTGTCTGATTGATCGGTCGTGTGATTTGTTTGGCTGAGGATTCCCTGTAGCTCACGCTTCAATTCCGTTTTCTGCGTGCAGTGTGCGGTTTTGTCGCGTCGTCGTCGTCCCAGAATCCGTGAGCCAGACAGACAAGCCAGTGGTTTGGTGATTCTTGCGGCGGCGGCGCTTGCGGCGATGGAGACCTTCGGCTGGGCCGGCGGAGGGCAGCTGCACCACGACGACGGCTACTTGCCGCGCTCGTTGGGGTGCGGGCGGTTCGAGCTGGACGACGCGTTCCTCGGCGCGTGCTTCGGCGCCCAGCTCCAGTGCGACGGCGGCGGCGACGACGGCGGGTGTCTGCAGGGTGCCTCGGGATTTGGCGCCGCGGGAGACCCGTTGGGGTTGTTGTGCTCGGGGGACGTGTTTGCGTCTGTCACCGAGGGCGCCGGCGGCGCGCACGACGACGGCCTCCTCGACGCGGCGCTCGCCTTCTCCAGGAATCAGCTCGGCGCCGCCTGCGACGGGAGCGACGGCGGGGCCGTGTCGAACGGCGCCATGTTGTCCAGCTACAGCGGCACCACCGGCGGCAACATCTCCTCCGGCGAATCGAATAACTACAGCGGCGCCGGCGGCGGCTACGACACCGAGGTGGTGTCGCCGACGTCCACCATGTCGCCGGCCACGCCGTCGCTTCCCCAGCCTCCGCTCCACCCCAAGCGGAAGCTATACGACGACCACCACCCCGCCATAGCCGCAGCCGCAGCAGCAGCGCCACCGCTGGCGCCGTGCCCACGCCCCACCACCGGCGCCGTCACCGCGAAGCGGAAGGCTTCCACGTCAGCAACAAGCATCACCTTCGGGCACCAGCCGCACCACCACCACGGCGCCACTACCGCCGGGTACGAGCCTGACATGGAAGCCATGGCGCAGGTGAAGGAGATGATCTACCGGGCGGCGGCCATGCGCCCCGTCCACCTCGGCACGGAGGCCGCCGCGGACAAGCCCCGCCGCAAGAATGTGCGCATCTCGAGCGACCCGCAGACGGTGGCGGCGCGTCTCCGGCGGGAGCGCGTAAGCGACCGCCTCCGCGTGCTACAGAAGCTGGTCCCCGGCGGCAGCAAGATGGACACGGCGTCCATGCTCGACGAGGCGGCCAGCTACCTCAAGTTCCTCAAGTCCCAGGTCCAGAAGCTGGAAACCCTAGGCACCACCACCACCACATCCAAGTTACCGCAGCATTATTACAGCGGCAACATCAACAGCAGCAGCAGCAGCAATCACCATGGATTCCTCGGGTTCGCAGCAAATAACAACGCCATTTCTGGCTACGCAAATTCTAATGTTGGAAATGCAACCAAACTGTTGTAGCACTGTGTCTGGAACAAGCACTACTACGTACAACGTATGTGTGGTCTCGTCGTCTATATACATGTAGTAACATGCTGCTGTTTTCTACTGTTTCTAGGCTTGGCGGTGATCATCAGTGTACGTACACGGCACATAATTGGAGTCTTAGTGGTGGAGTACATGCTGATTAAGGCTAGGTTTTGTAGCTAATGGTCATGTTGATCTTGTGGAAGATTTTAGATTATATATATCTTCCGCTGGCAATTCAGCTGCAGTGAGAACTGAGAAGTTTCATGCAAAAGGGGACATCTGAAAGAGGAAAACAAGCGGTTCAATAATGGAAAAGAGTGCATGGACGAGAGACTTATAAGTGAAGATCATTTGTCCAGTTTCTTTTTTTTTCAATTTATTTTTGCATGAACTGAGTGAATTTATCACCATTCGAAAGTAGATAGGTGTAGATTACATTTAGTAACTAGTATATGGTATACAGATTTGTATGATTGTTGCGTAACAAGGTTTAAGAGAATTAACTGTCCTCACGCTTCATTTCTACTTCTTGTCTACCCCGTCTCCATTTTTAGAGGAATGTTACTGTGTTAGAGTATAAGTGAATTGTCTGTCTTACTTAATCAATTTAAGCTTTTAGGACGAAGTACTAATTAACCTATTCGATCATATAACTCGATATTGCGCATGCAAGCGTGCCAATTGTGCTGTCACTTACTAAGTTACTGTAGCTGATTCGATCTCTCCATATGTGTATGATTGGGTGCATCATGAGTGCAAATATTGGGTTGTTCATGCTTGTGCAGTAGTGGTGAATCTTTGTGCTTCCAATTTTAGGCATGATCAAACGCTTTTCCTCTCAGCTTTTGTGTCAACGCAACGAAATCTCAATTATTCCAAGTGCAAAAGAGAAATAGAGATGTAAAGGCTTATATACTTTTTTAGACCAAAGAGGAGCTATCTTCTTAGCTAGATGCTATGCCTCTCTATCCATCTATCTATGAATAAATATCCCTTCTTTTTATCTTATCTATATATCGGTATGATGGGGCAGGCTTTCTGCATGCTGATGATAAAAAGTTTGGGATTAAATTAACACGGAAAGGGCCTTTTGCTAAGCACCCCTTTCCTCCTTGCAAATGACCATCGATGCACTGCATGCAACGAGCAGGGGAAAACCCTAGGCACTTTGCAGTTCTGCATGGATCTACTACTATCATTCACATTTCACAGCCTTCATCGTCAGTAAAAGCTGCAGGTCGGTGAGAATTAGTCTAGTCATGCGACTCATGCAACGGTACGGTGCATGCTGTAGCTAGAATAATAGAATCATGGCAAACACTCCAAGATTAAGGAGCCCAAGTTAATAAGCTAGTCATGGGAATCCGGACACATCCTTTTCCTATCTCACACTAGCTTGGTCTCCTCCTCCGGCCTCTTGCCTTGCTTGGACCAAAGAAAGAAAAAGTAGACGAACACAACAGAGGAACAGTGGACGAACTGTGATCGATGGAGGATATGGTCAGCACAACAGTGTTACACAATCCTTAGGTATTTTCCACATGTTTCCATGTAGAAACAGATACACTTAAATTAGAAAATTGAGTTACAAACCGATGAGGTTTCCTGTGTTTTTCAGTGTCTGGTCCGAAATGCTCTGTTCTCATGTGTTCTCTTACTACTTTTGTAATGTGGGATACGTGTTCACAGTCAACACAGTCATACACACATTCTGTAGCCGGAGTAGTAGCTTTTGCGTGAGCCGTGCCGCCGTGCGGGCCTTGTTCCGTTTATTCCTGCGTGTTTTCGCTTTCGCTTTCGTGTCCCGGAATCAAAAATCTTTGAGCAGGGTGCGCCTATCTGCCATGAGAGAGAAACCGAGAAGGCCAGAGAGATCGATGCACACCGGTCCGGTGCAGCGGCTGGCATCAGCAGCACGCGCTTTTTGCAGGGGACGACGCTTTCAGGGCTCAGGTCGCAGCGCGCAGGAGCGGCGAATGGTCGCACACGCACGCAGTCAGGCGGGCAGCGTGTGCTGCCGCGTGCAGCGGCTGCTTCGGTTGGGCTGCATGCCGCCGTCCCGCCGGCGAGGCGACCGATGCGGCGCGCGGCGCGGTAGCCAAAAGACATTCCCTTTCTTCCCTCGCGGGTAGCTTTGGGGCCGAAGAACCTGAACACCCCATGCGAGGACGTACTGACACGGCATGCAGCTATGATCTACAGTATGCGCTCCTCCTGACGTCTCTCTCTATCCCCTGGACTCGTGTCGACGACATGGAGCGTGCGCCTTGAGAAGAACACCCCCCCGAAAAGCCGCCTCCTTCCTCTGCCCGCGAGCCCTCGTTTCTCTCCCCTCCTCTCACATGCACGCACGAAGTATTATTAGTAGAGAGATTGCTATCACCTTTAATTTTAATCGTATTATTTATTTATTAATTAAAAAATAACATATATAATATATTATTTCTAATACATAAATTCTAATAGTTTTTTAGTTCTCTTTGTATTTTTTTTGAATTTGTGTAAAGATTGTCTATTGCATGAGAGATGACTCATCCTTTCTTTTCTCTTTTTTTTTCTTCACCTCATCACTCAATTCCATGTGACATTTTTAAGGGTAGCATCATAACTCTTATAATTAAATGTGTGTTTTATTATCAACCATAGTTTTCTATCATTTATAAATATATTACTGCACTCACCTTATTATTTGAGACGATCAAATTCTTAATACACTTTAGCAAGTCTAACAAAATATTACTGCACTTTTTTAAATCATTGTTATGTGGGAGTCAAAAAGAATTTTGTCACAACTATGATTACAACCAAACAAACAGTTGTTAAGACAGTCAAACTTGCTTAATCTTAAGTGTGGTAAATCGTAGCTGGCAATCAAATATCCTTTTAGAGCGCTGTTGAATGTTGATCAGTTCTATGGAGTGTCAAACTTGCATCAGAACTGCTGAATAAAACCGGCAATCTTGAAGCGAGCTATCGATCGATCATGTATGGATTGCACATACCTGAAAAATACAAAAGAACAACAAGCTGTTCATTCGTAAACCTTGGACCACGTACCCACGACCTTAATTCGGTCCAAATTTCACAATAACAAACAGGAAGCAAAGTACACCACGGGATATATGCATGGAATTTATTTATGGACCATCCATGTTGGAGGCAATATAATTGACTTTTAGTGTATTGAAATATTATTCCCTTCCTGATGATCAATTATTATTCCCAGGAGGAATTAATCTAATTCTCAAACGCTCCGTTTCTCACGAGATCGAGAGCTCGCGACTTTTCTCGTTGTATCTCCCGTTTCCGGTTGTAACAAACTCGATCGATCGGTCCGTCAGTTCCGGTGCGTGCATCATCCAAATCAACCGGCGTGTGATCGCCTGATGATCTCGGTCAAAGGCATACGTGGACTACGAGTGTGAAGAGAATATATAAAACGCGATCGACTACGAGTTCTTCCTTGCATCTTTCATGGCTGCTAGCTTTGTGATTGCAGTAGCAGACTAGCTAGGCCGTTTGATGACGACGCATGTACAGGACGGCCGGCAATAATTAATGGACAAGGCCAGGGACCAAAACGTTTTCTCAGCATATTTTCCAGAATAGTATCAAATTATTTTGGTCACACTATTCAGCACTCAGGTTTATTTTGGTTCGTGGTTAAACGTTAAAGTCGTCAAGATCTCCACGGCGGCGTAGGGTGGGGTCAAACGGTCGGTGACCGGCGTTCGTTCGCTTTGTCATCCTGAACTCAGCCCTCGGGACTCTGAATAGGTTAATTGGGAACCGGGCACGAAAGCTATAGCGATAGCAGCTGCTTTCGTCCACCGCTAGGCCTCGTGCCAAACCTCACCGCACGAGCTAGTGGCAGATCGGCTATAGCCAGCCTGAGGATTGACCGGTTGGTTTGTACACGAGAGTTTGGGCTAGTGCGGGCGACGTCACGGTTGCCAATCAATTCGATCAGGAACCGTCCGTGACGCACGCGACGCGCTCGCGCGCGTTCCCGTTTCCTCCCTCGCTTCCCGGCGGTTGGATCACAGCGGTGGGTTGGTTATACGTAGTAATTCAGCGCGTCGCTCGAACGTCAGGTCAGCGCAAGCCTTCGAGAGTTGCAGAGCAGATAGATCGATGTGCTATGGCGCAATGCTCACGTACGTGGATAGCCAACAGCGGAGCGCGGCTGACCTCCGGACTATGGCCGTGGCCGTGGGAAATTGTGGAATGGCTAGTGCTCATCGTCGTCCTATCCTATCTCAGAATGATTAGAGGAAGGGTATACATGTCATAGGCCATCATGATTAAAAAAGAATGGCTGCAGACCATCGGCGTACAGTGTTGTGGCCTCTCGTGTGCCGTTGGATGAGATGATCCGGATGGATCAGATGCTGCCGCATCTGTCGCCTCACTATTGCTTCACATGCCGCTCGCTAAGTTACCCCGGAATTCCGAACTGATCAGCAGAGCAAGCCTTTCCTTCAGGAGTGTTGTGTTTTTCTTGTTCATCTCCTTGTATGAACCCGGCCGGTACATCAGTCATCAGCTGGCTGCCCTACTCTGAAAACATGGAACTACTCTTCCATTGGACGGCTGCATAATGCATACTACCATGAGGTCCATGAGACTATCACCATCAACCTCGTCCATTGCCCAAACGAAACAATGACACACAGGCATACAGCCATATCGTGTTGCCCCTACTAGCCAACCTAGCCCCCCAGCAACCGCAGATGACAGGTCTGCATCGTCTACGCTAGCTTCCGCATGCACACCAGCACAAGAGCCCCACACACTGCACAATAATTCAGAAAGCATCTAATGCGACCAAAGTCGACAACGATAACAAATTGGACAAAGCTGGCAAATGACAATAATAGGAAGGTCGACCGTGACAACAGTTCAGGTACAGGGATACACATTCCCTATAGTGAAACAGAATACTGTAGGATGCAAGACCTCAAGTGTAACAGAACGCAGTGCTTGGACAAAGAGAACTCAATATGAGTCACCTTTCATTTTAAGCCCTTTTTAGACATTTCACATATTGGAGTGCACGTTAACTATACATTACAGGACATGGGTGATGAGCCACACAAATACCAGAAGTTTGGGGAAACAAGTGTGTGCTTGCAGAGACATGTATTGCCCAATGTACAACATTCAGACAACTATTTTATCACACATTTACTGAGCGGAAATTGCTTTGCAGACCCTACCAGAAAGCAGGCTCAATGAGTGAGCTTAAAGTACAGTATGAGAAGGATGGCCAGAACAAGAGCTGCAATTATCCCACCAATGATCCACTTGTTCCTGTCCATCCTCTTTGACATTGCCGCCAGGATCTTTTTACTCTTGCCAACATTATCATCAACCCCATGCAACTGTGAGAAAGAGGACACCATTAACATATATGAAATAAGTAGACCGCATAGCATGATTACTGTTGCCATTAGCTTGCAGCTAAATGTATTACTGTTAATGATGTGAATCTTGCTGCAAATATTTTGGATAGCACATTTTTTTATACAGGAACTTTCCAGTATTCACTTCAACAATGAATAGTTGACCATGGCTTTGCATGCATATGCATCGTCTACTATTTGCTTTTTGCATTCAAGAGTATAAACAATGAAGTATTTATATTTTGTTTGAACTTGTAAGTGGTTTTTGATGTGATGATTGGTGGGTTCCTTTAGGCCTTGTTCGGTTAATCCCCAAGAGGGAGGGATTGGAGGGGATTTATTCCACACCAATTGTAGTGTGGAATTATTCCCCCTCAATCCCCTCCAAACCAAACAAGGCCTTAGGAATTAATCGGGTCAAGAAAGCCAGATACCCCCCCCCCCCTCCAAGAGAGAGAGAGAAACTAAGCATAACTAAAAATCGAGTGGAATGCCCTGTAGACTATGGTACACAAACATTTGCAGATGCAAAATACAATAGAAGAATGAATCCCATCCTTTATGGAGAAGATGAAATATAAGTGCACCCCCATAGAATGGACTGAAGGTCTAAATGAGAACTCTACATTTCACTAGTACAATCTAATCAACACTTGATCACGGAAGCATTACGAAACACCACACCCTAACCAAATGAATATCATGTACTGGCAAAATTAAGTACGAATGTAGAGAAGAATATCTTAGTCGCTGGAAAACAGAACTTCAACTCTAAACAATCGTGCACTATTACTTTCAGAACTGCTGCACCTGATAAAATATTAAAATCACATCCTGCATGAAGCAAAAGGCAACCTTAACTTGCTAAAGTAAAGCCAATTGTCCAAGATAGAGCAAAGCAACAAATCTAGAACCTAAGTAGCAGTATTCCTATGCCATATCCCTATGTTATGCTAGGTAGAATTCCAGGTGATCTACCTGTAAAACCAGACAACACAGGATGGTTTAAATAGTAAACATAAGACATGCACAACTGATGAATGAATATGACATTAACAGGAAGGCAAATCCAATAAATGTGTAAAAAGGTTATGACAGAATACGTACAGTAGTATGAGCGTGCAGCAGTGACTGCCGTTGTTGATGAAGGTCCTGAAGAATTGACACACCAAGTTCTTCTGTCTCCAATATGGTTCTTCGGCTCTCTTTAATCTTGTCATTGGACTGATTCAGTCTTTCTGTTGTCATCATCAATCTTCCCCTCTGATCAGTAGACGCCTGATTTACATAATAATCCCAGTTACAACATGAAAACCAACGAAAGAAAAAATGGCATGAAGTTTGAGAGAATGTTTAAGAAATCAGAACCAATGAAATGCTGAGGCATTACGATATAAGATCTTATATCAGCAGAAAAATATGATGGACTAAGAACGCAAAGGTAGCATTCCCAAAAGGTTTTCAACATCCAGGAATACATAGGCTGGATAATGTATTCATTTCGCAAAAACATTAAGCAGATTACTGAAAGTAGAAAAGACAGTTTCTGAGGGTGTTAACTCTGATTTCCTATTCTCCTGACAGATCAGCTTTTTTTTTAATCGGAACAACAGATATTCATCAAGGGCCAAATTGGACCACACAAATTTGACAAGAAACAGTTCACTACTCATGTGACTACAGAGCTGTACCATGAAGATCAGAATGGAAATATCTTGTATAATACACATCTGTCAATTATGTCCATATTAACAAATGAATGAGAAAATTATGTAGGAAATTTCAAAACAAAATAGTTACAGAGAACTCATCGAGATTGTGTGAAATCTGTAGTACAGTCGATAATGGTGACAGTTAGGGCCCAGATCTGGAAATAAACTACAACTGGAAATAAACTGATGATATACACTCCTAAATTACAACGTTGACATGTAACATACACAAAAACACATATACGAAAAACCTTAAGAGTGGCAAGAACATACATGTTACAAAATGAAGCTCTCATTGATTTAAAGGTTTTAAATCCAATGACAAAACTAAAATTCAGATTGTACAAATATTAAAATATTGAAATACCTAATAGCCTAACTGAAGTTCAGCATAACACTATTAATCACGGGTACCAATACAGAACTTAAGAACCATTAAACTGTCGGTGATATATACATAAATGGTACAAATTTGGAAAAAAAAAACCATGTGATACCCGACCATTATTCAGCCTCAATTAAACCATCCAATAACAAGCATCACAATTAACAAATATAAGTACAGCTAATTATCAGTGATTATGAGCTCATGAATGCTACCTGTCAGTCGTTTGTGCCCGTGACATATAGATTTTAAAACTACAAACTACACCAACACAATGGACAAACAAAACCAGATGCTTCCAAGGATTAAAATCTACAATATGGTCAAATTGAGCTACTAATACAAATCATGGAGCTCACCGCGAGAGTGTCAGCCAAGCCTGACTCAAGGAGCTCCTCCCGTGTAGCCTGCCTTGCATTGGGCGCCGAGATCCTCTTAAGCTCACTCTTGAGATTGTTGAGGTCAGATTTGTACTCCCTCAGTTTTGCAAGCAAACCGGCCTTCACGCTCGGTTGTAGGCTCCTCGCCTCCAGGTCCATCTTCCGAATCTGTATGCACAAACCCATACAAATAAAACGATAAATACTGCACCTGTCTCCCAGATGAAACATACATTTACACCGTTATAAATAACAGGTATCTACTAAAGTATGCATCCGCATATCAAAATCACCAGCCTTTTTTTTAACTGCTACCCTACCGCAGAATGTAAGTCAATAGAATGGTACTCCTCATAACGATGCAGGTAAGGGATCCAAAAAAAAAATAGATATGATATTTACCAGCGACTCAGCTTCCTCCACGCCGGACTGAATCTCGGACAGCTTCTGCTTCTTTTTCTCTGCAGAAATGGGACACCGAATTAGTCGTACCTAATGCCGAGGAAAGGGGCAAATTCCTCCGCATAAGATCTCGATGGCATATCGGATTAGACTAGAGGGGATCGGTCGGTTACCTCCATCGAGGGCGGAGGCGGCGGTGCACTTGCGGGAGAGGGAGGCGGACACCTCGCAGTACTGCCGCTCGTAGCCCTCGAACACCTCGCTCATGGCTACTGCCCCCGTCGATCTCCTCTACCCCCGCGAAATCCGCCGCCGAAATCGAACCGCTCCGGCGGATGCGATCCACCACCAGCGGCAGCTCCCCGGCCTCCAATCGAGCGGACGGTCAGGACGAACTCGACTGCGAGCCGATCCGGGCGAGTCGGCGACGGGGAACTCGGCGGAAACTTCGATTTTGATCGGGTCGGGATTTGGGGATTTTGTGGTAGGAGAGAAGAATAAAAATAGGTGGATTAGCGGAGGCAGCTTCGCGGTCGCATTGTGCGTGTGAGTTGGGACACTGCGAGGTGGGCCCGCACGGTTTAGTAGTTGCCGTGTCGCTAAGCAAACCGGGGCCCTCGTCACGGCGTGTGGTGGGACGAACGCACGGTGGGACGGCGACGGCCTTGTATGGGCTTAATTACAAGGCCGAAATTGTGAGCCAAACAAGGGAAGTGAAGGCCCAATAAAAGGTCTGAAGTACGGAGCGCACTCGATTCTTTACGACGGATTCTTTCTAAGTTTCGGTTACAGCCCCTTGCTGATTTTAAACTTTTGAATTTAATTTTAGTGAATTTAGGAGCTTTTTCGTCACTTTGTTAATTGGGTGTTTCATGATTTATAAGGTCACGTACTTTTTGGATGACTGGACATATTATTTCTAATGCTTATAGGGATCTATTAAGTATCAGTATATGTAATAAATCTTTAAAAGTAGCTTACAAAAATTGTCTAAGCAATGTTGATGGGAAGTTTTTTTTAAGAGATAAAACGTGTTCATCATGAATTAATCCAGAGGCGGACCTAGGTCCTGGGCCACTTGGGCCTCGGAGTCTATGTACTAAATCCCATGAAAACCTATCTAATTTCACCATAGGAATAACTCTACTTTAACTCCCTCAACTTATGCCCGTTATTGAATTGCATCCCTCAACCGCAAAACCGGGTGTAACCCGTTCCCAAACTCTGAAAACCGTTGCAAAACGACTCCTCTGACGGTTTCGAAGGCGGTTTCGTTCGACGTGGCATCGTTGACCCCGTTGAACGGCTGAGTCAGTGTGTGGGCCCCACATGTCTGTGTGATGTACAAACGTGAACTGTGCGTGCTGAGTTAGCTTGGCCGGTGAAAATATTGGCGCTTGCACAGATCTCTCTCTCTCTATCCCCATTTGCTAGTGTGAGGAGAACACCAGGCTGAGGAGGACGATGCAGAGGACGATTTGGGGGGCAATTCGGGGTGCGGCGCTGCGCCGGAGAGTGACGTGGCTAGGCGGCGCAGAGTGCCTTGCGGTGATCCACTAGGCAGGTGGAAGCTGGATGCGCGAGCTGGAAGTGTAAAGGTTCATGGTCATTTCATTCTTTCCATTCTTCGTGTGTTGATTTCTGTGGATTTGATAATGGTGATAGATTAGTTTGTGTTATTGGGTTCTGTGTGGGGTAACAATTTTTTAGCAACGAAAGAAGTACTTGAGCTCAACCTGGTGGGATGTTTGCGATAAGATTATTGTGAAAAGTTTGTTGGGATCTGGATGTAGGGTGGTTGATTATGGTGCAAAGTATTTATTTATAGCCATTTTGCATGTAGGATAACACACCTGCAGTCATAGATTTCCTTGGCACCCTGTCAGTAAGGTTCCATTTTAAGAGTGAATTTGTTAGGTCAAGTAGAGAGAACAATTATTATGGTGGAAGCTAGGCAATTTCTTATATCAGTCGGGACAATGTGTGCCTTTCTGAGTTATTTGGAGCTTTGCGTAAGCACTTCCAAAGTTAAGGAAGTCACCATGCTACACTGGCTGTTCCCAGGCAAAGATTTAGTATCTAGTCTGCATGCATTGTTGGATGACAAGGTTTGTCAATACATGTCAGATTGTACTGATGAAGTTGGTGTGGCTGAAGTGTATGTAGAGGAACCCATTTTTATTGATGTCTCAGATGAAGATGGTGATGACAGTGATTATGATGTAGACAAGGAAGATGCTAATGTTAACAACTCAAAAGAAGAAGAGGCTAATGATGGGAATGAGGCAGAACAACTGGGCAGTAAGGAAGCTGAGGTAAGTGATGCATGTGAACAAAGAATGATGGTTTATGAGATGGATGCAGAACCCATTGCTAGTCAGGAGGATTCAGAAGGAGATAATGATTACATACCTGGTGATGACAGCCCATCAGATGACGAAGAAGTTGTAGTTATAGACAAGCACTACAGAGAACTTAAGAAGGAATTGAAGACATGGAAGGTGGCTAGCTTGGATGATGTTATTTTTTAGGGGTAGAAATCATATGCAACTGCTGCAGATATTGGTGGTCAAGAAGGTGGCAATAGCACTGAGTATGTTGATAGTGATGAGGAAGATGTAAAATCAAGGTGTGTTTGATTCTTCTGTTGTGATGAACAATTGGCATCTGAGGTTATTGGTTTTGATATTTGGAGATTATTGGCGAAGTGGCTTGTGAGATGATTGAATTTTCAGACGGTGAACAGGGGGTCCAGTCAGACTAGGCAGGTAAGGCCGGTCAGACCGGCGGTATGTGTGCGGTCAGCCCGCGGTCTGATCGGCCGACCCTGTGTTGGTTTTGGTTTCGGGTTGTTTCATTGGATATTCGTGGTTAATTCATGTTTATGACTTTTAGATGGATACTATGCGTATGTAATACTGTTGTGTGCTAACAATGAGTCAAGTTGGTGATAGCTTGCGCTTGGATATGGTTTTTTGTTTGATTCATCTGAGGTAATCTTTACGTCTCGGGAGAGTATTGCCGGTAATTGATTGGAAGTCGACTTGGAGATAAGGTGATGTCCGAACGGTTAGATATCATGCGGGATACTTAGGCTAAAGATCAATGCACGTGGTTGGTGAAGATTCCATATGGCATGCGATGAAGATATTGTATGCATATGGGATGCGGAGTCGAATTTGGAAAGAGTCCAAATCTGGTACAATTGGAATATGTAAAGTTGGTTTCTTGTACAGGAAGGTTTCCTAGGTGGATTATGACTTCTTGTTTGAGTTTGGTTCGTGGCTTTAGGCTGCCTACCTCATGTATAAAAAGAGAGGGAGGGTGTGGTCTCCCGGTATCGCTTTTGAGAGCATTGAGTTGTGAGTTTGGTTAGGGTTTCAAGTTTAGTCGAGATTTTTTTGAGGAGTGTTGTTGTTGCACTTTGTAAACAAAGAGAGAAGTAATAAAGTATTCATCTATTTTAATATATCTTCAATTTGTGTTTACCCGGGTTCTACGGTCTAACCAACGAGACATCGGCGGTCAAACTGGTGGCTTCACAGCGGTCAAACCGACGGGGACGCGGCGATCAGACCGGCGACAGGAGGCAGATGCGACTTCAGGGTGGTTAGACCGGGAGATCAATACCGGTCAGACCGACGGCACAAGCACGGTCAGACCAGCCGATCTATTTCGATCAGACCGATCTACATCTATTTGAGGGTAACTTTTAATTCCGCTAAAAGTTTTGGTTTTTGGGTACTACAACCATTCACCCCCTCTGGTTGGCTTAGTTCTTACGTTTCAATCCTACAAGTGGTATCAGAGCCTCGTTTTTCTTCTTTGGATTTTTACCGATCTAGAGTTTTAAGCCATGGCTAACAAGTTTTCAACTAAGCCACATATTTTCGATGGTTCGTATTTTGCTTATTGGTGTGACAAGATGCAATCTTACATTATGGCTCAAGATTATGATGTTTGGCAAAAGGTTACTCTTCCTTATGTGATTCCTAATCAAATTTTGACTGAAGCTTTGAAAACTGAGTTTAATAACAATTGCAAAGCTCGTATTATTTTGTTGAGTGGAATTTCTCGTTCAGATTTTGATCGTGTGTCACATCTTAAAACCGCCCATGAGATTTGGAATGCCTTGAGAAACATTCATCAAGGAACTACTAACATTAAAGAACTTCATTGAGATCTTTTCAAAAAGGAATACATAAAATTTGAGATGAAAGCTGCAGAAGCTTTGGATGATTATCTTGGTAGATTTAATAAGATTTTGAGTGATCTTAGATCTGTTGATTCTGTTTATGACTCAAATTACACACAATCTGAGGTTTCTCGCCATTTTTTGAATGGTCTTGATATGTCTATTTGGGAGATGAAGGTTACATCTATTCAAGAGTTTGTTGATATATCTACTTTGACGTTGGATTCACTTTACACAAAACTCAAAACTCATGAGATGAATATTCTTTCTCGCAAGGTAGATTCTAAGTCTAGTGCTTTGGTTTCTCCCTCGACTTCTTTGGATGTTGGTGCTTCTTCGTCAAATTCTACCGCTCTTGCTTTGATTAATGCCATGTCCGATGAGCAACTCGAACAGTTCGAGGAGGAGGACTTAGTTTTGGTTGCTAACAAGATTTCTCGAGCTATGAACAATGTCAGGTACAAGAAAAGAGGAGGTCAAACTCGTTGCTTTGAATGTGGTGCACTTGGTCACATTCGTTCACATTGTCCTAAGCTTGGGAGAGGCAAGAAGGAAGACAACGGTGGAGAGAAAACCAAGGACGACAAGCCCAAGTCGAACAGCACGTTCAAGGGTAAAAAATCCAAGGAGGTGGTCAGGAAGGTGTTGAGTCAAGTTTATGTTGTTTTTGAGCCATTAAGCGACATAGGTTTTGATAGTGATGAAGACAAGGAGAAGGAAAAGAACATCTCCGGTTTTTGCTTCATGGCTCGTGGTGAATCGGATTCAGAGTATGAGGACAATGAGGTGAGTTCTCTTGAGGAAGCTATTTTTGTTTTAAATGTAAAAAATAAGAAGTGTGAGAAGATGTATAAAAAACAAGAGTTCATGATTGAATTTCTAAATGCTGAAATTGCTAGATTGAAATCTCTTATTCCTGATGATGATGATTGCAAAAATTGTGAGATTTTAATGAATGAAATTTCAAAAATTAGAGAAATTAATGTTGTTCATGATTTGAAATTGAAATCTTCTTTTGCTCTTGGATTTGCTATGTACACACGTATTTTGGATGAATTATTTTAACTAAAAAATTGTTGAGAAAATATCAAGTTGTTTTTTATGCTAGTTTGATGTTTAACATGATTTGTACTAAAAATTTAGAACAACACAATATTTTGAATTGCTCAACATGTACACTAAACAAGATGAGATTGAAAGATGCTTTGCGTCGTGTTGAGTATATGAAAGATATTGCAAAATCTGATGAAGTGCTTTCTTGTCCAAAATGTCGTAAAAACAAAGGTGTCATGGTAGATTGTGAAAATTGTGCTAATATGGAAAATGAGGTTTCTTATTTGAAAAGTTCTTTGGAAAGATTTTCTGATGGTAAGAAACAACTTAACATGATTTTGGATCAGTCTAAAATGACTAGCTACAATAGGGTGTAGGTTTTGATGTTCATGATTATTTTACCAAAAATCAACCCAATGTTTTGAAAGTGACTGAACATGGTGAAATTTTGACAAAGACTAATGTTGCGAAAACAGGTTTTAAATCTGCTGGAATTATGCCCTCTTTTTCTGCTACACTAAAAGAAACTAAAACTAATATTTCAAAACCATTAACTTCTAGGGAAAAGTATACTTGTTCCTTTTGTGGTAAAGATGGTCATCTTGTTGGTTTTTGTTTCAGATTAGCATGTCAACAGAAAAAAGAAAGAGAGATTGTTTTTGCAAAATCTAGTGGCAGAAATCTGGTTTTCCCTCAAGGAAACCGGTCAGACCGCAGTGGGTTGCGCGGTCAGACCGGCGACCGGTTAGACTGGCTACTGAGCATCGGTCAGACCCGAGCTCCGGTCAGACCGGAGATACAGAAGCGGTCAGACCGGCCCCCGGTTAGACCGGCTACTGTACTTCGGTCAGACCGGCCTCAGAGAAATTTTTTTGAAAATTCTCAAACTATTTTTTGCTAGTGGATACATGCCTATTGGATCTACTGGTCGTGTGCCTCAGTACTGGATTCCTAAATTTCTTTTATCTAACCCCAGTACTGAGGCTTCGACATCTTCTTGTGTGTAGGCTTTGGTAGTGAGGAAGGAGAACGTGTGGATTGTGGATTCTGGTTGTTCGCGACACATGACCGGTAATAAAAATTGGTTCTCCTCTCTCAAGAAGGCATCCAAGACAGAATCGATTATCTTTGATGATGCTTCTAGTAGTGTAGTTCTTGCTACAGGATTTGTCAAGGTAAATAACAAGTTTGAATTGAAAGAAGTAGCTTTGGTTGAGAATTTAAAATACAATTTGCTTTCGATTTCACAAATAGTTGATGAGAATTTTAAGGTTCACTTTAAGAAAACTGAAAGTAAAGTATTTGATTCTTGTGGTGTCTCTGTGTTGAATATTTCTTGCTTTGGAAGAGTGTTTAAAGCTGATTTTGAAAATCCTGTTTCACCTGTTGTAACATGTTTGGTTGCTAAATTCAACAAAGATTTGATGTTTTGGCATCGTAGACTTGGACATGTTGGTTTTGATCATCTCACTAGATTAAGTGGTTTAGATCTTGTTCGTAGTTTGCCTAAACTTAAGAAAGATCTTGATTTGGTTTGTACACCGTGTCGTCATGCTAAGATGATTGCTTCTTCACATGCTCCTATTTTTTCTGTGATGAGGGATGCACCGGGACAGCTCTTACACATGGACACTGTTGGTCCAGCTAGAGTGCAATCTGTTGGAGGAAAGTGGTATGTGTTGGTTGTTGTTGACAATTTTTCTCGATATTCTTGGGTTTTCTTTATGGCAAGTAAGGATGAGGCTTTTGGACACTTTCTGAGTTTGTATCTGACGGGGCGTGGAGCTCCTCACCGGGAGACCGTGCGGGCCCCCCTTTGCCAGTTCGGCCGGGGGCGCTAGGTGAGGTTCTTCGCCCTCGATCTGAGGAACGTCAGCGAGAGAGCAAACGCACAAAACATGGGCGACGTAGACAGGTTCGGGCCGCTGAGAAGCGTAACACCCTACTCCTGTGTTCTGGTGGATCTGAGTGTGAAGGGATACAGAGAGAGAGGGAGTTCAGGCCCCAGAGCAAACTGGCCAGAGTCTGAACCAATCCCCCCCCTTTTCTCTTCTTTTTTTTCTCTCCTTTCCTTCCTAGGCCTGGGCCTCCTTTTATATGGCAAGGGGTTACCACACGGGCCTCTAGCTGCCTAAGAAAGAAAACATTCTTTTACAATTAGGGCTGTCCTACTGCCGGAAGTGACCTCTGACAGACGCCGCGTCACGCCTCTGCTCAGCCAGCCGGCTCATCCGGGGAACGCCCGTTTCAACCTTCATTAAATGGCGGCCGACTTCCTCGCCACGCCCACGCCGAAATCTGGAATGGATCTGACCGGGACTGACATACCAACTCCAGGAGTTAGCACGCCGGCTCCGGCTAGGGGCGAGAGACAAGGGGCTCTCATCATTCTGACGGGACGGGGCGAGGCGTGCCGCAGGCCGCCTGTCGCCACCTAACCCGTGATCTGACCGGTCACACACCGCGACCGGTCACGGACCGGACAGGCATGCGCTGCACCGCATTAAATACGGCGTAGTGCGCTCGTCTGAACCGCCATAAATGCGGTTAGGTGAGCCCTGCTGCGCTCACCTAACCCGCACATGAAGCGCGAGATCACAGGGGGTCGGGGCGCCCCAGCCCTCGGGGCCGAAACAGGGGCGGCCTGACCCCGCGGGGAGACAGAGGAGGGAGCCGCCACGTCACCCTCGGGCCCGACCCCCCGGGGGGACGGGCCACGTGGATGACTGCGGCCGCCCAAACCTCTGGCCATGAGACCCCCGGTCCCCTGTCACCGACAGTATCTTAGGTTGAATTGTGAACTTCCCGGTTCTTTGAAGCGAATCAGAAGTGATAATGGTGATGAATTTAAGAATGCTTCTTTTGAACAATTTTGCAATGAAAAAGGTCTTAAACATCAATTTTCTTCTCCTCGTGTTCCGTAACAAAATGGTGTTGTTGAAAGAAAAAATCGTTCTTTGGTTGAGATGGCAAGAACAAAGCTTGATGAGTATCATACTCCTAGAAAATTTTGGGCCGAAGCTATTAATACTGCATGTTATATTTCCAATCGTGTTTTCTTGAGATTAAAAGTTGGAAAAACTTCTTATGAGCTTCGTTTTGGACATCAACCCAAAGTTTCACATTTGCGTGTTTTTGGTTGCAAGTGCTTTGTCTTGAAATCTGAAAATTTGGATAAGTTTGAGGCACGTTCTACCGATGGAATGTTTCTTGGTTACCCCGCTCATTCTCGTGGCTATCGTGTACTTGTTTTGGAGAATAATAAAATTGTTGAGACTTGTGAAGTCACTTTTGATGAGGCTAGTCCAGGAACTAGACCAGAAATTGCAGGTACATTGTCATAGGTTTAGGGGGAGGATGGTCGTATTTTTGAAGACGATAGCGACGACGACGAGGTCGGCTCGGCCGGTCAGATCGGGCACCAGGTCGATCAGACCGCCGGGACACCTCTGGTCAGACCGGCGCAGGAGACGCGGTCAGACCGACCAGGGTCATCGGCTTCCGGTTCTGTTGTTGCTGATCGGGATGGTCCTCCAGAGGCTACAACTTCGACCAGTGAGGATACAGAACGTGAAACAACTTCAGAAGTCGTTGCTTCTTTGCACATTCAACGACATGATCCGCTGGAACAAATTATTGGTAATATAGGTGAGCGGACTACAAGGTCTAAGGTTACTCATGAGCTTGTGCAAATTCTGTATTTGTTGCTTCTTTTGAGCTCAAAGATGTTACTCATGCGCTAACTGATGAATCGTGGATTAACGCTATGCATGAAGAACTTAAAATTTTGAGAGAAACAAAGTTTGGACTTTAGTTGAACCACCTTCTGGACATAATATTATTGGAACCAAGTGGGTTTTCAAAAATAAACGAAATGAGGATGGTTTAATTGTGTGAAATAAAGCTAGACTTGTTGCTCAAGGTTTTACTCAGGTGGAGGGTTTGGATTTTGATGAAACTTTTACTCCTGTTGCTAGGTTTGAGGCAATTAGACTTTTGTTAGCATTTGCTGCTTCAAAATGTTTTAAATTGTATCGAATGGATGTTAAAAGTGTTTTTCTAAATGGCTATATACAGGAGGAAGTCTATGTTAAACAACCACCTGGTTTTGAAAATCCTGATTTTCCCAACCATGTTTTTAAATTGTCAAAAGTTTTGTATGGTTTGAAACAAGCACATAGGGCATGGTATGATAGACTTAAAAACTTTTTGCTTGTGAAAGGTTTTCAAATAGGAAAGATTGACAAAACGTTTTTTGTTCTTAAGCATGGTGATAATCAACTTTTTGTTCAGATTTATGTGGATGATATCATCTTTGGTTGTTCTACTCACGCTTTGGTTGTGGAGTTTGCTGAGACTATGCGTAGGGAATTTGAGATGAGCATGATGGGTGAGCTATCGTACTTTTTGGGATTGCAAATTAAGCAAACACCTCAAGGTACATTTGTGCATCAAACGAAGTATACCAAGGATCTTTTGAGACGTTTCAAGATGGAGAATAGCAAGCCAATCTCTATACCAATTGGTTCTACTGCTGTGTTGGATCCTGATGAAGATGGTGAAGCTGTGGATCAAAAGGAGTATAGAAGTATGATTGGATCATTGTTGTACCTAACTGCTTCTAGGCCAGACATACAATTTGCTGTGTGTTTGTGTGCACGCTTTCAAGCTTCTCCTCGTGCTTCACATCGTCAAGCGGTCAAGCGAATAATGAGGTATTTGAATCATAGACTTGAGTTTGGAATTTGGTATTCTACTTCATCTTCTATATGTTTAAGTGGATATTATGATTCTAATTTTGCGGGTTGTAGAATTGATAGGAAAAGTACTAGTGGTATATGTCATTTTCTTGGTACATCATTGATTGCATGGTTTTCTAGGAAACAATCTAGTGTAGCTCAATCAACTGCTGAATCAGAATATGTTGCTGCTGCTAGCGGTTGTTCTCAGATTCTTTGGCTTATTTCAACATTGAAAGATTATGGTCTTGTTTTCGAAAAGGTTCCTCTTTTTTGTGACAATACAAGTGCTATTAACATTGCTAAGAATTCTGTACAACACTCGCGCACAAAGCATATTAATATTCGCTTTCACTTTTTGAGAGATCATGTTGAGAAGGGAGATGTTGAATTGAAATTTTTGGATACAAAATTGCAACTTGCGGATATTTTCACTAAACCATTGGATTCATCTCATTTTGCTTTTCTTCGTGGAGAGTTGGGAATCATTCATCCTTTTGGCATGGTTTGAGGGGGAGTTTTTGTGCTCTTGGTTTATCAAGCAACAATTGAAAGAAACAAATTGAAAAAGAGCTTTGTATTATACATATAGTGTTTTCTTTGTTCATGCTAGCAATACTTTGAAGGTTTATTTGTTTATTTTATAGCTTGTACGACTTTTAGTATTTTCATAAGGTTTAGATATTGCTTTTAAGGGAGATGATGCATGACACTTAAATTTCATATTTGAATTAATGAAATATGCAATATTGATACTAATGCATAGGTTGGATTGTAAATGCTTATATATATGCTTTGTTGAATTGTTATTCCTCAAATAGCTTTGAAATTGCTCATTGTGCAAGAGAATTAAAAATATTTATGAGAGAAAAAATGAATACCGAATCCTTAGAAACAGTCTTGATGACAAGGACGTATTCGATGTGAGCAAAAATAATCTTCGGCACAGTCTTGACGACAAGGATGTATCCGGAATAATTGAGAAAAATATGAGCAAAAATAGGCTCAAATAAATATGAAAAAATTCTCTTGGTTGTTTTGTGCTAAAGCTAATTTGGGAAAGAGTAATGATTGCAATAGGTCTATATGTGTGGATTTATTTTTTAATCTATGTGTTTGTAAAGATATTGCATTATAAATCTTTTGAATTCATGAATCTTGATTGCATTATTGACCTTAATTGTAAAATCTTTGGTTTATGATTATACTCTAGTATATGCTTGCTATATAATTGATGGGTTTATCTTCTTTTTTGTTGCAATACATAACATGAATTACTATATGTATGTTATTAAGCTCTTGAATATTAACTGAACATAATTTCTATGTTTGATGAAATCATTGTCAAAAGGGGGAGAAGAGATACAAACAATGCAAGTGTTTTTTGTGGTTTTTCTTTCTTTTTCAAAAGGAGGAGAAATTTTTTTACTATTTTTCTTTTTCTTTTTCCAAACACCAAAACAAACATTTTTGATGGATTTGCCAATATGTTCATCAAGGGAATCACTGGAAGAGGGTAGTGATGGTGAGATTAATGTGAGAAAAACAAAGTTTTCAAGGTTTAAGAAGGTTGGGGTTACAAACTTTGAGTTGGAGATGAAATTCAACTACAAGAAACAATTCAAGAAAGCAGTTACAACATTTGCTTTGGCTGAGAGAAAGGTTATTAACTTTGTGAAGGATGATCCTAAGAGGGTAAGGGCAAAATGTGACTGGCATAGCTGTCCTTGGGTGTGTTTGTTGTCCAAGAACTCTAGAAGTGACAGTTGACAGATAGTTACTTTTGAGAATCTCCATGCATGCCCTCCTAGAAGAGATAATAAGCTGGTCACTGCAATTAGGATAGATGAGAAGTATGAGAATTTCATAGTTGCAAACCCCTATTGGAACATAGTTCACATGAAGGCAACTGTACAACAAGAAATGTTTGCAGATGTTTCCATCTCCAAATTGAGGAGGGCCAAATCCCTGGTAATGAAAAAGGCTCTGGATGCAACTAAGGGACAGTACCAAAAATTGTTCAATTATCAAAAGGAACTGCTTAGGTCTAATCCTGGAAGCACAGTAGTAGTCAATAGAGAGATAGACATGGATCCACCAATGTTCAGAAGGATTTACATATGCCTGGATGCATGCAAGAGATGCTTCCTAGATGGCTGCAGAAAAGTGATAGGCTTTGATGGATATTTCTTCAAGGGAGCAACAAATGATGAACTCTTGTGTGCAATTGGCAGGGATGCCAACAATCAAATGTATCCAGTGGCTTGGCCAGTTGTTCACAAAGAGAATAATGAAGAGAATAATGAAAAGTTGAATGAATATATTACTAAATCAGCCTTCTGCCATGCAATATGCAATGGTACTGATAGCTATGAAGTTAAGCACTATGACAATAGGTTCACAGTCAGCCTAGACAAAAAGGAGTGTTCTTGCAGGTATTGGCAGCTATTTGGACTACCATGCCCACATGCAATCTCTTGTATTTTTTAAGACAAACTCACTAGATATATACATTGTTGATTGCTATTCAGTGAATGAGTTCAAGAAAAAGTATAGCCACTACCTGGAACCCTTGGAGGGCATGAATAGTTGGCTAGAAGATGACACTAGGCTATATCAAGATGCCAGGAAGGCCAAGGACAGAGAGGAGGAGAGAAGTTCATGAACCAGCCAAGGCAACTAAGATGTCTAAAATGAAAACAAAAATCAGATGCAGGAAGTGCAAGCAAATTAGTCACAACAGATCTACCTGTGACAAGCACTATCTAGGTGGCCCTAGCACAACTTCTTCTCACCCAGTGGGCAGCCCTACTGGGGGTTTGATTTTATCAAATTCTAGAGCTGCAGCTAGGAAAAGGAAGTCAGTTACCACAGCTAGTGCCAACTCAGCAAACCAGAGTGGTACCTTAGGTCATCAGGTTAGAACTTGTTCATTTCACATGCATCTAAATTTAAGTCCAGGTTAGAACTGACATGTAACTATATTTACTTGCAGGCTACAAACCAGGCAGGCCAATTGGTTAGGGTGAGTGCTACAGCCAAGATCTCAACTGATGAAGGTGGTTCAGCCAGTGTAAACTTGCAGGCCATTGTGCCATACTCACAGGGTTCTTCAAGTGCATCAGTCAAGCTCAACTCTGGCAAAGTTGTTATACATGTTTCAGCCCAAGAACCAGCAAAGAAGAAGCCAAAGAAATCAATCCCTGGTGCAGTTCTTTTTCCTCCTCCATGGGAATCTGCAAAGCTCTAATGATTCCTGATGACATGTCCATCTATCTATTCTGTGATGTGTGATGTAATGACTTGCTACAAGGCTATATAGTATACTTTTGTGTTGTGTAATGACAGCTGCCAAATGTGTCTTTTGTGCTATGTAACTCCAGTTGCCAAACTATTGTTTCTAGGCCTATACAATTGCCAAACTGATGCCACACTATGGCCAATTGCTAGTATGTTACTTAGGTGAAGCAAATTGTAAGACTTATTGTGCTATCAATATGAGACTTGTGTGATCCAAATTGTGTTAACTATTGTGCTGAGATTCTATTTATCCTTGTGAAATGGACAATTAAGTTATCCCAGTCAAATTAGATTGTTATCACTGCAACCAATTCTGTTACCCACTTATTTGGACAAACAAACACATATTCTCCTGGGATTACTACCAAAATTATGCCATGCCATGTAATTAATTTGAACAAGCACAGCTTGCAACATTTTTTGCCAAATATCCATTTCATTCATTCATACAGATCCAACCTACATTTCATAGTCTTGACACCATCACAACAACAACAAAAACCAAAAAAAATTACAACCATCCAGAGATAAAGTCTCTCCTTTTCTAGCCTACTATTTCTGTCCTTCAGCACAACCATTTTCTCTGCATTCTCATAGGCCAAGGCTTTGGTTGAGTTCAACTCTTGTGTAGCAACATCAAGTTCTTTGCTCTTCTCCTCTGCCTTCAACCTCTCTACTTGAACAGCCAAACCAACCTCTTCATTCTTCCTCCTGAGTGACCAAACCGCATCTCACAAATCATTCAACAAATCTCGCATATAATTGCTCGTCGGCCCATCACACCAAGCAAAGAAACCGCACCCACCATCCTGCAATCCTCAAAAACTTTTTCACTCCCCAATCCAAGTCAACCACCAAATGTGACCAAATAAGCAACTTACCTGAGCATTGCGGCATTTGAAGTGCTGACGACCAAGGTTATCGATGCTCCACGAGATCCACCGCGCAGCCTTGCACATCACGGCCGACTGTTAGTCAAATGGCCCAACCCTAGACGAGATGGGAGAGACAAATAGTCGATGCAAAGATGTCGATGACGAGTCGCTGCGTGAACTAGCCATCACCAACGAACCGCTTCCCTTGTCGCCGCTGTATCAACGCCTCCACAACTCGCGTCGTCACCGTCATAGCTATGTCGGTGGCTATGGTTTCGTCGTGTGTGTGGGGATTCGGCTGGCGAAGAAGACGCACCCTTTTAACCCCAACCGTCGTGCTGACTTAGCCGTTCAACAGGGTCAACGATGCCACGTTGGACGAAAGCGCCTTCGAAACCGCCGGAGGAGTCGTTTTGCAACGGTTTTCGGAGTTGGAGGATGGGTTACACCTGGTTTTGCGGTTGAGGGATGCGATTCAACAACGAGAATAAGTTGAGGGAGGCAAAGTAGAGTTATTCCTTCATTTCATCATATATTCCACGTGTAGGTCAAATTGTACCATGGGTCGGCCCGAGGCGAGGCAAATGTTGGGTCTGTGGCCCGTCCCTGAGTTAATCTGTATATATATACCCAGCTCATGGAGGTGGTAAAAAAGGGATAGGTGGTCTCACAACTCAATATATACTTTCACCGTAAAACACCTTTGACATGTTGTTGGCGCAGAATTTCGACCCATCCAGCAACCAAACGGGTTCCGCGTTACCACGGCGGCCTGGGAGATCTGCTTAACTCCAGTGCAGGTCCAAATGGCTTGCCTAGTCGTAAGTAGAGCGTGCCAGTTGATTTGATCTGCAATCAACAAGAAACAAGTAAACCAAGTCAGAGAACAATGGCCGATCGGTCAATAGACCGATGACACATTGTCATAGCCCAGCCGATAGGGCAAAGCTATATCGGCTCACTTAGAAAATAAGTAAAACATGAATCTAATCTTATCAGCCTTCATTGATATGTAGATCTCAACTAATAATATCGGCCGATAAGGATAACGAAGGTAACTACACTAGCTAGTACTCTAGTGCAAACTTATACGAGCCAATCGGCCAATATAAACACATCAACCATAAAGAAATCTTAAGATTACTTCACGATCGACGTATCTATACTTATCGATCTGCACATATAAGTGGCAAACACATGCAAGAAACATAAAGCAACCACATGTGTTAGATAAGACCGGCTAAAACCCCGGCACTATCCTTAGTTACAACCGAAAACAGGCTTCGTGTTAGATCTCAAAACAGGACTAAGGTCGATGGCAACTCGAAGTGTGAATTGAGACTTAACGCGAAGAAAATCAGGTCGTCGATTGCTTTTGGGGATGGTAGCTGCATTGAACAATCTAGCCAAGCATAAGAATTAAACCATCGTCGGCAATAAACCCTAAAGCGAGTAAACCGCTGGCAAGGCTTAATTAAGATACCTGTCAAAATTATTCAAGACATGATAATCGACGATCACATCATCGAGGCTTAACGTGTCTAAAGCGACACGTTAGCCCGACGATGCAGATCGTCGGGGACGAGTTCTTACCTCTGCTCCGAAGAAGCAAGAACTCGTCGAAGAAGACCTCTTGCGAGGGTTGGCGATGCGTCGAAAGTAGATTGATTTGATTGTGTGATTGATTCCTTTTACATGTACAAACTATCAGGATATTTATACCCGAAATAACAAAAGAACCCTTATCGGATACGATCTTATCTACAACTAACAAACAATCATAACTACCCAATTTACAAGATACAGTTGCCTAAAACTGAGCTTTATCTCTATTTGGCAACCTCCTTAAAGCTTATCTTGAGCCCAACCCAAGCCTACGTTGAAGCTGTCAACTTACAACCCATATCGGCCTTCAATCAAACCGAATCCATATCGGCCGATGCACTCTTTATGGCATTATCTTTCCCAGTCCGATACGGCTACCGGGTCCGATACGACTCCTAATCTGGCTCAAACTCAATCCTCCTTCTCTGCTTCGTTTCCTCTTCCGCTTCCAAGTCGATTACCAAATTTCACCGTTAACACATTGTTGGCGCAGAATTTCGACCCGTCCAGCAACCAAACGGGTTCCGCGTTACCACGGCGGCCTGGGAGATCTGCTTAACTCCAGTGCAGGTCCAAATGGCTTGCCTAGTCGTAAGTAGAGCGTGCCAATTGATTTGATCTGCAATCAACAAGAAACAAGTAAACCAAGTCAGAGAACAATGGCCAATCGGTCAATAGACCGATGACACATTGTCATAGCCCAGCCGATAGGGAAAAGCTATATCGGCTCACTTAGAAAATAAGTAAAACATGAATCTAATCTTATCAGCCTTCATTGATATGTAGATCTCAACTAATAACATCGGCCGATAAGGATAACGAAGGTAACTACACTAGCTAGTACTCTAGTGCAACTTATACGAGCCAATCGGCCAATATAAACATATCAACCATAAAGAAATCTTAAGATTACTTCACGATCGACGTATCTATACTTATCGATCTGCACATATAAGTGGCAAACACATGCAAGAAACATAAAGAAACCACATGCGTTAGATAAGACCGGCTAAAACCTCGGTACTATCCTTAGCTACAACCGAAAACAGGCTTCGTGTTAGGTCTCAAAACAGGACTAAGGTCGATGGCAACTCAAAGTGTGAATTAAGACTTAACGCGAAGAAAATCAGGTTGTCGATTGCTTTTGGGGATGGTAACTGTATTGAACAATCTAGCCAAGCATAACAATTAAACCATCGTCGGCAATAAACCCTAAAGCGAATAAACCGCTGGCAAGGCTTAATTAAGATACCTGTCAAAATTATTCAAGACATGATAATCGACGATCACATCATCGAGGCTTAACGTGTCTAAAGCGACACGTTAGTCTCGACGATGCAGATCGTCGGGGACGAGTTCTTACCTCTGCTCCGAAGAAGCAAGAACTCGTCGAAGAAGACCTCTTGCGAGGGTTGGCGATGCGCCGAAAGTAGATTGATTGATTGATTGATTCATTTTTTACATGTACAAACTATCGAGATATTTATACCCGAGATAACAACAGAACCCTTGTCGGGTACGATCTTATCTATAACTAACAAACAAGCATAACTACCCAATTTACAAGATACAGTTGCCTAAAACTGAACTTCATCTCTATTTGGCAACCTCCTTAAAGCTTATCTTGAGCCCAAACCAAGCCTACGTTGAAGCTGTCAACTTACAACCCATATCGGCCTTCAATCAAACCGAATCCGTATCGGCCGATACGCCCTTTATGGCATTATCTTTCCCAGTCCGATACGACTACCGGGTCCGATATGACTCCTAATCTGGCTCGAACTCAATCCTCCTTCTCTGCTTCGGTTCCTCTTCCGGTTCCAAGTCGATTACCAAATTTCACCGTTAACACACATGCCCCCCAATTCCGCTTCATTATATAATGTGGCGGAATTAGCTCCGAGGAACCCATCGACTTCTTAGCTAGGTCTTGTCTGAAAACCGCACAGATCCAGATTCGACAACTTCCGCCGCCGATCCAACAAGCTCTTCGTGTTCTTCAACTCCGGTGACCGCTCGGTACTCCATCGACATCGACCCCTTTCGCAGCGATCCCTTCTACAACAACAATGGCTTCCGCCCCATTCTACGCCTTTGAGATCCCCGCGGTAAGTCGACTTGTTCAATCCTGCATTATCACTTTCCCCGTCGATTTCTTCAAGTTAGGGTTTTACTCTCTGTTTCCCCCGGGTCTTATATTTTCATCGTCGTTCTCACAATTTAGGTCTTCAAAAACCAAATCTTGATCCCTACCGACGATAAATCCCATCGCTTTCTCCTGGGCCCCATGGGCGACTGCGACCCAACCTGGCTAATCAACGCCGAAACAGACAGAATCCCCTTCAGGCAAGCCAAGCCCACTGTTTCTGCGTGGAAACACACCTTCAGGTCATGGCCATCGAAGCTAAACGGATACAGGACCTGGCACAAAAGGATTGCTGCTGTCAAACAAGTCCACTGGGACGAGATTGGAATCAGCCAATGCATAACTCTGTCCCTGGCCGATACCAAGAAAAATGAGCCACTAATGTCAGCTGCCAGCTACTTCTGGTCAAGTACCTTGAACGCCTTCATGTTCAAGCAAGGTCCGATGACCCCAACCCTCATAGATATCAAGGTACTCACAGGACTAGACATCGACTCTAAGATTAATCCCTTCAGCCTCCTGATAAACAGCAGCCACAAACTGAAGACCAAGAAAATTGGAGGCTGGTCTGGGTACATCTCTGAGCACATGGAACAAGGATCGGTCTCAGAGCGAGAACACGTAGCTTTCCTGACATTGTGGTTGGAAAGATTCGTCTTCTACGGATCGACCTGCAGCCCCACAACAGACTGTCAGCACCTGGCTCAGGCCCTGGTCAGCAAAAAACAAATCCCTCTCGGCCGATATCTCTTAGGAGCTGTATATCGGCTACTCCACATTGCCACACAAGACTTAATGCTGAAACAAACCGTGGCACACGGGGGACCATGGTGGTTCATCCAACTGTGGCTAACAATTCACACCAACACCATGGTTGATCGGCCACCTCTATCAGACTCGCGCTTCCCATCAAAGTATGCCGATCACGAAGATCCCAGAAGCAGACGATGCATGTCTTATGGAGAAGCAGCCTCCGTCTACCCTGGCGCAGATCAATCGGCCGATGACATGGCTACGTGGTTCATCCATTTCTTCGCCGGCCCTCCATCAGCCAAGATGGACATGTTTATCTATACATCGGACCGAGACTATGAGCTCCCAGATGATCTGCAACTGAGCTTGGTAAACGATGACATGGAGTCCAGAGAGGTGTTTATGATCGGCCTCACTCCATGCCTGCTCCCGGTAGGCATTTTTCAGGGAAGGAGCACCAGCCTGTCCTATGAATTTTATAACCCAATGACAGCTGCTAGGCAATGCGGGCTCGGGCAACTTCCCATCAGTTTATACCTTCATAAACTCCTGGAGAGCAGAGGCACAGTCTCATCGGCTCTAGTTATGAGCAAGGCGATGGAAATCGAGCTCCCAAATCTTGGTGACTATGATCGGCTGCACCTGAATACCTTTGTCCACATCAATTTCCAAACCTGGTGGCAAGAGTGGGCCGCTCATATTTTCCACCAATCGGCCAGGTTCTATGTAACAGAGCTTATCCAAGGCATCAGTCCCCAAGTACCAGATGAGCCGATTCCTTCTGTGAGCAACAGTGGACAAAAGATTTTCTATGCTCAAGCCATAGCTCCATCGGGGTCAACCATCCTGGAGTCCATCATCGGCCTCACTGCCCCAAAGATACCATCACTGCTCCAGGGGCCGATGATCAAGAAAAACCCCAAGAGGAAAGCGCCATTTAAGGGCAAAGCCCAAAAATCCAGCAAAAAAACCAAAATTGACGACCAAGAAGATCTCGAAGAGCTGGATCCCTCCATAGAAGAGTTTCTTAAAGAACAAGTAATGGAGGAAGAAGTCGATGCAGTTGCTGCCGATACATACGAAGAAAACACATCGGCTGAAGCTATCAAGGAAACATCAGCCGAAACCACTGAGATCCCACCGGCCGATGACCAAAGTGATGCCCCCCAACCGAAAAAGACCAAACATGCAATCCGCAAGGTAAACACAATTTCTTCTCCGTGCTCACATAACCCCTTCCTATTGCTTGACTTTAATTTGATATCCTTTTCAGGCTGTGGCATCATCTATACTGAAGGAAAGAACTCAATCGGCCCCTCTGCCAAGGACTAAGAAAGCAACCCTACAACGGCGTGAGCGGGCTAAAGCACGATTGAGGACTCCGTCTCCTTCTCCAGCACCCTCTCCGGTCGCCTCGGTAAGAGTTGATTTATATATTATCATGCTAATCTCACAACCCTACTTACCAATCCCTTGCTTTTCAGCCTAGGGCCCCAGCATCTTCGCCACATCGGCCAACCCCATCGCCTACTGCCTCAACACAGCAAAGGGAGGCCGATGCAAACACCACCGATACTCCAACTCAGGTAACGAGACCTAGCCCAATCCCCTTTCGTCAGCTCCCATTTGACAAGACTGACCTTGACCTATGTTGCTGTTTACAGAGCCTAGCCGATATGTTTTCATTTGACATCGGCCAGTTTCTTGATGACGAGGACAAGGAACTGCCCAGCACCGCCAAGGTGCCGATCTCTGACGAATTAAAGAACCGACTGTCCGATATTGGGAATCGGCTAGAAGCCTCGCTGGAGTGTTTGGTAGAGGATTGCTCCTCCATCAGAGCCAGGGTACAAGAAATCCAAAACGAACTGCCCGAAGACCTGATGGAGATCCTCACACCGGCCATCTTCCTGGAACAATACCGATTCAAGCTTTTCAAAGCAAAAGAAAGACTCGCAGAGCGACGAGAGCGCGAACAACTGGAATCGGCCCTGACCGCTAGCAAAGCTCAAGTTAACGCCGATAAGACCAAGTTGGACGAGCTAGCGGTGGAGCCGATTGTA
This sequence comes from Oryza officinalis, assembly GCA_008326285.1. Classification (NCBI taxonomy): domain Eukaryota; kingdom Viridiplantae; phylum Streptophyta; class Magnoliopsida; order Poales; family Poaceae; genus Oryza; species Oryza officinalis. Next base: position 45,703,762 of record BDMV01000001.1, on the reverse strand, counting down.
TTGAAAAATAGACTTGAAGAACTCCGTTGCCTCGAGGCAGAGCTAGAATCGAAGCTGGCCACTACACGCCGAGAAATCCAAGAAGTCGAAGCCGGAATAGCTGCATCACCCAAGGCCATAGAAGATCAGACGGCAAAGCTCAAGGCATCGGCCAAGTACCTCGCGACCCTAAGCAAATCACTGAAACCGATCCCAGGGACGATGGCCGATGATGCCCAGGCTATTGAAGACGTTGAGCAGATTCGCCGTAAAGCCATTGCTGCTATTACGGACTTCATAGGGTGATGTAGCATATTTTATTTTTATATTGTATCAACATACACCTTATCGGCTATGCAGCTGAATTTGTCTTGAAAATTCCAGCCTAATCATTGCTTCTGAAATCCTCTGAGTTCAATCTCACTCTGATGAATTGTATCTAAAAAAACGCTTGTGCATGTATATATCTTTAATATGAACAATCTCATTATAAACAATCTCATCAGCCAGAAAGCCGAAGTCAATTGCCAACTGAAAAATCCAATGCGAGAACTCCTGTATATATATATATGCCCCCCAAATTTTGGAAGATGAGGGCTCATATTCTGAAATTTTGAACTAAGGGCGATAGTATATACCGGCCATCTGAAGACGATGCTTAATTACGTCGGCTGTAATCATAAATCGGCTAGGGGGCCGATCATGAGTCAATCCAGATACTGGGATAATATTGTTTCAAGTATTTGCCATTGAGAGCTCGTCCATAAATCTCGCCATCTAATCCCTTGAGCAGATAGGCATTGTGAGGAACACATCGATGAATTCGAAAGGGGCCTTCCCAATTAGGTGACCACTTGCCGAATTTATTATCTCGGGAACCAATCGGCATTATTAATTTCCATACAAGGTCCCCTTCCTCAAACGACTTGGCAACGACCTTTTTATTATAATGACGGGCTACTCTATCTTTATCACGCTTGATTTTCTCTAAGGCCCGTAATCGAACATGTGCCAAATCATCCAATTCATCAACCATAAGATTATGGTACTCATCGGCTGTCAAGTCGTCTTGCAAAGCAATCCTTCTTGAGCCGATGGCGGTTTCCCACGGCAGTACAGCTTCATGCCCGTAGACCAGCTGATAGGGAGGCACTTGGATTGCACCATGGCAAGCCATCCGATACGCCCAAAGGGCATCGGCCAGCGTTGTATGCCATTGCCTCGGCTGTTCGTCAATTTTCCTCTTGATTAATTTGATTAAAGACTTATTAGAAGCCTCTGCCTGCCCATTAGCTTGCGCGTAGTAAGGAGAAGAATTGAGTAATCTGATGCCCATGCTGTCAGCAAATCGGACGAACTCATCGGACACGAAGATTGATCCCTGATCGGTAGTTATTGTCTGAGGTAACCCAAACCGATATATGATGTGCTCCTTGACGAACTGAATAGCGTCTTTGGAATCAACCTTCTTAAGGGGAACGGCCTCAACCCACTTTGTGAAGTAATCTGTAGCCACTAATATATATTTGTGTCCCTTACTTGATGGTGGGTTAATCTGGCCGATCATATCTATTCCCCATCCACGAAACGGCCACGGCTTTATGATTGGATGCATAGCCGATGCCGGTGCTCTCTGAATTGCTCCAAATTTCTGACAATCCTGACATCCTTTATAATACTTGAAGCAATCCTCTAGCATGGTTGGCCAAAAATATCCAACGCGCTTCATCAGCCATTTCATTTTATGGGCCGATTGATGGGTGCCGCAAATCCCTTCATGTACTTCGCTCATAACGGTTTTAGCCTCCTCAGGACCTAGGCATATGAGTAGGACACCATCAATCGTCCGATAATATAGGTTATCGTCCAATAAGACATAGTGTAAAACTTTATATTTCATTCTGCGTGACGCCGATTGGGAAGGATTTCTCAAATACTCAATGATATCAAACCTCCAGTCATCGGCGTGCACGAGAGCAATCTGAATCGGAACGTCTTTAGCCATCGGCCTGTATCCCGATGCCCCCTGAGCTAAATCATTGGCTTCAAAATTCTACTTCCTGGGTATATGCCTCATCGTTACGATCCGGAAACCATGTAATAACTCTTTGCACTCCTCATTGTAGACTTTGAGAATATCGTCTCTGCACTCATACTCCCCAGAAAGTTGACTAATTACTAGCTGTGAATCACCAATGATTTCCACGGCATCGGCCTCGACTTCTTGTAATAACTGCAAGCCTTTAAGCACCGCTTCATATTCTGCTTGATTGTTGGTATAGTAAGGCTTGATAGTGAAAGCGAACTCAAAATTTGCCCCCCGAGGGGATATGATGACTAGGCCGATACCGCAACCGTGTCTGCAGACGGATCCATCGAAATACAATGTCCATGGCACAATGTCTGCATATACAACTGAGTCATCTCTATGTTGAACGATGAAATCGGCCAGGGCTTGTCCTTTTATTGCTTTGGCCGATTCATATCGAAGATCAAACTCTGTTAAAGCAAAGATCCACTTCCCGACTCGTCCTTTCAACACAGGGGCCGATAACATGTATTTCATCACATCGGCCTTGCTCACCACGATGCACTCGTTGGAAAGCAGGTAATGCCTCAATTTAGTACATGAAAAATATAAACAAAGGCATAATTTCTCCACCGGCGTGTACCTTGTCTCAGCGTCTAACATTCTTCTGCTGAGATAAAAAATAGCTCTTTCCTTGCCATTAACATCTTGAACCAAGACCGAGCCGATGGATTTCTCATCGGTCGATAAGTACAATTTGAATGGGACTCCTTTTTGTGGAGAAATTAAGACCGGCGGAGAAGTTAAATACTCTTTGATATCGTCTAGCGCTTTCTGTTGCTTGTCACCTCATATGAACTCTTCGTCGTCCTTTATTTTCAACAGTGGAATGAATGGCAATATACGGCCCGATAGATTTGATATAAAACGCCGGACGAAGTTGATCTTGCCAAGCAGAGATTGTAACTTGGTCTTGTTTTCTGGAGGCTTGATTTTCTTGATGGCATCGATGTTCTTCTGTGTGATTTCAATCCCCGTCTCATGGACCAAGAAACCCAAAAACTGACCGGCCGATACGCCAAAGGCACATTTGTTAGGGTTCAACTTCAAACCATATTTCCTTGCCCTTTCTAGTACCTTGCGTAAGTCGACCAAGTGCATATCATGTTCTCTTGACTTTACGACGACATCATCTATATAAACTTCAATCAGAGAGCCAATAAGATCATGAAAAATGTAATTCATAGCCCTCTGATATGTAGCTCCAGCATTCTTCAAACCAAATGTCATGACGACCCATTCATATAGGCCGATTGCCCCTGGGCATCTGAAGGCTGTCTTATGAATGTCCTCTTTAGCCATAAAGATATGGTTGTAACCCGCATTTCCGTCCATGAAACTAATGATCTTATGCCCAGAAGTAGCATCGACTAGCAAATCGGCCAACGGCATAGGGTACTCGTCCTTGGGCGTTGCCTTATTTAGATCTCTGAAATCAACGCATACCCTTAGCTTGCCGTTCTTTTTCAATACTGGAACTATGTTGGAGACCCACTCTGCGTATCGGCAGGGTCTGATAAAGTTGGCGTCGTAAAGTCTTGTGATCTCTGCTTTTATGGCTTCGTGCATATCGGCCTTAAACCTCCGAGGAGCTTGCTTAAAAGGCCGATAGCCTTGTTTGATTGGTAGCCGATGTTCTACGATCGATCGGCTTAATCCTGGCATCTCATGGTATTCCCATGCAAAACAATCTCTGAATTCTTTCAAAAGATCTATCAAATTGTTCTTGTATTCCTTTGGCAAATTAGCACTTACATACGTCGGCCTAGGCCTATCACCTATTCCTATATCAATTTCTTCCAATTCATCGGCCGACGTAAAACCTTGTCCCAACTTGCCGTCTAACTCATCCACCGCGTCATCCGTGTAGGGGTCATCTTGTTCATTGTCAACAGCGGATGATGCATCTTCGCTAAAGTAACCGCTTGTCTTGGTCTTCAATTGTCTCGATGTCGCAGTCAGTTACCTTGAGGAAATCGGCGTCCCAGACCCGCCCGGACAAGCAGTCGATTCCCTCCATCTCCCAAACTGCGAGATCGGCATTGGCGACATGTACTGACCGATCGGCCTGCACGATCTCGACTTGGTCCCCTTGCCATTGCATGAGGCATTGGTGCATTGTTGAAGGGACACAGCAATTTGCATGGATCCGATCTCGTCCCAACAACAAGCTGTAGGAACCCTTTCCATCGAAGACGAAGAAGGTGGTGGGAATTGTTTTGCTGCCCACGGTGAGCTCCACGTTCAGGACCCCCTTCGCCTCAGATGCGTTGCCACCGAAGTCCTTTAATACCATATTTGTCTTGATAAGATCTTCAGGTACTTTTCCAAGCTTCCTGAAGGTTGGGTATGGCATTAAATTGACCGCTGCGCCGCCATCGACCAGCATCTTCGTCATCGGCCGCCCGTTGATGAATCCTTTGATGTACAATGGCCGTAAATGTCTGTAGCTGGCGTCAACTGGCTTGTCGAAGATGGCTTGGTCTGGTGACAACCGTAGCCTGGCCGAACCTTGTTCATCATCGGCCATCGCTTCATCGGCTGCCTGCACACTGTATTCTGCTGGCAATATAAACACCATGTTAACAGGCGCCGATGCCATTTTTTTACCTTTTGAAGCTGAGTAGCTCTGAGCTGTATTGGAGGTGCCCTCATCGGCCTTGACCACCGTGGATTTTATCCTCCACTCTTTTTTGGTCTTGGTTGGCCGATGGGGTATTTCAGCTGGTTGCTCTAGGATTTGCTCTTTCCTCCTTAACCTCTGAACCCGCCGCTTTTGTGTCTTGGTGAATACATCGCTTGGGCACCATTGGGGGTTCTGGACTTGCTCCTCATCTTCATCGTGTTGATCTCGGTGCATCGGCCCTAGCCTTTCATGCACAGATTTCCGTTGCTTGGCCGGCCGATGCGTTTGTCTGCTTGAGCTACCCTGATAAGAATCTTCTGCACCATTGCATGCAGGGCACTCCTGGATAGATGGCAACCTCATCCCTTCATTCCAGCAGAAGCGAAAAAACTCGCACTCCCAGTGTGGATCGTAGGAGTTGTCTTGATCGGCTTGGTCTTGAGCTTGTTCCTCCCGCCTCCGTTGATATTTTTTGATCAGGCCCTTAGAGGTCTGATGAGGCCGCTTGCCAGTTCGATGGCCACCGCCATCGGCCCTGTCCGCCCGCACCATGTTGACTGGGAACGGGTGGCCTTCAATCTTCATCGGCCGCTTGGCATCATCGATTTTAATTCTGCCCTGCTCGATGGCCGATTGAATTTGTTGCCGGAAGATCTTGCATTCATTTGTATGGTGTGAATAGGAATTGTGCCACTTGCAATATCTCCTCTTCTTGATGTCTTCGGCCGATGGCAATACGTGACCTACTGGCAGTTGGATCTGCTTTTCTTGCAACAGCAGGTCAAATATCTTATCGGCCTTGTTGATATCGAAATCATATTTATCTTCTTTATCTCCTTTCTTGGCCCACTGGCAAGTTGTTGATTTTCTCATCCGGGCCCACTCGGCTAGGTCGACATCACCGTCTTCATCGTCGGAGGCGTACTGATAAACAGTGTTAATCTTTTTCGCGAACTTCTTTGCCTCCTGGAATCGCTACTCGTGGGCCAATACTCGTTGTGCCAGCTGAGCGAGGCTGTCAAATTCCTGCGAGGAGAACCTCTCGCGTATCGGCCCTAGCAATCCCTGAAATGCCAAATCGGCCAACTGGGAATCAGTCAGACTGAGGCTATAACATCTGTTGCGTATGTCTCTGAACCTTTGTATGTACTCAGGGACCGATTCATCCACTCGTTGCCTGATGGCAGTCAGATCTAACAGTTTCATCTCTTGTACACCATTGTAGAAATATCTATGAAACTGTTTCTCCAGATCTATCCATCCTCTGATGGAATTGCAGGGCAAGGAAGAAAACCATGTGAATGCAGACCCTGATAAGGACAGAGGGAAAAACCTCACCCTCAACGCCTCGATAGCCGATGCCTCCCCGCACTGTGCTAAGAATCGGCTGACATGCTCATATGTTGAGACGTTGTCCTGTCCCGAAAACTAGGAGAAATCCGGGATCTTGTATCGGCCTGGCAACGGTACTCTGTCAAATTCCTCGGGATACGGGTGCCGATACACTGTAGAGTTCTCCTTGGGCTTCAAGCCGAATTGATCTCGCATCACTTCGGCTATCATATTGGCCCAATATCCTGCGGGCCGATGTGGGAGGTCTTGCTGAAACGATTGTTGCAAACCCTCTGCCTGATACTGCCTAGGGGAGTATGGCTGGTAATGATGATCTAAGTTCGGTACGCCATACTGTCCTGCGGGGTGCTGCTGATAGCCTTGTGGCACGTTGTATGCAGCTTGAAGTGGAGGACTATTGAACACTGGGGCTTGCGGTTGTCCGGCCGATGGGTGGTTGACGGGAACTTGCTGCATCGGCTCAACCACCGGTTGCTTCCCCTTGGCCCATTGAGCGTATTGTTCCTCAGTGATGGGCTGAGGGCTGCCCCCAGTCTGCCTGGTGAGGACCAGTGGCAATGTTGTTGTCGGCTGCGCCGATGGGGGTGGCATCGGCGCTGTTGGCTGAGACGTGCTCAGATCATTCCTCAGGGTCTGATATGCAGGGAACTTATTTTCTGGCAAGAAAATCGGCCCCTGAGGCTTGTACTGGTAAATTGACCCGTCTAAGATAGATTTGACCGTATTAGTCAAGGTGTTCACCAAAATCCCCGATTGGTTGACTAGCGCAGAGTGGACTGCGGAGTCAATCCTGTCTTGCAACGTCGGCGCTGCAGTGTCTTCAGTCTTGACGGCGTGATCGTGCGCCGCCGCCGATGTTCCAGCTCCATCTCCGGAACTCGGCATGACCACCTTGGACTTTTGAATCAAGGTGCCTTGCCGAGTCCTAGAATATGTTTGCAGGTACATATTCTGGAACTGCTCGACCAGACTCTCCATCTCAGCTTTTTGTTCTGCACTGAGCTGGTCGGCGGTCACGGGAATGACGTTCTCCTCGACGATCTCGGCCTGCTTCGACATCTCGAGGTGTTCTTGTTGCTGGTGAGAAGCTTGTGTTCTTGTTGTCCCACCGGGCGTGCCAAAAGCGTGTTGGCGCAGAATTTCGACCCGTCCAGCAACCAAACGGGTTCCGCGTTACCACGGCGGCCTGGGAGATCTGCTTAACTCCAGTGCAGGTCCAAATGGCTTGCCTAGTCGTAAGTAGAGCGTGCCAGTTGATTTGATCTGCAATCAACAAGAAACAAGTAAACCAAGTCAGAGAACAATGGCCGATCGGTCAATAGACCGATGACACATTGTCATAGCCCAGCCGATAGGGCAAAGCTATATCGGCTCACTTAGAAAATAAGTAAAACATGAATCTAATCTTATCAGCCTTCATTGATATGTAGATCTCAACTAATAATATCGGCCAATAAGGATAACGAAGGTAACTACACTAGCTAGTACTCTAGTGCAAACTTATACGAGCCAATCGGCCAATATAAACACATCAACCATAAAGAAATCTTAAGATTACTTCACGATCGACGTATCTATACTTATCGATCTGCACATATAAGTGGCAAACACATGCAAGAAACATAAAGCAACCACATGTGTTAGATAAGACCGGCTAAAACCCCGGCACTATCCTTAGTTACAACCGAAAACAGGCTTCGTGTTAGATCTCAAAACAGGACTAAGGTCGATGGCAACTCAAAGTGTGAATTGAGACTTAACGCGAAGAAAATCAGGTTGTCGATTGCTTTTGGGGATGGTAGCTGCATTGAACAATCTAGCCAAGCATAAGAATTAAACCATCGTCAGCAATAAACCCTAAAGCGAGTAAACCGCTGGCAAGGCTTAATTAAGATACCTGTCAAAATTATTCAAGACATGATAATCGACGATCACATCATCGAGGCTTAACGTGTCTAAAGCGACACGTTAGCCGCGACGATGCAGATCGTCGGGGACGAGTTCTTACCTCTGCTCCGAAGAAGCAAGAACTCGTCGAAGAAGACCTCTTGCGAGGGTTGGCGATGCGTCGAAAGTAGATTGATTTGATTGTGTGATTGATTCCTTTTACATGTACAAACTATCAGGATATTTATACCCGAAATAACAACAGAACCCTTGTCGGATACGATCTTATCTACAACTAACAAACAATCATAACTACCCAATTTACAAGATACAGTTGCCTAAAACTGAGCTTTATCTCTATTTGGCAACCTCCTTAAAGCTTATCTTGAGCCCAACCCAAGCCTACGTTGAAGCTGTCAACTTACAACCCATATCGGCCTTCAATCAAACCGAATCCATATCGGCCGATGCACTCTTTGTGGCATTATCTTTCCCAGTCCGATATGGCTACCGGGTCCGATACGACTCCTAATCTGGCTCAAACTCAATCCTCCTTCTCTGCTTCGTTTCCTCTTCCGCTTCCAAGTCGATTACCAAATTTCACCATTAACACATGTTCATGAAGTACTATTCAGTGTCCACTTATCGGTCTCTATGTTAACTAGGAAGAAAACCCGTGCATATGCGCGGGCCTCTTATTTACTTTACTATAAGAACAACATTGTAAAATTAAAATAGCTCATGAACTTTTATTACAAATTATCTTGCTATAAGCATCGGATAAAAAAGAAAGGAGTTGAATCTTCCGAATGACAAAAATTACAAATTGCCTTGCTACAAGCGTAGCAAAAAAGAGGAAGGATTTGAATGTTCTGAACAATAAAAATGCCTATGGGATTCTGTGAGTGTTTTCAATAAGGCATACCTCATATACATGGGTTCGTGATATACAAAAATACCATATACCTAATAGTATATGAGAAGGTATCCTTCGATTTAAAAAATATGGCTCATAAAGAAGGAAACTATTTTTCCAAAATAGAAGGTGTTCCGAATAAGGAACGAGAAGCGGAGTCCTACTCAGACACTACAAGGACTACTCAGATCGTATCCATATTTGTCTCTCTAGTTCCATTTGGACAAGAGGACATCCGAGGGTATAAATACAAGATCCCCTAAAAGAAGAGGGGACAGGTCAAGTCAGAATATAAGCCTAGACAGACCCAATTTAGAGCTACAAAGGCCGACATGAGGGATCTAGAAGACTACACTAGCCATCGACTACGTGCGAGAGCTCCATGCTGCCAAGCCGACATTGACTAGATTAGATCATCCCATATATTGTACTTGTGTGATACTGATATATAAATGCAACACCGGCTTCGGCCAACAGAAGTAGGGCTATTATCTGTCAGTTAAGGGGCAGGAGTAGAGCTATTACATGTCAGTTAAGGGGCCCGAACCTATATAAAAATTCTTGTCTCTCATCTCTTTTACCTCAATCTCGCGTATACCCTGGTTCCAACGATCCCCATACTCTATAAATACCATGATCGGCATATAGCCCGTCGACAGATTCAGTCATAAATCACTACTAGTACTGCTCCCTCCTCAAAATATAACATGCGTTAACTTTTTTCACGGTTTTTAACATTATAGTTGAATATTATTTTTTATAATAAATTATAAAAAGTTAATTTCACATCACATAAAAGTACTTTCAAATATAAACATAATAATCTAGAATACACAATACTAAACATATATATTAGTTTAGTCATTAATCAATACATAGGAATATCGATTTTGCTGAAAGTACGGGCGCCTTATATTTTTGGACAAAGGGAGTAATTATTATCATTGTCATTATCTTAATCTGGGCAGGGCATCTTTTGAATGTAGGAAATTGCAGTTATACCACCAAAATAAGCCTAATATGATAAAAAAATCATCTTCACTCCAAACTTGACAATAAGTTTCCATGTATCACTTTGGTCTAAATCTGTGTAAATGTATTGTAAAAATACTACTTCTGCCACTTAACAGGATAATACTCTTAAAATCAAACATGATCCTGCACCCAGTGAAGCAGATTGCAATTGCCAAATCTTTTTTCTCTCATGCGGTGAAGCCCTAGTTTGAGCATTGACACACTCCTTGAGATCCACTCATGTGCCCACTCAAGTTCCTCGTAACACACTCATCAGGCCCCTCACATTAGCTCACTTCAATCTTCTCCGATGATATGAAGTCCTAGCTCCACCATCGATGTGGCCGTGGCCCTTGAGACCAGCACAACGTATGCCAGCTTCGCTATCAACAAACTTCTTGAGATTCATATTTACAGACCAATTCAATCTCCCAAAAGATACATCATATTGGCTTTCCTAAGTGAGATTTTGACATAATTCTTCACATGTAGCGCATAGTTTGTTGTAGTCACACCCCAGAGGACTACATTGTAAAATGTTCACTTGGCTTTGCCGCCAATGCAGGCCTTCCATTGGGCTCACCTCAGCTCAGCTATTCACACACCTGCGATACACACGTCAGCATTCCAAGCTGTGTTGTACATGCAAATGGGGACCATTGGGGAGGGACAACAAGAATATATGGAGTGTTGTACATGCAAATGCGGACCATTAGGGAGGGACAAAGAGAATATATGAAGATAGAGGAAAGATACGGAAGATCAAGAATTAAGAATATATGGTGGTATCACTATGTGGATGTTTTGAGTCTTTTTGTGATTTAGTATAGACACAATTTTATATTATGTAATTAGTACCACTCAAATTGTACAATCAAATTTTGTTAGTATAGATATATTTTTTTCTTTAAATATGAGTGTAGTTATTATTTGACACTACATCAAAAATTTATAGAATAATCCAGAGACATAACACCACGAAAATATGTAGAGCATCATCATCATTGTTATTATGCATCTAGTTTAGCTACACATGTATTAATATAGAATAGCATAATCTATATCGTATTTATTAAAATATATTTCATCACTATCTGGATGGCATGTTAAGGATAGAAAAATGGTCCATCTGGCATATTATTTTTCTAACCAAAATATAGTTAACATGGGTCTTAAATTGTTAATTTAATCACAAATAATATGAATATTCAAACCAATCGGAAATTGGATTCATAGTTAAACAGTTATGTTTACTTGAATATTACTTTTTAATAATTAAACCACAGTATACTTTTGAAGTATGTACGTCCTTTTTAGTTTTTTTTTTACTAACTTATGTATGTACTTAGAGAGAAAGGATATCTGATTTGTTATTTAGCGCTCCTAGGCCGGACGTATGTATAGAGAGAAGTTAATCAACAAAATCTTTTTCTTTTTTCCTCAGAATTTTTAGGATTTTCTCTAATTTATTAGAATGTCATGTTGCATCTTAGGAGTATTTATAGGAGCGCCACATGACAATGTAGGCGTATTTATATGATGTTTAATAAACTTTCAGTATATAATAGATAGATTACAACACTCTACCTGGAAGTTGTAAAAAGCATGGATAGACCCGTGTCACTCCTAGTCCTAGGGGCGACACGGGAGACGACCAACCTCCTCGCGCCGTCACCCCCGCACCTCTCCTCCTCGCCGCCACCCGAGCAGCCCGTCGGTAAGCCGCGCACTTGCAAGGAAGGCGGTGGTGGGATTCCTTTCCTTCCCAAGGATGCTGCATCGGTAGGGGCTCTAAGGCAACCGAGAAGGAGGAGGTGGCGTCGCCCAGATCTAGCCCTTTCTCGGCCGGATCCGACAAAGTGAAGGGCGGAGGCCAGAGTGGTGGTGGAGGACGGGGCAAGAGCAAAGCAGATTGCCAAGTGACAAGAAGTAGGCTCGGAGGTGGCAGCAGGGGCAGCCAAATCTGGTGTTCTCCAGCCCGGCTCCTACTCCGGCTCCCCCCGACGAGGTACGACGGGCGACGGTAGTGGAGGAGAAGCAGCATGGTGATGGCCTCTAGTGACAATGGACATGAAGGAGCAGTTGTTTTCGGGTGCGGCAGTGGCTTCTCCTCTTCCCGTGCCGGCGGAGGTTGTTGCAAGGAGTGGCTGCGGCGTCGAATCCGCGCAGACGACAACAGTGAGAGGCCAGTGCAACCAGCGTAGGCGATGGCAGGGAGGCCGGTGACGCTGAAGGTCGCCGCGCGCGACGACAGGGAGGTCGACACGGCTGGCGGTGGTGGGATATCGGCGCGAGGGACGGCATGGGAGGTCGACACTGGTGACGGCAAGAAAGCATGGCGCGATCGGTGGTGGCGGGAGGCTGGCGATTGCGTGTGTATGGGGGCTGACCGACTGGGGGCGTCAGTGCAACGGTGTCCACACGCCGACGGTGGGTGGCTGGTGGTGGAGCAATGGAGCGACAGCTATAGCTCGATAGGGGTCACCTAGCCCAGTCTTGTCAAGCCGACAACGACAGCGTTTTGGGCGTCGTTTACCTTCTTGGGGCATTGTCAAGATGTCCCTCTCCCTCCCTAGTGGGGCTGCCAACTGAAAACATTGTCTTGAATCTCCTTGAGACCTCGGCGGACAGCGGCGACCCTTTTCGTCTCTTTTCTCCCTGGATATGTCGTCTATGATGCTCCCTTTTGCCAAAATTGCGCTCAAACAGCCTGAGCGAAGCTGGTTAGTGGTCTGTGCGAGGGAGAAGATCTTTCTTCTCTCTCGCCCTCTCCCTCTACTAACTTTTTGTCCTGTTGTCGCCTTGCTAGCGAGGTGCTCGTCTATTAGAGATTGGTTTGGGCAATTTGGTTGTAGCTCCTTTGTTGGGTTTAGGGGTGGCCCGGTCCAGTGCTAGCCCTGTCCTTGTGTGTAGGTGTTGTCGGTGTGGTGATGGTGTTTTGTTTTTTTCTTCCTGACTACTGTCTCCCATGGTAATAGTCTTGTATTTTTTTCATGCTCTATTCAATAAAACATCACACTGTCTTGTGCTATTTGTTTCAAATATATATATATATAAAGCATGGATTACCACAAATTCTGAAATTAAAAAATGAACACTATTAGTATTTTGGCATTAATAGTATTTCTATATTGCAACGAACAATGTTTTGCGCTAATTTCAGACCACTGTCCCCGTCCCAAAATAGTTATTATTCTAGGTTATTTAGCAAAGTTTAATGTTCAAGTAAGAAATGACCATAGTTGCATAGTACCCCCTATTAAATGATGTAGAGTTAGGAGTGAGAGGATAGGTTGATGTATGATGAAAAGAATTTTGAATTGGAGATGATTGATGTGACAAAAGGTATCATAAAATGGTAAGATTTTTGAAACAAATTTTGAATCATAAAGTGACCATTATTTTACGATGGGCTAGCAACTAGCAACTGCAGTAAATCAGCTGGATCTAGGCTACGTTTGAGAGCTTGTTTTAGGCCTAACCTTTTTGTCGCATGCTAAACGAGAAATACCATTAGCATATGATTAATTAAATATTAACTATTATAAACTTAAAAATTGGTTTTATTTGATTTTTAAAAAAACTTCTATATAAAAAAGTTTTTAAAAATATATACTATTTAATAGTTTGAAAAACGTGATTACGGTAAACGAGAAAAATGCAAAAGCTAAATGAGCTTTCAAACGAAGCCTTAAGGATTGCATGCAATCTTGGTCTTTCATTTTTGTTGATCAGTGGTCCAGATTGACAACTACGGTAGTACTATGAATAGCATTTTGCATTAATGTTTTTTTCTATAATATTGCATTGAACAATGTTTTGCGCTAGTTTGGACTGTACAATTTAGGTCCAACGATAAACAATATCACCGTTGCTCAAGTTGTAATCATAGTAGCGACTACAAGTTGTATTCACAGTATCAACTACAGCAGATTCGGATCCATCACATTACAACTCAGATCGGATACAGTCGTACCTGCGACTATAGCCTAACAACTACTCGTTAGTAGTCCTGTATAATACTCCAGTACGTACTTCTGTAGTCTTGTATAATAGTAGTCTTTCATTTCGGTGGTCAACAGTCTAGATTCACAACTATCTTAGTACGTACTTTATCAATGGTATTTTGTGCTACGGTATTTTTGCCAGTACATTACAATGAACAATGTTGTGCGCTAATTAATTATTTAGACTGTTCAATTCGGGATTCGATCAACGATAAGCAGTACTACTACTGCTTAAAAGTTTCACACGCAGTAACAACGAGTACACTAGATCCGGATCCCTTGCTGCTTCTACTACCTCATTGGCTGGCCTTGATGGGCTGCTCGCGCACCTGAAACGCGCGCAGCCGCAACGCGACGCGGGGCAGTTGATGATCCTGCAGGCGCTGCGCGGGGCATCAACTGGCAGTGCCCTGACGAAAATTTTTGTCCAAAATACTGCAGCTGACGACGCATGTACGGACGGACGCAGCCACGCAGGCCAGGCGGCAGGCCACATGATAGCGTGCAAACTGCAAAACCCCAATATTTTCACGTGCGAGGCGAAGCGCCCAGCGGGTGATCCATTCTGCCGCCACACCAACGGCGAGCGAGATAAACAGGCCGGTACAATTTGTTCATCTCGAAAAAAAACAGGCCCGTACAATCGTTGTACCACGATAACAGACGAAGCAGTGAATCTGATGTAAATTTTTGGCAGTGCTCCACAGTGTCCTGTGTCTCCTCCGTAGCAAACGATAAATGATGCACGTTTTCAATGGCAGGTTGATGCGCTGCTTATTTGCTGTTCGTTGGTTACTCTTCCCAACTCAATTTTCTCATTTTTCACGCACACGCTTTTCAAACTGTTAAATGATGTATATTTTGTAAAAAAATTTTATACGAAAGTTGCTTAAAAAAATTAAATTAATCCATTTTTCAAAAAAAATTTAGCTAATATTAATTAATTGTGTGCTAATGAATCGCTCCATTTTACATGAAATGAAGATTAGCTCTGAACTCGGACCGACGTTTAATCCGAACACGACAAAGTCAGGCTGATCGCCAGAACAGTTGAAACGACGTCTCATGATTGCTCCGTCAAAAGGGAGCGCCATTTCTTCATGCTCATCTTTCAAACTTAATTGGAGCATGGCGGTTTCTTTTTGACTGCTTAAAAAAGAGTTAAGATTAAGATAAGCGAGACGTTTTAATAATATCACGTGCTGGATTGAATGAAACGACGCGCATAGTTCCACGCATGCTGCCGCGTGCGCCAACAATCTCGATTTCAATTGGATATATACTACTTCGTCCATTGAAGGATATTACTATTGATACTAAAAGTATTAATTAATTTTTTTCATTATGTAATATTTTAAAAAGTTATAATTAACAAGTATTGAGTTGTATTTGGTTTAGAGTATTAGTTTGTGAGGAATTTTACAGTTCTTAAGAAAATATCTCTAGGTATCTTAATTTTATACTAAATTTTTTTGGTACCTTAAAATATTTAGTATTTAGATGTATCAAATTTTATACTAAAAAATATGATATCTTCAACCTTCTCAATGATGATAAAATTACCCATTGTTTGTAGCCTTTTCTTGTTTTGACAAGTCTGAAATTTAAAATAAATAAATATTAGGTTGTATTTAGTTTAGAGCGTCAATTCCCACCACGTGTAAAATAAATA
Organism: Oryza officinalis; assembly: GCA_008326285.1. Classification (NCBI taxonomy): domain Eukaryota; kingdom Viridiplantae; phylum Streptophyta; class Magnoliopsida; order Poales; family Poaceae; genus Oryza; species Oryza officinalis. Next base: position 45,688,219 of record BDMV01000001.1, on the reverse strand, counting down.
GGTTTTAAAAATTGAGTGATTACAGTTTTTGAGGAGGTACCGGGAGTTACCATATTTTTCTAGTGTAAAATTTAGTACTCTCGGTATCTCTGGTATTAGGAGGTATCAAATTTACACTAAAAATATTGGTACCTCCCGATATCTCTTAAGAACGGTAAAATTACTCTTGAACGTTACCCACAATGATAAATTCGGATATACGGTACAATTTATCGAATTAAGGGTTAGATACCAGATTTTTTTTATTAGTAATATGGGAATTATTAGAAAGTGCTTTGACAATGATAAATTTGGTTTGACAATTAGTAACCTTAGAGCCAAGGCGAGCCACTACTTAGTAAGCTGGCTGGTAGTACAACATACGACGTCAGTGGTATATTTGTCCCGTCGTTGACGTTGTTTTTGTAATGAGTTGCTTTATTACTATTTGATCGTGGCGTGTCTTCTACAGAACACCAGTAATCCAGTATGTGTGTGACACGCCTTGATCTGACGAAGACACCAAAGTACCGGAAACCCACACGGTTGACTCCAATATCCATGACGACGTCCATGTCCAACAATTAATGGACAAATTGCCCCGTTTAAAAAGATACTAGTAGAACTTTTTGATCTGTAGAGCTATACCCGCTTAAAACGTTAAAACTGTTGCATTCTAAACTTGCGGCCCGGCCGCGCGGCTGATCAAAGCAACACCTGACCTGAGCCGGTCGCCTGGCTCGATCCAACACGACTTCATCAACGATCCACCCATGGCCACGGAGTCACGGCTCGAGCCTCTCGCGTCCCGTCGCGTCTTCTCCTACTGCGCTAATATCCCTCCGCGCAACGCCGCCGTTATGAACGTTCGGATCGTGCGCCGCGCGAGGCGCGCGGGCCATCGCGCGACGTAATCAGCGTCCGCCTCACGGCCGTTGAGGAGGAGGCGGAGTCGTCGTCTCGCGGAGCCGTCGCTCTCGCGCGCGCCCGGCGCCCACGTGTATATATAACCCGCCACACGCGCGCCGGCCGGGGCATCGCATCGCGTCCACGCCACAAGCCGTACCAATTACCGTACCGGCTGGTACCACTCGTCCTCAGTCGCGACGGCGCGCGTGCGCGTGCGTGCGTCTGCCATGGCCGCTCCCCCGCCCCTGCGCAGCCATGACCTCGTCGTCGTCGTCGCCGTGGCGGCGGCGGCGGTGCTATGTCTCGCGTGCCGTGCGTCGGCGGGCGGCGGCGCCGACGTGCTCGATCGGGCGAGGCGGCCCGAGTTCGCGGCGTGGATGGCGGGCGTCAGGTGGGCCATCCACGAGCGGCCCGAGCTGGCGTTCGAGGAGATCGAGACCAGCAGGCTGGTGAGGGAGGAGCTCGACGCCATGGGCGTCGCGTACCGGCACCCGGTCGCCGGCACGGGCGTCGTCGCGACCATTGGAACCGGGCGCTCGCCGTTCGTCGCGCTGCGCGCCGACTTGGATGCACTTCCGATGCAGGTAACGTATGTGGGCGACAGCCCGGGGGGCAACCTGCCATGGCTCATTGATTTCTTATGCACATGATGATTGGAATTCTTGTTTTCTCTGTTAAGCGTTTTGGAGTAGTCATTTGATTGATGGAACCTGCTGCCTGCCTTTTCCAAAAAAAAAGAAAAAAAAGGATGAATCTGCAGGGTTTTTGTGTTATGTTTTTCTCAGGTAAAAGTTTAAGTGAATTGGACGAAAGATTCAGGTGTTCATTGGAGAGGCATCAGTGCATATAAATCGAGTCTCACTTTAGAATGGAGTAATTTCAAAGGAATTTTTAGAAGAATCAATTAAAAATCTTATGAACACCTGTAAAATTCTTGCATTTCAAAGAGTCATAATTATTAAGCCGCTGCAAGGCACAAGCCTGGGTTAAATAGGGTAGTAGAAGTACAATGACATAATATAGAAGAGCGATGTCTTGCTTAAATTGTTACATAAATCTAACCGCACCCTCCAATTTCTATAAGATGATGTTTAATAAACTCAATAAAAAAATAGAGTATTATGTAATTTTCAGGGCAAATATTGACATATGAATTTTGTACATCAAATTAAATTATTTTAAAATATGTTAATGTTCAAAGTATTTAAAGCTTTACTTAAGGCTGTGTTTGGGCAGTCTTCACTCCCAACACGCTACAGTAATTTTCCACCGCGCACGCTTTTCAAACTGCTACACGGTGTACTTTTTTGCAAAAAGTTTTTATACAAAAGTTGTTTAAAAAAATCAAATTAATCCATTTTTGAAAAAAAATTAGCTAATACTTAATTAATCACGCGTTAATGGACCGCTCCGTTTTCCATGTTAGTGTAGCGCGTTGGGAGTGAAGAGGAACTAACACAGCCTAAATCATGTCCAAGGCCCGAGTGAGTATGCAGTACCACTTCTATGTTTAGATGATGTCTAAAACAACAGCAAGTCTCCAATACACATGTTCGATAATTATTTTCTTAATCATGCATTCTATAAAATGTTGATTTTATAACCATATGAAAACATTTTTCCATAATATTTTTTGTCAAATCATTGCATTTTCGTATTTATCAGTGAGCCAAGTTTTTTTTTATGTTTGACTACATATATTCTAAAATGTTGTCTATTTTGAAACCAAATTTTCTTTCATTTTAGTAATAAAAGTAAAATGTTTAACCATTATTGGCCCACTACATAAGTCATATTTGTACCTATGATTCAATCTATCTTCTACTCAAAAGTTGTTGACAGGTTTTCGAGAATTGTTCTTAAAAAGGAGAGAATTGCTAAATATTGATTCTAAAACGAAAACACCCTTACATTTAATTTGAGCTTAGTTTTTAGTAAGGAAAGTATGAAAAGTGTTTTTATTCTCTGAGTGGATGTACTCTTATGCTTTACATGTCATTTAAATGATCATGATTTTTTTAATAAAAATGACAGCATAGATGACTATTGTATCAATCTTACCAATTTTTTCTATATTTTTTATGCTATTTGAGAGGTTAGATTTTTTATGATCACTTAAGGGATGAAAAACCAACTCCACAAGAGCAAAATGATGTTTATACACACGGTGCCACAGTCTATGCCATTGACACAATAGTTTGTGGAATAAAATCAAAGTTTGCGACATGGGTACTAATCGTTAAGATAGTTTGAGATACATTCTGCTGGTTAAATGTTCAATGCACTAAAAGAATATTGGATATTCATTCTATCTTCATATACTGACTGCAAAAGCCTTCAACAAAAAACTTGTCAGGAGGAGGTGGAGTGGGAGCACAAGAGCAAGGTGCCCATGAAGATGCACGCCTGCGGCCACGACGCGCACACCGCCATGCTGCTCGGCGCCGCCAGGATCCTCCAGGAGCGACGCCATGAGCTGCAGGTTATTGTTGTCTCTTCTCTTCCGTTGTTATCTCTCTCAAAGTTTGACTCTTCATGCTCAATCGTTTGCTTGTCGGCTTATCAACGATAGTTAAAATTTAAAATTTAAAACTTAATTTTAAGTAATTTTAAAAAATTTTATCATAATTTATTTTTTTTAGTATTGACTTTTACTCGTTAAAAAATAAAAATTTTAGTATAAGAGTTTTATACATAATTTTCAGTTCTTTCGTTGATTTTTTTTACGGCTTATCAGTCGTGGAGTGGATGATGAGAGGTGTGAACCCTTGCGCTGTGAGCCTGAGGGCACCTGATGACCTGAACAGTTATAAGCTTGATTATTTTAGATGTCAGATTTGAATTTTTTTTAAATGGCGTATGGTTTGGTTGCAACAGAACCGCAAAATCCTTTAGAAAAAAGAAAATGTGCACTGCTATAATACTATCAGTTAGCTCGAGCATTTGTTTGTTGCGGTGTCTTTTTCCCAACAGATTCTTCAAATATTTCTGGTTCACAGTTGAAGCAACAACAGCCTGTTATAATTCCTTTTAATTATATCCCTATTTCCCTTTTCTTTGCTTCGATTTTTTCTCTAAAAAATGTAATCTACTGCTAAGATTTTGCTTTTCAACTGCGACCCTAACCAACTAAAATGATTAGCATTATCAGATTTGTAACTTTGCTCTGTCAATGAGACATGGTTTCTAGCTAGAAATAGCTAAAAATAAACATTAGTGGACGATGGGGGTAAAAATGTTTTCTAAATTTATCCCCGTGAGTACACGGGGACAACGATTTAATATGAAACATATTTGCATTGTTGTACTGAATTAAAATGGTCAGGTTTTATTGGAACGAATGCAGACATATTGGATAGTTTGACATCATACGTAGGCATCCCTGACATATTGAATACTAGTGAATACACCCCAACGTGAACATCAAACAAGATTTTCGACGGGATACGCCAGGCGTCTCTGTCAACGTATTCAACCCGAGTAATGTCTGTCAGTTAAGTCGTTCCTGACATCCTGTGGATGAAGCTGCAGCAAATCACAAAGCTTTGTTTCTTGCGGACGGCGTCCTCTTCTGGAGAAGTGGAGATGCTTATCCCGGGCAAATGGAATCCAGGAGCACATGCGTATTTTTTACTTCGGGCAACAAACGTTTCCTCAGTTTAATTGCACTTCAGTTTGCCTTTTTTTCAAAAAAAAAATAATTTGACTTCAGTTTGATAATTTTTGTCCCTTCTGATACTATGCATTGAAGCAACACCTGACCTGAGAGACATTGAATTGGAAGAGAACCCAAACAATGACAGGCGAACCGTCGTAAAATCCTAGAGGCTTGTTCTTGCGGGCGAACACCTATAGTGACGTCAGTTTCATATTGTTCAGTACTCTATTTTGCAGCTCAAAGCCTCAGCGGTATGTGTTTGATATACTTTCTGAATATGGTAGGCAACGGTTTGCTATATATATCGGTACACTAAGATTAGTGGCACGGCGACAGTCAGAGTTAAAGCATGCTTTCTAAAATATTAAACGACATGTTTTTTTAAAAAATTATATAGCTAAGTTTATTTAAAAATCACATTAATCCATTTTGAGTTTATTTTGGCTATTACTTCCTCCGTTTTATATTATAAGTCGTTTGATATTTTTTTTAGTCAAACTTCTTTGAAGTATGATCAAGTTTATAAAAAAATATAATAATATTTTCAACGCATATATTTAATGTTAGATTTAAGATATTTTAGATGTTGCTATTTTTTTTATAAATTTAATCAAACTTAACAAAGTTTGACTAGAAAAAAATCAAAAGACTTATAATATGAAACAGAGGGAGTAATTAAATCGCTCTGTTTTACGTGCACGGAGGAGAATTTCTCAATCTAAGCTCCCAAAAGCAGCCTTGATAAAAAAAGATTTCATGTTGGATTGAGGCCCACTAGCCAAGCTCTTGTATTTAACCTCCGGCCTAACGACATGTACAAAGATATAGTCTAATACGAGCTATCTTTATTAATTTATGTCAATAGAAATTATCCTCCTACAATAGTAGAGACGATAAGATTTTTTAACTATTAATTAACTAAATATTTTTTTTTATTATCCTTCTTTTCTTTTCTCCACTCTCATGCAGCAAACTTTTCGTTAATAAATGCTAAAAATCGACTCTGAGCCATTGTCATGCGTAGCAACGATGTTTATAGTTTTTTCCTTCTCTTTCATCCACATCACCAAATTTGCTTGCATAACAACGAAAAGAACCTATTATTAAACACCATTATACATGTCCTAAAGTGATCCGAGAGGCAGAGGTAGAGATGGCAATCTTGCCCATGTGACCGTTACCTACGAGTGATGTGTCGGATGGGCATAAATTTTTGCCTGTGGGCACGAGCGATCTTTGACCTGAGTACCTAGCAGGCGTTCCAGGTTTTACACTTAGGTCGTGTTTGAATCTTCTAAAGATGAAGATAAAGATGAAGATAAAGTGTTTCACGTAAAACGAGATGATATTAACGTGTGATTAATTGAGTTTTAATTATTACAAACTTGAAAAATGGATTTATTTGATATTTTAGAACAACTTTCGTATAGAAAATTTTCACACGAAATACACCGTTTAACAGTTTGAAAAGCGTACCACGATAATCTGAAATTTTATCTTCTTCTTTTAGAAGAAACGAACGGAGCCTTATTCCGTAGATAATACATACCTGATCCGGTATGTATAGTCTTTTTTTGCCTAGTATCTTTTATAGACTTTTTCCTTTTGGCATATTTAATCAAATATATACCTAAACCAATTCCCTATTCCCACCGACTCTATCTCCCTCACTTCGAAGAAGAAGTTGAAATTGTGTTGTTCGTTGGAAACTAGAAAGTTAGTGATAATTTATCTAGCCTGTATTGTATGGCTCTTTTGATTATCTATCTATAAAGATACTAAGTATTACTCACTTTATTGAAAATCCACTGGGTACTACATATCTGCCAGACACGGACATGAGTACTGCTTTCTAACCGACGATGTTTCCGAACGAGGGTCGAACGGGTGATGTCGGGTATGGATCAAGCGTGTTCCTACTTTGCCTGTGTCCAACCCGATTGATTGCTATCACGAGAAAGAAGGAAGGACAGGGTGTGGGACTGCTGGAATCTGAATCCATATGTCAGCCACAAATAGTCACGCAACTTTGATATCACAATAAGAGCAAAAATAAATAAATCAACTATAAACTTATATAAAAAGAAATAAAAAAATTGAAAATATTGTTTCTCGTTATTCAAAATATTTACATTAAATTCATAATAAAAAAAAGAGAAGAGAAAAAATAAAGCCATTATCCTATTGAACTTGCGCTAAGAGAGCGGGGAAGTTCACAATTCTTGGAGCACCGTAGCAATCTTGGCCGTCAAAAAAGATAATGGCGATTTATAGCTAGAAAACATGTGGTTAAGCAAAGTCTGGTCTTCTTTTGCAGGGTACGGTGGTCCTCCTCTTCCAGCCGGGGGAGGAGGTGGGCACCGGGGCCAAGAGGATGGTGGAGGCCGGCGCCGTGGACAACGTGGAGGCCATCTTCGGGTTCCACGTCAGCGTGGAGCTCCCCACCGGCGTGGTGGGGTCGCGGCCCGGCCCGCTGCTCGCCGGCTGCGGCTTCTTCGAGGCGGTGATCACCGGGAAGGGCGGCCACGCCGCCCACCCCCATGCCAGCGTTGACCCCATCTTGGCCGCTTCCACCGTCGTCCTCGCCCTGCAGGGCCTCGTCTCCCGGGAGGCCGACCCGCTCGAGGCCCAGGTGGTGACGGTGACGAGGTTCCTCGCCGGCGACGCGTTCAACGTGATCCCGGAGTCGGTCACCATCGGCGGCACGTTCCGGGTGTTCTCGAACGAGGGGTTCATGCGGCTGAAACGGCGGATCGAGGAGGTGATCGTGGCGCAGTCGGCGGTGCACCGGTGCGGCGTGGAGGTGGACTTCCACGCGGGGGGCAGGCCGCTCCTGCCCCCGACCATCAACAGCGCGGCGCTGCACGCGCACTTCGAGGCCGTCGCGGCGGAGACGCTCGGCGCTGCGGCGGCGGTCCACGGAGCGATGGAGCCGTGCATGGGGAGCGAGGACTTCGCCGTCTTCTCCGAGGCCGTGCCGGCGTCCCACTTCTACTTCGTCGGGGTACGCAACGAGGCGGAGGGGCTGGTGCACCTCGCGCACTCGCCGCACTTCCGCGTCGACGACGGCGCGCTCCCGTATGGCGCGGCGTTGCACGCCAGCCTCGCCATGAGGTACCTGGACGAACGCCAGCGCGAGGGCTCGCACCCTCACGAGGAGCTCTAGTTTCGTCCAGTCGCTGCATATGCCTTTGCATCCGACTTAGCGACGTCGAGTCGCCACGGCGCCGGCGGTGTCTGTTCAGCCCACGCGCACGGCGGTTCGCGGAGCTCAAGATGGCCGAGGTATCCGCGGTGGATTGTCATCGTAGATTACTCTGTAAGGAATTCTGGGTTCGACCTTGGCATTCTGACGAAAACGTAGGTAGGAATGTAGAATGGCGGATTGCATGTTCGATGCGGCGCTGGCGCGGAGAAGAAGAGTTCAGCCGATCAGTGATTCAGTGAACCAAATGCTTACAAAGTGACGGCCTTTGCTCCCAGTGTCACAAGCCAAAAGAAAAAAAAAGGAGCTGAAACAGAACAGGGTAAAACACGGTAGCTATAGCGAAAATCGCCTGGTGTTCAACTGTTCATGAGTTCATCCTCCGTATAATCCACAATATTCGTATAGAGTCCGTAATATTCGTAACAGGTTATTGAATCATCCGCTGGGAAAGAAAATCACAACGATTAATTTCACAGGCCGGCACATAACAGAGCTAATAATAAATAGATCCAATGATGGTATGAAATGATCTTAAATCACATAGATGCGTATCACAAGAAAGCAAGAACAGTTAATCTAGCGCACCGGAAGGAAGATGCTAAGTACAGGTAAGAACCGGGGNNAAGGCACACTAGGCGAGTGATCAAGCAAAGAAGAACAGAGTCGTTCATGGAGCCAGCCTCATGGACACGCGCGCGCTGCGACGACCTCAATCAACTCAATGGCCCAGGTTGGCGACGAGGAGCGCCACGGCCGGGCAGAGGACGGCGGCGACGAGCGAAGAGGAGACGGCGGCTACGCCGGACGTCGGGCTCGGCGCGGGCCCATCGGCGGCCAGAGCAACCCTGGCGAGGCAAGTCACCGCGGCAGCGGCGACGACAGCGGCGGCGCGGAACATCTTGGTGGCCATGATCGAATCGAGAAACGTCGCCTCGGATGATCTGTAGAACAGCAGAGCTGCTTGAATGCGTGGGAGGTGTGTGTGTGTGTGTGTGATGAGGCGCAGGAGAGCGCGCTTTTATAACTCAAGAGGTCTTGGTTTCACAGTCTGTCTGCCTGGCCTGCCTACCCCGAGACAGCTCACGAGCAAAACGACCTGTGTTCCTTGCTTAGTGTTTACAAGAACTAGGTGTTCTTGGCATTTTGCAAGTGATGGCTAACGAAATGGAACCGCTTAGTACGTATTCCCGAATTTTACATTGCACTGCTGCGAGTGACAAATACACGGCGATGGCATCAAGAACTTGAAACGAAGAGATTTAGGTGGTTCAATTGGCTGTTCCGGCTGTCGGTTTTCAAAGATGGATTTCGAGCAACAGTATATGAACCTTGATTCGATCATTCGATTGAGCCAACTCATTCGAAGGCGACGAGAGTGGGGCCGCACACCACATGTGATCGATCGATGCCGCCGCGCCCAAAGCGTTCGGTGCTCCCCCAATGATGGCTGCTCCGGTGGGGCGGGGCGGCCGTCGCCCTCACGCGTTGCATGGTTTGGCGCCGTTGCGTTTGATTGATCCCCTGTTTCGTTTCACTCATCGTCGAGCCGCCTGTCCGAACGAAGTTTTCTTTCCCTCGTGAATTGCCCGTCAGACTGCAAGATCAGGCAGGCGTGTTCAGGAACAGCTTGACCTGAGCTCAACCGAAGATCTCAGGTGAACCCGATGTGAATGGGACAGTTCACAACTCACAAGTCACAAAGAGGTGAGGCGTTGGTTTCATCTCATTCTGCAGAGTGCAAGCTAGGACGAAGGCTGAAGCAACATGCTAGAGAAAAAAAAAACAGTTGCCATGTCCTGATCCGTTCAGTCAAAGCTAGTAAGCACAAACAGACAGATAGTTCAAGTGACGCTGAGCTAGTGATAATTGACGTAGGAGCAAAGTTAAGCTGCTGTGCGGAGACACTATAATAAGAGGTGTCCAAGAATCTTTACAGCACAGCACAAGGCCCCAACTAACAGTGGATATGCGTTGGAGTGTCCTGCATTCCGGAAAATATAGCATTTGAGACTTTGACAGCGTGAACAACAAGCTGATCGGGTGTCCATGATTACTCACTGAAGAAACAGTGGAACACATTCTGATAGCTGCTAGAGTGTTAGCCAGTCTGATAATTTGCTATTGGGAATGAGCCGATTCATGCCTGATGACAGGAAGATTGCAATGCATTGGTGACCTTGGGCAATGCTCGGTTGTAAAGTGTAAACTACCACGACTGGATATCTGAATTATATATATAAGCAGGTGAGCTGTGCAGTGTACATAGCATTATCATTAGCCTTCTGTTGTGCTTGTGATTGGACTGTTGTTTTGAATGTTCATCCGAGTGATTAAAAAAATAAATGTCTACCTAAAAGATGAATTCTAATATTTCGGATGGACATTTAACCATTTCTTACATGCAAACTAAATAATTATGAAAAATTTTCAAAAAAATAACAAGATAAATTAATATGTAATATATCTTCAAATTTGACTTTATAAGTTATAGCAAGTAAACTCTAACTAGTATATGCATATTCACAGTCATTTATTATTATTTTTACAACTTGTAGAATTTGAACTTGCATGTTAGTTGAGTGATATATTACATATTAATCTATCTTTATTATTTTTTTAAAAAAATTATATAGCCATTTAGTTGACATACAAGAAAATACCCACCTAGTGCTTAAAAGAGTTTCTCTATTCTTGTGGCCCTGTCCCTGAAAGTGTTTGTTAACCGCGAAAATCTGTAGCTAATATTCCCCAGAACGTTGGTTCTGTAGCAATAAGCACAGAGCCACAGATAGGACGAGAGTTTCTGATTCCTCATCAGCTCTGTAGTCAGTCTACGACGCTGCTTATATTATTGGACACAGAACAAGAGAACTTATGCTTGCAAATTCAGATAAATTAGTCCAGAGCAGATACGGGAAGTGATACCGGACAAACTGATCAGTCCTAAGTTCAGAGCAGAATAAGTTTTTGGGAACGAGAAAATTTCAGGTACATATACGCCAATCATGTGATTCTTCCCCACCAAATATGCCACAGGACCCAATCACAGTCTCTCAGCATCTTATTCGCCCGCGCCAGCCATACCTGCTTTATCTAAGACCCGAGAATACTCAAAGTGATTTAGCAGCAATATATGCTGAGGTTCTTTCAAATAAACAATGTTAAGAGCACACGTAGTGCACGAAGTATGAAAGGTATTAGATATAAGTCTTATATCAAATATAGCATTGGATGAGAGTAGCTGCAGTGTATAAATCAACAATATGTACTATCGTGGGCCTTACCTATATTAAAAAATAAAGAGATGCTCTCAGCTCTTTCTCCAACATATAGAACAAAGACACACTAAGCCTGACACGTGAGTCATGACACTTTATCTCTTCACTAGAATCAGACTCTATGGCTAATACTTACTCTTGGGTTAAAACCTCCTCAAAAAACAGTTGCAATGTATAAGGAGTTGCAATGTATAAGGTGGTGTTTGAATCTCCTGAAGATAAAGATAAAGATGAAAATTAAATGTTTCACGTAAAACGAGGTGATCTTAACGTGTGATTAATTAAGTTTTAATTATTACAAACTTGAAAAATGGATTTATCTGATATTTTAGAACAACTTTCATATAGAAAATTTTCGCACGAAACACACCGTTTAGCAGTTTGAAAAGCGTGCCATGAATATCTAAAAGTATATCTTGTGCTTGTAGTAGTTTCGAACGCGGTCTTAGGGCATCTCTCTTTTTCCGCACGCACGTTTTTCAAACTGCTAAATGGTGTATTTTTTACAAAAAATTTCTATACGAAAGTTGCTTTAAAAAATCATATTAATCCATTTTTTCAAAAAAAAATAGTAAATACTTAATTAATCATGTGCTAATGAGTCGTTCCGTTTTCCGTGCGGAGAGAATATCTTTCTAACACTTCCAAACGAACAAACTCTTTGGCTGCGTTTGGGATGTGAGGTTGGAAACTCACGTCTCATGCACGTAAAACGGAGCGACGTATTTTCTTATGATTAATTAAATATTTGCTAATTTTTTTTTGAAAAATAAATTAATATGATTTTTTAAAGCAACTTTCGTATAGAAATTTTTTGCAAAAACTGTTTAGTAGTTTGAAAAGCGTACGCGCGAAAAAAAAGAGAGATGAGTTGAAAATAGAGTGTACCGAACACAACCTTAGTGTCTTTTTTTTAAGTCCCACACTGTGGATGCTCTAAGTTTCTTGCTGTCCAGGACTCTGGTGAAGCACAGATTAAAGTACACGGCTGTCTTCGTTTGTTATGTTTGGAAAAATATTCTCTCCACACGAAAAACGGAACGACTCATTAGCACATGATTAATTAAGTATTTACTAATTTTTTTTAAAAATAGATTAATATGATTTTTTAAAATAACTTTCGTATAGAAACTTTTTGCAAAAAAACATATCATTTAGCAATTTAAAAAGCATACGCGCGAAAAGAAAAATGAGTTGAGAAAGTTGGGTGAAGAATTCACCCTAAGTTTCTTGTTGCCGCAGGTGAAGCACAAAATAAAAAGAATATCATGGTCTAGCTTATCCAGTATCTAATTCTTTGTACCATTTACAAAAGTGAGTATTTCAGTTCTATTTAAGTATACCCTCCTACTTTGTTCACGAACGAATAGCACTCTCTCTCCTACTAGGATACGACCACTCATCCAGGTGTATCCAGGTGCTTCCTGTTCTTCTCCAAATTTCAGGTCACAAGCAATCAGTCTAATGGACATGGTAAGGGCGTAAGGCACATCAACTGTCGTGGTCTCGAATTCTCGATCGTGCTGAAATTTCTGACGACGAACTCAGCTGAACAGTCTTTTCTTGCTCTTCCAGCAGCCGGCTCATTACCAGAGGATGGTTGCTTCGAGCAAGGCCATCAAGGTCGGGCCGTGGGGAGGCGCTGCCGGGAGCCCGTGGGACGACGGCGCGCACCGCGGCGTCCGGAGCATCACCCTGACGTACGGGCGGTTCCTCGAGTCGATGAGGGTGGAGTACGACAGGAACGGCCGCCCGGTCCACGGCGAGAAGCACGGCGGCGGCGGCGACGGCAGAACAAGCCGAACTGCCGAGGTGTGCGCGTGCTCCGGTGCAAGTCAGCTCACCTACAAAAAAAAAGTGCATCTCTCTGAATCTCTCTCTGATGGATGCAGGTGAAGCTGGACTACCCGTACGAGTTCCTGACCGGCGTCGGCGGCCGGTACGGCCCGGTGGCGCACGGCGGCTCGCCGGTGGTCAGATCGCTGACGTTCCGGACGAGCAGTGGGGCGGTGCACGGGCCGTTCGGGGACGCGACGGGGGGCGGGGTGCCGTTCGAGTACCCGATGGAGGGCGGCGTGGTGGTCGGGTTCAGCGGGAGGAGCGGATGGTGGCACCTCGACGCCGTCGGCCTGCACGTCGCGGCGCTGCGGCCGGAGTCGCTCTGCGACGTGGTCCAGGAGCGCGGCGCCATGGCGTACCGGTCCTTCGTCTACGGGAACGGCGGCAGCGGCAGCAGCAGCTCGGGAGCGCATCAGCTGCAGAGGAGGAAGCCGTTCGAGTGGTGCTACAAATAAAACGATTTCTTTCTCTTCAAAATAAAACGTTTATCGATTTGTAATTTAAAAAGCGAACTACTGCGTGGTAAGTGACCAGTGAACAGAACGTGCAAGTACACAGTAACACAGTACGAGATCTTGCCATCACGAGAAGATTAGCATTGGGAGACAGAAACATTCCACGTCGAACATTATCCGAGCCAGCGATCAACCAGACACCAGACAGACAGCAACCTAAATTACCCAAACCGGCACGACGGCGAAAGCCATCCAAAAGTTCGAAGCCGAAACGTGAGAAGCCCGTGACGCGTGGCGCACCCGTGGCCCAGTGTCAGCCGCAGGTGTAATTCGTAACTCGCGCTCTTGGTCGAGACGTGAACCTGTTGTCCCTCGTGGCAGCTACCCACGCCTCGTTCGTTGCTCGCGCGTCACGTGGACCGTTGGCTCGAGGGGCCCACCTGTCAATTACTCTACGGGTGGAAAGCCCAGGACTCCTAGGCCCACCTGCTGACCGCTCAGCCACCACAGCTTTCAAAAATCGCTATTACCTCCTCCTCCCAATTTAATCCTCGTTTTCCTCCCAAATCGCCACTTTAATTACGCCCACAGGCACCGGTGGCAACAGCTAACAATAGATTAATTAAATGCTAATCAAAATAGTAAATCTAATTAATTACTACTATACTTACAATAGAAACCGCTCTTCCTAATCTGTTCCCCTCGCGTCCTTTGGCCTCGTCTCTCTCTCCCCCGTCTTCTCCATTCTCATTTCCCAAAGACCGCAATTTTTTTTCCCGTTCCTTTCCTTTTGTCAAATCCATCGCTCGCCGCATTTTCCTTTCCCCCTACGCGGATCCGCTCCCTTGAATCCACCGCCATTCCCCGCGTCTGATCCGTCGGTGGAGGATGGAGGAAGGGGGAGCGGGAGAGGGCGCGGCCGTGGAGGAGGCGACGGGGTTCGAGGTCGGGATCGTCGTGCCCAAGCTCTACCGCGGCGCTGCGGCCGGGTGCGGCGAGGTCGAGAACTGCGTGGCGCGGCTGGTGCGCGAGCTGGAGGACGTAGGGCTGCTCGTCGAGCGCGTGCGCGGCGTCCCCGCGGAGTTCATCAAGGTCCGTGCGGCCGCGCCGCGCGCCGGTTGTTGTTGTTTTGTTTTTTTAATTATTTTTTTTGAATTCCGCCGTTTGGCACGGTGGCCTGATTTTGAATTTGTGAGATGAGGAGGCGATTAGGTGAAAGGGAGCCCTACACTTTGCTACAATCATGTGGCGAGAAACCATGAGCTTGTTGTAATGTTTGTGGATTTGCATTTTGAATTCAGCTGTCTGCGCCCTTGGGGACCCTGGGGAGAGTTGCGGCGGAGATGCACATGAAGAAGCTAACTTATATCGGTAACTGAACTAACTCACCTGGGATTATTTCAGAAAGGGTGATTTGATGATGTGTTTATGTTTTATTTCTCCGCTCGTCAGGAATGGAACTGCAGTTTGAATGGGACCAGGTTGGAGCATTCGTCAGGCAGCCCGACGGGTCCCTGTTTAGCTGGCGAGAGAGGTTTGCCTGCTTCCGGCACTTGATATACAGCATCGTAAGTGCACAGTTGTCTCCCATTGTAGCTACTTCTGTTCCTGTTTCCCACTTCGGCACATTGTAGTTATAGTTATTTATGTTTGGAGACTCCACATTAAGTTGGGCAGTTTTTCTAGACCAGCACTGCTTCGTTATTAGTACTGGTATTCCACGGATGACATGTATGTCCTGCCGGCTGGGCTTTCGCATAATTTATTTTTTGCAGCCCTCCTGATTCAAAGATTGTTAAGTATAATCCATTATGCATCAGATGACCTGTCTATTGGATGGAAAATATATGTGCATTTAAGAAACGAGCTAAGTGCAAACAGGAAAGTGGTTTAGTATATTTGTGCTTATACTATGGTTATTCTCTCAACTCAGTTTTTTCTTTTTGCTTGACATGAGATATGAATAAAACATATAGCTAATGTACAAAGTGATTAGTCTTGTTGTGCTTCATATTTCCTTATTTGACAGTAGGTAGATATGGAGCTTGCAGGTGAACAAGACCAACTCTGATATAATTCTCAGCTTTGACGATAAAGAGTTCCACTGGACTCAAAATGAGTCACTCTTAACCAGGCTGGAAGATGAAGGAATCGTAAAGCTAGTCTTCCCTTTGCATGGTAAACCAACCTGAATTATTTTTGAAATTCTTAGTATTAGACAACCAACTGTTTTGCTGCAGATGAAACTAAAAGGAAGCAACTCCTGAGAAGCTGGGCACTCAAGTGGTTTGATTTCACATGGCAACCTATTGATGAAATTTACTCCTACTTTGGAACAAAGGTAGACCAGCGTGATTGCACATGTTACATCTACCATATTTAATTTATGAACTATTCTATCTGAAGCAAATCAAGTATCACCTTTTCTACTCCATAAAAATTAATTCTGGAATTGCAGATTGCAATATATTTTTCTTTCCTTGGAATGTATACACGTTGGCTGTTCTTTCCAGCTGTGTTTGGACTAGCAACCCAGCTTATAGATTTTGGGTATGCACCTCTCATCTAGAAAATACTGTTGGGATTTTATTGTTGTCGTCAGCTAAATATTTTTCTCTGCTGTTTGAATTCAGGTCATTACAGTGGTTGGTTCTTCCAGCTTTCTTTTTCTTTGTTATTTCTTGGGCTGTCTTCTTTTTGCAATTTTGGAAACGGAAGAATTCAGCTGTACTTGCTAGGTAGCATGCAATTTTCTATGCAATCTGTATACTTCTAAGTCAATTAAGTTCCTTTGAAACATATTCAAGGCCTTGCTCACAAACATGACCTTTCTTTTATGTGATTTTTTCAACAGATGGGGTATAAATTATTCATTTTCGGAATACAAAACTATGGGCAATGAACTGGACTCTTTAAGCTTTTCCATGGCTGATGACAATGTTCAGCAAAGGAAATTTGGTGGTGCTCCCAAGGAGAAAAGTATACTACAAAGAAATGAGTGGTTTGGTGTTCTCCTTAGAATTAGGAATAATGCTATCATTGTTTTGGCTATCATTTGTCTTCAGCTGCCATTTGAGTTGGCCTATGCTCATCTATATGAGATTACAGAAACTGAGGCGCTAAGGTAGGATTGTAGGAATATCACTATGATCTATTCATGATTCTTGAGTTATCAACGATGTGCAATTGACTTGAAGCTTATTTTTCTCCTAATTATTTTATATCTATTCCTTATGTTTTATTTTGTTGTTTATGGTTGCCACTAAAATATGAAGCATGCAGTTCTTATTGCTGGTTTTTATGCAGGTATATGTTAACTGCACTGTATCTTGCTGCAATTCAGTATTACACAAGGATAGGTGGCAAGGTGTCTGTCACTCTAATAAAGTACGAAAACAACCAAGGGGAACAGTCTAGTGCTGATAGTTTGGTTTATAAGGTAAACACAATGATGTCAAGAATATGGTTCATGCTTTATGTTATATTTCTTACTCTTTTGGAAAATGCAGGTATTTGGTCTTTACTTTATGCAATCATATATTGGATTGTTTTACCATGCTTCACTGTACCGCAACATTATGGCACTCCGGCAAGTCCTTATCAAGCGTCTCATTGTGTCCCAGGCATGTCTGCATTGTAATTATTCCATCATTAGTTATAATGATAAATGTTAGTCTTCCTTTGATGATACATCTTAACTTGCAGGTATTGGAAAATCTGATTGAGAATTCCATTCCTTACATCAAGTATAGCTATAAAAAGTACAGAGCTGTTCAGTAAGTTCTGCAGCCAAACCTGTTTGTCCTACTATTCTTTTTCCAGACCAATACAGAGATGTAAGAAATCTCTTCCATCTTGTAGCAAGAAAAAACATGAGAAAGAATCGCCAGCTGGGAAGTCAGTTCGGTTATCTACAAGAGTAGAGAAAGAATATCTAAAACCCTCGTATACTGCAAGCATCGGAGAAGAACTTGAAGATGGTTTATTTGATGGTAACAGCAACAAATAATCATCCTGTATATTCTCAGTTCTTTTGGATGTCTGTGTTATGTGTTTACATTGTCGAGTCCATCACAGATTTTCTTGAGCTAACTCTTCAGTTTGGGATGATCATGATGTTTGCTTGTGCATTTCCATTGATATTCTGCTTTGCTGCTCTGGTATGTGGTTTATCACAGTTATTTGTGTTCTCTCTCTCTTCTTGTCCTTCCTCTTGTCGAGCGCATGCCATACATGCGTGTTCTTGTTTGATTTGTGTGTGCTGAACTTTTCTTAAACTATTTTCATGACAGAACAATGTGACTGAAATTAGAGCGGATGCATTGAAGTTGTTGGTCATGTTGAAAAGACCTGCTCCCCGTGCTGCAGCTACGATTGGAGCTTGGCTAAACATATTCCAGGTTCATCAGTAGTTCTTTTTAATATATATTCCTCATAGATATACTTGCATGTCCCATGCCTTATAACGCTCAATGTGAAAAATTCTTTTCAGTTCTTGGTTGTTATGGCAATCTGTACAAATTGCTTGCTTCTTGTTTGTCTGTATGATGAGGAGGGTAAATGGAAAATTGAGCCAGGACTGGCAGCAATCCTCATAATGGAGCATGCTCTCTTCTTAATCAAGTTCGGTTTCTCGCACTTTGTTCCCGAGGTGATTTTCTATTCTTTATGTGTTATCTTTGTGTTTTTTACTGATCTCTATATAGCTAAAGCACCTAAATGTGGTTTCTTGACTTAATTTGTCAAATAGGAGCCTGCATGGGTGAAAGCAAATCGTGGGCGATATGTAGCTCAGGCGCAGAATGTCTGCTCCAAACAACTCCTGAGAAGCATTGCAAAACTGGATGCGAAATGGGAGTGAGGAATGCCAGGTTTTGTATAAGGCGGCAGTAGTTTTGTAGATTAGGATAGTGCACAAATGTGTCTTGTGCAAGCACGTACAAATTGTAGGTAGGTAACATCGTGCTACCACTAACTGTTCCAATTGGTAAATGTAGATATCGCTATATAATTTATAAGGATCTGCAACATCAATGTAACAATGTAAGGGTCTAAGGGGTGTTTCTTTCCTTCCAACTATACTTATTTGTTGAATTGAACTGGGGATGTGTCCCCCCATGTATATGCTGTGTATTATCTGAAATTAGAATAGCGTTCACTAACAAAGAAAGCACAGAAAGCATTATGCCTGGTAGGTAGATAAATTCCGTGAAGTTGTGTGACAGTTTCTCTTTGTTTAGAATACAATCATTCGATCAACTTACATGAGAATTGTCATGCTGGTGTTTATTGCTATTCACATGACGGCCATGATTTATATATGCAGCCCAAATTTGTTCTGTCTAGCAGAATGGAGAAGAGATTTTGGAGATACATACTACAGCCTCCGTCGCCTGTCGCTTGAATGAATAAATGTAATCAGTGTAATGAATCAACTGGAATGTGCATCATCTGCTGCTTGTCAACTGTTGCCAATCACACCAGTGCTTCCTTTCCGTATTGGCGCGTGTGAAGTGAAGCAACACCATCAGCGGCTCAGCCAGGTGATCCGCCGTCGCCTGCCTCCTGCTGCTCCGACGAGCCGTCGCCCTTCTCCGGCCAGGTGCCGAAGCTCAGCTGGCGCACCATCGTCGCCACCGCCCTGGCCCATCGCCGGAGCTCGCCCTTCACCTTGTCGGGCTCGATGTCCACGAGCGGACCAGCGCCCAGCCCGGACAAGAGGCGGTCAAACCGCGCGCTGCGCGACGGCGGCTTCGGCTGGCCGTCGCCGGCCGCTGCCTCGGCCGCTTTCTCGCTGACCGACATGTGTCGCCGCCGGCTTGCCGGTGAACATCGGCTGGGGTTTGGGTGTTTTATACCGGCGACTCGGCCCAGGGGTAGAAAAATTATACTCGTGTGATAGTGTCCCGCACGGCTGGTGAAGAGTGAGTTTGGCTCCTTTGGTTCCTTCCAAGACGCTCCAAGGTTTCGCGTCCAAGCCAACGAGTTTCGCGCGGCTCATATCGATTTAGCTATTTCCGGTGCACGCAAGGGCACACAGGATACAGCACGCGGGCGAAATGGCAGAGGAGCTCAATTCGTCTTTGGATTTGAATTATAAACGTGCTCCAAAATTTGAATTCCGGGTATGAGCTTCCCTGCACATGCTGCTTTCAACCTTTCAGGCTCAACTGGTTGCTTTCAGCAATCTATTTTAAAATGTAGGAGGAATGCTTTCAGGCTCAACAGATTCGTAGTCATTCAAGGGAGAAGGAAACTCGAACTGATCCAATGATTCAAACTTCAAAGTAGAAAGTGCGAAGCATGATACACAGAAAGAGAAGGAATATCCATCGCACATTCGCACGATCACAAGACAAATTCAAGTTACAGACTAGTACGTTCGGCACACAGAATCTATGCCACAGACCAATTAGCTTTTCGTCAAAAAACAAAGCTGAAATAAATCATCGTTGAAAATTGAAGCATGGCAGTTTGATTATTGATGATATGGCACAACAAGCCAATGACTTCAGGGAGGAGATTAATTAAGATGCTTAACAATATATCACGGGTACAGACATGAAACCTACTACGAAAATTTTTTGCGATCTTGTGAGCAGCATTCGTCATACTCTGAGGCCCATACTCTCAAAACAATCTAAAAGCATACTCCGAGACCCATACTAAAAGAAATCTAGAAGGATAGAAGCACAAATCAATACCCATACACAAAACAAGCTAACTGAATCTTGTCTTTTTTTAGTTTGCCTGCCTGTTCTTCTTTTTGACACCAAACTTGGCAACCTGGAGGCTGCGGTAGACTGTGCTCAGCCTTGCAAGTGCTGGCTTGGTCAGGTCAGGCCGGTAGTAGTTGTAGTTGACCTGTTGAAGCAAGAAGCAAATTCATTAGATTAGCCAAAGTAATGGTTACCAATTTGTTCTAGCAGAATAATAGGTTGCACACAACAATATTTACAGAATTCCATTCAAAACAACCAGCATGCAACAAGAACAGTTAATAAAAGAGTAAGAACCAGCATGTAACAAGCTCAGTGAAGCTCCGGGATATTTCCAACAGGTGACTTGAGTACCAGGCACAAAAGAGTATGAACAAAGGGTTGCTCAAAAGCAAAGCATAACAAGTATATACTTCATAGAAGCACCAATCTTTAATGAATGAATCCTCTTACATGTTAAGGCTCATCGCAGCAACTGCAATATGACCAAAATAGCACAATATCAAATGATACCATGCAGTCTCTAAAATTGATAAGTACTCATTCCATTGTAGCAGAGAACAAAAACATCATAAGAAATACTCACTGTTTGAAATTCTACAGAACAGTCAGAAAATCAGCAAGCTATTGAAGCAGCAGCAGAATTTGCAAACTTGAAAACCAAAAAAATAGAAGAAGCTTATAAGCTTCTTCTTCTTCTTGCATTTTAATATGTTAGGACTCATCAAATGATCACATCAGTTTTATAAGATTGATGCAAGAATTTAGATATCCAATTAAATCAACATGAAAAAGAATTATACAGGCTGACTTAAGCACCATAAAGTTCTGGTGCTAATACCTGGTTCTTGACGGTCTTAGCCATTTTGCGGAACTCCTTGCGCATGACAGACTTGTGGTAGAGGCTAGCAGGCTTGTTCTGCTTCTTTGTCTTGGTTGTAGAGAGGACCACTGCCGTTTCCTTACCACTGGCAGGCTGCACCGTCACGGTTTTCTTGTTTGCCAGGCCTGAAAAGACCAAATCAACGGCACAACCAGTCAAGAGAGTGCCACAGGAGACATGCATATCAAGAGAAGCATGCCAACCAACCACTAATTACCAGAGTGCTTGTAAGAGTGGACATTGTACAGGTTGTTGGGCTCCTTGCTGAACTGAACCTTCGCATTGCCGTTGCCGAACTGCTTGACCAGGAATGAATTGATCTTCTTGACAAGCTCCCAGACCAGAGAATCTGGAATCGTCACCATTTATCCTAACCTAAAGAATCCACATCAACACCCGGGATGAATCCAAATGCCGAAATGGAGCAAAACAGGAACAAATATAAGACTCCTAATACATTTCACCGTAACCTAGAGCTTGCTTATTCTTGTAGCACCAATGGCGTTCTATTAGGAGGTTGGAGCAATTAGCTCCTTATCTTACCGAAGAAGACATCCATTTAGCATATGATTAATTTAGGATTAATTATTATAAACATAATAAATGGATTCGTTTGAATTTTTTTAAAAAATTTCTATATAGATTTTTTTAAAAAATATATATATCATTTAGCAATTTGAAAAACGTGCCAGCGACAACCTAGTAACCCAAAAGCTGAAAATACTAAAGTAGTTTTGGAAATTTCAGTCCCCACACTCCAAAGGGAATGTTTTTGGCTTCAACAGTAGTGAAACCTGGATGAATTTGAGCATAATTTGCTAATTCAGAAATTCAAACTTTTTGACCGAAAAAGCTTCCTGTTGGGCGCTACCGGTAGGGCCAAAAAAAAGGGGGAAATTTCAGTCCAAAATCTGTAACCCTGGTCAAACCTATACATTATTTTTAGGTTTATCAATCCAATCGCAATATTCATAGTAATATCATTTTTTGCCTACTAAGGATATATCAGAAAAGATGTGTTACGACTTAGGTGGTGTTTGAATCCAGTGATTAAATTTTAGTCCCCGTCACATCGGATGTTTGAGTGTTAATTAAGAGTATTAAACATAGACCAATAATAAAACTAATTGCATAAATGAGAGCTAATTCGCGAGATAAATTTTTTAAGCCTAATTAATCCGTAATTAATATATGTTTACTGTAGCATCACATAGATTAATCATGGATTAATTAGACTCAATAGATTCGTCTCATGAATTAGTTCAGTTCAGGGTTATGAAATAGGTTTTATCCGTAGTCTACGTTTAATACTTCTAATTAGTGTACAAACATTCGATGTGACAGGGGTTAAAATATTTTAGCCCCATCCAAACAGCCACTTACGACAATGCTGAAGGTTCATTATAATTATTATATCATTACACAGTACGGTACTGTATGTCAAGCAGTAACAGTCCAAAGCACTGCCAACTGCTTTCCAGTTGGCTGTCAGTTCCAACATTTTCTGAAAGCATCCAAGGAACTTCTCAAATCTCAAATGACATGCATAAATCAATTCTCAAAGCACTGCCAACTGCTTTCCAGTTGGCTGTCAGTCTCAATCCCCGTAAGGCTTGCATAAATCAACAAAAACTAGCAGGACACATAAAGCTGGAAATGTTCAAGAAAGACTCATGTAGAACAAATGTAGTAGCAACCAGCTGGAATGGTATGGAATATATGGAAACATGATCCTTTTTCAAACAGAATATATGAAAAAGGTAAACCTCGGAAGTTCTGTATACTTCTGTACATCTGACTGCATGATGTGCTTATTACACGCTAACAATTCTTTCATAATGACAATACATAAGATGTGATGAATATGAGGCCAAAATAGAACGAAAGAATAATAGCTCGCCAAAAAGACCATAACATATAAGACCGAGTGTTATGAGTTGATATACTGTACAAATGTCAACTCGAAGTTATAGAATGTATCCCTGTGTTTGTAAATACGACTTCTTCACATGTAAAACTCAACTGGTATGCGATCATAAAACTAGCGGCGATTGGTCCGAAGAGACATAAAATGTGCAGCGAACGAATCATAGTCTGTCGGAAGCTTGGGGTGAACATGCGCCGGAGCAGTTTTTGAGGTGCTTTCTTTCGGAGTTTCTGCTGGGCTTTCTGTGTTTTCCTCCTTTCCTGTGACAGAAACTGTATTCAGATCAGCTTCTTGTGACTTCCCTTTGCCCAAGAGAGGTTCCACGCGCACAGGTTTTGGTGAAGTTCGTGGTACTGGAACCCTGGAGTACACAGGTGACTCTCTCCTTTGTTCAGTAAACCTAGAAAATGACCCAGCAGGTGATTTCGCCTCAGTTTCATCAGCATGCTGCACTCCAGCTCGGACACTGGTCTCTTTCTTTGTATCTGATGTCATCTGAGTCCTGCGTGATTGAATCTGCTCTCTAGACCACTTTGTCTGAACCTCCTTGCGATGGGCCAATTCATCCTCGCTATCATCCGAATCAAAGTAACTTTTGGCAGTTTTTGTTGTAGTTCCCCTGCGGGCTCCAGCACCTGGCTTTTGACGGTACAGATCTTGACTGGAATTTACACCTCCAGAACTCTTATTCATCACAGAACTTGGAGCATAAGATTGCTCAGATAACTTCCCTCTATCACCTTCTGACTCGTAGTAATTCCTCCTCATGGTTGATCTAGCTTCCACACGTGCTCCAACACTTTGATACTGGTCATGAAGTTCACTATTGTAATCTGCACCCAACGAACTCCTGGCCATACTTGTAGAAGTATTTCTTGTATTTCCAAACGAGGCATCATTCTCTTCAGAGTGCACTGATTTTTCAATGGCGGCAGGAACCTTATGCAACGAGGTATCCCCAGAATCCTTTCTGTGTGGAGGAGGTTGCCTGAGTTTGTTTCTTAGTCCAGGAGTTAGCCTTCCAAAGTTCAAGCCTATATCACCTTCATCATAGTCAGCAGATGACGCTGAAGTTTGCCTGCCTAAAGAAAACAGCTGATTCTTATTTTCTCCTGTTGTCACTGATGATGCACCTTCCAATTTATGTGGCACTCTTTCTTCTTCAAGATCTCTGATTTTTGTACGATCCAATTCCCCATCAACCCATGAGTAATCAGATCTAGGTGAACTTTCACTGTAGCGCTCCTTATTGAATGCATTAGAACCAGATGAATTAAGGTATTTCTTCCTGGACATGGATACATGATCTTCAATATTTTCATTAACATCATGGACAACCTTTCCAGAAATTATATTTTCTCTACTCTCAGAAAAATCAGATCCCCTTGAATGAGACCTTAAAGACCTTGCATGCATGCCTGTGGTCATTTCCTCATCAGAACTAACACCATCTGAGTCAAATGTAGGTGGCACATTATCATAAGAATGAGGTGAGGGAACATCTTTTCTGTTTGCTTCTAAGTTATAAGACGGGCATGCCTCTGTTCCTGAAAATAGTGTTGAAGTGCTATGATTAACTGGAGATTCATTTCTATGCTGCTGACCCCAATCTGCACTTGAGAATCCCTTGTGATCTTCAACAGTGGGTTCTTCGGTGTGCTTTGAAGAGAAAGGATCCAATAAATTTTCTTCTCCAACATCAGAATCATATTGATCAAAAACAACAGCTGAAGAATCAGGTCCAGCTTTATCATTCTGACTATCCCAAATGTTACTGCTGCCATGGGTGAATGTACCATGGGAAGAGCTATAGTTGCTGTAGTACTTGCCCGCGTTCTCTTGATCAAAGGTAGCATGCTTGCTTTCCGTGTCCTTGATGTTGTGCCCACCAAGTTGAGCCTCAGACAACCTTTCTCCAGGTAAATTAAACTGATGATCCTCAGGTCTTCCAAAGTTGCTTTCTTTCTCAGATGAATCATCAGAAAATAGAGGATCGGTTGAATGAGCACGATGCGGATCAGTTGGCATGTCATACTCATCCCTGTGAATATGAGGGCTATAAGCTTGGAATTGGCCCGAGGAATTAGTTGGCATATTCTGACTACCCATACGGCTTGTTTCTGCTCTCCCTCCATCCTTCCGAGCATCATTACTTGAGATGAATCTTGGATCATAAGCCCCTGAATTCTGCTCATTAGAACTCCTCTGCCCATCCTTCATTAAATGTTCAGCTTGTTGCTTCCTGGGTGTAGTTTCATGGGTATAAGCAGGTGACTCAAAAGCTCCACTATTCTGCTCTGCAGAAAAGTTTCCACGACTAGCAAGTTGGGCAGCAGCCCTAGCTGCAATACTAGCCATCTCTGCGGACTCTGCTGCTGCTTGTGCTGCAGATGTTGCATCCTTGAATTCTATATTCCAATTGGAACCATTAACTGAAGATTTTCTATCCCTAGAGTGATTGAACTCTTCCCTCCTGGACGCTGTATCTGAAAATATCATTTAAACTAGGAATGAACAAGAAAGCACTAAAAAATTGGTAATGTTCAGATTATATGACCTTCACCTGTATCTGGAACTGTTGCACCATATTGGGAGTAAGGTCTAGAAACATTTGAACCTCCAGCAGTATCATGAGAGAAACTGTTAGGACCAGGAATCTGAGCTGAAGAATAAGCAGCGGCACCATGCTGGGAGCTAGGGGACATTGGAGCATCAGAACCCCTTCTGTTTTCTTGGGGGAAAGCATTAGAATTGGCAGTGACATATGGAGCCCTATTGTCTGGAACCTCAGCTGATGAATATGAATGTGACGTAGGCATGTGAGAATTGGAAGATTCCATATATGAATGAGAAGGTGCTGCAGGCTGCGAAGTTGGCATGCCAGAATTAGAAGCAGATGATCCCCTAGTTGGAATATTTCCTCCCGAATATGTTGAAGTCCCATGCTAAATCATCAAATGATTAATCCAGTTAGAACCATAATACTTGAACTAGCATAAATAAACTTTTATGTCAGCTAATTTACCAGAAGATCATCATTTTGCTTTGGCAATTTCTCCTCAAATGCTTTTGGCTCCCATTTGATGTTGTGCTCCTCTGCAATAGAGGTCAGGGTTTTGATTTTGGTCTGTGTATCAGGTGCTCCAGCTGACAGCTTCTCAATTACCTGTATCCAATTGTATTACAAACATAAGCTATAATCATGGCATATATTTATTCAGGCCAACAGAAGTAAGGAAATTATTTTCCCATACAAAATACTTCTAAAAGCAGCATAAATTACCAGTCGGCTTACACCACTGTCAGGTCGCACTTCAAGAGCTGCTGCTGCAAACTCTTTTCCATACTTGCTTGTGAAATGCTTGCGAACATCTGCAAGTTCTGTGACATCTGAACACCTCATTGATGCAAATATAACACTGGCTATGGCCTCTTTCAGATCAATAGGGCAAGTCCTTCAGGTAAAAACCACATAAACAAGGAAAGGAAGAGAACAGATCAGTTCCAGGGGAACAGAAACCATAAGACCAATAAATTAACTAAGAAAACCAAAACAATGCATCGTTTTCAATCAATACTAATCTCAATTTATTTTTTATCTAAGCTCTTTTTTTCCTGTCATTATCTTAAAAGGTCGCGCGACAGCACAGGTCCTAGATAACTAAGATACAATGTGCATCTAACACCCTGGACATTAGTATGTTATAGACAATCGATTTGTATAGTTTTAGTTTAAGAAAGCATAAAAGCACTCATCTTAGTGGCTATTATTATGTATTTCTGAAAATGAGTGTGCCATCAGTTGAGTGTTTTTATTCCCCAAGTAACAAAATTGCCATAGAGTTGGTAGCACTTGACTTAATTAGACTATTTTTTAGAATAGTTTGATTAGTTAAGATGAGAATGAGTAAATGGGAGGATTCAGCTCTTTTGAAACCTTGAAATAATACTTGGAGTGTAAAACCCATGACTAGGCTAACTATATATTTTCAGATAATGGAAGCTTTATTGAACTCAGCCAAATAAGGCTAACTTGATATGGCAGAATTGAGTCCATAGAACCCTCCTCTCTGGAACCAGGGAAGTTTCAATTGGAAGACATAAGGAATTTACATTTATCTCCAGCAAGTAACTAAGTAGTATATGACTGCCACAAAAAAAAATCATAGTGGGTTCAGTTTCCAAATTACACTCACGAGGAAAAAAAAAGGCCATGCCAGGATTATAAGCAGTTTTAGGAGGCCCATATAAATCAGGCAAAATCATGCTTTGCTTATAAGAAAAAAGTAACTCTTGTGATATAAGAAACAATCTGAAGGTTTGCTAATATCATGGAAAAACTTGTTTAGCATCAACTAAAGAAATCATATCGATAAGAAATAAGATATGTTAGAGGTAGTCCTCCAACTAACAAAATATGCTTCTGTTATCTATGACAATGAAGCAATTTCTGACATAAGAAACATAAATAGACCAGCAAGTAATTGGCTATATACATTATATACAATAAGGGGAAAATGGCTTACTTCTGTGAGTCAATAATGGACATGCGTGCCACCATAAGTTCACAGTATACTTCAATTAAGTCATATGCTTGCATGAATTTCTCTTCCCTTATGACATGTTCAACCTGTGGAAAAAGAAAAGCAAAACAGGACAAAAAGAAAACAGATGAGCCTTTGGTCAGGAAGTACCATCAAGACACTTTAGGACTGTTAGTGTATCTTTGATTCACTAACAAGTAGCTCGTCACTCTGTGGCTCATAGCCCAACAGGATGCCCTAATAATATACTCACAGCAAGATAATACTTGAGCACAGGCATGCACAACAAGCAGGCATGTACAAGTAAAGAAAAACCAAATACTCAAACGGATGGAACTAAAAAACGAATCATACGTTGGAATGTAGCTACCGAGAGGCAAAACCAAATACTTGTCAGATAAGAATCCAATAGTCTCATGGAATTCAAGAGTTCAATGGGGCAAGTCAATACAGCGACCAAATTGATGGCACTGCTACAGAACGAATTGTAAATGGTTTCTGTCAAGACATAAAAATGAATTGCAATTGAGGCAGCAGGCATATATATACATATACAGGTCCCAGTGTTCAACAGGCCCAAGGACTTCTATGGCAATTCCACTTGGACCACTTCTAATTGTAATAAGGCATCGGTATATCCAAATCGAACAAATCATTTGTAAACCATAAATGACTAAAAAAATTTTCCCATTATAAACACATAAGGCACACTAAGACCGAGCGCTTGCAAGCGCCTGAACATTCGATTAGCATCCAAAGCCCATCTGATTCCGCTGTCAAGGCACCCCAATTACCCGGTTCCGTCAACAATTGGGGGAGCTGAAGAGACAAATTGAGACCGTGGGAGGGACGGAGGCAAGGAGGCGTACCCTGATGCGCGCGGTCTGGTCCTGGTCGGCCTCGAGCAGCTGCGCGACCTCTCGGCGCATCTGGCGCACCTGCACCTCCTTGCGGTTCCTCAGCAGCTTGATCCGCGCCAGCGCCATCCGCAGCGCCGTCTTGCTGCGGCATCCACGAAACCAAAAAAACTGTTAGCCCTTGCAAGCACGCGCCATCGACGAGATGATCTCGGGCAGGCAGGCGGGCAACTGACCACTTGTCGGGCTTGAAGCCCTTGTGCAGGACGCCGGACAGCTTCCCCTTGCTCCTGTGCATCTCGGCCTCTGCCTCCGCCGCCGCCGCTTCCGCTTCTCTCTCTACCTAGATTCGAATCGAACCGGCTCCCGCGAGGCGCGGGGCAGGCGAGGGTAGCTGGGCGCGGGCGCCTCCGGTTGGTGCAGGTAGATTGGAAAGGAGGATGGGTTCACGCGGATGCGTGTGCTGCGCTACCGACCAGGGAGGAAGAGGCCAAGGAGAGAGGAGACTTTCGCTAGGGAGGAAGAGAGGAGATAGGAAAACGGAGGCGGTTTTTTCTCGGAGGATTCCGTGACGACGAAACCGCAGATAGAAGCCAGGCGCAGGCGGCGGCTTCACCGCTTCCGTCACGTCGATTCGGGAGATTGACCTTGACCGGTGGCGCGGCCGGTTCGAGGGTGGGGCGCGTGGGGAGGATTCGCGGGGATTTTGGGGTGATACACGCCGTTTCTGCTGGGTCCTTTTTCCTCGGCGGCGAAGGATCGGAGGCCTATCGTTATAACCTACTAAAACTTTCTAAACTCAATGTACAACATACAACCATACAAACATATTACTTATACCATCTATAAATTAGTAGATTCTAAACCTTATAATATATTCCTCCATCTCAAAATATTAAAATTTTTGATTGAATGAAATACATCCTAATACTACGAATCTGAACAACAAACATAAGAAGTTATCAATCCTCGTACTATTTTCACAACATTTCATTAAAACTAAATCTATCCATCATTTAACGTTTAACAAATATTCATTTATTATTTTTATGTATTTATTTATGATGGTGGAAAGCAGATACCCTATAATGAGATTAATTTTATGTGAATTTATAATTTAGCTTGGTCAGAAAATAAATTCACTTAATAAAAACATCTAGCTAAATTTCTCATTGGTTCTATTAGCTAGAATTGAATTAATAAATAGTCATAAAATTTTTCATGATTTTTCAGCAACTTTAAGCAATTAAAATGATACTAATGCTATTTCTGTTAAAAAACTCAAAACAGGCTGAAAAGCCCGCCAAGATAAGCGGCAGTGCACACATCACGTAGATTGCGCGTGATTCTGGCCTAGCACGACTTCACACGTGCGGCCCATGAAATGCAACGGCCCAGGGGCAACGCCGCCCTAACGCGAGAGGGTCAAGAGCCGCCTGATCTGATGGACCGCTTAGATTTCCCCCGAGTCCGCGTCGGGGGAAATCTAAGCGGTCCACGAAGTCCACGAAAACCTAGCCCTAATTTTCATGCCTCCAGGCGTCGCTCCCCTCTCCCCCTTCCCTCACCGGCAACGCTGCTCTCCCTCCTCCCATCGTCAGCCCCTTTCCTCCTCGTTGGGGCGTCGTCGCCGCCCCGCTCCTCACCAGATCTGGCCTAAGGCTCATTGGATCTGGCCTTGGGAGGCGGTAGTGGCAGCTCGAAGGCGGCGGCTGAAGATTGACGGTGGCAAACTCATGCCGCTCATGTCTCCAGCAAGGTCCGACGACGGCTTTGAAGCCGATTGGGTGTGCACGTGACAAATGATGCCATGTTTGGCCGAAGATCGAAACCGGTGAGACCATGATTCCGGTGGCTGGATTTTTTTGCTCGATTTGGGTTTTTTTCTTTGTTTGCCATTCTTCAATTCTTATATTTGGGATTTAATTCGAGAAAATTTTGTAACCAATTTTTGTATGTTGTATATGCAAGTTTTCCAGGTGTAACACGAAGTGTTGTATATGCAAGTTCTCCTGGTGTAACATCAAATGGTTTAAATTTAGTCTCATATATGTAAAATCCCGATCAGAACCGATTTGACGCGGACTCGGGATAATTTTTGCGTGTTGGGCTCGGGATGTTGTGGACGAAAAAATTTAGATATCGATGGACAATTTTTTTTTTTGTAGATTCCTTATATATTTTTTATTAGGTATATATAGTATAGATTTACAACAACTGAAAATCGAGTCTATCTTTGTTTGTTATTTTTTCTACAGCCTTCTCTACGAAAAGGAAGCTTAACATCTCCTTGCTAGCGAGCCATTATTTGCACCAGGAAAATAGGAGTCCGGCTGTGATTTGCATGCATGTAAAATCTATTATCCATGTGAAGTTTTTAAAAAAATCTATGCACATGCAAAGGTAACTGCCAGTTCATCTTGACTTTTTAAAGTCTTCCATTGCTGACCCTTGTTCTGATGAAAAGTGAGTCTCAATGTGAGTCACGTAACTCATGTTTGAACGGACACTTCCAACGCCCGAAGTGAACAAAAAATAAGAGATGGGAGGATGACGTAATGACTAATGACGCACGTAGATAAGAATTAGACTCGGACACGGATGACTTACCAAATCACCAACAAAAATATCTTTAATTTTTATAACAGTAAAAAAACATGAGAAATTATCATTCTTCATATTATTTTCACAACATTTCACTCAAACTAAATCTATCCATCATTTAACGTCTAACAAATATTCATTCATATATCCCACGGTAAAGCACAGGACATTATTTTCACAATATTTCATCCGAACCAAATCTATCCATCATTTCTACAACATTTAATAGATATCCATCTGATATTCGTTTATATATCTCGCAGCAAAGCACAAAAAATCCTTCAGTTGAACTTGAAAGACTCATGCTATGAGAGGCGTCCAAAGCTAAGGTGTCAATGGAATGTCTTATATTGAATGAGGTCTTGTATTCAAGTCGTGAAAACACATGCAGTCATTTATAGCATGTAAATATTTATTTAATTACTTCCTACAATCAAACTACTTAACATTCTAGTATTTACATTTTTCTTGTAAATTGTTTTTGCATTCCAAAGCAGATTAAGGTCCTGTTTAGATGGGACTAATTTTTTTTTTTTGTCCCTGTCACATCGAATGTTTCTATACTAATTAGAAGTATTAAATGTAGACTAAAAATAAAACTCATTTCATAACCTTGGACTAATTTGCGAGACGAATATATTGAGCCTAATTAATTCATGATTAGCCTATATGATGCTACAGTAAACATGTGCTAATTATGGATTAATTAGGCTTAAAAAATTTGCCTCGCGAATTAGCACTCATTTATGCAATTGGTTTTATTATTGGTTTATGTTTAATACTCTTAATTAGCACTCAAACATCCAATGTGACATGGACTAAAAATTAGTCCCTCCAACCAAACACCCCCTAAGAGCTAACTTTCGTTTTGATTTTGAGAAAATTAGTTCATCTTTCCGGTCATGCAAAATCTTCAATTGATGTTGGTGAAGATAAGAGTCTCATATGATCAATTGGCTAAAAACATAGCTGGTGGATTGGTTAACTGAATCAAAGCTCCCTTCACAAGCACTGCATCCGACACAATATAGTCACAAGCACTGCATCAACACGCCCGGTGACCTTAAAATCTTGACTGTTTTGTGTCCGTGTCGCTTCCACCCCAAGGGCTACTAAACACGACGAAACCATCACTGCCACCACCTTCCTCCCTCCTCTCCCTTGTCTCGTCGTCACCCGAGTGGCTCCTTGGCAAGTCGGATAGCTGCAAACTACAAAGGCAGTAGGGGCGGAGCTTTCTCTTCCTCCCTTAGAGACACCACTTTGGTTATGGTACCAAAACGATTGGGGAGGCGCACCCAAATCCGGCCCTGTCTTAGCTGGATCCAGTGAGGAGATCAGCGGACGACGGGGCGGAGGAGGTCAAGTGGAGTGACAGTTAGCGATAGAAGGTGGTGGTGGCTCTTTCATATGCTATGAAATCACAATAGCCTTAAAATTGCTAGCTCTTGTCTAATGAGCAAATAAAATTGATGTGTGGCTTTTTTTATATCTCTTTTTTCTATATAGTTAATACCCACTACTGTCATAATTATAAAGCTTGCTCCACGTGCTGTCACGTCATTATTGTATATCAGTCATCCGATTGTCACACGTTTCTGTCCATCGAGTGAAGAATCGTTTTTCTGCACCTGCATGTACCGTGAGGCCTAGCTATTGGTTTACGAAACGAAAGGAGCCACATCTTTGTTAGCAGCCCACTAAGAAAATCACAAATCACAAAATAGTAGACGACACTATGAGGCACTGGCACTCTGAAACAGTGTTGTAAAAGAAAAAAAAACGGGTGTCGAACGGATAGGTACCGCTAAACGATTAATCGGAATATGGACGATTAGTCGAAATAATACGGAAATTTATCGTTCACAAAAAAATGTATATTTCCTTGGTAGTTTAGCTTTGTTGCTGTTTAAACATCAATTATAATTTTATATTGTTATTACTCAACCAATTACACTTATATTGTTAGTACTTAACCAATTGCAAGTTTGCAACCTCGTCTTTACCTACCAAAATAGTTTCTACTGTGCATCATGCCATCATTGTATGTTCGTAACGAGCAAGCAAAGCATAAACTATTAAACTATCAACAATGATGGCACGATTAATTCGATGCCCCTTCCCTATTGTTTCATTAGCTGGGATATTCGATCCTGTCATAGTGAATCTCCCCCACAGGCCACAACATGCACACACAGATGCAATTTGCTTTTATATTACTTTCTTTGGTTTTTTCAGGACTGAAGAACTCTGGGTAATATGACCCTTCCTATGATTCAGTTTTCCTTCCGACAGATGCAATTAGGTGTTCGCCTTCAAATTATGTATTATGGTGTTTTAATAACTGCCCATGGAAACTCTGTGATACCCTTCATAAGAGATTGATGTTATCGATCGACAAGGTAACTTTTATTGACTCGACAATAAATACTACTGATAAGTTGTTGTCTCTAATTTTGTAAATTTGCTCTATGATTTCAGCATATATATTTTGGTTTTATAGAACAAGAAATGATCCTAAATATTCAGGTGGAATATGAGCTAAGACCCTGTAGGTTATTAGTATGATTGATTTATTCGTTCGATATTTTAGAAATTTGATTCCTTTCAAACAAAAGAAAAGGAAATAAAAGGCTATCAGAGGTGAATCTTGAGCTAACCGAAAAACACACCTTAGCAACGTGCATTATAACTATCGGATAAATCTGAAGACAGTTTTTCAAAGGAAGGCATAATTGTTATGCTTTATACACATGACTTGGTTGGAATTAATATATGGGTCTTAACCTATATGAAGATTAATTCATTAGAAAATCACAAAAATCCATCTCATGAGATGACATGTATGTGATATTTAGTACCATCTTGCCTATTCTAGGAGAGGGAGACTTTCTTATAAGAGAGTATGCTCTCTTAGCCACTTGAGATATGTGTGGTGGAGAGAACAGGAGAAACGCTTGCTTGCCTCGCCTTGCCTAGCTAGGCTAGGCCAAAATCATTTCCCCACCCTTGCGCAGATGCAACTTCCAAGTAGTTTTTTTTTAAAATTCGGTTTTATTTTTGGAAACTTAGTTTTTGGAAACACATCGAATTATCCGGTGCGTGGAGCGGTGCAAGCGTCCTGATCATGCGTCTTGATATCTCTATATAAACTGAGTCGCCGGCTCCTCGCAACACACGCAAAATCAATCTAGGGTTTGCCTCCTCCTCTGTACCGCGATGTCGCTCGTAGTCTACTCCATCCCGCTCATCGGCGTGCACCGGGGATCGGGAGAGCAGGTCTCCGGAACCTTCGCCTTCAACGTCCTGCATCGGGAGAAGGCAGCTGTCACTGAGGAGGATGACAGTGAAGCTCCTCGGAGGAGCAAGAGACAAAGGACGGCTAAGTCTTTTGGTGACGATTTCATTGTGTACCTTGTGGATGATACGCCTAAGTCAATTTCAGAAGCATGTGCATCTCCTGATGTAGACTACTGTAAGGAGGCTGTCCGTAGTGAAATGGATTTCATTCTCACTAACGGGACTTGGGAGGTGACAAAGCGACCCTATGAGTGTAAACCTATGAGGTGCAAGTGGGTGTTCAAGAATAAGCTTAGGCCTGATGGTACTATTGAAAAGTACAAGGCTCTACTTGTTGCAAATGGCTATACTCAGAAAGAAGACGAAGACTTCTTTGACACTTACTTACCTGTTGCTAGATTGACCACAATTCGAGTGCTACTTTCCCTGACAGCCTCACATGGTCTTCTCGTTCATCAAATAGACGTTAAGACAACTTTTTTTAATGAAAAGCTGGATGAGGAGATCTAAATGGATCAACCTGATGGATTTGTAGTGAAAGGTCAAAAAAGCAAGGTGTGCAAATTGTTGAAGTCTTTGTATGGTCTGAAACAAGCTCCTAAGCAATGAATGAGAAATTTGATAGAACATTAGCATCTGCAGGCTTCGCAGTCAATGATGCAGATAAATATGCATACTATCGCCATGGTGAGGATGATGGAGTTATTCTGTGCTTGTATGTTGATGACATACTCGTATTTGGGACAAATCTTAGGGTGTTTAATGAGGTTAAATCATTCTTGTCTCAAAATTTCGGTATGAAGAATTTGGGAGTAGTTGATGTTATTTTGAACATTAAGCTAATTAGAGGTGAGAATAGGTTTGAGCGAGTGATGAGCTATCTAAAAGGTACTATGGACTTAGGGCTTCACAATACCAGGTATCCTACGGTACTGGAGGGATATCGTGATTTTAATTGGATCTCTGATGTTGATGAGATCAAAGTCACTAGTGGATATGCCTTCACACTAAGTGGTGGTGTTATTTCATGGAGGTCTTGCAAACAGAACATTCTAACAAGGTCAACCATGGAAACAGAGCTTATGACATGCTACTGTTGAGGCAGAATGACCGCGTGATCTACTCATGGATCTACCTGTGGTTGAAATACCGATGCTGGCTATTCTTATGAACTGTGACAATCAAACGGTAACTATCAAAGTAAACAGTTATAAGGATAAAATGAAATCGTCTAGACATGTGAAAAGAGATTAAAGTCAGTCAGGAAATTGAGAACCTCCAAGGTTATATCATTGGATTACATCCAAATAGCTAGAAACCTGGCAGATCCCTTCACGAAGGGACTGTCACGGAATGTGATAGACAATGCATCGAAGGAGATGGGTATGAGACTCATGTGAGTTATACTATGATGGTAACCCAACCTATGTGATCGGAGATCCTGTGAATTAGGATTTGGGAAGAACAAGCTATTAGTTAACTAGAGGACAGTACTTTTCTAAAAACCCTCTGTAAGTGAAGATATATGTACTCTCATGAGCTGCAAGGCAGGTTGGCTATGCCTTAATACGTTCTGTTGGCTTTAATTAGTAAAGATGCTATCCTGCAGAGTATTCTTGAAATAACACACCTATGTAAGCTTGACTGTTGGTCACAGTCTATGGATATTTTGGGTTAATCTCCTAGAAAGTTTACTAAGAGACCAAGGAGTATGACTTATGCGCTCCACCTGAGGGGTAGTCTACAGACGGCCTAGTACCAGATAAGACTTTGAGTGAAATTTGCTTGCACAAGACTTGCAATTCAAGTCGTAGTCCATTGTTCAAGTTGTGAGTAAGTGTAGCTTAGAGTTCTAGGTGGATGTTCAATATTAACCGGTCTTCATCGAACCGCTAATATATAAATAGTATATTGGAAAAAGCAAATTTATGTGAGATTTTGAGATTTAGTGGAGGATTGTTGGAATTGATATATGAACCTTAGTCCATATGGAGATTAATTCCTTGAAAAATCACAAAAACCCACCTCATGGATGACATGCATGTGATATTTAGTACCACCTTGTCTATTTTAGGAGAGGGAGACTTTCTTGTAAGGAAAAATGCTTTCTTAGCCACTTGAGACATGTGTGGTGAAAAGAACAAAAGGAACACACGTGCGCTCGCTCGCCTCGCCTCGCATGGCCTAGTGACGCGCGTACGCGGCATGCGCATGAATGGTCCACCAAAATTGGTTCCTCACCCTTACGCAGATGCGGTTTACTTTTGTAGTTTTGTTTTGCTGTAAAATTCGATTTTGTTTTTGAAAACTTAATTTTTGGAAACACACCGAATTACTTTTGTAGTTTTGTCTTGCTGTAAAATTCGATTTTGTTTTAGAAAACTTAGTTTTTGGAAACACACCGAATTATTTGGTGCATGAAGCAATGTAGAGTCCGGATAAGTTACACGTGACTTATCCGGTTCGGTTAGCGGAGTGAAGATCGTGCAGATGTCCTGATCACACGTCCTGATATCTCAATATAAACCAAGTCGTCGGCTCCACGCAACACACGCAAAATCAATCTAGGGTTTGTCTCCTCCTCTATACTGCGTTGTCACTTGTAGTCTACTCCGTCCTGCTCGTCGGTGTCACAACCTAAAAATTGCCTACATATAAATTGTTGTGAAAAATGGAATTTCTAAAATTTATTTAATAATTAAAGGAGGTGTTTGAATAAAAATGTATGAAAATTTAAACATCAAAATGAGCTAGATAAAATTTTATTAAATACAGTGGGTATTCAAGTATTTTCAAGATTTTTCTTGAAATTATTTGAGCGGCGAAAGTATTTTTAATAAATGAAACATCATTTCAGCATTTATTAAAATTAAAGCTCAACTAGCAAAATGCCCGTGCTTCGCAACGGGTGAAGACAATTTTAATTACCTGATAAAAATAGCAATTAATTAGAGAGACGTGTTTTGTTTATGCGTGAGTAATATTATGATAGCTAGGTAGAATGATCTATATTTCTTTTGAAAAAGTAATGTCTCCAAATTAAAAGAGCAAAATGCATGTGCTTCACAAAGGGTGTGGACAATTTTAATTACCTGGATGCATGGATATTCTGCGCATCCCATGATCTTGATCGGATGACCTGAAGATGCCCATTCACGTCTCGCGGCCATGCATGGGGATGAATTGAAAGCTAGCTAGAACTGTCATCGATCAATCGTCGTCTACATGTGATACAAGGATACAGATCATCCATAAGCACGACGATCACATCGATGCAAGGAAAGGATACATATGCATGCTCTCTCTCGCTCTCGCGCCACGAGCTCCCAGAAATCGAGCGTAGGCTCGTGCAAGCGATGACAGGCGACGTGCAGATTCATATTGAAGGAAGGAAGCAGCAAACTGATCGGCTCGTCCTCGACGGCGGACGCGAGCTTGGGCTTCAAGCCAGAAACCTATTCGCGCGATACCGGGCATGCACGGTGTTGATGCTGATGACATATGCCAGGCGCGAGCATAACCAAAATGAGTGACCTGCGCCTTTGTATTGTGTTTATAAATCTACGAATAAATCAAAACTATAAAACATGAGGCCTCTTCAGGCGCCGCCATGTCGCATCGCTGCCTGCCAGCTTCTGTGCTTGCCTGGCTGCCTTTGCTTGCTCGTCACCGGCCTACCGCAACGCCGCAGCTCGAGCTCTCGCCTTGCTGCTGCTAGCCGCCGCCAGCCCGCAGTGCCCGCAACCGGCCAATGCTAAGGGTGTGTTCGGCATCCAGGCTTCCCAACTCATCTCTCTCGTATTCCACGCGTACGTATTTTGAATTGTTAAATAATATGTTTTTTTAAAAAGTTTTTATACGAAAGTTACTTTAAAAAATCATATTAATTCATTTTTTTTAAAAATAGCAAATACTTAATTAATTATGTACTAATAAATAGCTCCGTTTTTGTGTGTGCGAAGAAATTTCTCCCAACACAGCCAGCAAACACAGCATAAGTGTCCTAATGGCTTAACCAGTGGAAGCGTGGAAAGTGGACTACTGGGTTGGGCCGATACTGCCGTATTGGGCCAACTTGAATTATCTGCTTCCCTACCCCTTCGCTTCGGCCTTCTTTCTCGTGAAGCAGACAACGATGTTCATCTTCTTCCTCAAATGGAAGCCACCATGAAGGATGCCGACTGATTTGCAGATATCTAGTTGAAAATTTTTTGGCAAAAATTGGATGGTAGGCTAGAGGCTGATGGAGCCACTGGTTCGACCACATGTGCACTGTTCCTCTTCCTCCTCAGCCCACCCGAGCAAACAGAGGAGAGCGGCGCTCAGGCTCGCAGCTCCGGCGGTGGGACAGCGACACCGGCATCGACATATGTGTTCCAGGGCGTGTCTCGACGCGCCGAAAACAACGGAGCGCCGGGGAAAACGAGCGGCACTGCTCGGTCCCAGTGGAGAGAAATGGAGCAACTATGATCTCCGATGAGGTTTTTCGCCGTCTCAAGGTGTCATAGTGCGTTCAGGGATGTGGGAAGCTCATTTTCCTCACTTTGGAGGCAGATAATGACCGTAGGAGGCTGGTGACTGTAAATGTTTGAATGTTGATTCATATTCCAAGTATGGGTACAGGAGTACATATATACGCACTTGGGTGGCATGCAAGCCTACCACAATTGGCGTGATTACATCCACAATTATAGGCCTAATTACATTAGTCTAACACTCCCCCGCAGTCTAATTAGGGGCATCGCTAATGGTTAGACTGGACCGGAACTCCTAGAACAGCGAGGTAGGAAGACCCTTGGTGAAGACGTCAGCGTACTGCGATGTCGTGGGAACGTGAAGGACCCGAACATGGCCGAGTGCAACCTTCTCGCGAACAAAGTGGAGATCGATCTCTACATGCTTCGTTTGCTGATGCTGCACTGGATTGCTGGAGAGATATACTGCACTGACGTTATCACAATAGACCAAAGTAGCGAGGCGAGGCGGGCGGTGAAGCTTGAACTGTGGCTGTCGCAGCCAGGTGGCTTCAGCAATGCCATTCGCCACAGCACGGTACTCAGCCTCAGCACTGGATCGTGAGACCGTGTGCTGACGTTTGGAAGACCACGACACCAGATTATCACCTAGGAACACTGCGTAGCCAGAGGTGGAGCGACGGGTATCCGGGCATCCAGCCCAGTCAGCATCCATGTACACAACAAGCTCTGTGGGTGACGAGAGGCGTATAGTTAGACCAAGTGAAAGAGTGCCTCGTAGGTACTGTAGAATCCGCTTGAGAGCCGCGAGGTGGGGCTCCCTAAGATCATGCATGTAGAGGCACACTTGCTGAATAGCAAAAGCAATATCCGGACGGGTAAATGTCAAATACTGGAGGGCGCCAGCTAGACTGCGGTACTGCG
This sequence comes from Oryza officinalis, assembly GCA_008326285.1. Taxonomy (NCBI): domain Eukaryota; kingdom Viridiplantae; phylum Streptophyta; class Magnoliopsida; order Poales; family Poaceae; genus Oryza; species Oryza officinalis. Next base: position 45,648,660 of record BDMV01000001.1, on the reverse strand, counting down.
TGGAGTCAGCGATAGGAGGTCCATTTGCAGATAATTTGGAGTGTACATCGACAGGGGTGCTGCAAGGCTTGCACTCACTCATCCCGGCTCGCTCCAAAATGTCCTGAGAGTACTGGCGTTGAGAAAGAAATAATCCACTGGCATAGCGTGTCACGGAAATGCCTAGAAAGTGGTGAAGCGGACCCATATCTGTCATAGCAAACTCACGCTGTAGAGCCCCAATAATCTGCTTCAGAAGGCTGGCAGAGGAAGCAATGAGCACAATGTCATCTACATAGAGCAACAACAAGGCTGTGTCGGGCCCTCGTCGATATATAAAAAGCGAGCTGTCTGACTTTGCTTCAACAAATCCAAGCAAAATAAGATGAGAGGCAAACCGATGATGCCAAGCACGTGGAGCCTGCTTCAGACCATAGAGAGACTTGTTGAGCCGACAGACAAAATCAGGACGAGAAGAATCCACAAAACCTGTGGGCTGAATGTAGTACACTGTCTCTGTGAGAGTGCCATGCAAGAATGCATTTTTCACATCCAGCTGGTGAATAGGCCAATCCTGAGAAAGAGCCAGAGAAAGAACCACTCGGACTGTCGCCGGCTTGACCACTGGGCTGAACGTCTCATCATAATCAATACCAGGCTGCTGTGTGAAACCCCGGAGAACCCAGCGGGCCTTATAGCGATCCAAAGAACCATCCGCAAGCAGTTTGTGATGAAAAATCCACTTGCCGGTGACCATATTAACACCAGGAGGTCATGACACAAGACTCCAGGTGTCATTGGCGAGCAAAGCATCGTACTCAGCTTGCATAGCGGAGCGCCAATTTGGATCAGACAGAGCACCACGGACAGAGCTGGGCAGAGGTGGCATGGGAACAGCGTGGAGGTTGAGGCGATCCACGGGCTGGGCAATGCCGGCCTTGCCACGTGTGCGCATGGGATGTGTATTGTCGACGGGGATGATGGAGACCGGCCTCGTGGCCGTCGTGCGACCGGTAGCCGTGGTGCTGCTAGCAGCTGCCTGCACGGAGTGCACGGGGGCAGTAGCACCGGCTGGGGCGGTCGTCGAGGCGGTCGGAGTGCTGCTGGCAGCAGCCTGGACGTGCGGTACAGGGGCAGCAGCTCTGGGTGAGGTGCCGGACGTGCCCAGTCCGGTGTGGCCGGATGGCCCTGCTCCAACGCTCGGCCAGGCAGAAGGGGACGAGGGCTCCGGCACGGGCGACAGGACGCCGTGCGACGCCGTAGTGGCGGATGTACCTGCATGCACAAACCAAACTCCAGGAACCGGAGTGGTGAGATCATGTTCATCAGTGAGAAAATCCAAGGCGGAGGATGCCATGGGCGTGGTTGACATGTCGGCGAAGGGGAAGAAGGATTCGCCAAAAACGACATGTCGGGAAATAAGAATGCGGTTTGACTGAAGCTCTAGGCATCGATAGCCTTTGTGTTCAGAAGAGTAGCCAAGGAACACGCATAGAGAGGAGCGGGGTGCAAGTTTGTGGGGTGCTATGGCGGACATGTTGGGGTAGCAAGCACAGCCAAAAACTTTGAGATGGTCATAGGAGGGTTGGGTGGAATAGAGATGGGTGTAGGGTGTCGAGAAGGCGAGGGTTTTGGTGGGGAGCCGGAGCTATTGCACCTGGAGATCACATTCCTGGTGTGCAGATCCTTCACAGAAAGGCCAAAGGGATCAAATTCAATGGAACAGTTGTTATCGGTGGTAAAACGACGAATAGAAATCAGATTCTTAATTATATGTGGAGAGACCAAAACATCATGAAGAACAAGATTACGATGCGGGAAAGAAAAAACGTGTGATCCAGTGGCAGTGACAAGAAGAAGTGCACCATTACCCACAATGATAGATGAAGGTGTAAGGTATGACGGTGAGGTAATGGTGGAGAGTTTACCAGCGTCCGCAGTCATATGAGAGCCAGCACCGGAGTCGGCATACCATTCGGATGGTGTGGGCGGGGTGAGCGACATGGTGTTGAACGACTGCACAAGGGAGTCCTGGTTCCATACGCCTCCATGAGTGGGGTTCCAGGGCGCCTGCGCAGCCACCTAATAGGGCGCCGGCGGCCCCTGGAACGTCGACGGCGAGTGCACAGCTCCCCCGTAGACGCCACCGCCGGGAACGCTGCCGAACAACCCGCCGTACTGTGGAAAGGCGGTGAAGGCCGGCTGCGGCGGAGGGTGGCCATATGGCCACATCTGCAGCGAGCCTGCCCAAGGCTGTGCAAAGGACGGGTGCATGCCCTGGTGCATGCCCGGCGGTGCACTGCCTTATCCAGTAGAGGGCGTGCCCCCTCCAGGAGGCTGCTGGCCGCCACCACGCCCGTCGCGGCCACGGCGACGGCCGTTGGTGCGCTGGCTACCAGTGGGCGCACCTGGGGGACGCTGCTGTGGAGCCGTCAGGTACCCCTGGCGCGTCAGCGGGCCAGGTGCGGCCTGCTGCTAGTGCGCGACGAGAACCACGGGCGATGAGGGCGGGTGAGCGTCAATCTCCATCTCCTCCAGTAAGAGGTGCGTCCGGGCCTCGGCGAACGTCGGGAACGGACGGTGCATCTTGAGAATTGGAACTATGTGGCGGAATTTTCCGCTCAGCCCGCGAAGAAGGGTGAGCACCATCTGGCGATCACTGATGGGGCCGCCGAACTCAGCGAGAGACGCGGCCATGGACTCCAGACGACGACAAAACTCGGTGATTGTCATGGAGTCTTGGCGGAGGTTGCGGAATTGCGTCTCAAGGAGGAGGGCGCGAGACTCCTTCTGGCCAAGGAACTCGTCCTCGAGATAGCACCACGCCTCACGCGCGGGGCGTTGTCGGATCATGAGCGACTGCTGCAGGTCGTCGGAGATGGTACTGTAGATCCACGTCAAGATGACGCAGTCCGCCTGGAGCCATGCGGGGCGCTCGGGAAACACCTCATCGTCGAGCACGTGGCGGGTCAGTGCGTACTTGCCGAGGACGGTGAGGAACATCCCGCGCCACTTGGTGTAGGTGTTCGTGGCCTTGTCGAGGATGATGGGGATGAGCGCCTTCACGTTGACAACGACGGTGGCCTGTGCCCAGATGGCTTCGTGAGCGGCTTCATACTCGGCGAGGGCGGCGTTGCGGAGGCGGAGCTTCTCGTCGCAGCGCTCCTGGCCAGCGCGTGCAGCAGCCTTAGCGGCGAGGCGACGTTCCTCGGCGGCCGTGGCCGCAGCAGCGGCGGCCTCGTCCGTGGCGTCGTCGTCCGCCATGGCTTAGCCGAATCGGCAGCTGCTCCCGGCTGGAAGTGCGACGGGGCAGGCGATCAGGCGCGGCGATCGGCTCGGCGGCGCTCCAGGCGAGTGGATCGGCGACTGGAGCGGCGAGCATGGATCGGCGGCACGCGAGGGATGCAGAAGCGGATCGTAACCGCGTGATACCATGTAAATGTTTGAATGTTGATTCATATTCCAAGTATGGGTACAGGAGTACATATATATGCACTTGGGTGGCATGCAAGCCTACCACAATTGGCGTGATTACATCCACAATTATAGGCCTAATTACATTAGTCTAACAGTGACGATTTAGAACTGTTTCACGATTGGACCTGCTACGCACGCTAGAGACGGAGACGGAATACGCGGTGATCTAGCACGTAGGACAAAGCGGACGTGCGATGTAGCAAGGTGGAAAGGACGAACAAAATAAATTAGTGCGAAACGGATTGATGGATGAACAATTAGGTAACGAACGGAAAGTTATAGATTTTTTAAGTAGTTAAGATTAAAATCCTCAAAAAGTCCTGGGCCAAATCCGGCCCAATCTCTCTTCCTCTATTCTCGTCGGCCTGCCTCCTCTTCCTCGCAAAGTCCATTGCATATCCTCCTCCCTTTGGCCCAGCTCCCCAGCGCAACAGCCTAAGCAGCCTTGCAAGCCGCGGCAAGTCACATTGTACGTCCCCCTGCTCCTCTTGTTGCTGACGTGTGGGACCAAGGCTACAGTGTCGTCCCTAACCTCCAGCCGACCTTCCTCCCATGCTCGTGCGCTGTAGCGCCGCTTCCTCCATCAAATCCGGCTTCCCCGTTGCTTCCCTTCAATAATTGATTGCGGAAACAGATTCCCCTCGATCACCTCTACGTTTCCCACTTCAAAAATTGATTGTGGAAACGGATTCCCCTCGATCACCTCTACGTTTCCCCCAAGAAATCCCCAAAAATCCTAAAGGAAATCCCATCGAATCGAAGTCGTTTCTATTCCAGTGAACTCGGGCAAAACCCTAGTTTTTTCCTTTGTCAAATCCAAACGTTCCCTAGCTGGACTCTTCCTCTTCCGCCTATAAATATGATCCCGTCCCTCTCCTCTTCCGTTTTACTCTTTTTCCCGAAGCCTCTGTGTGCCCTAGCGCCGCCACCGCGTGTTTGCTCTCTTCGCCTCCGACCATTGCTCCAGCCAGCCATTGCCTTCTACTCCGCCTTCGCTAGTCAGCACCCCCACCTGCTTCAGCACCGCAGCGACCGTGTGAAGCCCGGTCTCAACTTCCCCGAAGCCGAAGCCTGTCGGAAGTACCTCGTCGCCGCGACCCCATGTGCCGCCGTTGTTGTTGCGCCTTCAATCGAGCCTCAGTGCCATCTCAGTCATCGCCATACCTCGCTGTCTTCTCCGTTGGCATCGCAGCAGCAAGGAGGACCTCGGCCACCACCTTTCCTTCGCAGAAGATCGCTGGAACACCGTCGTCGTCATCAACTTGAACCTCGCCGCTGCCAAAAGCTCGTCGCCGACCATCTTCTGTCGCCGTTCGTCGTCGTCGTCGTCGCGTCCGTAAGCTTCACCTTGTCTTCCTCTTCATCTCTGTGTCCTCGGTGTCTGCTGCCGTGTTGCCGTTCGCTTTCGTCGCCGTTGTCCCGAGCCAGTCGGCCATCGAGCTTATGTGGCCGCCAAGTCAGCCGCCATGTCATCGCCGTGTCATCGCTTCTGTCCTCCGTGGAGCCAGCTGTGCGCCACGTGGCTCCATCCTAAACCCTAAATCGGGTTCAATCCGAGCCGTCGGATCTTGGTCAAAATCCGGTCAACTCAATCCTAGCCGTTGCTCTGTGGTCCAGCATGAAGCTCCTCTGTGAACTTGGTCCATGGTAGACCTATCCATTTTTTGTTTCTATGACAAGTGGGTCCCGCTTGTCAGTGGTATCAGTCATTCTCTCTCCAGAGTTGACATCATAAAAGCCTTTTTCTAGTTAAAATAATTTATTGTGACGCAATAAATCATTTAGTTGTTTTTTTTAGGTTTTAATTGATTAAACTTCATTAATTCATAACTAATTCATACGAACTCAGAATAAGGTCGTTCAAGTCTCATAATTCATCTAAATTCAAGCTCTACCTATTTATGAACTTTATTTGTACTATTTATTTGATCTCTATTAGTATTTTTCCTTGTTTTGCGTGCTAGCGTGTAGTTTCCATCATTCCAGAGGATCGCTTATTCGTTGGAGAAGTTCCTATATTTAAATTCTCTATTTATTTCAAATGTGCATTTATTTTTGAATGTCATTGGGTGGTTTGAGCCTATTTTTCAATGTTATGGCCAAGATGACGTGATTATCCTATCAGTTATAATTTGATTAGCTTGGACTCTATATAATAGTTCGACTAGATATTAGTGTAATTGCTTAGTCCTGCTTAGAAACATTAGCTCATTATTGGGATAATTAATGCTTCACCAATACTTAATAATGGTTATTTAATGGTAGCTTACGATGATTAATCATGCTTGGTTAATTAATTTGACAACTAAAACCTAATTAATGGTGGGTTGTGAGCACATGGCTATGTTGGTTGTGCTCATGACAATTAAGGACCGGTTCGTGAGCTACTGTTGTGAAGCATTAAGCGTACTAACCACAAGCTAGCATAGGCAACGGCTGGATATAGAGTATAATACGTTTGTTAGGAGGCACCACGGTATGTTGTTGTTTTATCGTGGCAGACAATAAGTCCACAGGTGACAGACAATTAAGTCCACAGTTTTTGGACATTATGTAGTCTCCCTGCCTAGGTAAATGGCTGTCCCTACCGGAGACAGATGTTTAGTGGTGACATTATGTGAAGGGTTCTGTCACAGTCTCTATTCGGGTACCTTCCGGTATTGCGACGCATTGTTGACATCATAATAATGTACTGGCATCGTCAATTCTAACATACATACATGGCATATTCAAAGGAATGGCCCATATTGGTTTATTTTCAGCACAAAGAAAGTTTTGATTTCACAAATCAATTTTTTTCTAAATGGAGTTGAGCAAGTAAATTTCAGCAAGCATATGTATATCATTATGGCATCATAATCATAAGGTAAAATCATACATAGTATACAACTTGATGTTATTCGAAGCAACAAGTACATGGATCATTCCAAATCATTTTTCAATATTATTTCATAAAGTGCATAATTTAAAAACAGCAAGTGAGAAGAATAAAACACAAGTCTATACTCAACACATATCCTTATGCCGCTCATAACCGTGAGCATGGCTAACCGATTAGTTTAAAACTCTGCAGAGCATGTACACTGTACCCACATGATGCGAAATAGTAATCATGTAAAACATGCCATGCGATACCGAAGTATCTGATTTACTACTCACAACACAGCCGTTATATTACTCATGAGTTAGCCTTGCACCATTACGATAGGTGTAAATCCGTTCTAGGCATATGACCTAGAACCGTTAGGGGGCGGGCCCACGCCTGAACCTAACACCGTGGTAGCAAAACATCCTTTCTTACCACGAGGCACCGTATCGTTGTATTAGATAGACTTAGACGCCTAAACTACCATACAGGTAAATAGGTAGTTCCTATGAATCATCGCTAAGACTAATTCATACTATACCGGCCTACCAAAATGCAAGGCTAAATAATGGGCAACTTAGTAAGCCATGGCTACCCCATAATAGCACATGTGATCGTACTATAAACACAAGTGACTGACATTGAGTGAAGTCCTTAGAACGTCTTAGGCATACACTCCCCCTATCGGCACACAACTAAGCACCATATGTGTACCATTTGCTGCCCAAGACTTAGATCATCTTTTTCATTATTTTGGTTCACAAATAAATACATGTTCACTTTCAGTCTAGAGATATTTAAATTCAAAGTTCAAATATTAGAAATGCCCATAATGATAGTTTTTAATTTTAAACTAGACATAGCTAAGCTAGCATGACAGTAAATCATGTTTACAAGTGTTTTTGTAAAGGAACATCACCATATCATATCCTAAAGGTGTCAAACAATAAGGTGTGTTTTTCAAATGGATAACATGCAAAGTTTTACGCATAGCTACCTCAAATTAGATTCCAATCTTTTTAATTTAAAATAAACATGCATCTTTTCAAACAACATTTTTAACCTCCAAACATAGGATCAATATGGTCAAAGAGAGAAGGAAGGTGGCTTGCCTTGCTCTTGCTCCACACCCTGCTCAGATATAGTGGATTTCCTCAACAACTGCTTGGTCGTCATCTAAACATACACGTGAAAATCAAACTACAACTAAACATAAAAATTCAACATGCTCTAAAATGAATGTTGTTTTTATGGTGAAAAGGTACTGCGATGACTTGATTTTTAGTGCAAGAATTTTTATTTTATCATATTCCATTTGCAAGTTATATATTTTTCAAAGTTGCAAACTACTAAATTAAAGCCTATATACAATTCGAATTTTTGAGACATAAAGCTTCGTGGTTCTGCTAAGTTGAACACTTATAGATTACAGAGCACAAAAATGTGAACCTAACAAAATTTAGTTTGCAATTTTTAGAGCTATAATAAATTTGTTATGAATTTCCAAAGTTATATAAAATTTTCAGTTCAACAGAAAGTGTTTTAACCATTTTCTCTATATTCTTTTCCAAAACCTAAAAGATCTCGGGTCCACAGGTCAGCGGCTGCACTTTTGCGCTAAGGTCCCTAGAGTCCTAACAATTAGATCCCGCAGACCATTAGCACGTGTTCTCGGTTTTTAATCAAAAGAGTACTCAAGTTTTAGTATAATTACACTAAAGTCCCAACCCCACATGTAAGTGATTGATTACTTTGCTAAGACACCCCTGAAAGTTTTAAAGTCCACAAAACCGGGTTCTAGCTTGAATAGGGCAGAGCAGCAGCATGGCGGCAAGCTTAGCGGCGTCGCCGGCGGCGAACGATGGGGTTTCAGACGACGCGACCAAAAAGAGAAAAGAAGAAGACTCCTAGACGAAGCTATCGACGACTTTCTTGCAAGCTGTGGTGGAAGCGGCGACTTGGCTCGGCATGCAAGTGCATGTCGGGTTAGAGGTTTGATCTATGCAAAAACAAGCTTGCATGTGATCCTAACGTTGTCTAGGAAGCTCACCAAAAGGCTAGCGAAGTCCGGTGAAGTTCCAATCAAAAGAACTGAGCTCGACGATGGCGCGGCTTCACGGTCATCGTTGACGGTACGTCTCCAATCTTGATTTGTCCAAAGGGAGTGCATGCATAGGTTAAGGATGGCACGTCATGGTTCTACGCAAAAGGAATTGCATCGAAGCTCACCAGAGCGCGCGAGAGAGATGGATGGTGTCGGCGGCCGAAGATGGGGAAGACGAAGGGGATCTTCCAATCTGAACCACTTTGCTTCGATTCCTTGAGGGTTCTTGGTCACCTTGAGGTGGTGAAGAAGATGGCGCAATGATTTCAACTTCACGGCGGCGCCCAGAGTTTACCAGTGGTTCGAGTTGACGTGGTGCGCGTTCCCGGAGATGGGCTGCACCAAATTAATGGTTCTTGGAGGGATTAGAAATGGCATGGAGAGTAGATTGCGGAACGCGACTTAAGCAAGAACAGAGCTCACCCGATGATGATGAATGGCGGTAACAATCTCGCCGGAGCCAGAGATGACGCTCTCGCTCCCGGCGAACCCGAGATGGATTTTCTCGGTTCTTCCGCGAAACGAGACAAGGGCGAGAGAAAGTGTGTGGATGTCAGCCAACGCGGTTAAATAAAACGGTTGGCAATGGATCGGAGGCAGGGCGCAGCTCGGCGTCGGCCGAGTCGTCGGTCGTGCATGTCATGTGCGAGGGTCACGATGGAGTGACGTGGGCGTGGCTGTGCGACTGACAGATGGGTCCCACAATGGCCTGGGGCCCGCCTGGCAGTGAAGGTGTGAGAGAGAAAGACAGAAGGCTGGAAAGTGACTAAGTCTGAGACTAATGCAAAACTCCAACTTTGGCCTCAAGTTAAAATATCTTTCAAAGGTAATTAATTATAGGGTTAAATGGCAAAGTTGTAATGTGTTATTTGCTCTATGGTTTGGACCAGATCCTCCAGCCAAAATGTTTTTGGTCGAATTTTAATAGGATGCCAAACTATGCTCCAGAGAATCTCCATTTTTTCCAGTTTTTAAATTTATCGAGTGATTTATTTGAGCAAGCATATAGTGTGACAAAATCTAGCAAAAATTACAGTGAGCTACATACACCTAGGTTGATCTACATGAATGTTTCCAGCTTTTTCTAGCCTTACCAATTATTTTTGATAATTTGAGCATTAAATTCTTTTGCATATGCCCCTACAATGATTATGCACAAAAGAACCAAAAACACATAAAAGAAAATTTATACAACACAAGAGAGAAGACTTTAATTGATCAACCATTAATATTACATAACTTCCTTAAGGGATTTAGTGGTATGTTACAGGGCCTCCCCTGCACCGGCCCTATCGAACAATGGGAGTTCGACAGGCCCCTTTATATCGCCTTCCCACCCAGCCGCGATTCGAAAAATTTCAGAGGAGGTTGAGGACCACATCGCCGGTGTTGTCACCGTTGCCATCACGCGGGAGAGCCAGCACCGTCGGGAGGGAAGGGGAGGCGACGGCCGGGAGGGAAGGGAAGACAATGGCCGGGAGAAGCGACGGTGGTTAAGGTATGAATTTTTAATCCTTAAGTATGAGGCTTGTGAATTTTTAATCCCTAAGTATGAGGCTTGTTATTTGTTAGTCGTTTCTCATTGTTGAATGTTAGTACATATAATTTGTTAATCATTTCTCATTATTCAATGTTAGTACAGATCGACTTTTCACGCGTACAGTAGCTCCAGTTACTATGCCACTATATATAGATGGACCTTGGCAAAAACAATTCCGCAAGTTCTTTCGGTCCTACATTTCCCTTTCACATTCACATCGATCTTGAGAGAATGGAAGCTCTATTTTGCGAGCATCTTGACTGATGAAGTGATCCTTTCGCTAGTCTATTTCCACCGTGGTGCGACCGTCCGTTGTGCGCTTGCGGTGATTGATGTATACTCATGACATCCCTTACTTTAGAAATCCATGGTAGGAGGTTCTTCCATGCTCAAACATTTATCAGGTAAGAATCATTAGTATCTATTCAGTTACCTATACTGAATACATGCATCGCTAACTGTTTGTGGACAATCATACAATCTTTCACAGACTTATCATAGTTTGTGTGACTTCGTTGAGTGGGTAGATACGGCGAATACACAACATGACAGAACACACTCGTATCCATGCAGTGAAACAATATTGGACTACCTAAGGAGGAAGGATGAGCACGAACGACGAATTGCTGCAGAATCTTTAGAATGGTAGGTAAATCCCTTGGGACTCCTCATATGGCGGGAGCGTCCAGTGTGTGGTTGTGGAGACCGTTGCCAAGTGATAAGGTCCGTAAGACAACAAACTATAGAACAAAGATGCTTCGTGTGTCCTAACATTGTCGAGGACGATTTCGTCGTAAGTACCGTTAAGTTCTTACTCCCACCTATCACTACTTTCATATACTTACATATGTCATCGGTCATAATGAATTTGTGCTAACAGGAAGACGTAAGGAAATGTGGCTTCGTAAAGTGGATCGATACGGCAAGAGTAACTTCCATCGGTGCAAGGATAACACAATTTGAGACGACCACATAATTCATTCAAGTGTGGATGGAGTACGAGCGCCGGGCACAGTCTGCTAGCTTACACTAGAAAAACAATCCATTAGGTCTACCTGAATGGTCTGAGCATCCAAAATGCGGTTGTAGAGATTGCTGCCAGGTGGCTACATCCTTTTCACAAGAGACATTTGGAAGGCGATATTTCGTCTGTCCCAACATAAACAACGACTTCGTTGTATGTCACATGCTTAATTACTTATTTTCATGGACGCTCATATTTCCATAATATACCTATCTCATTCACTAATTAGATTTATTCCTCAGGACAATCCAAGGATGTGTGGATTCACTTTGTAGATCGACATGGTCAACCCGACGTATGATGGCAGAAGAGTAATTGAAGCTGAAACGCAAACATAATATATGCGAATGAAGGAGCACGAAGTTGCAATACGCGCTAAACAACGTAGAAGGGGTCCATAGACAAGCTCAAGCCCGATTCGTCACGACCAGCAATTTCTTATAGCTCATCTATGCAACTTCTTAACTCTCTTATGTTGGTGTATGCGTCACGAATGGGTATTGTTTGTCTGTGCTTCACGAATCGAAAACTAATGGTTAATTTGCTTTTTCATCGATAAAGTTGGTTTCTCCTCCTTGCATTCTTTCTTCGCCATCCTCTAGGGCGACATCAACCATTCGGTGTTGTCTTACAAGGGCAAAAAAATCACGGCAAAGACATGAAACCAACAATGCCAACGAAAACAATAAAACATCTATAACTACATAAATTAATCAATTAGAAATGCAATGTATTTTTCAAATAAATAAATTATAAATGCAATGTATTTTTCACCAAAGAAAATTAACAAGTTAAAAAAATTGCTAACCAAATATTAAAAAAAATATTTATTTCGGCGTGTTCCTTGGCCTGTCGAACAACCGACATTCGACAGGCCCGTGCTGGGGACCTATCGAACTGCCGCTATTCGACAGGTACCTACCGAACTGCCACTGTTCGATAGGCCCCAGTCGAACTGCAGCCGTTTGATCTGCCTGCCCACTCGCTCCTCGGTCGCTTGATAGGGTCCTGTCGAACTACGACAATTCGACAGGCCCATAGTTTTGCGAATTTATCTGAATGCCAACTATTTTTGTGATTTTTTATTAAAATAATAATATTTCTACAAAAATTCCTATGTTATGCATGTGAGCATGATTTTATCGCCAATCCGCACATCTGCTTGATGCTAGCAATTTCACTTCTTCCTTGTATCTTCCCTTTTAAGTATGCTTGGTGGAGATTTAGTTTTGTCCAAAGAATGGCAGACACACAACGGTCAGGGTGTGTCTGAAAAATTCTAAAGGCGTGGTTGTATTGTATCAACGTTGAGAAACTTTAAAATACCAAGAGTTATTATAATTTTTGTAAGACACCTGGTATAAGTGGACTATGGACATATGCACGCTAGCGATTCGGTACTGGAAGCCTGGAACATCATGTGCCAAATTGGTGAGAATTGTGTCTATGTGTGTTAGTATTTGATACGGTCACCGATAAATTCACAAGTACACGGATACCGCTGTAGCACTTCTCCTCAGAGTATTCCAAGGATATTGAATCATAGGGAATGTGTGTGTAGAATTTAAGAACATGATTCATCCAAGGATAGTAACTAAATGACAGGCTTAGGATAGAGAGGATTTCTATGGGTTAAAGTTCTTATTTATGTTAAGGTAAAACTCTATCAGTTGCTTCGGGCATCGGTTCATCCCTTCTGGTCTTGCCATCTAAGACTCGGCCTACAGCTCTATGATGTACCTAAACGTGGAGAATTACTTGGATAGGGCTATCACCACCTGTGGCCTACCTCTACAACCCATGAAGCACACAACAAACGAAGGTAACATCAAACCTATACACCACGTCTATGGTATTGATTACTACTCTAGCCTCGGCCAAGAACTTTCTTCTTTATCCAAAGTCTTAGTACTAGAGCACTCAATACAATTATCAACCGACGAACCCGCAATGATGAGAATATATATTACCTAAATAAGAATATTAAATACCAAAAGAAATCACAAATACTTACTTATATAAAAGAAGCATTCGTCGATATACAAGATCAGAGAGAGAGCCGACAACTCCGGCGCTCCTTCAGAACTTTCCTAGAGAGAGTGTCGACATCTTTGGCACTTCTCCGAAACTCCACCAGATAGAATGCCGACATCTCTAGCACTCCTCCAGAGCTTCTCCTCACATTGTCCCTATGTTCTAATTCTAGTAGAGAGTAGCCTAAATATGAAAGTGAGTTGTACTCCACTTTATTATTTGTTGTGCAAATGGAATATAACCTTCTTTTATAGCCATCCTATGACGGTTGTAAGTTGGTAGTTACGTCGGTTAGCACCCCTAACCACCATTAGGAACCAATGGTGAAATGCCATGTGGAGCCTGGCTGATGGCAACGGGATGCCCGATCTTCCGTCGGGTGAAGGTAGCTATAGATTTGGCGAAAACTTGACACACACGATCCGCACCCTGCAATCGTAGCAATACGTCTCCTCTGGTTATCAACCATGCCGAAACCCGATTGACCTCGTCGAGAAGCTAATCCCTGCAAGCGAATCGAAGAACATAAGTAAGAACAAGAAAGACAACAACTCAATTGCAGATGAATGATTACTCAAGAACTCGAAGTTGGGGTTTCACAAATCGATCTAGCGGCGAAACTGCAATGGCACAAATAATATAAGCAAAACCCAACCCTAACTCAACGATGGCTACTGAATATATAGGTTCTAGGATTGACCTTGGGCCCCTGGACGCGTCCCTATTAGACTCCGACACGATAAACGGGCCAATGGGCCCAAAGACGATAACGCAGCACCCGGACAGATTCTGGGCGCTTCTTGTTTTGACAATTCCCATTGACTTGGAATAAATTTTGACGTGGGACTAGATCCATTGGAAAGGTTGTCTCGTTAGCTTTCCATACATATGTAGAACTTGAAATCGAAGTCCGAATGCAATCTGGGTGACAATTTTGGTGTGAACTGCTCCTGGAGCCCGAGGTGGACTTAAACTTGATATGAGTTGAGCCTCCATCTTGGCTTGAATGCCCCTGACGACCTCGTCCATCCCCTAGCCTTTCTTAAAGTATTCCATAGTGCTCTCCATAGTTCCTAATCATAATTTAATCATTAGGTAGCAATCTATCCTCAAAATCATATAAAGAAGTACTTAGAAACGAGCTCACCTGTAAATTCAATTGTTGGGCACAAGCTCTAGTGATTGAACCTTGCATAGCAACTTGAGGAGTATTGTGTGTATCCAAAGGAATGATGTCCTCATCACTTGCGGCCAGGGACGCCAAACCTGGTTCGGTCGAACCAGGCAAACCGCCTCTGGCCACCGACCTTTAATATCAGGATGGCATGTGGGCCCCTATGACGATGCACGGTGGATAGCCTTCAATTGTGTCGGTTTTGCACTAATTTGTGGGCCCTCTAATCCATGTACTCACGTCTGATTGGTCGAAGGTATATTTCGTCGCATGGTGGGTGCATTTTCATTCATAATCACCTGCATACAAATATGCACCAACACTCATGAAATTGGTTAGTAATAAACCACCATTAGGCTGCGTTCTAATCTTCTAAAACAGTGAAGATAAAAAATAAACTTTCGTGGCACGCTTTTCAAACTCCCAAACGGTGCGTTTCGTGCGAAAATTTTTAATATGAAAGTTGCTCTAAAATGTTAGATTAATCCATTTTTCAAGTTTGTAATAATTAAAACTCAATTAATCGCACGTTATTGTCACCTCGTTTTGCGTGAAACACTTTATCTTCATCTTTATCTTTATCTTCAGGACTTTCAAACACCACCTATGTTCGGTGTTTCATTTTATTTACTTTTATGTAGGAATTGATGGTCGGATTTGGTATTTAAGGACCATCAACAATATGCTAAAATAATCTTTGGTGCTGCAGAAAAATATTTGTAGGAGTTTGCTCGTTTCACTACTAGAAAGCTATCTAATATCTAGGTGAAAGGAGCCAATGAATAAAACTTCTAGAATAGGACATCCATAGAACTCTGCACTCCATCCATGGCAATCCTTCCACAAGGCAGCAAAGTTCTTAGATCAGGCTGACAAGTGAACCCTGAGAATACCTCAAGGCAACAAAAACACAATAGAAACAATTTGTTTATCCCGGATGCGACTAGACTGCGGGTGGTAGCACAATAGCGCTAACTAGCGACGCGCTTCTTTCGAAAAAAAAGCAGATGCGCTCCTTCCAGAAAAAGACATGCCCACACACTCATTAATACTAACCAGTATCCACATTATTTACCAAAAATAGTACCGTATCCTCTCTTCCCAATGCACATCCTTCCAAAAAGAAGGCACTACCATGCAATTCACATGATATAGAGACTAGATAGAACCATTGCACTAGTATTATTTTTATAAAAAAAGTATATCTTTTAAACCATATATTATTTTAAATATTAGTTTGAACCATCGTACTCTACTCAATATATGAGAAAACAAGTCCAATATTTTTTCTTGAGGGGAATACTACCAGGCAATGCCTAGTAGTGTAATCTATACTATCTATGTAGTTACTACCCACTACATCGTAAAACTCAACATATAATGATGCCACATAATCATTCATTAGCAATTATTACACCTTAATCTTCATGCAAACATGCTATATCATTTATATTTTAAAGTTATAAAATACAAGCATGTAAAATCATTGTCCCACATAATTTACATAACATTTTAACATATATATGTTCATCATTTTCTACCTGTCTATATAGTTACAACCTACTACATTCTAAAGCTCAACATGTAAAGATGTCATATCATCATCCATTAGTAATTATTACATCTTAATCCTCATGCAAACATGCTATATTATTTATATTTTATTATATTTTAAAGTTATAAAATACAAGTATGTCAAATCATTATCCCACATAATTTACATAATATTTTAACATGTTTGTCTCCATCATTTTCTATAATATCCTATATATTTCAACCCCACTTAAGGGTTTATAGCATTTTCCAATGATCGATAAAAATACAAATTGCTTACGTCGTCTAGCTATATTACACGTTATTTATACTATTATCATACTAAACTTTCGCAGCAATGTGTGGGGTTGCATCTAGTTTTATAAATAAACGAGTCCAATATTGAACATATTCAAATTATTTTCAACTTTTATTTTTTTCTTAGCTCCTATAGCAGCATAGTTACTTCAAATACCATGAAGAGTTACTTTCTAAAGCAGTGTAGTTACTTCTAGTACCGTGAAGAGTTACTTCCCTTAACAGTGTATTTACTTCTCATACCGCAAAGAGTTACTGCCCTGTAGCTGTGTAGTTATTTCTAATATTGTGAACAAATTACTTCTATATATTTTTATGAGTTACTTTCCTAGCAGTGTATTGCCTCTTATACCATTGAGAGTTACCTCTATTTTGTTCATAGTTACTTCCCTATAACATTGTAGTTACTTCTAATGTTGTGAAGAGTTACTTCTTATATGAAGCAAAAATAATACAGTGATTACTTCAAATAAGAAAATCAATGTGTTTACTTATGAATCTTCTCTACATTTTACTTGTGAATTTACTTCCTAGGTACTTATTTCAACTCAACCCCTATGTAATTACTTTAGTGTTATTTTATGAAAAGTTACTTCTTTTCAGAACTGGGTTTACATCTATAATGTGAGTAAGTTACTTTTAAATATTTGAATATATTTAATATTCTACTCATTTTTGACATACATTTTAAGTAAAGTACGATGGTTCAAACGAAATTTAAAAATATTGCATGGTTTGAAATATATAAACCATCAAAGGTTTGATATAAGAAAAACATACTAGTGTTGTTGATCCTTTGTACCAAACCTTTACTTTATCTAGTACATAGAGTAGCTAGCTAGCGACATATTCGGACAACCCATGTACTCACAGATGATAAAATTTTTGGTTTGGAAGGAGAGTGCTAGGGTCGCTCCGTAAGTATAAATAGTGCACGAGCACTAATTAGATTTTGCCACTTATCCCGATCGAAACAACAGCGGCGACGGATCCTTGGTTCGCCACCAGAAAAGAGAGTGCGTCAAACCCACTCACGAAGTGTCCTGGCCTGCAAGGGCAATTTATTTCTATGCTAATGTTCAAATATCCGGTTTTACCCTTCCACATTCATAATTTATTAAACAGTTATGCCCCTGCTTAGTTCTACTATCAATAATTAAGGTAGTGGTATAAGTAGATCTGATTCTTTACATAAAAAAGATCAACGGTTTGGATTATTTTTACTGCAAGTAGAGAGCACTGTAGACAAGCTCATATCTTCAAACCTATTCCTCCTAAGTTTATTTGGCATTTTCATTCTTTCCCAACTAATCTAGTGTATTTTATTTTGGCAAATTTTTCTGTAGGACATTCAAAGTTTATGTAATTTGTTGGTGGATACTGTAAAAAGTACCACACTTGAGGACACCTCCAAAAATGGTAATGTGATGAAGGATGCGGCAACTATTATTTTATTATTTCTAACCCAATTGGAGAGAGAAACCATGTTGAAATAACGAATTTGCCCCTTGGGCCAACCCATGTTACTCGGCTTGGTTTGGTCAAACCAGACTGGACCAACGGTGTCTATGAGGACATGTTGCAACTTTTCCAAAATTTCAAGTTTTTCCATAATTTTCAAGCTACACATTATGCAACTCTCAATCTGCTATCATCCAAAGTACATTCCTACTATACATTATATTCCCTCCTTCACTCCATTGCCTGTTAGAAGTTTGTGGTACAACGGGCATTGTCATTTTCTTCGAAAAAATCTCTCTCAATCGAACCAATAATAATAATAATAGATGTCCTCAAGTCGTGGCACATTTTTATGATATCCATCAGTAAATCACACAAATTTTGAGTGTCCTATAACAAAATTTGTCTTTTATTTCTTCTCCTGCTGACTCCACCAATATCTACAAATGTGAGTGATAATTACTTGGTGAGATCAAAGCACCCCATCGCATAGGTGGGAATCGCTTGAGGGCAATGCCTATAATCATTCCTTCCTTTCCCGCTATTCTTTGATCCAAGTTAAACTGCACAACCTATAAAAAACGGAAACTGCACGATAATTAATTACTCCTACAGAAAATCATATCCGCAGAAACACTAAGATCCTTTTAGTTGGATGATAAGGTTGGATGGGATATGGTGATCTACGTTTTAGGGATATGGTGATCCATGTTAGTTGTTTGGTTGGGTGAATGAGATTGGCCGGTTTTCTTGTTTGGTAATTAATTACTCCTACATAAAACCATATCCGCAGAAACACTAAGGATACTTTTAGTTGGACGATAAGGTTGGATGGTGTGGAGAATATGGGTACCGGGTACCCACACGGTCTCCATATTCGACTAGAGATAGGAGATGGGTCGGATCCATATATTATGTAATAGAGTAGGACTCGGTCATAATATTGCCTTGTGTTCTATGGCATGGCCTAGAGTCCCGATTGAATACTACCATGTAATAGATTAGAAAACTGATGCTATATATGGTTAAGTTTTTCTCCTTGTAACCCTGCCTCCCAACTTATATAAGGTGGGCAGGGAGCCCTCTAGGGACGGGATCACAAGAGGATCACAAGATGATCACAGAGATATTCACAACTCGATTGTCAGATCAATATACACCCGGCGAATACAATCCCCAAACAGAAGTAGTGTATTACGTCTCATTGAGAGGGTCTGAATCTGTCTAAATCCTTATCTTCCGCATCCATCCACTGTTAGGTCTCGTGCGCTACCCCTTTTATTATTGTCGAATTTCAGTTTCGACAGTTGGCGCGTCAGGTAGAGGTTGCGTCGAGTTTTCCATCGAGAGGTGTGATGGAACTATTTGTCAGCGCCGTCGATACTACTTTCATCCTGGGCCATGTTCTTCTCAACAAAAGTCTGGATTCCTACGTCGCCGAAAATTCCGACTAGATCAAGTCGATCAACTAAGAGGCTAACCGGCCATCAAATCAATCTACAGCCGAGCATCGATTGTCGAGTTATCTCATTGATCAGCAAGATTTGAAGCCATCGTATATCAGGAGCCTTCACAACCAATCACGCAAGTGTGTTCTTCCATCTACATATGCATGCATGCATGGCAATCTGGCCAACCAATCAGATGGAGGCATCAAACTACATGGCCATATGAGTCTGATCGCGAACAAGCTAATCTGATTCCTACTTGGCTACGACGTTATTTGGCATATCTTACTTGGCTACGACCTATGATGAGCCAAAAGCCACGCAGCCTCGTATCAAGGTGCTAGGCGGATTACTTCGAGTTGATATATATATCCACCGTCAAAAGATCGACCACTGGGCTTTGAATCCAGAGCTTGGGTCACAAACCGTTATCAGGTGTCTGAGTCCAACTTTCATTACAAGGGTTATGCAAGTTTTTCCAAACAGCAGTACGTCGTTGTACTCTATTTGGCAAAATCCTACTCGGGCACGGTTAGTACGGCACGGGCTACACAACAGGAAGCATACGCACATACGCCTACCAGTCAACCACCATGTACATACCAGTGTCGGCACATATAGCTCCAAGTTTGGATATTATCAGAAGGGAGATTAAAAGACCAATTGTGGAACAATTAATAAGCCTGGAAGTTCAAATGCAAGCCATCTCTGACGTCGTTGATAACTGGTCTCGCCTTCATGGTTAGTGGATTCCGCTGCCGTTGTTGATGGCGACATCGTCTTTATCGTCGGTCGTCTCCGTCGCTATCAACTGGTTTTTTCGCCTCTACGGTTGATGTACTCCGCCGCCGTTGCTGATAGCGACATCGTCTTCACCGTCGGTCGCCTCCACCGCCGCCGACTGGTTTTTTCACTTTCACGGTTGGTGTACTTCGCTGCCGTTGCTGATGGTGACATCGTCTTCATCGTCTGTCGTCTTTCTCATTGCCGACTGGTTTTTTCACCTCCACGGTTGGTGTATTCCGCTGCCGTTGCTGATGGCGACATCGTCTTCACTGTCGGTCGTCTTCGTCATCGCCGACTGGTTTCTTCGCCTCCACGATTGGTGTACTCCGTCGCCGTTGCTGATGGCAACGTCGTCTTCACCGTCGGTCATCTTCGTTATCACCGACTGGTTTCTTCGTCTCCACGGCTGGTGTACTCCGCCGCCGTTGCTGATAACGACGTCGTCTTCACCGTCGGTCATCTTCGTCATCGCCGACTGGTTTCTTCGTCTCCACGGCTGGTGTACTCCGCCGCCGTTGCTGATGGCGACGTCGTCTTCACCGTCGGTCATCTTTGTCATCGCCGACTGGTTTCTTCGTCTCCATGGCTGGTGTACTTCGCCGTCGTTCTTGACAGCGACGGCGTCTTTACGTCGGTTGCCTTCGTCATCGTCGATTGGTTTCTTTGCCTCAATGTTGCTTTCTCAGTTGATGTCTTTGTTGCCATTGATGGACGACCTTGTCCTTAGATCGGCCACCTGCGTCGTCACCGGTGCAAATACCAACAAGTTAAGTCATCATTAATTTTTTTTCTTTATGTGATTTTTTTTTCTCTGCCTCACTACATCAACTGGTTCTCCGTTGAGCAGTGAGTCGGGGGCTACAGATATTATATCATATTTTTACAATAATTTTCATAATATTTATCTTGATTGCTTGTGAAATAATTCGAGTAAAAAAGTATTGATCGAGTTATGCAACTCTATTTTCCCTATGCTTTCCGTTTGGTTTGTCGATGGATAGTTGCCTTTGGGCCGAATCCTAGCACCCAGAGGCTCGTTGGATGGAGTGTATAACGCAAGGTGCTAAGTATTACTCGAACAAAATCAAAAGCATAAAGATAAAATAATTTGTTTTTTTGCTCTTAACAATTGCAAAAGTACCCGAGTAGTAAATTCTGATCCGTGAAGCTTTGTTCCATTATGACGAACTCATGTCAATGACTGGTCGAGCAGAGTGTTTAAACGTAATGAGTCATCTGCTCGGGGAAATCAAAATCGACAAGAGGAGAAATACATACTTATAAATATTTTAAAATGCTTGAATTCTCCTCAAGTACTATATTTTCATCAGATACTACTCATCCTACATATTTATATTGCAGGATCCAAATTCAGATATGCATAATAGGGATTCATGGCTATAAGCTTATCTCCTACGCTTTGGGAATGGATTGGTCAGAATACCATCGCTAGCGTCTACGTCTTCATCGTCGGCCTGGCTTCACCGCCGCCAACTAGTGTCTCCGCCTACACGGTTGGTTAGTCACACCACCGTTGTTGGGCGTTTACGTCTTCATTGTCGGCCTGCCTTCGCCGCCGCCGATTGGTGTCTCCGCCTACATGGTTGGTTGGTCGCATCATCGTTGTTGGACGTCTACGTCTTCATCATCGGCCTGCCTTTGCCGCCGTCGATTGGTGTCTCCGCCTACATGGTTGGTTGGGCGTCTACGTCTTCATCGTCGGCATACCTTCACCACCGCCGACTGGTGTCTCCGCCTACGCGGTTGGTTGGTCGCACCACCGTTGTTGGGTGTCTACATCTTTATCGCCGGCTTGCCTTCGCCGTCACCAATTGGTGTCTCTGCCTACACAGTTGGTTAGTTGCACCACCGTTGTTGGGCGTCTACGTCTTCATCGCCGGCTTGCCTTCGCCGCCACCGACTGATGTCTTCGTCTACACAGCTGGCCTATTATGTCACCACTCATGGACGTCTTTGTTTTTGCCATCATTCTGCCTCTTCCATCGACGACTGGTTTTGCCACCGCCGACTGGTGATTTTGCCTTCACGACTACTCGCTTTCGACATCGTTGTTGGAAACTTGTCTTCCCCACCGATTTGCCTCTGTTGCCGTCAACTCATGTCCATGTCATCACAGCTGTGCATTTCTGTCACCATTGTGGAGCGACTTCATCTTCATTGTCTTTGGCACCGGCAAATTCTATTGCCCCTACTTTGCAAGCTTCGTTACTTCACCAACCATGACGTCTCCAAGAGCCTCAACATGTGGGCATGCGCCACCAAATACGACGCCGTGTTAATCTACTACAACAAGTGGTGTTCCAATCCTCAAGATTTCTACTCGGACATTCTCAAAGCATATTTTCTCTCAAGTGATTGCTACTCAATGACAAGCTACAGTTTTTGACTCTATGTTCAGTTGTTTTCCAACTAAGCGTAGAGTCGGGGGCTACACAAATACAAGACTCAAAATTCCACATGCGTTATGTCAAGATAAAGAAATCAATTAACCAGTCAACGAGTCAACTCCAAGAGTCATTATCTTCGTCTTCTCTTCAGAGCAGGAGTTTGGAGTTATCAACCAATCAACTCAGATTCGACGAGTTGGACAACAGCATCTACTTTGCTCCAAGTGAAATATTTTCAACAGCTACAATATCAAGTTCTACTACCATCATCATAAATCAAGAGGCGTTGCGTCAATCTTCATCATGCACACGTTAGTGTCAAGGAAACTACTCGAGCTTCGATATCTTCTCAACAGTTTAATGGATTATTATCATTGAATCACCATCGACACCTTCATCATCGGCATTAACTTCATCTTTAGTCAACTACTGTCAGCCAAGGTCTTTGCTTCAGGAGTTTGGGCTTCGTCTACACTAAAATTTGACTAGGTCATCAATATCGCCATCTTCATCAACATCTTGTCATGTCTCTTCGGCCTAATCTATTCTGCCACCGTTGACGGGCAACATTGTCTCTACAGCCGGTTGTTTCTCCTACGGTGGATCGTCATCACCACCGATTGCGTCTATCATAATTGGTGGCTTATTACGTCGTAGCTGATTAGCATTTTCGTTTTCATCGTCCGACTATCTCCATCGTTACCAACTGGTAGTCTCGCCGCCATTGCTGGCCTATGTCGTCGCTGCTGATGTGCGTCTTCATCTTCAACACCGACTTGCCTTGGTTGTCGTCGACTTTCTCTCCTTCAAGGTTGGCCTATTGCGTCGCCATTGATAGGTGTCATCGTCTTTACTGCCAGCCGCCTCGTCTGTTGTTGTCGACTGATCTTCTCGATTTCACAGCTACGCGTCTCCGTCACCGTTGTTGAGAAACTTCGTCTTCATAGCCGACCATCTCTGCTACCGCCAGTCATCATTACTGCTGGTCATGTTTGCCGTTGCCGATTGTTTTCTTCGTTTCCATGGTTGGTGGATTTCGCCATCGCCGTTGATGGGCAACTATGTCTCCACCAACGATATCTTTGTCACCTCTGATGGGCAATTTTCATCTCCACATTGGTGATCTCGCTTCCATGCCGACTGCATCAGTTGCCACCAATGGATAACCTCGACTGCAACAGAAGGACAAGCAACATGCTCAGGGGTTTACTAGCTCTAGCACAAAGATCATACCTTTGATCTGGACTTATTCTGGAAATATGCAACATGAATTCATGGCCGCGAGCTTATCTCCTACGCTCAGGGTTTGGACCAATTATTATTCCCCACAAGGGTCACAAGCTGAGTTCTTGCACCAGTCAGGATTCAATTATTAAATCTACTTTGATACACCTCATGAGGGATAACTACTTGAAACAAAAGCTTTGCTCATATGAGATGCGCTCGGTCTACATCACCCGGAAGATTTGTCACTCGGGAGCTTATTAAAAGGCGTACTATACACGTCATTTTTAATGGTATCGGTGAACATATTTTGGGCTTGATCCCAATATGTCTGCAGCCCGTATTTCAGGTGCGGCTTGTCACGTGTCTTTCGGGACTTAAGCAAATTTGCCTTGGCAATATGCACGTGCTCTATTGCCTAATACCTTCAAAATCCTTTCATATAGCAATTACACAACTTTTTTGAGAGTTTGTACGATGCAATTTGGAAGGTGACAAACAGTAAAGTTTTTTATAACTATCCTGGTAACTTTCTATAGGTTGTAAGAGCTGTTTGGTTTTTTACAAAGCAATTGATTTTACATTATATCAATGCTATATTGCCACATCTGTGTGCTTTTCTAATTAAGACCAATATTATGGCTTAGGCTAATTATATTTCAGTCGTATTCTTCAGACGGTTGGTAAATCTATTTATGGGTTTTATTAACTCGGATTTTATACTACAAATGTCATATATTTCTGAGGATGGTGAAATTGTGTGTATCGAGGGGACTCGAGCATGACTGTTTTGGCAGCATGTGCACAATGTGATGTCAGTATTCGGGTTCATTATGCACCGTGCCTTATTAATGAGGTTATGTGCTATATGATTTTTCAGGATGTTTTTAGCTTTAGCTAAGCATATTATTTATATAAAATCACTTGGATGGTTAGATTATTTATTCCTTGACTATATGTTTAGTTTGTTCAACTAACCACATAGTCGGGGGCTACATCTAATTAGGTGCATCTAGTCGATGCACCTGGGTATATATTCTTGGTTATTCTTGAAATTTTTCAGCCCTTCACAACCTTTTGATTTGGTAAAAGCACTCGGGAGACTATAGCAGAAATGATTGAAGCACTCGGCTATGGATTCATTTGGTTCGAGGTGAAGTTATCTCGCCGACTGCGAAGGTCTCAGGGGCAACTGTGGAGAATATGGGTACCGGGTACCCACACGGCCTCCATATTCGACTAGAGATAGGAGGTGGGTCAGATCAATATATTATGTAATAGAATAGGACTCGGTTATAATATTGTCTTGTGTTTTATGGCATGGCCTATAGTCTCGATTGAATACTACCATGTAATAGATTAGAAAACTGATGCTATATATGGCTAGGTTTTTCTCCTTGTAACTCTGCCCCCAACTTATATAAGGTGGGCAGGGAGCCCTCTATGGGCGGGATCACAAGAGGATCACAAGATGATCACAGAGATATTCACAACTCGATCGTCAGATCAATATACACCCGACGGATACAATCCCCAAACAGGAGTAGAGTATTACCTCTTATTGAGAGGACCTGAACCTGTCTAAATCCTTGTCTTCCGCATCCATCCACTTTTAGGTCTCGTGAGCTACCCCTTTTATTATTGCCAAATTCTAGTTTCGAGAGATGGGATAGGATGATCCTTATTTGCTTGGATCTTTTTTTGAGAAGGGTATTTTTTTTCTCGGCCTCTACATCCAACCGGTTTTTGTTTGCTTGGATATATACAGCCTTTTTAAATTGGAAACTTAGCCCCTCAAACAACCCAATCCGAAATTCACTCCTATGAAGATTTGAACTTAAGACCTTGGGGTGCTACTCAGGTCACTGCAACCAGTAGGCTACATGTCATTTCGCTTGTTTGGTTGGATATTGAGGGTGAATGGAATTAGAATAGAAAATTAATAATTAATAATAAAATATATTAATTATCAATAAAATAGACAAAGTATCACTAATCAACGTAACTTAACATTGTATTTATTAATTACAATAAAAACAGACTAATTTTCGCTAATGATCAAGATTAGTAAGGGTGGACGGCCTCATCTAGCCTAATTTAATAGATGGCCACATCCGACGAATATTTCCACAAGGACAGTCATATTTCACCTTCGTCCATAAACCAAACACTGTATAATATCGCATTCACCTAAGTTGTAACAGCTGGCTCTCCAGAATCGTAAAACCCAGCCCATCTGACGGATGGGCCCACTTATATATACCACTCCCATCTGACAGGCGGGCCCACTTATATATACACTTCACTTACACTTTCGTTCTCGTTTCGTGTAAAATGGTTAACCTAAAAGTGATATGGTTGGAGGAAAGATACCTTATAAGTTGGTTCTACTCTTACTAAACTAGCAAGGTGGTACTAAACATGCACACACAACTCTCATGGGACAAACATGCCATATCCTAATTGGGCTTTGATGACACCCTTCATCAAAGGATCCGACGTCGCCATCGGTCCAACTTACCCACATTGCCACACAAGCATATAGACAAATGTCCAGGAACACGTCCCCTCTTAGGGCACATCTATACGTCTAGTGCTGGTGCCATATGCCATGCCATGTGCCTCACACAGAGGCCACATGCGTCATGCGCCATATGCCTACACACTGACCCGTACATGCAACCATGAGGGTCGGCTCTGATACCATTTGTAACAGCTCGTCCTCCAGAACTGCGTAACCTAGCCCATCTGACGGGTGAGCCGACTTATATATACCACTTCACTTACACTTTCGTCTTCGCTTCGTGTAAAAGAGTTAACCCAAGAGTGATATGGTTAGAGGGAAGAGACCTTATAAGTTAGTTTCACCCTTGCTAAACTAGTAAGATGATACTAAATATGTCCACACAGTTCTCAAGGGCCACATAGGCCATATCCTAATTAGGCCGGGATATCATACAATTCCCCTTAACCAATCTTTACCTACTTACAAATTACAAACTATTTCTGTCCGTCGTCCTAGCTTACGCTCACGCTAACGCTTGTTCGTGCGACGCCTGCTCTGAAAACTCACACCTGCGCGTCCTAATCCGGTTTCGTCCCACGATGCAATTCGACTTTGTTTCTTCTCCTCTCTCGCAATAGAGCTTCGTATTTGATCTGGTCCAAATGAATCGGTTACGATCAGGAAGGCGGCAACAACATGGGATCTAAGATGCAGCACGGGGTTTCCATCAGATTTTCGTCCATAATCATACGTGGCACTTCCATTGGCGCACTAAGCGTGAGGGGAAGCAAGAGGCTGCAGCGGCAAGGTCGATGACGACTACGTATGGCAGCATGACGAGTGGTGCATTGGCCAATAGGAGTTCTCCGCCATTGACCTCGCGTCCTCACCTGCCTCATCAATCGCTTCATCTCGCTCGCATGCAAGGGCAGTGTCCTGTGTCCAGCTCCCTAGCACGGGGTGGTGCCCCTTGGAGACCAAGACTAGCCCCATCAAGGCGCTCCTTGTCGGCCTGCACTACGAACCCTGCATCTCCAAGCTAGAGACAACCACCTGCAGGCCTGATGCCGTACAAAACCAGTAATGAATATGAATCTATTCTACTTTTACGTAAATGAAGCTATGAACATTGAGAAGACGTCATTTCAACATCTTGTATTCTTTAATCGACTCAGATAAGTATTATTATCCTTGATAGCCTAATTGATTGAACTTAGGCACGTTGTCTCCTGTCTTCCTGCCGCGCCTCTAACACCACCAGGGATTATTAATGGTTTCCCCTTAACTTCCCTCCCTCTTCTTAAACAAAATGTAAAATGAGTTCCTCACATCCAGGAACTCGTTCGGACGATTTGAGACGACCAAGATCAACCTCACAAGAGACCGTTGTTGCTATCTCTCTCTCACACCAGGACCCAAGTCATGTTGATTGTGTTCTGCGTCGCCCCATTGTCTTTCGTGCTGGCCTCTGACACCCGTGGTCGAGACGTGTTGTGGGACACACTACACCGGCTCCATCGTTGCCAACTTGTGATCCCACCCCGCATGCCCACCCACCACCCTTCACTGCCCCATATGGTCAAACCTAACCCATGGTCCAAGATGCCCCTATACACGAGCGATTGTGCGCTAGATCCAGTAATTCCTATCGATGGTTGTCGGTCACAGGTGCCTCTTTTTCATCGTCGTAGTCGTCTTCCTTCTCTCTTCATGGTTGTTGGCACCAATTCCTTGCCTGCTCTTGCCTCTTTAGTTCTTTAGCCACCAGACAATCAAATGGCAACCACAAGCTCTTCAGCGTCAGATCCGGTTACATTGATCTCGTGGTTATTGGGCTTGACGGCCACGAACTTCGATGGAAGAGGCAAATGGTGATAAGTATTTTATCGTAGTCTAACTATTTATCGTAAGCTTTCATTTATCGTAGTCTAACTATTTTACAAGTATTAGTAATAATGGTTAATGGTGATAAGTATTCGAAAACTCAGAGTAATATTTATCGTAATTTGAGTTTGTCTCACTTTGCTAGTGGTGTAAAAAAAAGTCCCCCTTACCAAACACACCTAGGCATTGCTCCCTATACGGAAAACGTGATAGCTTATTAGCGCATGATTAATTAAATATTAGTTTAAACAACTTAAAAAATGAATTAATATAATTTTATAAAACAAGTTGCGTATATAAACTTTTTGCACAAAATACACGTTTAACTATATGGGAAACATGCGCGCGAAGAAAGAGAGGGTAGAGTTGGAAAAGGTTGGATTCGAAGACAGCCTCTAAGCGATGACACAAACAGGCCAGCACAAGCATATCAAGGCCCAATTCTCATTGGCCCAGTAGGTCAGTACTCGCGCTGCCGCCGAATATCTCGGGCCAGATTGCCCAGGAGTCTCGTCCTCTTCCCCTCCCCCATCGACCCAGGCTGCGTCGGCGGTTTGGAGTTCGACAGAGTGGGGAGAAAGCCGGCGAGCGAAGTCGAAGCATCGCCGCCTTCCGCCAGCGCCCCACCGGCGGCCAGCATGGACGAGGAGACGCAGAAGAAGGTGGAGTCCACGGTTCTGGAGATCCTCCAGGGCTCCGACATGGAGTCCCTCACGGAGTTCAAGGTCCGTACCGCCGCCGCCGACCGCCTCGGCATCGACCTCTCCATCCCCGACCGCAAGCGCTTCGTCCGCCGCGTCGTCGAGGGGTACCTCGAGTCCCTCTCCCAGGAGGATGAGCAGAAGCAGCAGCAGGAGCAGGCCGGCGACGCCGGCGAGGAGGGGAAGGACAAACAGGCCGAGGAGGAGGAGGAGGAGGAGGAGGAGGAAGAGGAGGAGGAGCGGCGAGGTGGAGCGAAGAGGGAGTACGATGACGAGGGAGACCTCATCCTTTGCCGCGTGAGTTCTTCCTCTCGCGTGAAATCGCTGATACTCCTTTGTTTCGCTAGATTTCGCGGTGGGAATCGGTTGTGATGAGGTTTGCTTTTGCAGCTTTCGGCCAGGAGGAGGGTGACTCTTCAGGAGTTCAAGGGCAAGACGCTTCTGTCCATCCGAGAGTACTACTTCAAGGACGGCAAGGAGCTGCCCGCCAAAGGTGATGCACATCTTCCTGATTTGTTAAGCTGAAACATTGGGTTTCTGCTATAATGGAGGACTTGTCTTAGAACTGCTCGGTTAAAATGCACCTTAATATGTCTACATATATCTCGAACTTTACCAGTTTTATTATGTGGGCCTGCTGCAAGTCAGTTTGGTTAGATTTTGTTTAGACCTCAGAGGAAATATTACACACTACCAATTCTGGCATCTGTATAATCGAATTGCATCATAACTGTAAATTCTTTGATAGCTCGATTTGTTTAATATTTTGATGTGTTTTTTGTGCTTATCTATCCTCTTCTTTCTGGGTCTGTTTGATCACAACCTAGGTTTTGTTTTGCACATGTATGAGCTATTTCTTATATTCCAGTGTTGTTAGACTAAGGGTGAGTTGCTCGAAGACAAAGGGGTGATGATAAGAATATAGGGGATTGTGAATTGGGTATGAAAATATTCTTCCAGCTTATCAGTCCTTAAAATATTAACTATGTGCAAATTTCCCTAGTAATTTTTTATGGTACTTGCTAATATCACTCTTGAGTGACGCCGACCTGTCACTTGTCTGTTGTCATTTGCCATCATGTTTTGATTGTGTCGATGAAACTATTTTTGTAGATCTGTGCAATTGCCAATTTGTCACTACTTGATTATGGCTAGGATTCTCCATCTGCTAATTGTGCAATGTATATATTTATCGTATAGTCACTGTTATGGCTTACAAGTTGTTGTTACCAGTTTGGCTTCTTGTGTTTACTCTGAGATGATTCATATTGGTAATACTAGGATATTTATCTTACCTTGGGTTTGCACCATCTAAGTCTGTAGTGTAGTTTGGAAGTTGTTGTGCAGTTTGTTTTCTTATTATTTGTTCAATCCAGCTGAACTTAGTTGCTGGAAACTTAAATATGATGTCAGGTTCTAACTAGTTTATGGGATATTTGAATTGGTGCAATGTGATTAAATCTTATGCAACAGCTGCCTGGCTCTATTTATATTGTTGTCCAATTTTAGTTTTATGGGATGAACATTTAAGCTTAGATGTCTAGCTGATCCTCGAAAGTATCTCCAAACCTTATGAAGACTACAATCTTAGGCATAGCGAAAGAGAAAAGGGGATTTTTTTTTCCTAAAAGAAATGAGTCACAGTTACTCCATAGCCTGTACACAGGATCCTACTAATGTGTTGATTTCTAATGTTAATACGACATCACCCCTTAGATTGTACTTTTATAACAAGCCCTTTTTTTATTGTATAGCTATTGAAGGCTAACATCTGACAATTGTTTCACATGGGACACATTCCTTCCTAAAGGATCAACCTCTATACAATGTTCTTTTTTCTACCACCAAAGATGAAAAAGCTCGTCATTTTCAGTTTGCTTTGCGCCTATTGCATCCTCTTCATGGGCATGCTTTGTGTAGTGGTGCTATTGCAATGCAGTTTTGTTTTACAATATCATGACATAACTGTACCTTTGCGTATGTTGATATGTTTGATTTCATGTTCTTCATTTCTTATTTTCCACGCTGCTTGATTTCAGGGATAAGTTTGACAGTTGAGCAGTGGGAAGCATTTCGCGATTCTGTGCCTGCAATAGAGGATGCCATTAAAAAGCTTGGAGAATCATCGGACTGAAAGCATGTTTCAGAAGCCCCTTTTGTCTGTATCTAATCAAGAAGGCCTTTGTTCTGGCCCTTAGGACCAGTACATGGCTGTAAGTCCGCTATGGAGGGTCTGGAGGTACTAGGGTTCCTATAAACTTTTGTAAAACTTATCCCTTAGTCAAGCTGCATGATGCTGTGTAGGGTAGACGGTTGGAGATGTAATTTCTTCATATGCTCGTCTTAATATTGTAGTTAGTGCTGTACACTGACATGCGTCTGGCTACTTTAAAACATCAGACAAGGGTTCCAGCTCCAAGCCTTTTTTGTTTGGATCATGAGGCACAGTCATCGGCTAACTCATCTTTATGAAGAATTAGTTCTCCACCGCTAGATGTTAGTAGTGTTTTTTAGTCATGCCCTTACACTTGACAATTGCGTCTTTTTGTCTGGAAGCTGCAATACTGATATGTTTTGGGCAGGTGATCTGAGCCCTTTATCTTTGTTTCTCGAAGCTGATTTTTAATTAATCGCACGGGTTTCACACCTTCTGCCATCCTGATGCCAGAACAAAGGATGTACTACTATAAACTTTAGTTGGTAATAGTCTACTCCATAGTTTGCCGCACTAGACTGTTTCTGATTTGAGTGAAAGATGCTCAAAGGAAACAACCATCAATTATTTTCGTACGAATTACAGGGAACTATGATGTGAGCTTATGGTATTGATAAAGACTGTCCTACAGTAGTAAAGGAAGAAACGGTTGATTTTATACTGTCTTGAAAGTATCATCCAACTCGATAGCTCCCTATGGCCCTGTAGATTTGTAGTAGCGGTCTGAAAAAAAAAGTTACATTTCTAGTTTCTGACTACCAGTTCATTTTTCTGAATTTTGTAGTTATTAATTCTAAGAACAGTTGTTAGGCATATATATGTTCTCGCCAAGAAAGGGTTGCACAATTGTGAACACTTATCCCTAGGACAGACGAAGACATGAGACGAGGAACCGAACCTTTGCAACTTGCAAACCATCTTTCCATTTCTTACCAATACACCATCCTCTTCTAATGCCACAAGTTGCACGTTGCTAGACCAACAATGAAACCGCCTCACGTCATGTCATGCTACAATTATTTCTGGAGTACGTCCAAGGCCCGGACCACCGAAAATGAAAAACATTTGTGGAAAATGACCCCGGGAAAATGCTATAACTGGTACCGCTTTAATTAGACACATGATGATAAGTAGTATGAGCCCAAATAAAGTTATAATACCCTTCATCCCAATTTGATTGGAGTATCATCTAAGATTTTTGAGTTTTTTTTTTGGAAATGATCATCATCTAACAAAATGTCTTTTTATTTATTTATTTGTGCAAAGGATAAATGTGCATTGTGAAATGCTCTGCATGTATGCATGCAACTAATCAAGATTAATTTTTATTGGTTCATGCCATGCAACATTTATAGTATGAATTAATTTTTGTTGGACACAAAATAATGAAGCATCTTAATCGATGAGGTTTAATTTTTAAATGATGTATATTTTAATTTTTTTTTTGTCTTGATATTTTTTTGCTTAGAGGATGATTAAATTAAGACGAAAGAAATACTATATGTAGTCATGTACTAGTACTACTCGTAGCTATCTGCCCAAACAAGCGAAACAAACCAGCGATCATGTATGCGCCACACCCAGCCGGCTTGCTGCAAGATCGGTGCCTCTTATAGCTATTTATGGACATAGATAATGTGGTTAATTAATTAACCATAGTTTCAGCAGTACTATAACCTTCTTGGCTTCGATGACTGCCTGCACTTGGTTAAGTTCTACTTCACGTACCTTTTTTATATAAACTGTCTCTTGCCTTTTACAGTACCTTTCTTAATTTCTCATGGTTACATGTTATGCATGTGTGGGCAGTGGTGATAACACTACCCTAGGGTCTAGCTAGCAGCCTACCAGTAGTAAGCACAATACGAGTACATGTCATGACGTGGTGGATGCATCCTGCACGTGCGAGTGAATAGGAAGAGTAAAATATTCCAACCAAGCACAAAATTGATACTACAAAGAACAGAATGAAAGCTACTTGTAGTACTACTAAATTCATTCATTTTATTCTTTGTGTTATGAAATAAACTAATACTAGTCAAAATTTAGGTTCCAACTGCTTATATCAGCACGTCATGCACGACATTTGTGCACAGGCACGCGATGTGGCCCATTGGTACGTCGCCTGGCCTCTAGCTAGCGTTTGTCGCGACAGAACGTACGCATGATGGGTGTGCCGCAGGTTCTGTTAGGCATGTGTGATGACTGATGAGTGACCGCCTGCCTAACCACGTAACCCCTCTTGTGTCATTTGTGTGTCATATGTAATGGGAGTATCAAGCATGACATACATAGCATCGCACGTGCGAATGAAACGTCTGTCTTGGGTGAAGTGTTTGTGTGGAGTTGTTAACGTACCAATTGTGTTCAAGGATTTATTTACTGTATCTAGTATGGACATAGCAACTCTACGATTATGAGAAATTATGTATTGCTTGATAATCATTTCCAGGCTCAAAGTGTTATGTATTCTACTATCCACATATTAAAATATTGTAATTTCTAACTATTTATTTAGATATAACAAATTATTATATTTTAGGACAAATGAAATCATATGGTACTTCTTTCGTCTCAAGATATAAGGTTTTTTTTTGATAGGTGAGATATATTTTCACTACTACAAAAACCCTCATAGGGATCGACCCTATAGGTGCCGGTTGCCTTTTTTCATCTCCCAACGATAAAAAAATATAAAATCGGTACCTTTAAGCAATATAGGTGTCGGTTCTAAAGAAAAACCGGCACCTATACTATAGGTGTCGGGTTTTTTTAATAGAATCGGCACCTATATTTATATTATAGGTGTCGGTTCTATTAAAAAACCGATACCTATACTATAGGTGCCGATTTTTTAATAGAACCGACACCTATAATATAAATATAGGTGCCGGTTTTATAAAAAAACCGACACCTATTAGAAAAACCGGGCCGGTCGGCTCCTCTCCTTATCCACGTCGATCGGCTCCACAGCATCCATTCGATCGTTCTTATCCCTCCTCTCCCTCCTCTCGGCTCTCTCTCTCTCGCCCCTCCTCTCCCTTTTCCTCTAGATCTGGCGCGGAGGAGCGGCGGCGGCCGATGGAGGACGCGCGCGGCGGCCGGCCCGTCTGGGTGTGGAGCCGGGCGAGGTGGCGGCGGCGACGATGGTGGTGTGGAGGTGGCGGAGCCAGCCCCCTTTCTCTCCCGGTGGACCTGGTGGCGGCGGCGGTGGCGGAGGCGAAGGAGGAGGCTCGCCGGCCAGCCCCCTCTCTCTCCCGGCCGTCTCTCTCCAGATCTGGGGAGTCCAGCGGCGGAGGCAGCGAAGGAGGCTGATCTGCGCCGGAGGAAAGCGGCGGTGGAGATGGCCGGCGCAGAGGCGAACCTGGTGGCGGCGGCGGCGGTGGAGATGGCCGGCGCAGAGGCGGACCTGGTGGCGGCGAACCGGGCGAGATGGCGGCCGGCCGGCGGTGAGAATTCGGGATTTTTCTTTCTTTTTTTTTGATTTGTTCAAAACACTAGGTGCCGGTTCTAGATCCGGCACCTATGCCCGGGAGGTATAGGTGCCGATCAATTGGTGCCGGGACCAAAACCGGTACCTATAGGGCCTTTGGAACCGGCACCTATAGACATTTCTGTGGTAGTGTTTATTACTATAAATCTGAAAAGGAGTTTATCCAAATTTGTAATACTAAGAATATGTCTCGTTCATCTAAAACCATTTATTTGTATATTTTAAAACAAAGAAAGTACTAGTTTGTTATATGAGTGACGTAATGATGGGGCCTGGTGATTACGGAGAACATGTGGGTAGCAGGCTGGAAAAACAAGGTACGAATACAAATGCTGGCACTGCATCGACAGAACCACTGCACCGACGGTGTGTGCGGGTGCTACGAGTACTTCACTACTAGACCGATCACTCTAAATGTACAATGTACTGCAGTGATCGATCGGACGACGACCGTTGTGGAATTAAGGCGCGACGGTCCTTTAACCGGCCCTCCACACGTTGCCGATGAGGGAATTTGCGAGCTCAGACACACACGCGTCGCCCGATCGTGCAACGACCCCACAACGGCTGTACTGCACAGATCGGCACGGCAATGCGGTGGTGGGGGATCGAGCGACGCAGAGTTGCTGTTTAAAGTTGTTGGCGCGTCACGTCGACCCATCGGATCGCCCGAAACGACGTCTAGCGCGGTTCTCGTCGTCCTCGCGCGTCGCTCTCCCTCCGTTTTGCGCGACGGGGCCGGGTGGGCGTGCGGTGTGGGATCGAGCCGGCCGAGCCGGCCGGCGAGCGAGATCGCGCAGTGAGGTGAGGAGGCACGACGTGCAAGTACTGACCTGACGTCGCGCGCTCGCGGACGCGGAACGGCCGGGTTTTACACGAGAGGCCGACAGGCTTCGACGACGAGGAAAACTTCCAGATGACACGAACGTGCGCCGGAGTGGCCGTTGACGATGCGGAATCTGAGGGAGGGAGCACAGGTAGTCCGTGGTCGGTAGGCAGTTGGTCAGAGTAAACCGCGTGAAAACTGTACACTGGCTAAAAGATTGAATCATGGACTGCACGACTGCACGTACAGTACTAGTAGTTTTGATTTGCGGTGACTAATCAGTTTTTTTTTCCTAACACGCCTTGAGCGAAAACAAAAGCTTATCCAACAAGGACATGTCATTGCCATATCAAAGTATGGAAAACTCTTATACGATGCTTCAGGCTAAATTTGTGTACATGCATCTAAATCTAACATATAGTATGTTTTAGATAATGATCTAAATCTAACATATAGTAAATCAGGAAAAGAACTATTTAAATTTCATCTTTGCTTCCATTAATTGCTTGCAGTCACAAGGAGTCGCAGGCTAACCTACCTAGGATTCAAAGACTGATAACAGTTGGCAGCTGTACCGTACGCACGAGGGGAGTACTGGTAATACTAACTTACTGCACTGTCACGGGGAGGGAGTGGTAACGCTCACTCCCCGCGACATCGCCGCGAGCACCGTCTCCGCCGTGAGCCGCTCCGGCCCGGCCGACCGCACCATGAGCGTGTGCGTGACGGCGTCGTCCGACACCGTCACGTCGGACGCCACGACGCTGAGCTGGGATTCCCTCATGGCGTGGAACACCCTGGAGATCGGATGCTCGTCCAGGGGCGTGGTCACGCGCAGCACCACCTCGTCCTGCATTGCCTTCACCTCCACGGCCGGCCCCTCCGCGCGCTCGGGCACAGGCGCGTCGCCCCTGAGCCGGGCCTCCAGCTCCTGGATGTACGCGATGGCGTCGCTGAGCAGGGACGCCTTGTCCATCTTGGAGATCTTGGGCACCACCGCGCGCAGCGCGTAGAACCGCTGGTTCAGCTTCTCCCGCCGCTGCCGCTCCGCCTCCACGTGGTTCAGCGGCTCCTCCCGCCCGTTCGCCGGCTTGCGCCCACGCTTCCGCGGCCGCCGCTCCTCGCCGCCGGCCTGTTCCTGCACGTTCGCCTTGGAGAAGTCCAAGCTCTTGGGGGGCTCGGCTGGTTTCGCCTTGACCACCTCCTTCTTGGCTGGGCGCGCCGGCGTGGTTTGGACGGCGAGCCGCGGCGTCCATGGGGCGTCGCATCCCATGGGCTGGGACGGTCGGCCGGGTGAGAGATCCTTGCCGAAGATTCTCATGAAATCTTCCGGCGGAGCTGGCACGGCGCACATGGCAGATTGGATGGCGCGCAAGACCTCGGGGGTCTCGCGGATGGCTACGACGGAACCGAGCTCGAGGGCGCCGCCCTTGCACGGGAGGAAGACGACGGTGCGTAGCCCCGCGGACTGGGCGAGAGACGAGCGAACGTACCACACTGGCGCGCTCGCGGAGCCGGAAAGGTGGGGGTCTACGTCTGCCCAGGCGTGGCGGCCGGAGGCCAGCGCGCGGCCCGGTCCGCCCGAGCCCTCTGGGAAGGAGAAGTACATGGAAGCCAGGAAGTACATCTCGGCGCCGGTGACCCGGTCCAGCCGGAGCGCGTAGTCGCCGCCATCCTCGTCCCCGCCTCCGTACAGCTCGTGCAGCCGCAGCAGCACGCGCTTCCGCGCCACGCTTCTCTCCGCCGCGCCGATTTCCCCGTGTCCGGCGCCGGCGGCACCATCGCGGCAGTGGCCGTCGCCCCAGCAGAGCACGGCGCGGGCCGCGCGGGCTCTGGCGGCACCGGCGCCGCGGGACTCCTGCCAGAAGATGCCGTACGTCCAGGTACCTCCCTGCCGCTCGACGAGGTCGTGCAGGCGCGCCTGCAGCTCGGCCGACGACGGCGACGCCTCCGGCGCGTCGAGGTGCGGCGGCGTGGTGGCCAGGTGGTGCGCCGCGTCATGCCCCAGCACCGCCGCGAACAGCGCGGCGTCCGTCTCGGACCACGACATGCCCGCCGGCCCCGCTAGCTCTCCTCGCCTCCGCCCACGCGCGTCGGTCAAACAAATCAACCGTGTTCTCTCTTTTCTTCGCCGAGACAAGATGCGCGTGCCCTTTGTGAGATTTTTACCAGCTTACTACGCTTTTATATATAGCGCCGAGCCGTCGAGCACGAGACGTCAGCTCAGCTCAGCTCACGGGAGCTTATTGGCGACGGCAAGTTGCTTAGCTCTGCCACTCGAGTGTGCCGCTGCCGGTTGTGAACTGTGAGTCTGCGATGACCGGTGGCGAGTGCTCGGATCCAGTGATGCGTGTGGTGTGGAGTGGATGCGATGTCAAGTTGCGATCGAGCCGGGGGTTAAAATAACGGGGGGAGCTGACGTACGCCGAGGTACAGGATTGGGGGCGGGTTCGATGCACCAGGACACGGGGGTCGGGCTCCTTCATAGGATTGTGCGGTTTTTGGAACGAGGCGTCGCGGCATGTGAATCATGTTGGGCCTTTTGGGTGGTTCGGCCGGTTCCTTTCCGTCGATATGGATATTGTCGCCCCTCAACCAAAATCGCTATCCTACCCTGAGTGGCTTGTGTTCCCGTGCATGGATACCGTCCGATCAGCATAGAGCATCGTGGACCGTTTAATTCTCTAGGTGAGGAAGGGAGAGTTAAGCGCCCATATAGTCCTCCCGCCTTTGCTAATTGCACTCTGCCTGATGAGGAAATAACCAACGTGGGTTCTAATGGTTGTTACGACATATACTCTTCGCGCTTTCCCAAGTGGAAGGACAGTAACCATAAACATACTTATCGTTCAAGGTAATTTAAAGTTGAAAGTTTAGCTTTTATATTCGGAAGTTATATATAGAACTTCGTTCGTTTGAAAGCTAGGTGGTCTGAATGCACACGACCCATGGACCATAGTTCACAAAAATGGTATAAACGAATTCTATGCATGGTTACGGCAAACTGTTCGTCTTGTTGTGGTTGGCCATATCAAGTCACTTGTGCACTCTGCGCGGCGGAGCAAGAAACATGCATGTAAGCATATCTTCAAGTGTTGTCATCAATCTACTCTAGAGATGTTGGATCAAGTGAGACCCGACTGCATGTAGTGTCCATGCCGGATCCTAGCTTCCTTGGACTTAGCCTCCTAGTGTTGTTTTTAGCACATAAGTCTCTGGCTAAATTGCAGCGAGGTGTTCGACATTGGTTTGTAAGGAACACAACGCTTATGTTTCAATGGGATCAACCATTCTTCTTAGGAGGTTGCATGTAATATAGCTGAAGATTGGTGGGCATGGAGGATAGTCGGTTTCTGGAGTCATCGGATGAGAGAAGTGTGATGTAATCTTCTCAAGTTCTCATGTAATTACTGTTGTTAGATTCTATTGGGTGTGCCAGGATGACAACACTGTCATTGGGAGAACCGTTTCTCCTTCTAGGGCAACAATCATATTTGTTGTACCTGTGCATTTACCATCTTTTCAAAATCTTAATTAATAAACTTGAGGCGTCACTCTTCACTGGTTTGGAAAAAAAAATCTATGCACAGTTTACTTTCTCCTACGCTGAAAAGGCTAGAAAATGTTTAGTTAGGACTACGACAGCCTATATGTTTGCATGACAAGGATTTTCTGCTCGAGTGTCGATGCCATCGGGCTCGTGAGAAAATACAAAGGATGAAGGAGATGAGTTGTGTGCTATTACTGTGTTCAACGGTTAACAAACGGGCAAATCCTTTTTCGTAGGACAGAGCTTTTACCTTTTTGATTTCGTTGTTGTAGAAGTAATAAATATACGAATTTAAGGTTGACTAACCCCTCAATTAAAATACAAATGATATTCTAATTAGCAGGCCTCAACAACTAAAAAAACTCATAAGTCTTCTACTGTGCTGGACACAACTATTAATTAATGAGTACTGGCGCACAAAGCTTATTACATAAAATAAATCCTAAATATGTATTTATACAATCAGATGGGCTGAGAATAGAGTGGCAAGTGCTGTGGAAGGTTGTAGTGGCACTACAATATAGTCAGGCGTGCTGAAAAGGATCCGTGGTCGTCGCCAATAATAGCCAGACAGTGCAGTGAACTGGCGGACTCGCCACCTCGGCGAACATAGCCCCACAAACACAATGGACCATTGCTAGCTACACCCTTGCCGACCACGCACGCGCGTCGGATCGAGATGCCCATTGCCCGGTTGCCCACGGACGTCGCACGCCCGCACATACACTGGTGATCAAGTGCATGCACACTGACGCCGGTGAGAGACGACAGCTAATAGGTTCTTAATGCTACGCCACGTCGCCACGTACAGTACACCACACCCGCAATCCATCAGATCCGATCCGTCGTATTTGGTCCCTTTTTTCCAACGGGAGAGATGCGCGCACGAGAGGGATTACTATTTGACATCGGTGCGGCTCCGGTCGAGAGGGGACAGAGAGATCAATACGAGAGGCGTGCGCCCGCAGCAACCTCACGGTGGCGCGCGTTGCGGCAAGCCGGCAACGACAGAGAGTGGAGTAAGCGAGAGAGACGCATATACGGGGGTGGGCCAGCGCGGGATCGGAGCATGCAGAGGGGGCTATGATCGCTGCTGCCGTTCCGGGCACGGGAATTCAACCTCCGTACCGGTACGGGTGCAGTCTCGTCCTTTTGAAGATGCTAATGATCCAGCCCATGTGAGAGTATAGTTTCTTCGCAGGCTTGCGGATTTGGATCGGGCAGCTTTGCGATCACTTGAGATCAACCTTTGCGACTGGCGAACCATGATTTTTTCCTCTTTGTGTGTGTGTGGTGGGGGTCCAGGCATGCAGTCCAAAGACTCCAAACTCGTCCAGATCTGAGCTTGGACACAAGTGCCATCATATTCATATGCCTTGATATTTTAGCTCAACTTTCATAGTACTCCTACTTAGTAGGTCAAATTTCAAGGATTCCATTCAATTGTTGGTTACGAGCGGAAAGAACAATTGGATCGCGCACGAATACCGCATGGCCAGATTGCACCTATCAGCTTCGACATGGCAACAGATCGGCCGCCCTACGTTACACTTACACTCCGCGCGCGCTGCCAGAACTGCTGCTGCTGCTGCTAATGACCTTATTAATTGAAGAGATTAGATTCAACATGACGAGGATTCACTAGAACAGATAAGGACATCCATGACGAGTCATCCGTGTCAGACTAATACGACTCGTTTAGAATGACTCATCTCTAATGGGTCGAAAAATGTCCTGTTTAAGACATGGTTATTGGGGATGGCTTTGTTACTGATACGAGATCATCTTTGTCGGATCATAATTGTAATACATCATGAATGACCTATAACGGATCACAATTATATCCTATCACAGATAACATGTTATCCGTGATGAGTGTGCCATCAAGGCCGTGAGATTAGGGTCGTTCCCATGGCACACGTACAGGTACACCTCCAAGCTAGCCTCACCTCCTGATCTCTCTCTCTTCTTTTAAGTAATTTGCACTTTACAGGTAAAACCTACAGTGTTTCATTTTGCTATAGGGTTTAATATATATTTTTACTTTACAACATGTTGTTTTAAAATAAGTTTCACTTAATTAACACCAAAATACATCATCGTAACTATAGAAATTTCATAAAATAACTAAAAGAAACATTGTGAAATATGGTCAATATTGAAGAAGTTTCGTATGTTTTACTCATAATTTACATGAAACCTAGTTCAAAGTGAAACTTATCTATATATTCTGGTGTAAAGTGAAAGTATGTATTAAACCTGATACGAAGTGAAACAAGATACACTATACCCCGTGCAAATTAAAATTTACTCTTTTTTTCTATATATCACCATGACCAGTGGCCCCTTCTTCTGTACACCTTTTTTTAATTTCCAACTATTTTCAAGGAATTAGATAAATCAAAATTGGAATATGTATGGTTTTTTTAGAATACGTAAGAGGGTTGCATATCTTTGTATTAAGAAGAAGAGTTTGAGTATAATCGTCATAGACCCATGACTGTTATCTATCTATCTATTATCTATTATATTATTAAAATAACCTTAAAACAATATATCACGTTCATTATGGAGGCTAAAAATGCATTTAGAAATAACTGAAATTCCAATTAAAAATAAAAAATATTGAAAGAATGGTCCATGTAGAATACAGTTAGAGATGAATTAATATTTAAAATTAAAAAAATCTGAATTAGAAAAATAAAAGTTAGAGTTAAAGTAGTAACACAATTTAGAAATAACTGAAATTTAGGATAAAAAGTAAGAAATATTGTAAAAATAGTCTATGGAGAACACAATACGATATTAACTAAAATTCAAAATAAAAAATAAAATAAATTCCAACATTGTAAAAGTAAAAATAAAAATAATAGGAATACAATTTATAAATAACTAAAACTGAAAATAAAAAATAAGAACTATGGAAAGAAGAGACCATCTAGAACACACACGAGATTAATTAAAATCCAAAATTAAAAAATATAATAAATTATGAAATTAGAAAAAAATAATCTGAGAGCTCAAGTA
This sequence comes from Oryza officinalis, assembly GCA_008326285.1. Classification (NCBI taxonomy): domain Eukaryota; kingdom Viridiplantae; phylum Streptophyta; class Magnoliopsida; order Poales; family Poaceae; genus Oryza; species Oryza officinalis. The sequence continues at coordinate 45,607,082 of BDMV01000001.1, read as the reverse complement.
GAAATACAATTTGAAAATAACTAAAATTCAAAATATAAAAAGGAATATTGAAAGTATAGTACATGTAAAACACAATGCAAAATTAACTAAAATTAGAAATTAGAAATAAAATAAATTAGAAAATTAGAAAAATAGGGGAGGAGTAATAGGCAAGAGTTAAAGTAGAAATACAATTTATAAAAAAAATATTGAAAGAATAGTCCATCTAAAATACAACGGTGACAAATGATAATAAAGAGAAGAGGAGCAACGGCGAGTCGTAAAGAAATGGGGTGATGGCGATTGATGGAACATCTAGAAACTATAAAACTTAATTGTTAGAAGCCTAATAACAATTAAGAGTAAGGGCAGCAAGCATGCTGTTAAGCAGCATGGTCGAGACGGTTGACGGGACTTCTAGAAAGTAAAAAGAAAACTCGACGATAATCAAGTTTGTTTTTTAGGGCAGTGGGCAAACTCGACGATAATCAAGTTTGTTTTTTAGGGCAGTGGGCGAACCGTATAGAAGTATAATGACGACGTTTGATTGGACTTTTAAAATCTATAAAACGAAATCTTACGAGACAATGAACTCTTAAAATTACAAGATCCAAATTTTAAAGGTTGCAGGGTTTTTTATAAAAGTAGATAATTTTATATGGATGTAAGCTGCGCAATTGCGCGGATCACAGCTAGTTACAACTAATTTTACGTTGACATCTCACGATATGAAAAGAAAGAGACGCCCTAGAGATTACTGTAATCAGACCCACGCGTTGTTTCCTCCATCCACTCTTCTGGACGCATACCGGCCAGACCGTTATCGAGAAGTCTCAACAAGCAACGGTCTGATAATGCCATTCAAAAACTGCAGGCCATTATCGAGGTTGTTGAACACTCTTGCTGATCTCTCCTTCAAATGTGTAATCTGTTTTAAATTGAAAAACAAAATAAGTTAAAAGAAGCCAATTGGTCAGAGAGAGACCAAGATTAACAAGCGCAATGGGATGAGCTAGATGCAGCTGCACAACTGCAGTAAGCCAGCTGCAACAATCAATGTTCTCGTTTTAAGTCCACTTAGCCCCCGTTTGATTTAGCTTATTGAGTAGATTATCAACCTGGATTATCAATTTGGCTATTGGGATAAATCAAATATTTCAGGAAATAAATTTTAAAAAGTAAATAAAGGGTTTTAAAAAATACGGTGCAAGAATGTTTTTTTAGAAATTTCATTTTTCGAAACGCAGAGTAAATAATCCATTATATTTCTATAATACGATGGATAGTATAAAAAGAACATGTTTAGGTTGCCCCTCCGCTCATGGCTAATCAGCTGGGCTTAAATGTCATAGCTCAAATCAGGCACGGCTAGCTCAATGTAAGTCCAACAACAGCATTTGAGATAAACAACATCATAATTTTTTATTATGTTATAAGTAAATTAAAGATAGATGATTTATCCTTTCAAATTTGACTCCTTTTCTACATCCACAAAATTTTCACGTATGCCAAATCTACAACTATATGTATTGTGTGGATTTTCACGTATGCCAACTCTACAACTATATGTATTATATTGTTGTTTAGCCTAAGATTCCAGGATGATTTTATTTTATCGTTTGGACCTTCATTCCTCTAATGATCCTACCACCGACTTATGTGCTTTTCTAACTTGACCCACATTTGCATAAACACAATTAGAAGCCATAGACCTTGAAGATTAAACATGAAACACAAAATCACTCCAAAACCAACTCCTGTCAAGACAGTATGACCAGACCTATACCACTGGTCAAACCACACCTAATGACGGCACGTCCAATTGATCCAAGCAAATCATACAAAACTTATACCACTGCGGTTCAACCGCTCGTCATGCCGATCCAATCGCCAGGGGCGAATATAGGACGAAAATAACTGGATGCCCTTTGCCTACTAATTATGGTTATTATATAGTCTGTTTACATGCTAACATGAGATAACATTAATAGAATTTCAAAGTTTAGCCTCTGTTCTTTGTATCACATGGCTTGTGCGTGGATTCGTCCCTGCCAATCGCCCATATCATTGGCTCGACCAGCCTCCCAACGTTGGTCTAACCACGACCATACCTCTTATTAGACTGCCAATATTAAACACTACTTCATAATAATCTCATCAACCATCATTATAGTCAATTGTTCAACACACAATATTACCTGTGACAACGATTGGATAATCATAATTATTAATTAATTGAGCTCATACCTACCACATGAGAATCACGTGATGAAATTTAACCATGTATACTCACAATATGCTGGACAACTGGAAGTAATACTGCTATGCAGGGGCCATTTCAAACTTAACTTTCTCGTTTTCTATTAACACGTTTTCTAAAATACTAAAAGGAGTGTTTTTTACAAAAAATTTTTATATCAAATTTCTTTAAAAAATTCAAATAAACCTATTTTTCTAGTTTATAATAATTCATAATTAATTAATCATGCGCTAATTGCTTGCTTTGGTTTTGTGCCGCTTAAAAGCTTTGATCTGCATGAACCAACGCAATACGTGAGGTTTGGCCCAACATGTAGCTTACTTTCAGACAAAATAAAAACAGAATATATATACTCCTAGTCCTAAGTAGTTGACGTTTAGAACAAGATTCGATCAAGCTTTTAAATTTATGATAGAAGAGAGTTCCAAACAATAACATTTACAACAAGAGTAATTTATATGCAAGAAATAACTCTGAAGCACGTACCAACTTTTCCTATACTTGTGTGCAAGGAAAAAAAAAAGTGCCAAATAGCTTGCAAGTTGGCACGGATTGAGTGTAGCTCAGTTGGTAAAGTTTCTTGTGGTGAAACTTGCCTACTCGTATTTAAATTCAAAACTTAGGCACGAGTGCTCGTATTTACGATTATTTTCTAGTGATAGACGATATATTCGTCAATAACAAGTTATTTGTGGTGATTTTGTCATCTCAAGCTATGTCGGTTCAGTCTTCAAAAATACTCATAAGAATATGTTTTAGTGGTAGACAATGTATCTGTCAATAACATGAGTTATTTGTGATGACTTTGTTATTTCAAGATAAAGATATTCATAAAAGTAGGATGAACATGCACACGTGTATATAAGTTTCTGTGTTTATATCATGTTTTGAAAAAAAAAATTTAAAGCTTACAAACAGGCACAATACGTACGTATAAGGTGTGGAGAAAAGAGGTGGACAAGTCGTAACCTATCCACGGTGCATGCAGCTAAAAAAGGAGTTCGCCCGCTCCGCTGGCCTGCGCAAGTGGAACTCACTTCTCCCCTCGCATGTGAGGGTCAAGAATGCACACTCCATTCCGTTCCACCGATTGGTCAATTTTTCCCATCCACAGTCCTCCACACCGACCAGGCGGCATGCATATACTAGCACAATCAGCTAAAGATCGACTCTCTCCATCTCGTAGACTACCTAACATAACAGGCTAACCTCCCTGCTGACGTCACCACCGGCCCGGGCAGCTTACCTCAGCGAGCATGACACGCACGACTCTACGCATGTTGTCCTATATATCCATGTCCCAGCACATGCAGGGGACGCACGATCTACAGTTTTTCACACGCGTCGGTCACCGGTGGAGTCTGATACTCTGATCGACAGCCTCAGCTGAGCTCTCAGGCCGCCGCAGCAGTTGACGCATGCAGTGCGGGTCGATGATGGTCGTGACGAGGAAGGCAAAGTGAGCGCCGCCGCCGTACGGCGCGCTGCGGCTTGCGTTGCGTGGCGACATGCATGCACCCAACGATTGATGATGAGCCGGCCAGCGAGAAACTACGAATCCAGCATGGATTCGGGCCAGATGTCCTTTCCGGAGGTCGCACGAGTTGCACGCGATTGCGAGGTGACGTAGGGGAGCCACCTCGGCCATGGCCCTATTAATTTCCACTATAGCATAGTCCGTCCATTAACAATGCCCGTACCCCCCATGCATGCAGTGGACACAGAAAAAAAAAAGCTACAAGTCTTGGATGGTTTCCCTTCAAGATATCGCTGGCTCAATATGGTCAACTCTGGGTGGTCTCACCGAGCCTGCGATTGAATTATTCAGTTCAGCCCTAATAGTTTACATGATGTCCTCTATTTATGTTTTAATTACTTATTTTGCATCCAAACCCCTCACACCCTAAAATTTATTATATAAATACCCCTACACTACTAGTCAGTCTCATTCATTTTCAACCCCATACCTTTTCTTCCCGAACCATCGTTTTCTCCACATCGATTTACTTTTGCCCATCGTAAAGTCAGTGGAGCCCCAACGCGACGACGCTTTGATTCATCACCGTCGTTGACTGTTCCCGCAAGCTTGAGCCTGTCCTCTCCGACATCTCGATGCCCTGCTCTCTTTCACGAGTCAGCGCCATATGCTCACTCGCCGATGCCATGTCCCCTTAACGACGCCTCTCCATGGACGCCGTTGCCCCAACCGAGCTTCCTAGCTCTGGTCGTGATGTCAGTTTTCACTGGATCTGGTGGCGACTGGGGCCGACGAGCTCGGCGTTGGTGTTCTCGCTAGATTTGGCAGCGAGTCGGGTCGACGAGCTTGGCGTTGGTGTGGATCGGGCCAAGACCTCGCCAGCTGGATCCATGGCAGGGTAACACCACCACTGGATCTCGAGGAGAGCATAACCCTAGCTAGATCCAGATCTGACCACGCTCGTCCCCGTTGTCCAGCACTGCAACGCCTGTTGTTCAGAGCTCCAACGATGATGGTGGCAGGGTACTCCTAATTGTTGCAGGGCATCCAGGTTTGTTGTTCCTCTCGAACAAGCTACCATCATAGGGCTAGACCCAATCCCTCCTCCTCTCCCCTCCCTTCCCCGCTTTTTCTCTGCTAAACCACTTTCTCTCACTTGAGGCAATTGTGTCTCCTGCAGGATACGTTGAGTCGTTGACACCCTACGAGGCTCTTCCTTGCCTCCACCGTGGCATTCGAGCCTAGGTGGTAACTTGGGGCATGACATCGAGGACGCAGATTGTTCATGCCCTATGGGGATGACTGACGAGCGGCCTCGCTGCTCCACATAGGGCACAATGTGCCATTGAAGATAGAGGTGAGGAAAGTGGCTTTGCAGTGGTGTCAGAGTAGCTTCGTAGAGGCATGGGTGGCTTGGGGAGAAAACAGGAACAAAAGGTCCGGCTACCCAAATCATAGTAGGAAAAGATAGACCAGGAACTGACCTGGTGAGATCGCCGTTTCATCAATTGGACCATCGGTTCATTGTCATTATTTTTTTAACCTTAACTGACTCTAAAATCACTAAATATATTAGTTTATCTTTTCACAACAGTGAGTTTCACTTGCTCAATTGGTTAGGTGGAAACGTGGGAGGCATGTCACATACCTTGCATGAGGTCATGGGTCCAACTCCCTGCTTGTGCAATGAAGAATTCAAAATTTCCTATTCAGCTCATCATTCATGATCTAAACACTTCGGTTTTATGACGGTTTGCTAGAAACCTGCTCGGTTCAACCAATTTTCACCAGTTTGCATGCATGAATGGTCTTTTCTTCAAACTGAACCAAGGCAGACGCTAGTTTTGGGATTTTCAACCTCTATGCGAGGGAGAGAGATTGTTGCTAGTCGCTGATAAGCAGGAGAACCCCAACCACCGCCACTGCTGAGTAGAATGGCATCCAAGGAAGAGCCTAATGACTAGGGTGACCTCGAGAGAGATTGTTGCTAGTCGCTAATGAGCAGGAGAACCCCAACCACCGTCACCGTTGAGTAGAATGACATCCAAGGAAGAGGCTAAGGACTAGGGTGACCTCACACCCAGATTTGGTGGCTTGTAGTGAGATTCTACGATCTCGACTGGTGTGGGTATGTGTGTGTGGGGGAAGAGGTTAATTACGGGGGAAGTGTCAGCCACGAGGGTTGCTTGGGGAGAGAAGGCAAACGGTAATGAAGGCATTAGGAGTTGGGAGAAAGGAGGTGGCTCGGAAGTCGAAACCACGTCGCCTCAAGGCTATATACTGACTAGGTTGAGCAGATCTGGCCGCTGTGCAGATCTAACTGCTCCACCGCTCTGTCACTGTTGACATCGTCGACCATAGGAACACCACCACTAAGGTCGCCACCCCGAAGGGGAATTGAATGCCATCGAGGATCATTGGCTCGAGCCACTCTTCAAGCAAGAAAGACGGACCCCGACAACGACTCTTGAAGATGGGTGGCCGGTGAGGAGGAAAGATGCAGCTCAGATTAGGCATGGTGACCTAGTCAGCAACGTGGTCGTATAAAGCGGTGGAGAAGGGTGGACATGCCTTAGATTTAGGGAAAGTGAGTTGGGGCTATATGCGATTCCTTTTTCATCTTTTAGGTTTTAAATAGATAGGTTTGGCCAGACACAATTGTAAATTAAAATAAGACAAGGTATAGTATACAAATTTGATAGGGCTAAAATGCAATTTTTTATGAGTTTCCACTAAGAGTAACCTGTATTGCGAGGAGAGTATCCTTAAATAGCCTCATCCTATGTTTTATTAGATAATAGATAATGTATTACACCCGGTCTCATCATATATCTGTTTGGTGGACTCTTATTTTTTTCTTCTTTAGACCACTTCTCGAAGTGGTTTTCATTGTAAATGCTCTCACCTTGGAGAATGAAATGAAACTTGTCGAAACCTAATTTCGGCAATGAGAAAAGGGGGTAGCGCACAAGTGCCAAACACGATGGGTTAGTAGACAAAGGGATTTAGACAGGTTTAGGCCTTCTATAAAGTAATACCCTACTCCTGTTTCGGGGATTATATCCGCGAAGTTATGTATTGATCTCATGATCAAGTTGTGTATAAAGAAAAGCTTAGCTAATTGCTATTGCCTCTATATCCCTCAAGGGACGTCCTATCCTCTTTATATAGGTTCAAAGGGTAGGCTCACAGGTCGGAGACCAAGCCACATATGGTATAGGACTCCTAACATTTCCCATAATACTCCCGACTTAGGACTATAAGCCGTTCCTTAATACACAAGGTAACGTAATACTTAAGTCCTAAGCCTATACATAATCCTCATCTACAACCTATCCCCTATAATCAGTCGGATAAGCTAGCCGTGTGGGTATGTGGTACCCATAATCTCCACAGTAGCCCCTGAGACCTTCACAGTCGACGAGATAACTCCACCTCGAACCAAACTAATCATCAGCCGAGTGCCTCCATAACCGAGTATCTCCATTGCCGAGTGCTTCCATTATCTTTGCCTAGGTCTCCCGAGTGCTTTAACCAATCCAATAAGAAGGCTGTGAAGGGCTAAAAGTCATAAAAAATATACCTAGGTGCATCGATTAGATACACCTAATTAGGTGTAGCCCCCGACTATGTGTTTAGTTGAACAAACTAAGCATATAGTTAAGAACTATAATAATTACACTCATCCGAGTGATGTTATATAAATAAATGCTTAGCCAAAGCCAAAAGCAGTCATAAAAATTATATAACACATAACCTTATAAACAAGGCACGGTGCATAATGACCCCGAGTAGTGGCATCATATTAAGCTCATGTCGCCCAAGCTGTCATGCCCGAATCCCCTCGATACACACAACTTTACTGTTTGTCACCTTTCAAATTGCATCGCATCAACTCCTAAAAAGTTATGTAACTGCTGTATGAAAGGATTTTATAGGTATTGGGCAATAGAGCACGTGCATATTGCCAAGGCAAATTTGCTTAAGTCCCTAAAGACACGTGACAAGCCACATCTGAATCATGGGCTGTAAGCTTTCCATGGGCTTCAGCCCAAACGAGGGAAAACCCACCGATACCCTAATAAAATAATCACTGAAGCACCGTCGTTATCCCCGCCGCTTCAACTTCTGAAAAATTCCCCTTTCGCGCTCCTGTTCACAAGCACCTCCGCAGAAACCTAGAACACGAAATCCACGAAATCCATTCATCTAGCCATTCTAGATCTCATCAAAATCCGCTGCGCTCATCCTGTTCCTTTCATCCTCTCCAAAAACCCTAGCCTTCAACACCAAACTCAATCCTCCCCAAATCTCACTCATGGTAGAAGAGAGAGAAATCTCCTTCGACCAATGGGCGGCCTCTGATGTGAAGGAATCAACATTAAAGGAAATGGTGAAAGATGGAGTCCTCCCAGCGAAGGAGATCATCGGCTAGCGTCCAGCATACGGCGAGGAGTTCCCAACTCCAAATACTGGTGAGATTGTCATCTTCACCCACTTCTTTTACTGTGGATTTAGTCTGCCGACCTCTGAGTTCTTCCGTGGCATCCTGGATTATTATAGCATCAAAGTTTACCATCTGAACCCAAACTCTGTACTACACATCGCCATCTTTATCTATGTTTGCGAAGCCTTCCTCAGAATCTATCCCCACTTCAATCTTTTTCGTCGCATGTTTTCTCTCAAAGCCCATCCGACCAAAGATAACCCCTGTGTTGTCGGCGGTGTGAGATTCCAACTCCGCGGTACTCTCTGCAAAGACTACTTCCCTCTTCCCTTCAAAACCTCCAACAAAGGTTGGCATGCAAACTGGTTTTACATTTCCAACCCAACTCCCAGCCTGCCCAACTTCATCGGTCTTCCGCCAATCCAACGGGCCAACTGGAATGCCTTGCCTGAAGGCCAAAACTGGATAGAAGCTAATGATCTTTTGGCAAAAATTATTGAAATGAAGAATAAGGGTTTCCAAGGAGAATAAATCACTCGACACTTCATCAAATGCCGACTGGCCCCCATCAAAGAAAGATCCAAACCAGCCTTTGAATATGAAGGACAGAGTGACCCTAACCGGGAAGATCGAGAGTCATTAAACTTCCAGGTGTGCTCCCGCATGTACAAGATCTTTTCCACTGAAATTGTAGTTGATTACAACAACAAACTACCAGTTCTCCCCTACAACATTCATCGACCACCTCCTCCGGTACGTAAACTCTGCAACTTTAATAACTTTTATCCCACCATACTCTTCAATGTCTCTTAAAAAAGGATATTGTTTGTAGGCAAATGCTCTGATCATCTCTCGACCATATAAGGTATACCACGATGAAGTGCCAGCCCAACCGACTGCCAAGAAGCCAACTAGCGGTCCAAAGATCAAGCCTCAAACAAAAAACAAGAGAACTGCAACTGCAGTTGAAGAAACCAACAAATGTGCAAGCAAACAGAGGAAGCTAGTCATTGATGACTCAGATGAGGAATCTGAAGAAATCCAAACGCCCACAACCAATATCAGCTTGCCCAAGCCATCCACCAGATCAGCTCCAAAGATCAAAAAATCGAACAGGTACCCATCGCATGACTGGTGTTGTCTTTTTCCTGAAAACTTATTTGATTTCACTCTGATCACCATGTATCGTCTTCTGCAGAAAACCTCAAGATATTAATCCTACAGGCCAAACCGAAAAACCAGCTCCAGCTGCAGAGTCAGGAAACCAAGAATCCATAGAGCCAAGGCCCCAGAGCCCGCTCCCGAGTAAGACAGCTCCTAGCCAGGAGCCCCTGACTATCAGTCTGGATCCCCCGACTTAAAATCAATCGGTCAAGGAAAAGCAAATTCCAATCAGCCAAGGAACACCAGTTGAAGATCCGACATCAACTACTGAAGAAATCAACAAGGATGAACATGCTTCCTGAGTTCTATCTTTTATATCTTCCTTAGAACAAACAACTGGAGAAGATGAAGAGATCCTCTTGCTGAAATCCGCAGAAAACTCATTGCCTCCAATCAAAATCGAGTGGCGTGATGCAGAAGGCAAAAAACAGGGCATCATACTAAACAAGCAAAAAGAGGCTGAAGAACGAGATTTGCTTGTTGCCAGCCTTAATGAAGCCACTCGATTGATGAATGTGAGAAAAAACCCCTCATACCTCAATTGCTAATTCTCATATAATCAACTGACTTACTTTTTGTGATGCAGAGAATATACCGTCGCTCCCAAGCTAAATCCAATACCTTGGAAAAGCTCGTTCCTCATGTTAATTCTCTAGAGAATATCCAACAAGAACTCAAAGAAGCCAAGGAGGAAGCCATAACCAGAGAAACTATCTTGCGGGAAGAAATCAACAAGCTACGGGATATGAACTTAGAGCTTCGTGGTTCAATTGGAGGTAAGAAAAATTAACTTATCTGCTCTTGATTGATCCATTTATCTCTATTAACACTATGTCTTCATGTACCAGCCAATTTGACTGAGATTGAATCCCTCAAGGCCCAACTGAAGAAGGCAGAAAATGACAATGCCAAGCTTGAAACAGACAAAGCTAAAGTTACAGCAGAGCTTGAAGGTAACCTCATAGAACTCATATTTCCTGATTCGGCTTGTCTTGGTCATCTGTATAATTTGAATATTGTCAATCATGCAACCAACAAAGTAAAATCACGTGCTCAGTTCGAAGTCTTCGCTGAAAAGGTCCAGAGAGCCGAGAGAATCAAAGATGATATTGCTAACGTAGCCACGCCAATCCTGTCAGCAATCTATCAGAACGACCTTGGAACAAGTGCTGAGGACGCACTTGAGATCTTTGACAAATTTAGGATAGCTCCTAAGAAGTATCTAGATAACATCACTGATGCTGCTACCATGAGTGCAAGTCAAACTCTGGCGATGACGAAGTCTCTCTGTCCCCGAGTAGATATAAATTCTATAGGAGATGGCTTTGCAGACGACACTTCTGATGAGCAAGCTTTAGAACTAATAAATGAAGCTCAGGAGTCTGCCAAGAAGATAGCTGCTGATATAGTCGAAAACTTCCAGGGATAGATTCTCGATGTAAAAAACTCTTGTCATCTAACTTGTAATTTATTAGCTTATTTATGCTTATGCCCTGATTTGAATCTTGCGTTTAATTTCTTAAAAATTTTCATCCAACTATCACCAAGCCTAAAACTTGATTAAGTCATCAAAAATTTTTCAGTCCTTATCAACTTGACTCAGATTAAAACAAAAGACAATGATAAACCAAATACAAACAAGTTATATTCAAAACAAACCTCATACTTTATTAATACGGATGGCCCCCGACTGGCAACTCAAGAAGGCAACTTACTTGAAGTCGGCAGTCGAGAAGAACATACTACAGAAAATTGAAGTTAAGTATAATATCGACGAATGTGTTCAATATTCCATGAATTCTCCACAATTGTCTCGTCTTCACGCTTTAGACGATACGCTCCTGGCCGAGTGACTTTAACAATTATGAAAGGTCCTTCCCATAACGAAGATAATCTTTCTCAGAACCATATCACCAACAATAAACGCTCACGATTGAACATTGCGATTATGATAACAAAGTCCTTAGAGATATCTTGCCGACTGAACAAGTGCAACTTCGCGAGCTTCTTCCAGTCAGGTCAAGTCATCAACACGATCTTGATCAATAACGCTCATCATTGAAATTACGAACTCGAAGAGATTCAAATTCCATCTCACTCGGCAACATGGCTTCAGCCTCATAAACTAAAAAGAAACGCGACTGACCCGTAGCCCGACCGGGCGTAGTCCGTAATGACCACAAAACTGAAGGCAACTCTTGAACCCATGTACCAGCATAAGGGCGCAATCTGTCAAAGACTCGGGCCTTAATACCCTGAAGAGCCATACCATTAGCACGTTCGACCTGTCCATTGCTTCTAAGATGTGCTACTGAAGCATTAACAAATCTTGATTCCAAAATCTTCGCAAAATTCTTTAAAAACTCCTCCAGTGAACTGAGTCCCATTATCAGTAATAATCCTGTTTGGAACATCAAACCGGTGCACAATGTTTAGGACAAAATCTCGTGCCTTATCTGTAGTAATTGTAACGACCGGCCTAGCTTCAATCCACTTGGAAAACTTGTCAATTGCAATGAACAGATGCGTAAAACCTCCTGGAGCCTTTTTCAAGGGACCAACCATATCCAGACCCCAAACTGCAGAGGGCCATGAAAGCGGAATTGTTGGTAACTCTTGGGCTGGAACATGACTTTGTCGAGCAAAAAATTGACAACCTTCACTTTGCATCAGTAACCGTGGTGATCTAGAAAAAACCTTGCCGATAAGCTTTGCCCACCAAAGTACGTGCCGCAGCATAACTGCCACAAATTCCTGAGTGAATATCCTGCAACAATTGTCGACATTCCTCAAGTGTAACACATCTTAACATAATTCCAGATGGGCTTCTCCTGTACAACTCCGAAGCAACCATGACATAATTCTGACTACGGCGTTAGACTCGCTCTGCGTCATCTCGATCTTCGGGTAACACCTGCCGAGTCAAAAAATTAATAAAGGGTGTCCTCCAGTCGGCATCAAGCATGGAAACCTGGTTTGTAACCTCCTCTTCAATAGCTCGCTTTTTAGCAACAGTCGACTCGTGGAGATGCTCTACAAAAACATCTGTCGGAGCAGCCTCTCGTCTAGAGCCAAACTGAGCTAACTGATCTGTCGCTTCGTTGTTATGCCTCAAGACATGTGATAACTCCAAGCCATCAAACTTGTCTTCTAGCTTACGAACTTCTTGACAATAAGCAGCCATATTGTTATTTAAGTAAGATCAATCCTTCATCACCTAGTTTACCACTAACTGGGAATCTCCTAATACAATCATATGCCGTATACTGAGAGATACAGCAAGTCGCAGTCCGTGAAGTAAAGCTTCATACTCAGCCACATTGTGTGAAGCCGCAAAATGTATCTGAAGAACATACCGCAGTCTTTCACCAGTCGAGAAGATTAAGACAACTCCAGCTCCCATACCAGTAACTCGCTTAGACCCATCAAAATACATAGTCCAGTATTGCGGCTCCTTCCTAGGTACATCTCCTTGGCACTCGGTCCAGTCGGCCACGAAGTCAGCCAGGATCTGGGTCTTAATAGATGTTCTTGCTTTGAAAGTAATATCTAACGGCATCAACTCCAAAGCCCACTTCGCAATATGCCTAGTAGCCTCCCGATTATGAAGGACATCGCCGAGTGGAAAGGATGTAACCACAGTAACCGAATGACTTTGGAAATAATGAGCTAACTTTCAGACGGTAATTAAAACTCCATATAATAATTTCTGTACCTGGGGATAGCGTGTTTTGGATCCAGCCAACACCTCGCTAACGAAATAAATTGGCCTTTGAACTTTCTAGGTTCGTCCTTCTTCTTCTCGTTCTACGACTGGGACCGTGCTAACCACCTGAAAAGTTGCAGAGACGTAGAGTAGCAATGGCTCTTGAGGATACGGTGAGGCTAACATGGGTGGTGTTGTGAGGAAATTCTTAAAGTCTTCAAAAGCTTTCTGGGCTTCCGAGGTCCATTGGAACTCGTCTGTTTTCTTAGGCAACTTGAAGAAAGGCATGCCTTGTTTTTCGAGTTTAGAAACAAATCGGCTTAAAGTTGCCATGCATCCAGTAAGTTTTTGAATATCCTTCTGGGTACTCAACGGCTTCATGTTCTGAATGGTGTTGATCTTCTCTGGGTTGGCTTCAATACCACGGTGAGACACCATGAAACCAAGCAGCTTCCCTGACGGTACTTCAAAAGTACACTTCTTTGGGTTCAACTTCATCCTGAAGGCTCGAATATTTGAGAAAGTTTCTTCTAAGTCGGCGATCAAATCCTGTATTTGCTTGGTTTTGATGGCAACATCATCGACGTAAGCTTCCACGTTCCTCCCGAGTTGAGTTTGAAGGCATCTCTGGATCATACGCTGATATGTAGCTCCAGCGTTTTTAAGGCCAAACGGCATCGTGATGTAACAGTAGGCTCCAAACGGGGTGATAAATGATGTCTTCAAGCAGTCGGACTCCTTCAAACTGATTTGATGGTATCTCGAGTAACAATCAAGGAAGCTTAGAAGCTCACAGCCAGCGGTCGAGTCAACAACTTGATCAATGTGGGGCAAACCAAAAGGTTCCTTGGGGCAAGACTTCTTGAGGTCGGTGTAATCAACACACATGCGTCATTGTCCTGTCTTCTTCCGAACTAGAACCGGGTTGGCCAACTAGTTGGGGTGGTAAACTTCCTTGATGAATCCAGCCGCCAAAAGCTTGGCGAGTTCCTCCTTAATAGCACCTCTTCGATCTTGCACAAAGCGGCGAAGCCGTTGTGTAACACCCTGATTTTCGCCCGTTGAAAAATTTATTTTATTAAAAACCTATTTTCAAAAATTTGGTTCTTTGAGTGTACTTAGGATTATGTGCCAAAGATCTCAATTAATTCTTTTCTTGTGAACTCACATTCTTCGCCAAATCTGTTCCCTCCAAAATATCTTTCCAAATAATTTTCCTTCCATCCGGAGATCCTAGCAATATTTGTTTCCGGAATCCTACCACCAACAAATATTTTTGTGCAGTTAAATATCAAAATTCAACGGCCATTTATCTCATCAAATTTAATCGTGCACCGACGGAACCGGCAAAAGCCGAGTTTTTCCTTCTATTCCTCTTTTCTCCAAATAAAATTCTTGTGTTCGGATTTTTGAATCCGGGACGCATCCTAAATCGCTCGTCCAATTTTTACCCATTCTAAATTATTTTGCTTTCTACTCACTCCATTCATTGCAAGCCAAAATACTCATCTACTTTCCTGAACACACGAGACAGCAACAAGCAACATCCATCCTCTCCCAGCATGCATGCATGCACACGTCCTTCATTTCTCTGCCTCCTCAGCCCCATGCCAAAACAATGGTTAGGCACCGTCCCTGCAAATCGGAGATTAGGCACCGTCCTGCACTGTGCACTGAGCATGGTTAGGCACCGTCGCCGCCTTCTCCGCCGAGCAACGGCCATTTCTGCACATGGTCCAGTGCGCCATGGCACCACGACGAGCTCGCCGGTGTCACTCGTCCACACCGAAAGGTGTGAACCGAGCTCACCCATGCCGCACCGGCCACTGTCCTCGCTCTACTGTGCCTCCCTGCCGACGACGACCGCCGAACAGGATCGTCGGCCCCACTCGGCCGAGCCGCCTTGTCGTCGTCCGCCGGCCGCGACGACTATAAAAGCCACTGCCCCGTCGTTGTCCTCCTCAGCCTCCAAGCTTTCCCATTCCCACTGTCGCCGCCTCTCCTCCATCCCGCGAACCAACGGGCTGAACGCCGACGCCGCGCTCGACTGAGCCACTCAGCCGAGCCACTGCCAGGTGCCGCTTCCTCCCTCCTCCTGTGCACGTCGCCGCCGGCCGCCCCTCCAACCGGCTCCCCTCACTCCTCGTCAACCTAGCGCTGCCCCTCCCCTCTGTGCCGTCCAGGCCGCGTCCCGGCTAAGCCCCCTCCCCCCCCGCCTTCCTCGGCCGCCTCCCGGCCGAGCGTCGTGGCCGGCGCACGCGCCGTCGCCTTCCCGCCTCTCCCGGCCGCAGGCCGCGCCGCACAGCCGCCGCGCCCGTACGCCGTGCCACCCCTGCCAACGCCGCCTCCGAGCCGTGCCTGCCGTCGTGCCGCGCTTGGCCGCTGCCCGCGCCACGCCCAGCCGCCAACCGCCGGCGCCCTACCTCCCGCTCGGGCGCTCTCTCTCTCCCGGGATGAAGCAAAGGCAAGAAAGAGAAAGGAGAGAAAGAAAGGAGAGAGAAGGAAAGGATAAGGAGAGAGGAAAAGAAGAAAAGGAAAAAGAAAAGTAAAAGAAGTGGGACCCGTCGGTGGGCCCCACTATTTTGACTCTCTCTGTGCGGGCCCCGAAGACTTTGAAAAGTATATATCACCTCCCTCTCGTTGTTGGGCCAAGCCATAAAGTCCTCCACAAGAAGTCTACAAAACCTCCCCCGCATTCATTGGGCCAACCGGCCTGATAATCTATCCAAAAGTCCATAAAACCTCCCTCATTTCCTCGGGCCGAGCCCAAGAAAATTCATTTCTGCAAAAAGTCTATATCATATCCTCCAGGCCGAAGTCCACCAACAAGCCATCCTCCTCACCAAAGTCTAACATATATCCCACTACTCACCCAACCCCCTCTATTGATGTCCATCTTGCCTCCCCAAGCCATTCATTCCTGTTGGGTTGGTAATAAAAAGATAAAATCTACTGCTCCTCCCCGGTACTGCTTTCGGCGACGACGTCGCCGCGCGCCGCGCCGTCATCTGAACCCCGAGAACGACTAACTTATGGAACGGCTAACCTCTAACATTTGACCCATTGACTTACTAACCCGCTGACACTCTAACTTACTGACCCACTGACCTCTAACTCGCTAACCCCTAACCCCTAACTTGCACTAACCCGCTAACATTTACTCCTTAACGCTGTGTATTCGTTTGTTACCACCAATCGAACACGTGGTGTGTGAGGGTGATCCGTGGGCCGACCATCCCCAGGCTGTACATCGACGACCGTAGTTTCGTGTGAGGACCACCGCTCGGTGTGCCGCTACCCAGCTGCCGCAAGGTGAGCTCCTCTCCTACTCTTCCTCTTGCTTTTGTTTCCTTACCGCCGTTGTTGCCGCGGCACGGTGACGTCGTGAGGCGCAACACCGTACCCGTTCCTTGCGCGGTTGCCCTTCGCAACGATCGCCGCTGTGCCGCTAGTCATGCATACGCCATACAGCTAGCTGGCTGTACGTGTGCATGCATGCAAGCAGCTCACATGCATGCAGCTAGCTAGCCGTGTGTATGCATATGCATGCATGCTTGTAGCTCACCCAAGCCCTTCACCTCACCATGCGCACACCCATTTAAAAACAAAACCTGTACGTGAGGAGCTAAGGGCGGTCCCACCCGTCAGACCTTTCTTCCTTTTCTTTGTTTTAAAACTTTTCCAATGTTTTGAATTCTGTATCTCCCTTGTTTTAAGTCGGATTTGAACGAAACTTTCGTCAAAATCTTTCTAAAATCAAGATCTACGCAATGGCACTAGTTTGGTTTTTTTTATTCTTTCTGGAATTTTTGGCTCTTTTTTTTGTGTTAGCGAGTAGTTTGTGACGTTAGTATTCAACCGGACAGGGTACATCTGCGAGGAGGAAACTGAGCTAATTGAAAACGAACCCCCAATTGAGCAAGGCAAGTCAGTACGCCGCCTTCATCGAACATGTTGATCCTATTTTTATAAATGTGTTGATTACAAATAAAATTGCATACTAATTATAAAATGTGCACCTACAATTGTTTAAGCCTTACCTTTGATATTGTTTATCCTTATGTATTTACACACCTTTGTTACCTGAGTATATTACTTTACGCGTGATTATTTACTCACTGCTTAGCCCTGCTTACATAGATGTTATACACTCCATATGTGTGATATGTGGATGTGGTTATACTGATCACTCGATGGGAGTGATTGATAGAGATCGGGTGGAGACATAAGCGCCACCCACAGCATGAAAACCTTTGTGAAAACCAAAAAACTTAATTAAACAAAAGTGATTTCGACTGGGGCGGCACGGATAGAATATGGGTGGTTCTGGGAACGGTAAGCCGCCGACCCTGGTCAGTTAAGGACCGAGTCAAGAAGCTAAGCAGGAAACGAACCGAGTACGACCACACTTCTTGAGTGGGGATAGACCCGGTGGACTAGGTTATTCTCGTGGGGTGGCACCCCAGACATGGTAGGTTCTGGATATCGGTATGGAAATGTGGAAGTGTGTGGTTTAATGACGTCAAGCTTTATATATGTATAATGTAACTTTCAATCTCGGGAGCGCCAGGACTCCCCTCACAACCGACTCGAGGTAAGAATGTGGCGTCGGGGGTGCAATGGGGATTCATAGTCCTTAGAGCGGGTGCCGCCATGCGAGGGTAACTGAAAAACCGGGCCGTGACAAGTCTCATGTGTTGGGTGCGTCACGGAGTGTGGGATTAAAAGCGTACATCCGCTGCAGTGTGAGTAAATTAAACTATTCGAATAGATGTGCTCGCGGTTAATGAGCGCCGGGACTTGTATTACTCTTGACTAGCCTCGTCAATTTGTAATATTGCTTAAAATATGATAGGTATGGAAGGGGTGACATTGCCTGATGTGCAAAAAGGTTGTAGTGGTTAAAACTGTGGAAATTGGATGCGAGGGTAAACCGGACCAAGCGAGGCTTGGGGAAGGTGGATGAACCCTCGCAGGTTAATGACAACTTCAACTTAACATGGTTTTCAGTTAAAACTGTTATGGCATAGGTTTGTGAAATAATTTGTGAAAACTAGCTTTATGCAAATAAACCAAGCCATCCTTGAACCCCTATGAACATTATATGCATTCTGTAGTGGTGGCTTGCTGAGTACGGTTGGTACTCACTCTTGCTTATTTAAATTTTTTTAGAAAAAGGTGTTGGTGTCGATCTGTGCATGTGCTATGCCGGCAAGGAGTTACCAAGGACGGCGGAATAGGGACCTAGGTTCACCAGTCGATGCGTGTGGGATAAAATGGACCGCCGCTGCTTCGCTTCCGCTACCTCATTTATTTGTGTTGGTATTTTGTGTTGTTGTCGACCATGCTTGGTCTATTCGGATCCTATTTGGGCTATCCTTGTATTATTAATAGATTGTAAGACCTGTATGACGATGTCAGCTTGTGATATACAACTGTGCCATGTGTGTACCATCTACTGATCCAGGGAATGGTATTGTAATACACATGGGGTTTCCGGTATACAAAACCGGGGGCTCACACGTTGTTTGATAGGTTTTGCATCCTCTTTGACATTTAATGAGTGCTCAATCACCTCTCTAGGAATACCAGGCCTATCAGATGGTTTCCAAGCAAATATATCTTTATTATTTTGTAGAAAGTTGATGAGCGCGTTTTCCTATTTATAATCTAGCTTGGCGCCTATTACAGCAGTCTTGGAGGGGTCAGAAGGATCGAGTGGAATCTTTTTCGTCTTGGCGTCACCTTCTCCCGTCTTGGCTAACTTTTTTGCTGGGATTTCGCCTTCATCCGATGTTGATGCGGCTAGTCGGACCTCCTGTTGGCCAAGTAATCTCTCGCAAGATTGGGCCTTGTCGCAGCTTTCCTTGTCGCGGGTGAAGGCTTGCTTGACGTCGCTGCGTAGGGAGATGACTCCACTAGGTCCGAACATTTTCATCATCAGATAGGTGTAGTGCGGGACTGCCATGAATTTGGCAAGCGCAGGTCTTCCAAGGATTGTGTGGTAAGCTGCTTCGAAGTCGGTGACTTCAAAGCTGACATTCTCTGTACGAAAATTCTCCCGAGTGTCGAAGGTGACTGGAAGAGTGATTTGTCCGAGTGGCGTAGATGACAGCCCTGGGATGACTTCATGAAAAGGGGCTGAACTTGGCTTTAATTCGGATCTTGGGATTTGCATCTCGTCCAATGTCTTGGCGAAGAGGATATTGACGGCACTGCCGCCATCGATGAGGACACGCTTGAGCTTGACGTTGCGGACTACCGGGTGTAGTACCAGGGGATACCGCCCCGGGTGAACCACTCGGTCAGGATGATTCGAGCGGTTGAACGTGATAGCCACCTCCGACCATCGTAGGTAACGTGGGACTTCAGGCTGAACTGCATTTATTTTTGTTAGTCAATTTCTGCTTCCGCTTTGATTCATAAGCAAGTGGCCCTCCGAAAATGTGGTTTAACTCGGTCCTGTGGTCTTGGAAGGGTTCTGAGCCACCGTTTGCATCGTCCTTCTTGGTTCCCGAGGTGCCGGCTCCGTCTGTTGGCTTCTGAAGTTGGGCACATAATGCTCAGCGAACTGTTTGTAGATGAAGCCGTCCTTGGCTGCATGTTTGTGATTTGGGTGATGAGTACATTGAGCGTTCATGATCTTGTCGTGGGCGTTGACTTGTGGACGCTTTTGTTGGTAGTTCGATATTGCGGCGACCAGATCCTCGGGCTTACGCTTGCGATCTTTTTGGCCACCGTTGTCGTTGCTGTTGTCCTTTTTAGGGCGTCAGCTACTCCCTGATTGCTTGTCTTGACATGATGCTTTGATTGCGTCGTTCGAATTGGCGTAGGAATTGGCCGTCTCGAACATCTTCTGACTGTCCTTGGAGGTTTGCGCCCGAATTTGCCGATTAACAACTCGTTGCGAACGCCCTTGTGAAACGCGGCTATGATGACGTCGTTGGTGATGTCAGGAATCTTGTTTCGCTTCTCCGAAAAACGTCGAATGTAATCTTTTAAAGATTCGTCGGGCTTCTGGATTATGTTGTAGAGGTCGAAGTGAGTCCCGAACCTTTCAAAGGTATCTTGAAAATTGGCGATGAAGTGATCCCGAAGCTCACTCCAAGAATCAATTGAACCCCTTGGTAAACTTGCAAGCCAATTTCTGGCTGAGTCGGCGAGAGCGACGGGCAGGTAATTTGCCATAGCCTTGCTATCTCCTCCTGCTGCGCGAATTGCGAGAGTGTAGATGGTCAACCATGACTCAGGGTCGGTTTTGTCGTCATATTTCTTGATCCCAGTGGGCTTGAAACCACTCGGCCAATTCACTCGACGCAGACCCCAAGTGAATGCGGGTACTCCTTCGTCGCAGTTGTCGGGGGAATTCCTTCTATCTTCATAATAAGGCTTGTTGCGCTCGCGATAGCGCTGGTCGAGTACCTCCCTCAAATCACTTGGCGCGGGCCTTCGAGAGCCACTCTGGTAACTGGAGCTATTGTCGTAGTGGATTCAATCATGGACGGGTGGTCGGCCGTGACATCTCTCGCGAGAGTCGGCCGACTGGTCTCGATGCTTCCAGGTTACATGACGACGGACATCGTTAGATTTGCCAGGGGTCTTACTGTGCTCAGGTCATTGGTAATCCTTGGATCGCAGCGGTGGTAGACAACTACCATCGGGTGTTTCGGCGATGGACTTGGTGAATCCCCGAGCAGTGCCCGTGGGAGCGCCGAGTGGTGATGTAGCAGCGACCATGGTCTTGACTTTGTTTAGGATTGGAGTCACGTTGGGGGGTGCTACGTCCATGACGGTGTCGATGAGGGTGAGAGTGGCGACGCGTTCTGTTGGGGCATTAGGAAGACGTTGGTGTTGTTGACTCAGGTCTGAAGTATGGCGTCGTGGGTGGAGCGCCCAGCCACCCTCAGAACTCGCCTTCTCTTGTCGTTATCTTCTTTATGCTTGAGTTCCTCCTCCTTGCGCTTGCGCTCCTCTTCGAACTTGGTTCGTTCCTCTTCTGCAGCCCTGCGGGCCACGGCCGAGTCGGTCTCTCCTATGTCGGTCATGAGAACGTCGAAAAATAGCGGAGTATAGTTGTCATCGAAGTCAGAGTTGTCGATGTTCTCCGTGGAGATATCGTAAAGATCATCGAAGTCAAAAGAGCTGATGTGGTCGCGATCTTAGTGGATGAGCACGATCCGAGAGGTTGAATCACGACGGTAATCTCCCTGGAGCTTGGACCGCGGTGGGGCGTCGATGCGAAAAGTTCTCCTGAGTGGTTTGAATCCGACTCGGAAGAGAGAAAGTCGAAGTAGGTCTCAGCGACGTTTAGTAACCCAAACGTCGCCGAGTAGTTTTCTCCTCCTGACTGGTTTGAATCCGAGTCAAGGAGAGAAATCTTGCCGAAGCTGTCGATGATGAAGTCGAGGCTGTCGAAGCGGTATGCCTATCCTGGAGGGAAGGCGAAGTCGTCGATGCCTGATGTAGATCCCATCGTGCTTGTCGGCGAAGAAAAACTTGACGCACCCCTACCTGGCGCGCCAACTATCGAAACCTGATTTCGGCAATGAGAAAAGGGGGTAGCACACAAGTGTCAAACTCGATGGGTTAGTAGACAAAGGGACTTAGACAGGTTCAGGCCTTCTATAAAGAAGTAATACCCTACTCCTGTTTCAGGGATTATATCCGTGAAGTTATATATTGATCTCGTGATCAAGTTGTGTATGAAGAAAAGCTTAGCTAATTGCTGTTGCCTCTATATCCCTCAAGGGATGTCCTGTCCTTTTTATATAGGTCCAAAGGGTAGGCTCACAAGTCGGAGACCAAGCCACATATGGTATAGGACTCCTAACATTTTTCATAATACTCCCGACTTAGGACTATAAGCCGTTTCTTAATATACAAGGTAACGTAATACTTAAGTCCTAAGCCTATACATAATCTTCATCTACAACCTATCCCCTATAATCGGTCGGATAAGCTAGCCATGTGGGTATATGGTACCCATAATCTCCACAAAACTGTTAAGGCTGTGTTCGTTAGCCTACACTCCCAACTCATCTCTTTCTTTTTTCACGCGCACGTTTTTCAAATTGCTAAACGGTGTATTTTTTGCAAAAAGTTTATATACAAAAGTTGCTTTAAAAAATCATATTAATCTATTTTTTAAAAAATAATTAACAAATACTTAATTAACCATGCACTAATGAGTCGTTTCGTTTTGCATATTTGGAGGGTGAGTTGTCAACTCAAAATAACGAACATGTAAGGTCGCACGTTTACGTCTCAATTCACTAACAGTACTACTGTACCTGAACGGAGTAAATATCTGATGTCATGTCAGTGTATCACGCTTAACTATTTGTAGTGTACACCTCCTACCTAGTATTACTGTATGATGGATGATGATTGACGCATTGCATTTGGTCTAATGCTTCGCCAGACGTAGCTTTAGCCTCGGCTAATGGATGTATATACACGAACCACAATTTAAATAGCTACTGTACTCCGTACCATGGTAGGCCTATCCTTTGATGCTATGGTCTATATGGCACATTTCACATTCCGGGAAGAAAAGAAGCAAGCCATCTTTGGGCGACTCCAGGGCATGGCAAGGACGTTGAAGAGAAACATCCAAATCTCGCTTTAGGCGAGCAGGTCCGTCCGTTCCCTACTCCCCTTTCGCGCACGTGCAATTGATGGCTCACAGTCACTCTCACCATCCCGGCCCACACCAGATGCCAATTAGAGATCGCTGCTGTAGTCTGTTGATGTTTGAATCTATGAACGTCTAGAAGCGAGAGAACATCGTGGATGACTGGATGGATGGATATATACGGACGAACAGCGTCTGCTTGGCTGAAAATACTGTAATGTCAGTAGAGTACAATAGTTAGAAGCCTCCGACTGTTCACGGGGCACTCTCAGATAGCTTTGTCCAGATGCATGGATCGGATTCACCACCTCACCACGCAACATTATTGCTCCAGCGAATCCACGGTGACCTTGTGATCGCGACCACGTCTTCAGCTGCAGTACGAGTTCGTGCAAGCAACAATACAGAAAGAAGCTCACGAGATCGTCTTTAATGGCTGGCACACCGCATAGCGCATAGGACGTACCGGAGCTAGGTCCACCGCACCACGTGAATTTAGAGTCGAAGAAATCCACTTCGATGGCCGGACTCGAGACCGTAACGATCAAAGGAATCCAGACTTTTAATGGCACTGATTAATTTTGAGCATATGACAAAGGAATCCGAGATATAATGCATTTGATTTGACAGTAAAACCTGATTATTTTTGAGCATATGTCATCGCAGCGTAAGCTGAACGATCAACGTCTTCAAGGTCTGCAACATCAAACACTGATCAAATCGCCACGAGGGCTATGGATGTTTTCATTTTTCAACATTCTATCTGATTGATTTTGAGCATATGTCATCGCAGCGTAAGCTCAACGATCAACGTCTGCAACATCAAACACTGATCAAATCGCCACGAGGGGTATGGGTGTGTTCATTTTTCAACATTTCACGCCGGGAGAAGCACAAAGTATTCAACAATTCAAGCTCTAAACGGACAAATGTAACAGCCCATTCACCCAAGGTTGCCACCTATCGACATTGACATCAGTAATCCACTCATCTCTATAGGTGCCCCA
The DNA here is from genome assembly GCA_008326285.1 of Oryza officinalis. Lineage (NCBI taxonomy): Eukaryota > Viridiplantae > Streptophyta > Magnoliopsida > Poales > Poaceae > Oryza > Oryza officinalis. The sequence goes on along the minus strand of BDMV01000001.1, from coordinate 45,583,408 downwards.
CAAGGAGAATTAAAAAGTATTGAGATAGAAACTAATGTTCGGTGATCTGCATACAACAAACAAAAATCTGTCACTTCTCTGAAACCGTATGCATGCAGTGGGTTGAAAAACTAACTTCACCTGTAGTCATTATTTTGACAAAACTACAAAGATGGCGGCGGAAATTGTGATGGGCACCAGACGAACGTGATATGTGTGTGTGAGTCAATCATATTGTTACTGGACGAAGTAACGAAAGTACACGGGGCGAAGATTAGAAAGAAAATGGTTTCACAAACAAAAGTACACGGCCCAACACAATATGAACTCTTTATTTCTTGCCAGCGGCACCAGGAACCACCTGCATCAGTAGCAAAAGGCAAGTGATTGCTGTTGTGTGAACAAAACTTACATTCTTGATAAATTAATGAAGTCCATAACCGATACAAAGAGAAAAATTTTCAGCGGTGTAACTGTGAGCAAACTGCAGTCTACAGGGTTCATCGTCTTTCTGGCTTGCTGCTTTATTTATGGAATACAAAGCCTAAAAAAAATGGAAAACAAAAGCTAGGTGAATTATGGTGGACTATTTATTCTATAATACTCAGATTAAAGCTCCAACAATTTCTTGGGCAATTAATTTAAGCTGCTCTGAATTAATGAATACCTCAGTGACATGAAATTGAATGCCACAAGAAAAACATGGTAAAACTGGCATAGTATTCAAATAATTCACACTAATTGGAAAAGTCAATGATGGTATAAAATCATTATATTCGTAAGTCAAGAGAAACCAATACATCATTTTCAATGGATTTGGAGCAACCAATATCAACAAAATGAAGCCGCAGAAGACAAAATCACATACATCACTGAGAGTTGGTTGGGGGAACTTGTTTGGCAGTCTCAAATGAATCCAGTATGGGCATAACAACAGCTGGAAGAAAAAGACCTGAATTGCAGGGGCACAATCACGAGGTTCCTTGTAGATACAAGTTTGGTGAATACAACATAAATGATCTGCTCAAACAAACAAATAAATAACACAAAATTATGATATTTCCAACAAACAAACTACAGTTAGTGCATAAAATTGCTGGCTCTATTATTCTTTTAAAGAGCATAAAAAGGCATATATTCAAAAAAGACCCAAGTGATACTAGTAAATGTTACACACTTACACCTGCATAAATACGGTACACATACATATATTCGTTTGAATTCAGATTATGTGCTAGGTCTCTTCACAACGTAATAATACACAAGAACAGAAATCCAATCATGCATTCATTGCAGAAGCAGAAAAATAGAGGGAGAAATAGACAATTATTGTTACTTTCATACAAAGAGTGCTAGACTGCTAGCTGCCACTATCAAGGTTAACCCAAGAAACAAAAGAGTGTCATTATCAATGTAGAAAAGAAAGACAGAAAATGGTGATATGGTATTCAACCTAAGGTAGAAAACAGCGCACTGGAGCACTATGCAAGGTTAGTTGCAGTTGACCTTTTTCATCATAGACATAATTTGGGACACAAAAGCATAAAAGATACATTAATACAAAACAACCAAAACATCATAATGCACAACTCCCATATACTTTAGACACGAGCTAAGTCCTCCTCAAATCAAAACAAAGAACATAAATGCTAAACATACAAGTTAGCGTGTGACAACTAGAATGAAAGTTAGGAGTGTTAATTGCACTAAAGCAACTAAGCAAGTGACAACTCAAAAAAAAAACAGGTAATGCCTTTTTAAGAAGAAATACTTTAGAAAGGTAATGGTGGACGACTTTAATTTAGAATAAAAAATATAACATGTCAGGCCTAGCAGTTGTCTTAACAACAAAAATGACTTGAACTCTTGAGTTTTTGTTTATTTTTTGAAATAGTATGACTAAATATGAAAAAAAATAAATCAGATGACACCTGTAAATTAAAAGCAGAAGTTATGTTGGATATAGATTTTTCCCCCCTTCCCCTATTCCTGTCAGGCAGCAGAGAGGAGCGACGGCGGAGGCTCCGCGCGGGGATGAGGCGATGGCAGCGGCGTCTCGGCGAGGGGAAGATGCGACGGCGGCAGCCTTGGCAGGCAATGGCGGCGGCGGCTCCGAGCGAGGAGGAAGCGACGGCGGCGGTTTGGTGTGGGGTGGAGGCAATGGTGGCAACGGCTCCACGCGAGGAGGAAGCGACGGCGGCAGCTTGGCGCAGGGTGGATGCGACGGCGGGATGGCTCGGCATGGGGTGGAGGCAACGGCGGCGGCTCCTCGTGTGGAGCAAGTGATGGCGGCAGCTCGGTGCTACGGGGTGGAGGCGACGGCTGGCGGTGGCTCCGCGCGAGGAAGGAGGGGATGGAGGCAACTCGGCGCTGGGTGGAGACGACGGTGGTGGCGAGCAAGCCAGGAGGCGACAATAGAGGCTTGACCCGGCTCGGCTGTGAGCAAGCGGCAGGGGAGGAGTTGCTTGAGTTTTTTTTTTTTGACAGGGGGGAGTTGCTTGAGTTTGTGATTTGGATTTGCTTGACTTGTGATGCTTGCAGCTTGCTATATGTATTCTAGTTTTGTAAAAAAAAAAGTATCAAAATTATGCCCAAATTCTTTCAATTTTTGTTCAAATTGTCCAAATTTTATCAAATGTGGCAAAAGTATGTCAAATTTTGAAACATTTTTTTATATTCTGTCAAAATTTCCATATTTGTAGAAGTTAATGAAAATTGTAGGATGCAGGTACAATAAGGGGCAAATACACAATTGATGAAGGCAAATGTGTAACAACACACTAAGGGTACGAATGTCTTTTCGTTAAAGATTTAATACCATTAACCTGTCCATCCAGAGTAGGGGCAACACTTTGCTTCGTTTGAAAAAAGTAGGGGAAAAAATGAAAACCCTAAAAAACAGGGATAAAATCAATATTGGACGTCAAAGTAGGGTAAGAACGAAATTGCCCCAAATAAATATTGCATGCATTTGAATGCACCACGCACATCTTATCATGTAAGTTTAGGTCAATTTACCATGATTGTATATTATCATGATAATGCGACCAGCATGTGCACAGAAAAAGTGCATGCCATATTATTTGAAAGGGAATGGCACTTGATGAACTGTGCATACACAGGACAATACATATCTCCTTTCTGATTTTGAGCATACGCTCTCTGGCAACTGAAATTCAACAAGATGAGCTAGACGAGGAAAAAAAACAACCCCCTTTATAAAAAAGGCAGAATTTTAGTCCAGGGCAGTGACAGTGCTAAATGCCTAAATCTATTCTTATCATTCCCCCAAACCAACACAATCAATTGCATTGGCTCTTTGTTTCATTACGGCCTGAGCCCACAGAAAAAACTCGAGTGCTGATAAGTTCCTTGTAAAATGAACCAAAGCAGAAAGAGATTGGTTGCAGTTAAATTACTCTTTGACACAACCTTGTTAAACAGACCGAATCAAAGCTAGGAACCTGGTGAACGCGCCTGGAGATCTATGACGGGCCATGACTGATGGCTCCCAATCTGGCAGAGTCCATTCTAGGGTTCCCCGATCTGAGCTTACGAGAGTCATCTATGGACGGAGGTGTCTCGCCGTACATACGCACACATCGAATCATGGAGACTGGAGAGAGAGGAGAGGGGATACCGAAGCCGGCGATGAGGCAGGAGGCGGCGACGACCGGCTCCTGCACCACGAAGACCCTCAGCTTCCCCATCACCCCCATCGCTCCTCCTCCTCGCCGACGCCGATGAGATCGCCCGATCGAACCACGCCTCTCTCCCTGCTCGCTCGCCGCCGAGGTGGGGAGACGAGAAGGAGGTCTTCGCTTGCTGAATTTTTTGCATTTTTAATTTTATTTATTTAAAGATTTGCAAAAAATATTTTTCCGTTTCGAAATATTGCAGAAATAATCTTCTCTCGTCCTCTGGAGGGCGAGTTATAAAAACCGCCCTCTCAGAGGGCGATTTTTCCGACGTGGCAGACGGCCGTTGGGCGCCGTCTGCCGCGTCGTTGCAATTTTGCAAAAAAGTCCCTTGCCGTCCTTGGCAAGGGCGTTTTTTCACTGTTTTGCAGGGGGCCGCCTGCAAAAGGGCGATCGCCCTGGCAATTTTGTAGGCGGTCCCCTTGCCGCCCTTACAGATGGCGATTTTTGCCTGTGCGGCAGGGGGCCGCCTGTAAAAAGGATGATTTTTGAATTTTTATAAAGTTAAACTATTTTTATTTTATTTAAGTAAGGTATTACAAATATAACAATATTTGTAACATAAAAAACTATCAAAATATATGTAACGTTAAATATAATAAAACTAAGTTGATAATATAAATGTTGCCGTTTTTTTTATAAACTTGATTAAACTTTTAAAAAGATTGATTTGAAAAAATCGAAACGACTTGTAATATGAAACATGCAATAGATAAATTATAGTATTTTTTTTGTAAGAAAACAAATTTTCTTGTAATTTGCTACTGAAACACATCAAAACTGATCAGTTTTGTGTTCAGGATGAGAATATGGAAAAACTGCAACTATAACTATAGAGGGGTGCGGCAAATTTGCAGGCAGCCCCCTCGCCGCCCTTGCAGAGGGCGATTTTTAGCGTAATCTCGCCCTCTGCAAGGGCAATTTTTGGTCGGCTTCCCATAAAGCCCCAATGGCCCGAGGAAGTGCTCATTTCAACCGGTCACAATTGAAGGAAAAAAAAGAGAGAGGTGAGGAAGAAGGAGAAGAGCCGCAAAGCGTTGTTGCTGTGCTTATTCGATCACAGGTTAGTACAATATCCCGACGTATGGTTATATTTTGTGTCGCATACTAGTGTAATTACCATGTATTTGAAATTTATGAGTAGATCTGTAGCACTTAGATGTGGACCCTAGATTTTTGCGAGTAGATCTGTTGAAATTTGTGAGTAGATCTGTAGCACTTAGAAGTGTTAATAATTTTAGGCTAGATTTGTAGAGCACACGTTTGGTTTGTAGTAGTACTATATTTGACCGTATTAAGGGTGTTTACAATATTTGATAGTTGTTTTTTTAAACTGTAGGATGCCAAGGCGTGGAAAAGCTACCAACTCAAGGTAATGTAAATCGTTTTTGTGATATTTTGTGTTATTCGTTGTGCATGAAATGAGGAATCCTAAATTAACGGGTTATGGTGTTTCATTTATTATTGACTTGTAGTTATCGCCCGAAGACTGGAAATGCCTTCAACCCATTGCCTTTGTCTAGCGGTGTTCCAGTGCCCATGTGCTGGTGCGATGATCCTTGCAAGCTAGCCAAATCCGATGAAAAGGAGACATACATGCAGAGATACTGGATGTGTGCCAATTTTGAGTTTGAGCCAACACCTGAGATACGCCGCATTAACTTAATGGTGAGGAACTGATGTTTTCTAATAATTATTTGGTGTATTAAGTAGTCTTGAACAACTTATTTGGTTAGTAAACATTGCATTTGTTGCAGACCCCTCCACCGCTATGTGATTTTGAGCAGTGGATCGACACCGAGATCAAGCCGCAAAACAAGGAGCGGTTGAAGTACATGCGGCAATGGGATGCAGAGCGCAAGAAGAAGATAGAGCAGAGACGCAAGGAGGAGGCCGCAGAAAAAGAGCACAAGGCTGAGCCGGAAAGGAGGCGTGTTGCTGCGTACAGGGAGGAGCGGGAGCGGAAGCTTGAGCGTGCGCGGCGAGCGAAGGCAGCAATGGAGGAGAATCCCGATGCACAGAGGAAGGGAAAGTGGCCTCGTTGCACTCAGTAGTATGCACGAGTTAGTAGTTGTATGGTGTATCGATGAATAATGTTGCATACATTACAACCTCGCAACGTGTAGCGAACTAACGAACTTGAAATGTTATTTCGCGTGTCTTCCATTTTCCCTTCCCTTCTCGCCGTTGTACTCCGTTTGTGTTTCGCATTCACTTACTTTGATAGCGACCAATCGTAGCCCTCTGTTATGCGCCGAAAGTTATTCGTCGTTTCGTTGAGTAGATGTAGCGAATGACATGAAATGTTTTCGTGGCATATGAGTGCGGCGATCGAATAGAGTTATATACAAAGAGGTAACACAAAGTTATTAACTGTAAATATTACAAACATGTAGCACTAGTAGCCTACTGGCGAGGCCTCTTACCCCTACCCCTCCTAATGTGCCCCTGAGAGTACGTCAGCCTCTCAGCGGGCACGGCACGACCAGCGCGGACATCTGGTGCGGGCGTGTGCTGCGGCTCCTCCTGGCTCTGTGGTGGTGGTGCTCCACCAAGTTGAGAGGCGCCGAGAACGTCCTGCGACGAAGACTCGCCCGAACGAAAAATCCCCGCCGGGTAGTATCCTCCTGCAGATGTCAAAAGTTAAGCAACATTCCGCCCAAATAGTACGTTTGTAGCACTTATCGGAGGACGCTTGCTCACCTGGCGGCTGACTGAAGGGTGGAGGGACGGACGAACCGCTCGCTCGAACAAAGGCCGACGTGCTGGGCGGAGTCGCGATCGGCCGAGGGATCAACGATCCACTCGCTCCAGCAGAATGTCCTGTCGGCAGCGTCGGACCTAGTAGACATTCATTTTGTAATAACATGGCGAAGGTTTCGCATAGTGAGAAGGTACGAAACTAACCTGTGGACGCACCAGCACCGTGCGATGTCGATCCTGGTGTCGGGCCGCGTGGACGTGGAACAGCAGCTGCCGGTGGAGGTACCGCGTCCACGGCCGAACGACAAGAGAAGACGCGCAAGATCGAACGCATCTTCGTCTGCATCCGCTCGAACGTCAACCTCTGCTCAACGTCGTTCAGGTGCAGTCCAGCGTCCAACCTCAGCATCACCGCGTTGATGTCGGCGTTCATGGCGCGTGCAGCGTCGACCTACGGGAATCATTATTAATTAGGTTTGTCAGTCTCATATGTACCAACCGCGTAGTACAAAAACAAGAAGTACAAGAAACATGGACGTACCCCCAGGAAGTACTCCTGGTCACGGTGCATGGGGTAGGTGTCCCTGACGCCTGCCTGGTGTAGCTGTGGAGCGGCCGCGGTGAAGGTGACGCGGGCACGTGTGCGCGGCAAGTACCATCGAAGGTAGGCAGTGTAGTTCTCCTCCGAGTGTGGGTGGACCTCGGCAATCACCTCCTTGGTGGCTACCAACCAGTCCTCGACGTACGGCAAGATCCGAGGTGCCCACAGTGTCCTTGCGTGCTGTCCCCGTCGAGTCAACCTGCAAAGAACATAATGGTCATCGAACGTTCCGCGCGTAGTCGACATAACAATAGTAAAGGTGAAAGAGAAATACTCACTGGTGGTCCTGGGGCGCGACGGGTATCGGTACGTTCACTGGAAAGCCCTGCCTCAGTCCGAACTGCCTCATAACACGGTAAGGGCAGTGAGGCTCGACGAAGATGTCGAAAACCAACGGCACCACCGTCAACCAGTACGCCGCGTCACGCGTGCACAAGGCAGACAGACCTAGAGGTGCTCTCTCGGCGACCGTGTGGTGCGTGTAGGGCTCCCAGACGACGTCCGAAGGCTGCAGATGGTCGAACTCGAAGACAAACTCCGGGTAGCTCCGTCTAACCTGGACGTGGGCGTAACGGCGCTGCGACACAAGGAGAACCAACTCGTCAGAACATCAGTCGCACATAATCTGAAATTTGAAATGAAAACAATTTGTACTTACGTTGCGGCGGCACCAGTACGTGCCCATCGTCGGCCCGTCGGCTGGGTGGTCCGCTACCGGTCCTGAAGCATACGCAGCGGTGTCGACGATCGGTCGGCCGATCGCGAACCGCTCAGCTGCCCAGAGCTGAATAAGGAGAGGGCAGCCCGCGAAAATCACTCCAGGATCCGTCTTGCAGCAGGCCTCGCACAGCGCACGGTACGTGGCTGCGAGGATTGCCGAACCCCAGCTCCACTGCGGCACGGCCCCTAGCTCCGCATCCGCGATCGCCCGGGCGTAGTGGATCAGGCCCCTGTCTACTGCGTGCCCGGTGGTGCTGGTGAACATCACCCAGCCAAACATCCACAGTAGGTACGCCTCTAAGGACCGTCTGAGCAAGTACTCATCGGCGTCGGGGTGGAGCTGGTCGATCTACAACAAAAAGCAAACGATGTTAAAACTCGTAAGATTTATAGGAAAGTAACAAAGTGTACTTAGTTAAGCATTATTAGTTTTTAATCAATTAAAACCGATGCAAAGGGTTTGAAAATTTGCAGTTAGGCCCCTTGTCGCCCTCTGGGAGGGTGATTTTTCAAAATCGCCCTGTGCGAGGGCGATTGGGGATTAGTTTTGCAAATTTTTGAAACCTAAAATTATTTTTGCAAATCTTTAAAAAATAAAAATTAAAAATGCTAAAAATTCTAAAAGTTAACTTACTGTGAACTGCAGCAGCTAAGCCTTCGTAGGCCCGGTGGTGGTGTACATGTTCGGGGGAGCAACTCCAGGGAGCCCAGGTAGCCTCATCACGGGAGCGAATCGCTCCATGATATCCTCCCTCCAGCCACCCGCACCGTCCACTGGGCCGACAGCCTCCCCCGCCAGTGGAAGCCCAAGCAAGTACGCGACGTCCTGCAGCGTAGGTGCCATCTCCCCACAGGGGAGATGGAACGTGTGCGTCTCCGGCCGCCACCGATCTACCAAAGCAGCCAGCAGCGACCGGTCCGCATCCCAGCGCTTGGCCGGGTCGTTCTCGTCCGCCCGCGCCTCAACAAGCCTGCATATCGCTATCAGGCCTGCCTCACGCAACCTGCGTACCGTGGAGTTCAACATTAGTACCACATATTTCCAAATAGCCAAAAAATGTCATCAAGTAATTAAGCTCTATCATACCACGAAACGTGTCGCGGCCCGCAACAACTCGCGCAACGGGCGTGGACGAAAGGTGGTAAGCTGCGCACCCTGCACCGCCGACAAGTACGAACGGTGGCTCCTGTCCAGTGCCCTACTGAGGAGAGCTGGTGTCTCGTCCGCCATACCTGCATACATAAGAGTGATTACAAATAAGCAATTGATAACGAAAAAAACATTACACAAATTGTTCATTACAATGGTAATTCGTAACGCTAAAGGTACACTACACAAATGCTAGCAACATTACAATAGTTCATGTCTCACGAGGATAAATATTACACACATGACAAATGACAACAGCATTACAATAGTTCATGTCTCACAAGGATAAATATTACACACATGACAAATGACAACAACATTATAAATACTACATCAATTGGATCACCGCTAGACTAAAAGGCTGACAAGAATAATCAAGTCATTGCATCGCCAGCGGATGACGTGGTCGCCGTGTTGTTGTTCCTTCTCCCGATGGACGGCGGCCATCGGTTGCCTGTCCAGATAGATCAGAACCTGGGACGGTTGGAGATTGCGAATTCTTCGAGCATTTCTTGTAAGTATGCCCGCGCTCATCGCATTTGCTGCACCGTAGAGTCCTCCCCCCTACCTCCGACTCGTCCATGTCGTTTCTCATGCGTCTCGACTGACGCCGGCCCTTTTTCAGCCTTAACTTCGACGGATCTGAAATGTAGAACACCTGTGGCCTCAGAGTTGTACAAGATCCAGATATCCCGAACCCATATATCTCCTCATTCCATGTATGAAATATTGCTTCTTTTCTGTAGTAGGGTGATACATAGATATCGGGAAGTATGCCGCAATCCCCAGCTGCTGCAAGTACGTGTGAGCAAGGCAAATGTCTAAACTTGGGCTTCATGCAGCTACAACTGCAACCGCCCTCCGCATGAAGCACACATTCCTGCACAGCTTGAACGCGGTTGATGACGCGCCTTCGCCTGTCCACACACATGATCTCATACCTATGAACTTGGGTACCTTGGGGAATAACTCTGTGCTTCATAGCCTTTGCTATTTTATCTTGCATTTACTTTGTCACCACACTCCCAAATACAATGTTGTTATCTTGCATCGAAGGGGCAATTTTCTTGTATCTGTCCCTGAAGTATGCCTGAGTGCCATGAAGGATAAATTCCACAATACCGACCAGTGGGAGTCCTCTCACTCCTCGCATCACCCAGTTGTACACCTCGGCCAGGTTGGTTGTCATTATATCATACCGAGACCCGTCAGTGTCATACAACAGAGACCACTTTTCTTTTGGTTCATTCTCTATCCACTGCGAGAAATTATGTATTGATGATGCCGACCTTCTTCTCATTGTTAGCGGGTCATCATGTAGTGGACCAAGAGGTACTGGAGGATCGTCATCCTGTGACCGACGAGATTGCTCGTCGGTTTGCTTTGTTGTCAGCTCATCCAACCTCCTCCACAACTCATTGAATTTTTTCTCCTGATTTTGACCATATAGCCTCTTAAATAAATCCATCAGGTGCTTGTTCTTGAATTGCTTGTAGAAATTGGCTCCCATATGACGTATGCACCACCTACTCTGAACATCATGCCACCTAGCTGGAAGTCCCCTCTCCGGCCAACCATTCTGCAGGTAGTCAATTGCCTTCAACATGCCCGCATGACGATCATGAATGAGGCAAACATTGGGCCTCATACGCACGACTTGGCAGCGAACTCTCTCCAAGAACCAATACCAGCTTTCGGTGTTCTCACTCTCGACAAATGCAAACGCCATAGGTAACACCTGGTTGTTCCCATCGGCTCCAATCGCCGTCAGTATCTGACCTCTGTATTTGCCTGTCAAGAAGGTTCCATCTATACACAACACAGGGCGACAGTGCACAAATACGTTGATGCAAACACCCAGTGAGAAAAAAGCTCTGATTTCATACTAAATTCTGACAGATCAACACCATCTCGACCATATCTAACATTGTCTTTACCGTGAACTATCTGAAATATGACCTTGCTTGCCATTGTGCCTGATAAACAGGTTCAAACTTAATTTACTTCATACTACGAATATGTTGCCTAGATCAATCTGTGCCTAAGTTAAATTCTATATTAAACAAAATTCTACGCAAAGAAATGTATACATACATAAGGACATATCCTATATATGTATCTAAATCGGTTTGTCCTAGGTCAAATTGACTAAAATAAATCATGCCCTAATTTTTAAATCTATATTATAGTGCTACACAACTATTTAAATAACATAGACATAGATCAGAATGTATTCTACGTAGGTTCATCTAAATCGGTTCGTCCTAGGTCAAACTCCTTAAATTAAATCGTGCCCTAATTTATAAATCAGTATCTTACTAAACAACTATTCAAATATTCAAAAAAAAAATTTTTCTTATATATTCTACACAAAATAAATAACACAAACATATAGCGGGATATTGTATTTACCTGCGATCGAGTGTGCACACCGACAGGGCTTCGCCGCTCTCCTTCTTCTTCCTCACCCCTCCCTCTATTATTTTCCTCGAGTTTCGACGGCTGCGAATAACGGCCGCGGAGTTGGAATGGGGATTTTATAGGGGAGGGCAAAAAATCGCCCTCTGTAAGGGCGGCAAGGGGGCCGCCTGCAAAATTGCCAGGCCGACCGCCCTTTTGCAGGCGACCCCCTGCGGAATAGTTAAAAAACGCCCTTGCCGAGGGCGGCAAGAGACTTTTTTGCAAAATTGCAACGACGCGGCAGACGGCGCCCAACGGCCGTCTGCCACGTCGGAAAAATCGTCCTCTGAGAGGGCGATTTTTATAACTCGCCCTCCCAGAGAGCGAGAGGAGATTATTTCTGCAATATTTCGAAACGGAAAATTATTTTTGCAAATCTTTAAATAAATAAAATTAAAAATGCAAAAAATTCTTCGCTTGCTTCCCTGCTCCCCTCCCTCGGCCCAACGTCGCAGATGGGCCATGACACGTTTCGGCACGAGATGGGCCGTAGGCTGTGGGCCGCACCACGTTCCCTCTCCTGCAGCGCGGCGCGTGGCTCGTCTAGAAATCGGATGAGGTGAGAGAAGAGGCGCAGCTAAAGCGTCGAGATGGCTATGGCAATGGCTTCTTCGCTCGCGGCGCACCACAACCTCGCCGGCGGCGGCCTCCTCCCCACGCCACGAACGAGCGGGAGGACCGGCCGCGGCGGCGTGACCATCTCCATCAGAGCGCAGGTGGAAGCTCACCCAACCTGCCTAACGATGTCCTCCTCCCCTGGCTCACACGCTTTTGTTTTTTTTCTTCCCCCCAATTTCTCGTAGAGAAAGCAGAGCAGTGACTCTGGGAGTGGGAAGGGAGACGGCGGGGACGGGCGAGTCAGCGGTGGGCGGCGAGTGTGGCGTCGCCGGAAACTGGTATGCTCTCTGGCCGAACTAAGGGTGTAGGTCTTCTCCTATATCTCCGCGTGGTTGATTGTTTTAGCCGGAACTAGGACGGCATGGACGACGTTCTCGCTGAATAATCTGCGAGCCTCCGTTTTGGAATGCGCATGGCAATACCTTTCTTTTCATGAGATTGGGAAGGTAGGGCGGGGTCAGTTGTGCTCAGGGGAGAGAAGCGTCGGATGTGTCCATTACTCCATTACCATGTGGTATTAAGCCTAGGAAACCCTTTTTGAGTTGCGAGGATTATGTGATGCGATGTTTCATTTGCACCTATTTTGACTGTTCTGGCTCATTATGGAGCTCTTGTTTGCATAAAATTTCGTTTAAAGGAATCCTGAGGCTTCATGGGGGTGGGATAGAGGAAGGTACCATTTCTTTTTGCCAAATAAGGCAATTATTTTAGGTTGTTTCTAAACAATAAGTCACAAATTGTTGGTACAAGAAATTTCCTTTGCCATTGTAGTGTTTTTCTCATGTGATTCCATGACATTTGCTATTCAGTATTATGCTCAAAATATGAAGTCACAGATTGTTAGTATGATGCAGCATGCTCTGGTTGTCCTTCATCTTTGTAGTGTGGCTCTTGTGGTTCCATTGGTCCATCAATATTAGGCTGCTAGCAGTGTCAGAGCATGAAACAAACACAAAGTATTCAATTATCCAATTCATTTTAAAGTTTTAAATAAACATCAACTGATAATTAGAATTGGACTTTGTTGTTGTTCATCGTTGGTTCACATATGTCATATCAGAGTAACTGTATGTATGTATTGAGTATTCCAAAACCACCGGAAAAATGGTACTAAAATACAAGGGGGGCATGAAAAATTGAAAAGTAGCACTGATTGAAGGCATGCTGTTCTTTCGGTTGGATTTTTAAAATCCACAATTATGTTTTTTGTAACTATAGGTTGCTACCTTCCATGTGTATTAGCAAGCTATAGGCAAGACAGTCATCTTCACATCTTTTATAAGGGACCTTTTCTTGAACTTGAAACTAGAAAACACATGATCACCACTAGCTCGACCAAAAAAATGGAGCCAGTTTGTTACACTAGGGAATTGAGAGGAAGTTAGGATGTAGGAGTGGACTATAAGTGCCTTATGTGGAAGAATGAAATAAAGTGCTGTAGCATTCAGTAATTTAAATAGGTCAATAATACATACATTCACTATTCAAGAATACATGTCTACATTCAACCAAAGTATTTTGAGCAAGGGAGACTGGAACCTACTATAACCCAAACAGTGCCTCGCCACTGGCTATTAGCTTGTCAGCCTTCGTTTATTTTATGTCAACCATGTATTGTATCCAGCATAGCATGACCATGCCCAACAGTTAAGCAGGCTGCCAGGCAGTTGTGTGCCAATCATGTCTTCATTGTTTGCATTGCTATTGAGCATGTCACCACATAAAAACATTTGAAAAGGTTTAAAATTTTCACATTCTTTAAAATTGAGCATTGTTGTCATGCTTTAAAATTTTCACATTCTTTTCTGATTTCCATGTATATAATTGATACATGCGTCCTTGCAGATCAAAGAGGATGACATGTTGCGGTACAAGTTGGAACGTATCCCTTTCTTAGAAGAGAAAGTGAGAAAAGTAAGGGAAAATGGGAAGATCATATGCTTGGACATCAACCAGCTGATGCTATCTCAAGAGAATAGATTTGCTTTCACAATGGAGGTGGCTGAGGAAGCTAACTCTTATCTTGAAAAGAACAGGCATGAGTATGGACTGAAAAAACCTATACTACATGTGCTCAGTGACCGCATGAATGAAGCTGGGTTTTCTCGGCCGGAAGGTTACCTTTATCCTTATCCTATTAAGCCTGGTCCTTATTTTATTAAAGAAGAAGGGCACTGAATAAACCGCATGCTCGACAGTAAGTATATATCACAGCCTACTTGCCAAATGACCTTTTTTAAGTCCTGCTTCCCCCCCCCCCCCCCCCCCCCCAACAATTTATCTGTTATCCTCATTTGCTGTGATGATTGTTCTTGCTAACAACAAGCATGCCCCGGGAGTAGGGGGACTTGTTTTTGGGTGGGTCATGTGTGTGCGTAGGAGGGGGGTTGCAGATCTGCTTCATCAAAATATAGAAGAGGACAATATGAACTCGCAAGCAAATATCATTATTTATCACGCAAAAAATGGCTTCATAGACGATCCACTCCCTCAGAAGTATGCATTAGTATTACACCTAAGGCCCTATAAAATGAGCTGGTCTTAAGTCCATGCAACAAGACTAACAATAGGATAAGGGTATATCTATATGGCTTTCTGATCCATATGGATGTATAACGATTAAAGCTTACATCAGGGTACATATTCATATATTAAGTTTGCTACAGAAAGTTACTAGTTTGACTCATATAACCCCTTCACATAGTTCAGACGATCATTCGCAGTGATATGTACGAAGGAGCTTAGATGTCTAGCGGCTTCTGCCTCCAATCCCAGGCCTTCTGCGTGGATCATGCTTAGAGTTTGCCCCTCCATAGTCATAATCCTGAATATCCGTGAGAATCTTTCTACTATGCCCCTTCATTTAGAAAATAAAGAACAAGGATAATTAATTAAGTATATAAATGAAAAAATAAATATGGAAGTTATTAATTATGGTGTTTGTTTAAATGAGTGCTGCAGTCAACAATACTATCTTCAGTAGGTGTTATTATATGACTTTCAAACATTAGCTGTCTATATTATTTTATTGAGGGGAGCATAAAGTGACCAACTATGACAACATTAGGGGACACATCAAAAGCTGGAAATTGGAAAAAGTTAAATAGCACTAACATGTATGAATTGAAACAAATTAATCCGAGATGCTAAAATTTCCCTCGGTGAAACTGTGCTGAAAACTTTGGGGCAAACCTTTATCAACTTTGGAGTAGCAGCAATATCATTTTTTATCACTATGGTTTGGCCTGCATTAGGACGAAAGCAGCTTGTTTAGATATATAAGTAATTATACAGTAGCATATTGAACAAAAGAAATAGCAATAATCATACCAGCAGATGCATTGCAGAGAAGTATTAAAAGGATGATGGTGAGTACAAAGCTGGATTTAGGCATGTTGATCTCTGCTTACAGAATGTTATTCCTTTCAGAGGATTTGTTGGCAAGGACCTATTGTGTCTCTGCCCCTTTTATACATGGACGGGTCAGGCAGCGGGAAGGAAAAAAAATATTGTAACTTTATATATGGTCTACCAGTAATGATTGTTGTACAGGATTATGATGAAAATCATAATCCCACAACACAAGGTCAACTGCACTTGTCCGAAGCTACTTGAAAAGTTACATTTGCTTTTTCAGCAACTAAAGCTAAAACAGACTGATACATGCATATTAAAGCATTGTTCTGTCGATTTTATTCCACCCTTGATCTGCAGTTGCAGATAACACCGACCATGCTTGAAATTACTTGGAATAGTAGCTTATTATTTTATAAAAAGTGGTTATGATTAGGTTATGTACCAGTTATTTTGTAAGCACAAAGTATTAAAAGAGGTTGTCATGGCATAGTGATGACGAGTAGACTGCAGACCTCTGGTAATTGCTAGTTTGCTACAGCATGGAAGTCACCTCTGAAAATTATCGTGGTACATATTTTGTACAATATAAAATGTTTAATAATTACAGTACTAGCATGCTAAAAACATCCCAGGAGAGAAAATTTGTCAAATAGAGAACCTAAAAATTAGTGCATCCACTATCATATGGTAAATGGCTAAATGCTAAAGAGAGAGCAGTAATAAGTGGAGTGAGTGCACACTACAGCTATTTCACAGTGTGCTAGGGGACAGGGATTGGGGAAAATACGGTAATTGGAGGGAACTGCAAGTGCAAGTGCAACAGCACCCCCCACTAATGGATCCTTTGGTCAAAAGGAAAAATAACTTGCCCATTGTCTCATGGCCTTGTGGGGATCCTGTTTGAGATTTTCCCTATCTAGATCTGTTCATACCAGTGGCATATGCAGATACATATTCTGCTGATTTGTCTTGTTATATATGTACGCCGTCCTTCTGCTACATATGGTTGCATGCGTATTCTGTTTATGGACTATATTATGACCTAACTACCCACGTATCCACTGTACTACCAGCTGTGCAAATGATCACGACCAAGATGCAGTTTTTTTGTTGGCCGCTCATTATGTCATCCTAGGCAGCAAGCACCTCTATGAAGTTGACTCATCTATCTGTTGGCTTGCAGCATTCTGAAAGCCAAAAGCATACAACAGGAGAAAAATTTTGGGGTCACTGCTTTATAATCCAACCATAGGTTAGCAGATAGCTGCGCACAGCGCCAAGTGCTGTAGGATTACAGAAATTGGCATCCCCACTACCTTGCTATTTTCATGTGTGATGACACCACGTACAAAAGTCTTTCTTGAACAGCATGACTACACATGCAAAGAAGCTACGGAATGACCGGCATATGTCGGCGTCATACCATATCCTCATCAATGTTACATCGGAAGTGCACGTGTGGCCGTGCAAGGGTTACTCTGAGATTGCACGGAGATGATCAATTTGCCACATAGTACAAGGTCCATTTCAAACTATTAGAGTTAGATATTGGCCAAGATTCTTGAGTATAGCTTTCTAATCAAGAAAATAAGATACTCTGTAACATACTACTCGGGGGAAATATGGTGTAGGAGAAAATAAATTCACATTCTTGTTGACTTGAGGGAAAAGCATGGTGGTATGATGAAACTTTTCTTACATATGCACGAGGGCTTACATAGATGAGAACAGTGAGAAGCACTATCAGTGGTTAGTTTGCACTTCAATTCAGAAGCATCATTTGTGCACCCGATATTTTTAGTGAGGCAACTTCCTTGCTTCTCAGTTTGCTTGATTTTGATACTATATGCAAGAATGCGGTTACTGCCTTACTGGAATGTTTTTCAGATTCAAAACTATTCCTCTGCTTCCCTTTTATGTAACATGTAGCTCATACTGCACAAGCTGTGAAAAGTCAGTCAGTTAGCTTTTGATTGCCTTGTCTCTTCAGGTAGTTCTCTGGTGATGCTTGACTTCCTGTGCTCTTATTCAGATAGTGAAATGAAATCTCCGTGCCATTTTATATTGGCTTTTCCTTTCTTTCTCGAGATACTGCTTGGCGAAGTGGAGCAAAGCTACATCGCTGAGGCAATGAGGCTGTAAGGCATTATGCATGTATAACTTCTAATCATTCATCATTACTGTTCTGCAGGACCAGAAAACACAAGATGGGACCTCTTTTCAGAATGGAGCAGCCCTGCGGCCTGCAGGGCTCCTAGTTTTGCTGCATACACTATACGGTTTGGGAGGATTTGGGGATGCGCTCGCATCACTTCCATGATCAAAATGCCGCCTATCTCCAGATCTCTGATATTTTGCAAGAAGCTCTCCAGGCTTAATGTACAAGTAAGGGCAGTGGATCCAGTCATTTTGTTTGGACGGTCTTCTACGTTGCTTTACATGAGTCCAGGACTATAAGTGAACTGTGTTATGCCGTGAAAACCATGTCAATGGGGGTAGACACCATTTTCTCATGCATCAAGCTTAGATTAATCAAAAGATCCATCGGGTCCATGCTACTGTTGTCTTCCTACTGTACCGTTGTATTCTCAACTGATTTACCTTGGACTTGGCTACCTAGTACAGTAGTACCCAGGGTTGGAGTCTATGCAACTACGTTTTGCTTCTCTTTTGGGTGACAACCATATCCTGAATCAGGGACTTGCAAGTAAAGTCAAGATATTATACTCCTGCTTGATCATCGAAAAGTTTCGAAGCACGCTTGCATGATTTGTACTTGAGAAGCCATAACGTGTGAATCAGGGACTTGCAGGAAATACTGGCTATTCCCTGTTCTAAAGGCCAAGTTTTTAGCCCTGTTTGGGATCTGAAGAGCTGTTTAGAAGGGGCTTGGAACTTTAGCTGTTCAGCATTTGGCAATCCGCGGGACCGGTTGCAAACTTGCAATCCCTACAGCAGTTGGCACTTAGGTAGTACAGTATCAGCCAATCTGACCATCCACCAAACAAGAAACTTTCGTGGTTAATCGACTCATTATCTCTTGCCTACCTTGATCTACCCTCTCAACTTGTAGCAACCACGTTTTGGAGGGAAAACAGGGTAGGAAGTAGAGTTAGCGCCAGTTAACCATGGGAAATTACTTCCCCGGTCCCCACCCACACCTATTTCTCTCTCTGTTAATCCATGACTACAAAGTGGGACAACGGAGAAAAAACAGAGAGGTACATGTTCCACGCTTACACTACATATTTCCATCTTGAGCACTGCTACACGTACTTAAAAAATCTTACAAATAAACTCTTACAAACAAAACTCAACCGTTTCAATTAACTAGATGAGAGCTACAGAAATCTACATTTTACTCACAGCATGCCACATGAACATTTGTAAAAGTTTTGTAAGAAAAACTTTGTTTCCTTTCATCTTATATTTGTTTATTCATGAGTATATGCAAAATTTTGTTTCTTTATATTTTATTTCATGCGTTATTCATGTATATTTTAGCTCATGACAATTTTAGCTTCAACTATCTTGTGCCATACCTACTCATGATCCTGGGATATCCTGGATCTTACGGAGAAGCTCAAAATTTATAGTGCTAGTAGGAATTTAGATCCTCTATAGTATCACATAGGATATAGACGCGTCTGCGATAGATAATTAATGCGCTGAATAAGAATTCATTGTAGCTCAAATGTCCAACCTAAGATCTTTTGTCGCACCCTTTTTTTCACTATAGTGACCGGTCTAAGGAACATCACAAATCATTGTTCAGAATGTGTCTAATGTGTCGCACTCTTGCCCTCTGTCAAATGTGCATAATGCACCGCGCTCTTGCCTTATGTCTTAGCATGATTTATTTGTTCAAATTAGGTGTCTAGAGCAAAAGATAAGAGATATTTGTACAGCGTAATTGAGCTGAAGTAAGAGCCGATTGAACAAAATACATGACATGCTGAAGAGAAATGCATGTTTATTTTCTTTTTTTTTTGAAAACTTCTATGCGGTTGTTGTGAATCACAAGGAAAAGAAGGGTGTCTTTATTGGTTGCCTTCCTTTGCCACGTTACATTTTAGTCATGTCATAGGTTTTTAAGTTGTCAAACTTTCTTAGACCAAGGATCCATCTATCATACTCTTAAATTTGGAACCAACCATACCACACTTATACTTGTGACCAATTATTTTTTAGCAACGCTCAATGACGAAGCCAGAATGTAAACATGGAGAAAGCCTAAAAAGTTTGGAAGGGATCTAATATGTTGTTACTTTGCCTAATTACCATGTCGGGCGGCCATTAAATCTGACTCCCATAGCGATTTACGGCAAGCAGGGAGGCCACCAACTGTCACGAGCTCCATCTCCTAGGCCACCATCGACAGGGATGGAGGGGGAGGCCGACGAAGCAGCCAGAGGCGGCGGTCCCAGTGATCGGCCGATAGCGTGGGCGGCGACGGGACAGTGCTGCTTCTCCCCAGTGCCCCTGGGATACCGCGCGCCAGATATGGGATGGCAGCGTGCTCGGCCAGGGGTGGGAGGGGACAGCGGCAACGACGACGAGTCGAAGGTGGCAGGGTTGTTTGCCATTGTGCATCAAGTGCAGGTGGCATGTTCGGTTGGATATGTTGGTACCGCTTAAGTTTTTTTTTAAGAATTAGCACTGTTACCTTGCAGTCACTAAGAAAATTGCACTTAATATCTTCTTGTTGGGCTGCCTTGAGGAGTGTAACAATGGGCCTTGGGTAATTGCACCATGGGCCATGGCAGTATTGCACTGAATTTTTTGCATTTTTAATTTTATTTATTTAAATATTTGCAAAAATAATTTTTCGTTTCGAAATATTGCAGAAATAATCTCCTCTCACCCTCTGAGAGGGCGAGTTCTAAAAATCGTCCTCCCAGAGAGCGATTTTTCCGACGTGGCAGACGGCCGTTGGGCGCTGTCTGCCGCGTCGTTACAATTTTGCAAAAAAGTCCCTTGCCGCCCTCGGCAAGGGCGTTTTTTCACTGTTCCGCAGGGGGCCGCCTGCAAAAGGGCGGTCGCCCTGGCAATTTTGCAGGCAGCCCCCTTGCCGCCCTCACAGAGGGCGATTTTTTGCCCTCCCCTATAAAATTCCCATTCTAACTCCGCGGCCGTCATTCGCAGCCGTCGAGACTCGAGGAAAATAATAGAGGGAGGGGTGAGGAAGAAGAAGGAGAGCGGCGAAGCCCTGTCGGTGTGCACACTCGATCGCAGGTAAATACAATATCCCACTATATGTTTGTGTTATTTATTTTGTGTAGAATATATAAGAAAAGTTTTTTTTTGAATATTTGAATAGTTGTTTAGTAAGATATTGATTTATAAATTAGGGCACGATTTAATTTAAGGAGTTTGACCTAGGACGAACCGATTTATATGAACCTACGTAGAATACATTCTGATCTATGTCTATGTTATTTAAATAGTTGTGTAGCACTATAATATGGATTTAAAAATTAGGGCATGATTTATTTTAGTCAATTTGACCTAGGACAAACCGATTTAGATGAACATATATAGGATATGTCCTTATGTATGTATACATTTCTTTGCGTAGAATTTTGTTTAATATAGAATTTAACTTAGGCACAGATTGATCTAGGCAACATATTCGTAGTATGAAGTAAATTAAGTTTGAACCTATTTATCAGGCACAATGGCAAGTAAGGTCATATTTCAGATAGTTCACGGTAAAGGCAATGTTAGATATGGTCGAGATGGTGTTGATCTGTCAGAATGTAGTATGAAATCAAAAGACATCGATAGGCCAGCCGATAAAACATTTGAGTCAGTCTATAGTTGGTTACTACGTGGATTTAAAGTGGATACAAGAGTGAACACAATGTCTCTATCCGTTGTAGTCAGTCGTGCAACGGAAGGATATTATTGGGAATTAATGCCTGTAGATAACACCGAGTCCTGAAGACGTTATGTAGAGATGGCATTTGAAAGGTCCTGGCCCCTTGTTATTTTTGTGGCATTGCATGAAATCGATAGCAGTGTTACAGTGCAAACAGAGAATGGTGAAGGTCCTAGCAATGCTGTGGAGAATGTTGGACCATCGATGTGAACTGGGGGTAACGAAGCAAGGTTGGAGGAGGCAATAGGCGTGGCGGATGAGGGGGAGAGAATCGAAGCAATTGTTGAGGAAATGGAGAGGGAAGATTCTGAAAATGAGCTGGCGGAGGGCGATGAATCATCGGACGAGGAGGAAGATGTACTGCCCGTTGATTGGACAAAAGCCGATTTCTCTCAACTTGTTATCTCAGAGGGGCAGCAAGCACCCTTTGAATACAAGGATAATGAGGTAATCCAAGGTGCCAGGTATGCGCATAAGGAAGACATGAAAGAGGCGGTGAAGCATTGGGCGGTCTCCTTGCATAGAGAGTTTAGGGTGGTGAAGTCTACCAACTGTGTGTATGACGTGAGAGGGGACTTCCAGCTAGGTGGCATGATGTTCGGAGTAGGTGGTGCATGCGTCATATGGGAGCCAATTTCTACAAGCAATTCAAGAACAAGCACCTGATGGATCTATTTAAGAGACTATGTGGTCAAAATCAGGAGAAAAAATTCAATGAGTTGTGGAGGAGGTTGGATGAGCTGACAACAAAGCAAACCAACGAGCAATCTCGTCGGCCACAGGATGACGATCCTCCAGTACCTCTTGGTCCACTACATGATGACCCGCCAACAATGAGAAGAAGGTCGGCATCATCAATACATAATTTCTCGCAGTGGATAGAGAATGAACCGAAAGAAAAGTGGTGCCGCCGACGATGGGCACGTACTGGTGCCGCCGCAACGTAAGTACAAATTGTTTTCATTTCAAATTTCAGATTATGTGCGACTGATGTTCTGACGAGTTGGTTCTCCTTGTGTCGCAGCGCCGTTACGCCCACGTCCAGGTCAGACGGAGCTACCCGGAGTTTGTCTTCGAGTTCGACCGTCTGCAGCCTTCGGACATCGTCTGGGAGCCCTACACGCACCACGCGGTCGCCGAGAGAGCACCTCTAGGTCTGTCTGCCTTGTGCACGCGTGACGCAACGTACTGGTTGACGGTGGTGCCGTTGGTTTTCAACATCTTCGTCGAGCCTCACTGCCCTTACCGTGTTATGAGGCAGTTCGGACTGAGGCAGAGCTTTCCAATGAACGTACCGATACCCGTCGCACCCCAAGACCACCAGTGAGTATTTCTCTTTCACCTTTACTATTGTTATGTCGACTACGCGCGGAACGTTCGATGACCATTATGTTCTTTGCAGGTTGACTCGACGGGGACAGCACGCAGGGACACTATGGGCACCTCGGATCTTGCCGTACGTCGAGGACTGGTTGGTAGCCACCGAGGAGGTGATTGCCGAGGTCCACCCACACTCGGAGGAGAACTACATTGCCTACCTTCGGTGGTACTTGCCGTGCACACGTGCCCGCGTCACCTTCACCGCGGCCGCTCCACAGCTACACCAGGCAGGCGTCAGGGACACCTACCCCGTGCACCGTGACCAGGAGTACTTTCTGGGGGTACATCCATGTTTCTCGAACTTCTTGTTTTCGTACTACGCGGTTGGTACATATGAGACTGACAAACCTAATTAATAATGATTCCTGCAGGTCGACGCTGCACGCGCCATGAACGCCGACATCAACGCGGTGATACTGAGGTTGGATGCTGGACTGCACCTGAACGACGTTGAGCAGAGGTTGACGTTCGAGCGGATGCAGACGAAGATGCGTTCGATCTTGCGCGTCCTCTCTTGTCGTTCAGCCGTAGACGCGGTACCTCCACCGGCAGCTGCTGTTCCACGTCCACGCGGCCCGACACCAGGATCGACATCGCACGGTGCTGGTGCGTCCACAGGTTAGTTCCGTACCTTCTCACTATGCGAAACATTCGTCATGTTATTACAAACTGAATGTCTACTAGGTCCGACGCTGCCGACAGGACACTCTGCTGGAGCGAGTGGATGGTCAATCCCTCGGCTGTTCGCGACTCCGCCCAGCACGTCGGCCTTTGTTCGAGCGAGCGGTTCGTCCGTCCCTCCACCCTTCAGTCAGCCGCCAGGTGAGCAAGCGTCCTCCGATGAGTGCTACAAACGTACTATTTGGGCGGAATGTTGCTTAACTTTTGACATCTGCAGGAGGATACTACCCGGCGGGGATTTTCCGTTTGGGCGAGTCTTCGTCGCAGGCGGGCAGGTCCGGTGCGGGCGGGTCCGGTGCGGGCGGGTCTAGTGAGGGCGACGACTTCGACGACCTGGAGGACCCAGAGCAGGACGTTCTCGGCGCCTCTCAGCTTGGTGGAGCACCACCACCACAGAGCCAGGAGCAGCCGCAGCACACGCCCCGCACCAGATGTCCGTGCTGGTCGTGCCGTGCCCGCTGAGAGGCTGACGTACTCTCAGGGGCACATTAGGAGGGGTAGGGGTAAGAGGCCTCGCCAGTAGGCTACTAGTGCTACATGTTTGTAATATTTACAGTTAGTAACTTTGTGTTACCTCTTTGTATATAACTCTATTCGATCGCCGCACTCATATGTCACGAAAACATTTCATGTCATTCGCTACATCTACTCAACGAAACGACGAATAACTTTCGGCGCGTAACAGAAGGCTACGATTGGTCGCTATCAAAGTAAGTGAATGCGAAACACAAACGGAGTACAACGGCGAGAAGGGAAGGGAAAATGGAAGACACGCGAAATAACATTTCAAGTTCGTTAGTTCGCTACACGTTGCGAGGTTGTAATGTATGCAACATTATTCATCGATACACCATACAACTACTAACTCGTGCATACTACTGAGTGCAACGAGGCCACTTTCCCTTCCTCTGCGCATCGGGATTCTTCTCCATTGCTGCCTTCGCTCGCCGCGCACGCTCAAGCTTCCGCTCCCGCTCCTCCCTGTACGCAGCAACACGCCTCCTTTCCGCCTCAGCCTTGTGCTCTTTTTCTGCGGCCTCCTCCTTGCGTCTCTGCTCTATCTTCTCCTTGCGCTCTGCATCCCATTGCCGCATGTACTCCAACCGCTCCTTGTTTTGCGGCTTGATTTCGGTGTCGATCCACTGCTCAAATTCACATAGCGGTGGAGGGGTCTACAACAAATTCAATGTTTGCTAACCAAATAAGTTGTTCAAGACTACTTAATACACCAAATAATTATTAGAAAATATCAATTCCTCACCATTAAGTTAATGCGGCGTATCTCAGGTGTTGGCTCAAACTCAAAATTGACACACATCCAGTATCTCTGCATGTACGTCTCCTATTCATCGGACTTGGCTACCTTGCAAGGATCACCGCACTAGCACATGGGCATTGGAACACCGCTAGGCAAAGGCAATGGGTTGAAGGCATTTCCAGTCTTCGGGCGATAACTACAAGTCAACAATAAATGAAACACCCTAACCCATTAATCTAGGATTCCTCATTTCATGCACAACGAATAACACAAAATATCACAGAAATAATTTGCGTTACCTTGAGTTGGTAGCTTTTTCACGTCTTGGCATCCTACAGTTTAAAAAAACAACTATCAAATATTGTAAACACCCTTAATACGGTCAAATATAGTACTACTACAAACCAAACGTGTGCACAAAAAATCTAGCCTAAAATTATTCACACTTCTAAGTGCTACAGATCTACTCACAAATTTCAACAGATCTACTCACAGTGCTACAGATCTACTCGCAAAAAATCTAGGGTCCACATCTAAGTGTTACAGATCTACTCACAAATTTCAAATACATGGTAATTACACTAGTATGCGACACAAAATATAACCATACGTCGGGATATTGTACTAACCTGCGATCGAATAAGCACAGCAACAACGCTTCGCGGCTCTTCTCCTTCTTCCTCACCTCTCTCTTTTTTTTCCTTCAATTGTGACCGGTTGAAATGAGCACTTCCTCGGGCCGTTGGGGCTTTATGGGATGCCGACCAAAAATTGCCCTTGCAGAGGGCGAGATTACGCCAAAAATCGTCCTCTGCAAGGGCGACGAGGGAGCTGCCTGCAAATTTGCCGCACCCCTCTATAGTTGTAGTTACACTTTTTCCATATTCTCATCGAGAACACACAACTGATCAGCTTTGATGTGTTTCAGTAGCAAATTACAAGAAAATTTGTTTTCTTACAAAAATTACTACAATTTATCTGTTGCATGTTTCATATTACAAGTCGTTTCGATTTTTTTCAATCAATCTTTTTAAAAGTTTAATCAAGTTTATAAAAAAAATTGCAACATTTATATTATCAACTTAGTTTTATTATATTTAACGTTACATATATTTTGATAGTTTTTGATGTTATAAATATTGTTATATTTGTATAACCTTACTTACATAAAGTAAAAATAGTTTAACTTTATAAAAAATCAAAAATCTTTAAAAAGTCATCGGCCGGTTGGCCCCCGTATGATCGTATCACTCGAGGTAGCAAAATCACCATGAATTTTTAGCATTTTTAATTTTTATTATTTAAAGATTTGCAAAAATAATTTTAGGTTTGAAAAATTTGCAAAACTATTTTTAAAAATCGCCCTCCAAGAGGACGACAAGGGGCCTAACTGCAAATTTTCAAACCCTTTGTATCGGTTTTAATTGATTAAAAACTAATAATGCTTATTCGACACTTTAAATGATCTTAAATAAAAAAGTTGTTAATAACAAAGTTGTAGATCTTTGTGAGATCTATAACTTTCATATAAAGTTTATCTCCATCCGATGTCGTTTAAAATGTAGGTCTAAGATTTTTTTAAATAGGTTTTAGATTTTGTAACGAATATTTGGATATCTAAACGATCTTAAATGAAAAAGTTGTTAACTATAAAGTTGTAGATCTCGAGATCTACAACTTTATAGTTAACAACTTTTTCATTTAAGATCGTTTTAAGTGTCGAATAAGTATTATTAGTTTTTAAGCAATTAAACCGATGCAAAGGGTTTGGAAATTTACAGTTAGGCCCCTTGTCGCCCTCTGGGAGGGCGATTTTTAAAAATCGCCCTCTGGGAGGGCGATTGGGGATTAGTTTTGCAAATTTTTCAAACCTAAAATTATTTTTGCAAATCTTTAAAAAGTAAAAATTAAAAATTCTAAAAATTGAATTTACCATTGGGTCGATAGTTGCTCGCAATAGTGCATCCTTTCTCAGCTCTCAGTTCCTCTGCTTCCTCACCCTGTAAGTTTTATCTCTCTTTTTCTGGGTTGTCATGTGCATCAGCATCGTGCAAGATAAGGGACTAACGTGGTGTTTGAAAGTCCTGAAGATAAAGATAAAAATGAAGATAAAGTGTTTCACGCAAAACGAGATGATAATAACGTGCAATTAATTGAGTTTTAATTATTACAAACTTGAAAAATGGATTAATATAACATTTTAGAGCAACTTTCATATTAAAAATTTTCGCACGAAACGTACCGTTTGGGAGTTTGAAAAGCGTGCCACGAAAGTTTATTTTTTATCTGCACTGTTTCAGAAGAAACGAACAGTGCCTAACGCATTATCTCAATCGTCCATTTTGAGAATCCGAGATTAATTGCTCAACTTTGCTGCTAGCCTGCTATAATATAATCTGCTTGAGTAATAGTTGTCAAGGACATTAAAAAAAATCTCATCTATTATACAGCATTTTCGTAACAGTACTTTGGACGTTACTCAAGTGACTCCTGGACTTTTGATCTCCATCCAACAGCTAATATACTACTAGTAGACGTATACAGTTATAAACTACCAACTACTCAGGGATTTCCAATCCCTATGTTTTTCTGCCCGTTGCTAAGCACACGCCACCCCTATGCGGGGACGCATTTGGCCTTCTTGCCACGAGAACTGAGTGAAAATTCAAACTCCCACAAAATTTCAGCAAAATTATTCGATAGGTGACCTCCGACTCCGAGTGCTTTTGCACGAACCTTGTACGAACCAACTCCGGCCTCCCGGCCACCAGTCATAGCACGGCACTACCACGGTGGTAGTACCAAGTACCAAACCCTGCAGCCCTGCCACTGTTTTGCATACGAAGGTGATGTTTTTTTTTTGTTGCTGAAGATAAAGATTAAGTGTTTCACGTAAAATGAGACGATATTAACATATGATTAATTAAATTTAAATTATTACAAACTTAAAAAATAAATTTATTTGATATTTTAAAGTAACTTTTATATAAAAAATTTTTGTACGAAATGTGTTGTTTGGCGGTTTAAAAAACGTATCATGAAGATAAAAATTTTCATCCAACCAGCTTATCTTATCTGTTGGATGAAATTTAATGGGAAACCAACGGGACCGAAGCTATCTGAAATTCTGAAGCAAGGAAAGCACAGCTTCGGCATGGCATACGCTCCGCGACACGCGCCACCCGGCGAATTGCCAAAAAGAGCTCGGTGTGGCGATCCCACAGCCGCATATCGCAATTCACACGCCGCCCACCACCACCGGCATCACGAGGCTCATCGCAGCACGACCCCGGCCTCGATGCACGAGCCCATCCGCCGCGTCCTCCCCTTGCCTTGCCTCTATCCCGTCGGTCGTATCCCGTTTATGTCCTTTGCTCCCGGCGCGCGCCAATTCGGAGTACCAGCGAAACCCGGACACCTGGTACACCTCCGCCGGCCGCAACACGTGTCCCCCCTACGTGGCCGCGCAGCACATGCCCATGCACGACACGTGCCCTCCTCATCCAAACTCTCCACGGTCCTATAAATGAACGGATAGCCTCAAGCTGCTCGTCCCAAAGCAAAAGCATCCGTACTAACCAGCCTTTGAGTGTGTGCGCGCGTGGGTGACTCGATCCAGTCTAGTTTCCGTTTCGTGTGTTGGTGAGTGATTCCAGCCAAGTTTGCGATGGCTTCTCGCCAGGAACAGGCTAGCTACCACGCCTGCGAGACCAAGGCCCGCGCCGAGGTGAGTTTCCCTTCGTGCATCCGCGCGCGCGTACGTACACCACCACGCTTGTGCCATACGTTGTGCGTGCGCTTACATTGTGTTTTGCTTGTCTCGTGCGTTGCAGGAGAAGACAGGGCGCATGATGGGCACGGCGAAGGAGAAGGCGCGGGAGGCCAAGGACACGGCGTCCGACGCAGCGGGGCGCGCGATGGGCAGGGGACACGACGCCAAGGAGGCGACCAAGGAGAAGGCGTACGAGGCCAAGGACGCGGCCTCCGACGCCACGGGCCGCGCCATGGACAAGGGCCGCGGCGCCACGGGCGCCACCAGGGACAAGGCGTACGAGGTCAAGGACAGGGCGGCCGACACGGCGCAGTCCGCCGCCGACCGCGCCCGCGACGGCGCCGGGCAGACCGGGAGCTACATTGGCCAGACCGCCGAGGCCGCCAAGCAGAAGGCGGCCGGCGCCGCGCAGTACGCCAAGGAGACAGCCATCGCCGGCAAGGACAAGACAGGCGCCATGCTCCAGCAGGTTTGCACACATGCACCTTACACTCGCAGATCGTCTTCTTTTCCTAACCATTCGCATCTTGTTAAACAGTTCGTGCTCATTGCTGCAAATTGCTCTCTTGATGTGCAGGCAGGGGAGCAGGTGAAGAGCGTGGCGGTGGGGGCGAAGGACGCGGTGATGAACACGCTCGGGATGGCAGGCGATAACAAGAACAACGCCGCTGCCGTCAAGGACACCAGCACCTACAAGCCTGGGACTGGGAGTGACTACCAGTAGTAGAAGCATGTGTCGTCTTTGGCACTGATGCCAAAGTGTACGTGTTGTGTTCTCTTTTTTAAGTTTCAGTTCGACTTCGACGTGTTCGGTGTCACACTTTGGTTTTTCAGTTGTGCTCAACTGTTCATGTTTCTGGTTCCATGAAGGACCAGTGTGAAGTTCAATGTTTTAAGCTTTCGTTTTAAAATCTAATAATAAAGTTGGTCAAGACTTGAAAGCGTTATCCCTTTTCCAATTAGCGACTTGGAAAATGACAATGAGCATACAAAATGATTGGTGCTTGGTTGCCAGAGTTTACAGGATAAACTTCAGACAACTGTTCATCAGCAAAAAAGACGAGGAAAGAAAGAGATCAATGGTGTAAATCATAGAAATCAATCACATGTTACATACACCTTGCATTTCCAGATGGAACACATTACACATCTATATGCACAATATAGTAGATTCATTTCACAGATCTCGCACTGAAATTCATTTCAGATACACAATTTAGACAACGTAGTAGCAAACAAATGCCGCTTATGTATACCATGAAAAACAAACAAATACACACACGAACGCACACAAACGAATGGGGGGCAGCATTAGCAATAGCAGCTGCCATCGATCTGCGCTGCTAGACCAATGACCATCACGGTCAGAAGCCGGCGAACTTGGATTTGATGGCGCCCACTTCGTCCTCTCCCACGAGGAACGTCTTGGTAAGCACCTCCATCGGCATGGGCGGCTGGGTCGAGAAGAGCGCGAAGGTCGGCGTGACGAGGCCGGGCGACTGGCTGTCGAACATGGCGACGAACGACGCGTTGCTGGCACCGACGTTGAGCTGGAAGTGCTGCAGGCCGCGGGGCACGATGAACAGCTCCTTCTCCCTGACCACCTTGGAGAAGAGCCGGTTGGCCACCGTGGTGAACCCCACCATGACCTCGCCGCTGAGGACGAGCACGAGCTCCGAGGCGCGCGGGTGCGAGTGCGGCGGGTTGAGCCCGCCGGGCGCAAGGTCGGTGCGCGTGATGGAGAGGCCCAGCGTGTTCAGGCCGGGGAACGCGGACACCGTGGCGCGCGTGGAGTTGACGCCGAACGGGTTGCTCGTGCTGGGCGCCTGGACGATGGCGTCGCAGAAGAAGTCGTCGCTCACCACGGACGCCGCCGGCTTGCACGGGAACCCGTCGACCGCCGTCGCGGCCCGCAGGTCGGCCACGCAGATGTCCTGCAGCGGCGGCGAGTCCGCGACGACGACGCGCGGCGCCCCGGCGGCTGCCACCACGGCCACGGCGACCAGCACCCGGAGCACGACGGAGCGAGACGATGCCATCGTACACAATGCACGTAGCCAAAGGGAATCCCTGGACAGATGAAGTAAGGAACTAGCTAGCTGCTCGATCTTTTCTCGAGAGTTGATCGTGGTGGTGACCATGCGCTGGCTATATGTAATGCTAGCGAGATGCGTGCACGGGTGGACGTGACGTGAAACGATTCTGCCGATGTGGATGCTAGCTGAATCGGTGATGCTGCCGCTGCTGCTCAGCGCAGGCGGTTGACGGGGTCGCGAAGCGCGTCCATGGCGTGCGGCCGGACGATAGCAAAATGAAATCAAGTAGGCGCGCGTGGCGGCACGTACTGTTTGTCGCTGTCGAGACCGGCGCGTCGGGTCGGGAGGACACACCATTTGGCAGGCCCCTCGGAAGTAGATGCGGAGTAGCTTGTGTCGCGTTTTCCATGACGCAGGAGAAGATGAATGAGATGATCACCTTTAAGAAATATCGACATGATAGTTTTTCGGGTTATTTTTTCACCGTTTGGATTTTAAATGGACTAATCTACTATTAAATTTGGGCCTAATGTTTGTGCTTTAAATAGACTCAAAGAGACCCATTATTATGTTGAACACATCATATCCCGTTAATGCGTGGAAAAAGTCCACTTTACGTCCCTCGATTAGAGGTCGAGTTTTATTCCTATCCCTCAACCACAAACCTCAAACCTATGTAGTATCCCACAAATCCTTAGGGCTCATTCGTTTTGGAGGAAAAATAAAAAAAAAACGTAGGAACAAGATTCCTATTCTATTCATCTATTCGTTTTGTAGGATTTGAGCAAAGCATAGGAAAATTTTCTTTGGCTATGATTCTTAAGGAATTTCATAGAAAAATTTGCATCCACTTAGAGCTCTTTTTTCTATTCCTACGCGTAGGATCGAGACAAATCACTCATTGTTCTATGTATTTGGTCTCAAGTTGCATGGATTAAAGCATTTCAACCTTGATCATGTTAATTTAATACTAAGCATTCCTGTATTTTTCCTACCAACCATCTAAAGGATCAATCATATATTTTTCCTATCCTTTGTTTTGTATATGTGTTCCTATGCTATTCCTATATTTTTCTTTCATGTTCCTATGATTTGGAAATCCTGCAAATCGAACGAGTCTTAAAATCATTGTAGACCAAGTGGCTCATGTGACACTTGCATGGCTTGTTTAGCTTAGTCTTTGTCCCATGTGGCGTTGACACAACGCCTACTTGAAAAAAGAATAAAAAATTAAAAAATTAAAACAAATACGTGACCCACGTATCAGTAAGTGTTCATTAAAAATAAAAAAAATATGGTAGGATCCACATGTCATCATCCCTTTCTCTCCCTCCCTCCTCTCTCTTTCCCCTTTCTTCTCACCAGGACGCATTAGTGGTGAGGTGATGCCGGGCCGGTGGGAGTTCGCTAGCGGAAACTTCTGACAGGACGAGCAAGGCCTCCTGGACACCTTAGATTGTGTTTAGATGCAAAATTTTTTTTTGCAAAAACATCACATCAGATATACGGACACACATTTGAAGTATTAAACGTCAACTAATAACAAAATAAATTACAGATTTCGATTGTAAACTGCGAGACGAATCTTTTGAGCCTAATTAAGTCATCATTAGCACATGTGAATTACTATAGCACTTATGGCTAATCATGACGTAATTAGGCTCAAAAGATTCATCTCGCAATTTACAGTCGAACTGTACAATTGGTTTTTTTTTCGTCCACATTTGATGTTTCATACATATGTCCAAACATTTGATGTGACGGAAAAGTTAAAAGTTTGAAAAAAATTTTTGGGAACTAAACACAGCCCTGCCTCCTCTGCCTCCAACACTGTTGGTGAGCACGTCCAGCAACAACAACCGCAGGTCTTCCTTGACGTCCTCACCGCCGTGGGCGAACATCACCAACAAGAATGAGCAGCTCAAGAAGTATTACTGCACGCTGACAACGAGCCATGTTGCTCTCGCTGCTCCTGGTGTTCGTGCACGTAGCAATGCCACATGAAAAGAGGTCACCGGAATGAGTGGTGTGCCTCTCGGAGTTTAGGGAGCAGGAGACGGGAGGCCAAACTGATCATGAATTCAATATTGACGAGCTGTGGGTCAGCGTGTTGTCCTCGAGGCTGATGCGGTGAGGTGGTAACACCTGAAGTCTAAACTAATGTGTGGAGGGAGAAGAGGAAGGGATGATGGCATGTGGCCGTGTGGGTCCCACTATATTTTTTTAATTTTTAAACACACCTCATGACTATGGGCCTCATAATATTTTTTTATTTTTTTAGTGCCACGTAAACGCTACGTCAATTGTCACATGGGACAAAGACCAAATCAAACAAGCAATGCAAGCATCACAGCACCCAAAACCGTTCTTAATATAGCCAAGAGATTTAATTCGCATTAGTTTTATAGTCGAGGGATGAGAATAAAACTCAGTCGCTAATTAAGGGACTTATGGTGGACTTCTTCTTTATTATGTTCCAATCCAGTAACACTGTCCACCTCAGGTTGGCTGCTTGGGCCCTAGGCCTAGCATATTTCTGAAATAATTATTCCTCGATGTAATCACGAGCTTACCAGTCACCAGTCTAAGCGCGTCATACATGCGTAACGCGTTCATGTAGTCCATGGTGCCAGCCATGGAACGCTAACTCTGGTGGAACTCTTCTAAGGTGGTTTTTGAAAGTACATAAAAAATAAAAATAAAAATAAAAATAAAAATAAAGATAAAGATAAAGATGAAGTGTTTCACGTAAAACAAGGTGACATTAACGTGTGATTAATTGAATTTTAATTATTATAAACTTGAAAATTGGATTTATCTCATATTTTAGAACAACTTTCATGTAAAAAAATTTTACACGAAACATACCGTTTAGCAGTTTAAAAAACGTGCTTATAAAGAACAGTAGTACATACGAACGCGGCCTAACTTCCAATATGCCAGCTCAAGTACACAAATAAGAAGTGTCGGATTATATCTTGCTTAGTCCAGCGTGACAGCGTCAACCATCTGATCTGACCAGCTGGATCCTGGATCAACCATCGAAGACGAAGCTTTGGAAGTATCGGAGACGACAACAATCTACGTACGAAAGGCTGAGACAAACGAGGTACGAAACGACGCCGTATTACTGTGTTGCTGTTTGATTGCCAATGGTCAGTTGGTCAGTGGAGATTGGCCCGGATCCCCGGACTCATTAAGTCGGCAGTCAAGGGGCCGAGGCGAGCAACCAAACAGAGTCCTGTCAATTCAATCGGTCGGCCCGAAGGCCACTGTTGGTGGACGGGCGAGGCGGTCCAGAACGATCGATTCGACCTGTTGGGCATCCGTCCGCGCGCTCACCGGCGGGGGCGGAACGGGTCAGGCGACCCTGACCCTGAGCCTCACCGTTAAGGATCACATCATGGAGCAGCACCCGCACGTACTGTCTGCTGGATGTCACTGCTAATCGTTTCAGACTGCATGCGCCTTTGCCTGAGGCCTCTGTTTGGGATTGTCGCGGATGTGTTCTGGACTTCTGGTGTTCTAGGCGCTTGGAGGCATGGATCAGCAAACTTAACCAACCTGATCGACTAGCCCTTGATGTCATTATAAAGCATTTGATGTCATCTACCTATATCTATATTCATAGAGAAGTACGGCAGCCATTATATGTCTCATGTTTTCACGTTGCAGTTTTTTACTGTTGCCTTGTTCAAGCGCTCTCTTCTCTCGTTGCAGACATTAGTGTCTCAGTGTGTGGACCGTCGGATCATACTGCACATCACACATCCACCAAACCCAATCGACTGTTGGCTGGGTTAGCCCACAAGTTTGCACATAAACCCAATTATTTTCAGCTAATTCTAATTGGAATTTCAATTGTAGCTCAAAAGCTTCAGATGATTGTATCTCCTATCTAAAAATAATAATTTAAATTTTACCGATTTTGCTGTGATGTTCTCACTAGTTATACATGCTCCCTTTTTTTCCCCGGAACATATGCCTTTCAACCAGGACTTTTATATTGGAAAGAACGAACCCCTTTTAAGAGTCAACGTTGTACTCCATCATGTATATTCATGTATGAGCGTCATGCTGCTATTTCTCTATGTATCTGGATGCATCATGCGTGCGTCTCTCTCGCGTTTTCCTACTCTTCCGTATGCAGTTCGTCCATTGTGCTCTTGTTCCTACTCTTTTGGTTTTCATTCACTTTCAAGTAAACGCCGGGTAACCCCCGCAAAGAAAACGGACGCCCAGAGCCATACGGGGCAGGCCCGGTTTGAACGCCCGCCGGCGCCGGGTGCCGCGCCACGTACCAATCCCAAATCGACTCGATTCGCCGGGAGCACGCGAAGGCTTAGCTAGCCACCGCAGAGCATGTCTTGGAACGCGTCTCAAGGCTCTCAGTCTCCACACGTTCTTCCATCCATGATCTGTCGCAAGCAGAGCCGCCTGAAGTAGAATATAACTCGCCCAATGAACCCAATGAACACGTACATTCCTTTCACCTAATGCGTATTGCTGACACACCACCTCCGTCGTTTGACTGTGATTTTTTTTTCTCCCCGTCGTTTGATTGATAATTTGACATGATTGACAGCGTATTTTAGCTCCTGTGAACTGCTTTTCTTTCTCTTTCCGGTCAATGTTTGATACCCATATCATCTTGATTAGAATAAACACTGCGTAAATATGTTCACAGTTGTTAATATGTTTATCATTAGTTCACGACCAAGCCAACAACTCCCTCTCGGAGTCTCGGAGATACGGCTTTTGTTAATTGAACGAAAGAATCGGCTGCTACTGAGTCTGCTACCATAGCGTAGCGTGCCAGGTGCATGCTGCTCTTTTGTCCTGCCGCGGCAGCGCGCGCACGGCGACTCTTATGCCAAACCCACGCACGCAACGCAAGCACATATGCGTTTTGACTGCTCCCTGCTCCATCTACCCCGCGAGCCACCACCACACGCTCTCGCTCGTATATAGGCAGGCAATACGTAGCTACACCGTGCGCGCGCGCACACGTAACACGCACACCACCACCGGCCGGCGTCGATCGGTTTGCGCTGCGCGTCCAGACATGGCGGGGCTGCAGCGGTCCAGCGAGACGTTCCGGCGGTCGGGGTCGTCGGGGATGGTGTGGGAGGACAAGCTGCAGCAGTCGGGGGAGCTCGGGGGCAAGGCCGAGGCGCCGGCGCCGGCCGCGCGGGCGGCGGCGCAGCGGAGCGGCTCGAGCGGGCACGGCGGGGNGCTGGACCCGCCCTCCCCGCGCGTCGCCGCCTGCGGCTTCTGCAACCTCTTCGGCAAGGACAAGCATCAGGCGCGCCCGCGCGGCGGCGCCAGCGCCAAGAGCCGGCGCCGCTGAGCCATGCCGGCCCTGCCATGTTTGTTTGTATACTTTGTTAGCTCCGGGCTAGTTGCTTCGTGCAAAGAAAGGTTAGAAATATATCGCCATGCCGCCATGCGCATGATCAAAAAGTACAGATACTTCAGCGTGTTTCTCCGTTTCTTGTACACACTGTCGCAATGTGCAGTCATCTTTGATCTCTTGTTCTCTCTCATGATTTGTGACACTTCAATACTTCATCAATGTTCTTCATGTCTCACCCTTCCTGTCCTTTCTCTGTCCATGTCTCAGCTTTCTTTCGGTTGGTTCGATTTCTTGGAAATCACCTTGCAGAGCTTCAAAATCGCGGTTTTTTTAAAGGAATATATTCCTAAGTTTTCAATTTCG
Source organism: Oryza officinalis (assembly GCA_008326285.1). Classification (NCBI taxonomy): domain Eukaryota; kingdom Viridiplantae; phylum Streptophyta; class Magnoliopsida; order Poales; family Poaceae; genus Oryza; species Oryza officinalis. The sequence continues at coordinate 45,547,395 of BDMV01000001.1, read as the reverse complement.
ATTCTTTTCCGTTTGCATTTGAGTCAAACGGTGCTAATCATAAATCGTATTACTAGCAGTCCGTATATAATTAACTCCGTTCTGGGACTAAATTGGAAGCGTGAACCCGGCACGCATCCTGTCTCTTTCGTCCTCTGTTAGTTTTTCTCGCTTCGTACTTGTGCGACGAATCAGCGCCCACCTCCCCTGTTCGTGCGTACTAGTAGTAACAATCAGCAGCTGCTTCTTCTCCGGCCTTATTTTACGGGATTTGACCTGATCCGTCCCGTTCAGACTTCGCAATTGCCACTTGACCCTACCGAACAAAAACTGTCACGCGTTCAAACTGCAGCACGTATGCAACTTGCCTAGGAAAAATACGTAGATGCATACGAAATGCCGTTTGGGAATACTTGCAGGGATAATCACTGGTCATACGTTGGGCTAGTAATTTCTTCCACATGAAAGACTGCATTTACTAACCGTAGCACTTATTTCATTTGACCAATTGACCTCGTGCTCCAGATCACATTGTTGATCTACCTTGACGTCTCGCTTCCTAGATGAATATACTTCATTTTGTTGCTCTTGCAATAAATCGGACAATGGAAAACGCAAGTTTGACAAATTGATGTTATCTAAAAATACTTGTAGCACGCTGGTGCAATAAAACCGCATACATCCACTTAGTGCAAAACTAAAGGCCCTTCAACAGTACGTTTCTGAGTTACATTCTGAAGTTAGCAAAACAACCTGGTAAAAATGTTAAAAGAGTCCGAAGCGTTGGCCACTTGTACACAGATGCTGGGCAATTATGAACAGCTCTGTGCTCTCGGATGAAATATCAGAACTGTGTAATATCAGCTCTACTTTCATGTCATCTCTCCTCCTTTACCTCAGATGTAAAACTCAAAAGATCTTTTGTTGCTACAGCTCTGGAAAAACATAACAAGGAGGGCAAAAGGTGCTGGTTATAAGTTGGAAAATATCCGATTTCTGTAGTGTTAGAAAGTGATTACTTTTACCTTCGAGCAATGGCGATGCCTTCTTTATCTACAAAACCAACCAAGAGTCCTCTATCCTGACGATTAACATGTTCTGAAACTACTGGAAGTTGATCCACTCCATAAGAATCCATTATCTTTTCAACAGTAGTTAGCAATGTCTGAGGTGTCACAGGCCACATTTTACAATTAACGGCTCCACAAACATAAGTTTGTACAGGTTCCTGTAGCATGACCAGAAATGAGTAACATACAGAAAGAACTACAAGACGACAACAATATATGCCAGTTAAACACAGTCAGCATGTTCTGAATTATGATGGCACCTCAGCAAACAAATAAGAAGCTAACTTTATTTTTCTTTGAAAATCTTTAAAGCAAGCATGAACCACAGAAACTTCAGAGATCAAGATTGGCCAAGGGTATAAGATCCCAAGGGGCTAGCAAACTAAAGAATATGTTGTTTTGATATGTTCCAATCAACAACAGAGAAAACAAATGAAGCTGGGGGCAGCTGATGCTCTCTTATTCAGGAAAGAAGAATAGAAAAGAGTGCATGATGGCTGTGTATATCCACTTGAGGATATAGAGGCCGGATTCTTATCCATTATCTAAAAAAAAGAAAAGAGTGCATAAATAAGACAAGGGTGCGTGTCCAGTTGAAGTTTGGTATACCATAAGTCATAACTTATGAATTAGGATCAAGCAGAATCGCAGAAAGAAAAATGAGGGAAAATGACAGCAACTCACCTCAGTCTGTGCCTGGGTAGTTTTTGCAGTTCTGCAGAAATCCTGGATATCTTTGAGAGTTACCAAGCCTATTAGAGATCTGTTGCTCTCAATTATCATAACAAACGGTTGCTTTTCCGCAAGCATAAGATTTAGTGCCTCAACTACTGGAGTTGCCTTTGAAACAGAAATATATTTAGTCTTCATAGCCTCTGCAACAGTAAGATTTTCCAGAAAATTCTCATGCTTGGCATCATAGACACACAGTGAACTTTCAAGCTTACATAGGTCGGTAATAGGCTCATCTGTATCCACAGAAGCTCCTTGTTGTGTTTGGGAGGGCACACTTTTTTCCTGTTTAAAATTACTTGATTTCACCTCTGAGGAATCCGGCTTACTCCTATTGCTCCTAGAGAACCTCTGGGGAGAAGCAATCCAAGATGACAATCCAACAGCACCAAGCAAAGGTAAAACTATACGATAGTCCTGCGTAAGCTCAAACAGTAGGAGGACAGATGTAAGAGGCACCTTGCATACACCAGCAAGCGTGGCTGCCATACCTACCTGCAAAGATAGAACAAAAGGAAGCAAACATGCAAATCAGTTTTCTTTGCTTGATATTTTCGATCAATATAAAAGAAAATATGCAAAAGAGAAAACTATTGCTTATAGACATATTACCAGGCCATATGCTTGAGGTGACGCCACATCTAGGAACGGGATATGGAACAGTGATTCCGGGCCAGTAAATGTAAACCTCATGACCTTGCCATACGCCATGCCTGTAGCTGCACCAATAAATAGGGATGGTGCATAATAGCCTCCAACCAATCCAAAAGCCCTGCACAAAGATGTCGCCAATACTTTTACTCCAATGAGCTGAACCAATACAGCTGCTGAGAGTCCACTTGTGAATGGTCGTGATTCCAGCAAAATATCAACGTTTTCAAAGCCCCAGTAAAGAACTTCAGGGTATACAAGGGCTAGAAGACCAACAATAAGGCCTCCCAAAGCAGGAGATGCAGCCTTTGGTAATCCGGTGGCCATTTGTAAACTTTCAACTATCTCCATAGAAAGTGCTGTACACCTAGATAGTGTTGTAGACACCAACCCACAGAAGATGCCCAGCAAAAGATATAGAGGAAGTTCTGACATTTATTAAGTCATGTAAATATCCTCATACTTTCAATCTCTGGAGCACGAGAAAAAATATGTAAAAACAGGATGTTATTAACAGGCAATAAGACTAATCTACGTCCAGGAGGGTTTAAGAGGTGTTTTTATAATTAACAAATCAAGCCTTACTAATGGCATAACTGATTACTTTAGGAGGATGAGGTCAACAAGAGCACAAATGTGTGGTTTCAAAACAAACGTCAAACATCAAGCTTTTCATGTTCCCTTCATTTGGTAGTATCTTTTCCTTTCTTCAACTGTTAGAGTTGGGCACAACATGTTTATTTTAGAATCATAAATTAGGAAGTGATACACGTTACAACGAGAACATGTCAAAATACCAGACAGGCAGTTAACCAGTAGAAATTATGTATAGCCTAAATGAAAGTATTGAATGATATGGTTTGTATGCATCAACACTACTGAAAAATATAAATTATAACAAAGTACCTGTTGGCGAGCGGAAATCATATTCTGGAACGGTAAAGGCAGGATCAGAACCAAGACCAATCTCTGAAACAACAGATGCTATCACTGCACTGAGTATCACCATAGGTGTTGAGTTGGAAAGGGGTGAAGAGTCGACAGAAGTAGGCCACAAAACAGATTCCACGGCGAAAAAGCACCCAGCAACAGCAGCATTAAAACCTAAAATACAAGGCAATCACCTGAAATATAAGTACAATGCAATCAGAAAACAGAACGCATGGGGAAAAGGATTACTTGGCCAGTTTGAATTGTAGGACTGTGTGGAATATCCACAAAAGGGGAATATCATACTTTATGCTGTGTCAACTTAGGTGATCTATTGACCTAGAAACATTACAAAAAGTTCCATAAATAGATTCTTTGCATTTGGATGCTACATAGCAAAAAAGTTCCAAAAAACAGACACTTGCATTCAGATGTGTAGCTTCTGATACAAAAATATATTCAATGTGTGTAATTAACTAAAACATGATAGACCAACTTAAAGGTTGAAGATAAAATATAGAGAAATAATCTGCAGTGAATGGAATTTTGAAAAATAAGAAATATAAGAAGCAAGATTCACCTGATGCAATTCCAGCTGCTGATCCAGCTGCCACAAGAGAAAGTTCTTTCCCTCCTTCCAACTTAAACACATTTCCAAATCCTTTGGCTATAGATGAACCAATCTCCACACTTGGGCCCTCAGGCCCCAAAGAATTTCCAGTTCCAAGAGTAAAAGATGCTGCCATGGCTTTCAAGAATGGCCTAAAGGCACCTTTTATCTTAGACATGGTGTCATTTGAGTTGGTTGCTATAGAACTTCTTAATGTGTTTAACACTCCAACTATAATGCCTCCACTGACTGGAACAAGTATCACTCTCTGCCAGATTTCACCAATGGGCTCCTCCCTTAGCCATGAAGCGCCTCTCAATGGTATGCCGTCCCAAAAGAGATCACGTATTTCATGAACCTATGCCAAAATAATACAAAGTTCTTATCTCAATCTGCAACATGCATAATAGTGATTCCTTTGAGGACTTATATGCAACCAAGATGCTCAAATTCTTGAAGTCTATCATTTATGCCTGACAGCTGCAACGCCAATCTCCATTTTCATCAAACATCTATGGGCTTAGAGATCGAGATTATACACACTATCCACTATGTTATCAGTAGGGAAGAATAAGGAAATGGCATCTTCTGAGGATGGGGTGAGGACTGGACGCGCTAATTAGATAAACACAATTCGAACCAAGCTAAAACAGGCACACAGCAGACAAGGAATGATGAAACTAGTAATTTTTGGATGGGAACTAAACTAATGCATGGATACATGAATTAGCACCAGCATAGCCATGTGAGAAGCGTTTTAGAAGGGATTTGAAAGCAAATTGAAGCTTAAAACATTGCTATGTAAGTCCGTCGTCTAATTGCATCACATCCAATTCGTGGAACTAGACATGAGATGTGTCCTCGTGTGAGTACCGAGAGGTTGAAGAGGACGACGGAGACGCCACTGAGGAGCCCGACAAGGCAGGCGGCGAGCGTGACGAGGTCACGGCCGGGCGCCGCCACCTCCTCCTCCCAGGCCGCCTCCACCCGCTCACCCCNCCCGCCCCCCCCGCCGGTCCCCGTCCTCCTCCTCGGTCGCCGCGCCGCGTCGGATGGTCCGAGAACGCGCGCCCCCATCCCCGCTACCTCGGCGGTGGCCAGCAGGACGCGCCACCAAGGCGCAGGCCCCGCGGCGGCGGGAGAGAGGAGGCGGGGACGGGGTCGAGACGAGGAGCACACGCGCGGGGGAGGGGGACACGGATGGCGGCGCCATGGATTGGAAGCGGCAGCCAGCTATCTCATCTCCAGCCTTTGAGAGAGAGGAGGGAGTGCCGCGATGCCACGGCAAAGCGTCTCCGGGCGGATTTGCAGGCTTTTCCAGATGGAGCGAGCTGTTTTCATTCCTCTCGTTTTATGTGGAAGGCTGGTAGCCAAGAACCGCTATCCTATGTGTTCCCTATCATCCTCGGCCTCTCTCTAGTCTCTTGGAGAAGGAAGCAGGATTGGGCTTCGCGAAATAATGCGGTTTTGGGGCCTTGCTTAATTTCGAGTGAAACGGGCCTAAAAATTTTCTGTTAATTACTCCACTCAAGGAAAGTCAATAATTTTCTAATTATGTCGAATATGTGTTTATATAATTTATCAGTGTCCTCACCAGAGGTCTCTATTTGACCAAATTATTTAGCTCGAAAGACAAGTTGTCACAACTATATAGTTAGTAGGTCAGTACCTTCTCGGTATTGGCAGCACCTCCTCAGCATGGGACAAGTTCGAGGCTTTGCGGGGAGGTCTGCGTATCAGCTCGTGATCCATTTGTGTAATTAAGGAGAGGCCAACGTCCGAGACTCTGGTGGATGGTCTTGAAGCTGCTCGGAGGTGGCCACATGTCCTCTGCGCGGGTGCACAGGGCTATCTAGCTAACTGCCGAGGAACCAGGTCGTGGCACCATTTGAAAATAGGACCCCGCAACCCAAGTATGCTTGAGAGCTGTTGACCCAAGATGTGGTCAATTAGAGTAGGTCGTTGGGAACTAATGTGTGGCAACACTCGAGTAGAGTCTCGGCTGCACACTCTAGATGTCTCGCTCCGAGAACCCCTCGTCAGCTCGGTAAAGGCTAACGTGGCATTCCCATTGGTTGAAGAATGATGGAGGCACATCCTACAGACATCACGCCTTCATCATGTTCGGTGTATTGGCTGCTAAGTCCGTCCATCACAGTTATTATAGATTCTTTTAAGATGCCATCTCATTTAACCTAGTGAGATAGTCTGTATCTAAAGTCTTTTTCACACAGCCATAATAGAAACTTATGAGACCCTGTCAGTGGCCCCGGCGTGGAGTCCCGCAGGAGGATGTTCTGCTTTTATAGAAAACCAGCGTGAAGCTCGAAGAGTTTAACCGAACTAATGACTCTGTATAGTACTCTTTGTCTCCTAATAAAAAGAGAGCAACTGTGGGGTATAAAAGCCTGATCGGCGGCTTCTAAAATTGGGAAAAATAGGCTATCAAACTCGAAAGCTCCTGGCTTTGTATGATTTTTTTATCAATAGTGATCTAGACAGGTAAGGTTATTATCCTTCGGGAAGCTTGAACCTATATACTTATTCTATGTTCTTTGCTCCCGAGCACTTATGGGCAAACCAAGCTCACCGAGAACCCCTGGTCGATGACAGCCCCATGGTTTCCTTCGTCTCCCGAGCTAATCGCCCGACACAATTTTTCCATGGAACACAGTACACGCTCATGTAAACACGTATATAATCGCATGTATGAACGCACGCATGTATACATTATCCATGTGTGCATCTTAAAAAAACTTGACCACCATATCTTAGGATGACAAAATCATCACATACATCTCACCATTGACAAACCACACCAAAGTTGTCTTCATAAAATGTCATATAACTACGCCATTGGACCATAAATATTTTATGTTTATAACAATATTCGGTTAAATTTAAAAATCTTGATTATCAATTTTATATTAAAATAAGTTTGTAAAATTTAACAAGTTTATCATAACGATAGTATTTTTTTAAAAGCAAACACACATACATTTTTATATAAACACACGTAATCATCGTTGTAAGAATATAGTCTCTAAATAAGTGTATATTGATTAAGAATCTATACTGATAGGCTCTATTTTGAAATATGCATCTATACTATTTAAAATATTAGTAGTGATGGTGTTCGTTCTGCCACACCGCTCCTACCGTTAACATTTGGACCTTACAATTTATACTATTACACCATCCTCCATCGAACTTCTCTCGTTTCATTGCTGGCTCTTCTTAAATTTCGAAATCACCTACATGTTTCGTAAGAGAAATTATAAAGTATTAATTGACTTAATAAGCGAGAAACCTAATTTGGTTTTTGTTGCAACTCATGGACTCTTGACTAACCTAATTTGGTTTTCATTATAACGCATGGACTCTTGACTAATATGACTAGTAAATAGGAGTAACAAGGAAAACGAAAGAAAAAAAGAGACGTAACGTTCTAGAAAAGTGTCATCGAGCCCATTAGTTTTGTCCCAAAATCGTAAATGTTGCCAAATGCCAATCACATCGTGGTCCAAAGCAAAACAGACATTACCCAATAACGAGTACTTTAATCCGTGAGCCCTTGAGATGTTAACTACACGAAACACACATTTCCCCTCTCATTTCTGTCGCCCGACACTTGCCATGGACCAGCTGACAAAAGCAATGAAGCGGTTAGTGCGATGCAAACAAAACAAGCCGCTTTACATGTGTTTGAAGACTAAAAGAAGAATAGTTTTGTGCAAGACTGTTTACGCTTTCAAATAAAGACAGAAGCAGTGAAAGTTGCTTACTTCTCTGCCTTGCTTGCAGAGAATGGAAGAATGCCCTAGCGCGAAGCAGCACATGCCCCACCAGAAACCGGAGGAAGAAGACCAGCAAAGCCGGATCGAGATCACCTGCAGTGGTAACAGCGACTGCAACTTTAGCATCTTGATCGTAGGAATGAAAAAAAATTAAAAAAAATTATAAAATTCTGATAAAAATATAAGTGTAAAACAGAATATTACAAAACACAAAAAAAAACATAAAAATGATCGTTTGATTAGACCGCAGAAAAAACATAAGAATCGAATGAGAGATATAGACTCAAAAGAATATTTTTAATAGGTTGAAACTCTCGCTAAATTTTTTTCAAAATCTTAGGATTGTTCATTTCATAAAAATTACGCGGCTAGTATCATACAAAATTATCTTTTCTACATTTAAGTTTACTTAAAATTTTTAAATAGCCACCTCATTGTCTTAGGACATTGAAAGACTAAACCTTATCATCTCAATATTTCAAATTTTATAGTTTTTGAAAGTGACACCAGTCGTTAACTCTTACTTCTTTGTCACCTCTTTATTTGCTTGCTCGATCTACTATAGCTTTTATACATCCTTTTTTAAACTTTTAAAATTGGACCTTATAAATTTTAGAGTTTGTTGTCTCGTTGGGTTTTGTTTTTATAATTTTTAAAAATCCCATCAAACGCCACCACTCTACTCCTCTTTAGTCCATCCGCCGCCTTCTCTTTTTTTTATTGTTATTGGGATTTTAAAAATTGAACATAATTATCATCGGTGTTCATCTTTAACTTTCTAGAAATCCTGTTCGTTGTCTTCCCTTTTAGTTGTCATCGAGATTTAAAAATCAAACGTGATTACCATTGTGACTTATTTTTTTATTTTCTAGAAGTCTCACTAACCATCGTGATTGTGTTGCTTAACGTCATGCCCACCGTCCCTTCTCTTAATCGTCATTGGGATTCTATTTGGGGTTTTGTTTATAATTTTATGGCCCTTGTCTTGCCTCTTTATTATTATTGAGATTTTAAAAATCGAACGTGATTATCAATGGGGTTTATTTTTTTACTTTCTAGAAGTCCCACCAACCACCATGATCGTCCTGCTTAACAACCTGCCCGTCGTCCCTCCTCTTAATTATTATTGGGATTCTATTTAGGGTTTTGTTTATAGTTTTTAGATGTCTGATCAACTACGGTCACACTACTCCTTTATAGTCATGTTGCTTTTTCATCTTTATTGTCATTTTCATCGTTATATTCTAGATGGTCTATTTTTTAAAAAATAACCATATTTTTTATTCCGATAATTTGTTAAATAAATTGTATTCCTACCTAAACTCTTATAATTATTTTTCTATTTTTGAAATTTATTTTATTTTTTATTCATAATTTTAATTAATCTCCTGATGTGTTATAAATGGTCTCTTTATATTTATTCCGAATTTAGTTATTTATAAGTTGTATTCCTAGCTGAACTCTTATTTTTCTTTTTTCTAAATTTGGAATTCATTTTATTTTTTATTTAGAATTTTAATTAATCTCATATTGTGTTCTATATTGAGTATTCTTTCAATATTTCTTTTTTTATTCTTGATTTCAGTTGTTTGTAAATTGTATTTTTACTTGAACTCTTATTATTTTTATTTTTCTAATTTCATAATTTATTTTTTATTCTGAATTTTATTTAATATTTAATTTTTTTCTACCTAGACTCTTCTTTCAATATTTTTTTTCCAATTTATGTGGTAATTTCTAACCTCCACAACGAACTAAATATAGTACACACGGTGGATTTAAATATGTTATTTTTACCCATTCTCAAAGTGTTTTGTATTTTTCATCTTGTGTCGGAGTACTTTCATCGTCGAAAATAGATGTGTTCTCGTAGGTGACCAACGTAGTGAGGCCGTATATGATAATCTTTTTACATACGCAACTCGTGCCTCCCACCATAGACCATAGACCATAGGTGTACTCTCTTTTTTTCTTTTCTAATTTCAGAATTTATTTTATTTTTTATTCCAAATTTTAATTAATCTCGTATTCAGTTCTATATGGACTCTTCTTCCAATATTGTTATCTTTAATTCCGAATTTCAGTTATTTATAAATTATATTAATAATTGAACTCTTTTTTTATTTTTTAATTTTAGAATTTATTTTATTTTTTATTCCGAATTTTAATTAATCTCGTATTTGGTTCTATATGGACTCTTCTTCCAACAATACTTATTTTCTATTTCGAATTTCAGTTATTTCTAAATTGTATTCCTACTTGAACTCTTTTTTTCTTTTTTCGATTAATGTAGAAATTTTTAGCCTCCACAGCGAACGTGATATCTCCTTTCAAGCTGTTTTAATAATAATTTTATTTTCTGGAAGTTCAGTCAATTGTCACGACCCTACTCTTTCACGGGCTACCCTTGTCTCTTTTCTTAATCGTGATTGGGATTCTAAAATTCGAACCTAATTTTCATTGAGGATGTTGTTTTTATAGTTTTTAGATATCCCATTAACCGCCACCATCATACTTCTTTACGACTCGCCCATACCCTCTCTTTATTGTCATTTGTTCTTGTTGTGTATTTGTGTTCTTGGTAGATTGTTTTTTTGAATGTACAGTACGTCGCTGTCTACGGCTAGCACGGCAAGAGATCAAATACAAATATGATCGTAGAGCACCAAACCGATCAGGTCTTGCCAGTCCGACTCAACCACGTATGGGAGAGCCAGCAGCTTTACCGTTTAACTACTTTGGTATATGTATATCTAATTATCTAAATTTCTATTCTTATTTCCTTTCTTACCATTTAACTGTAGCTTTCGGCCCCTAATTTTTGTTGATCTGCTCCCGTCCATGTCAAACGTTGCTGTGATACGTGCTCATTTTATAGAAGCATATATATGTATAACCTAATTCATACAGAACTTCATTTGGCTAGCAAAAATCAAACAATAACTCATATTGAGTCCGTTACGTACGTACAGATCCTAGACCGAGTTCGATTTCAATTCCGCAAGGCGGCGTGCCTCTGAAAATTTTACTTTTATAGGAACCATTATATATAGAAGTGTATTTGGATTTTATACAACTCTTAGTTTCAATAGATAATATACAACTCTATATCGTTATAATCTGAACCCACCTTGATCGAACATTTAAGATCTTTTTTCTTTTTTTTCGATTAACGTGAGAATTTTTAGTCCCAATAGCGAATGTGGTGCCTCTTTGTTAAGATCTTCTTTTTTTTTCTGATTAATATGAGAATTTCTAGTCTCAATAGCGAACATGGTGTCTTTTTTTTGAATTGTTTTAATAATATAATAGATAGATAGATAAATAATAGATAGATTCAGCAAAGCCGTAAACGAATTGTGGCGGCGAGCACACAGCTTTCGCTGTAGTTTCCGTTCGACCTGGCCGAGACCGGCCACCGACCGCTCAGGCTTGGATCAAAATGGGCCGGTCTTGAGCGTCACCGGCGGCAGAGCGGCACGGCGCCCACGGAATCGATCAGTCCGTACGTGCAAAATGTAAATCGGTCGTCGTCCACTCGTCCTATCGAGACGGCCGGTCCAGGGTGGCGGGCTGGCGGTCATGAGGCCGTTTTACTCGCAAGTGCCGTGCTTCTAGAACAAGTGGTGGCTCTCGTCTTCCCGACAGCGACGCGCACAGTGGTGATAGAATCGTCAAGCACACAACCAGGCGGCAGCTTGCCCTGAAAACCGGACGCTTAGCATCGCCATTATTCAGACCGCTCGCGCGCCAAACCGCCAACCAGGTGGTGTGGTTCGATCGCCTGCCACTGTCTCCGCCCACACGGCCGGAGAATTCCGCGCCGCTTGAAAAATATCTCTATTTCTCCGTTATTGATAGCTCGCAACTCGCAAGTCGCAACTGGCCACAGGAGGAGACTAATGGGCGATGATCTTATCTGATTCGACGAGTCTTACTGATTTCTCCTCTTCTCTGGTCCCATCCTCGCGTCGTTTGGCGGCATCAGACCTTAGGTCCCGTTCGGATCTAATACAAATGAGGATAAAAAGACAAAATATTCGTCACACGTTTTTCAAACTGCTAAACGGTACGTTTCGTATAAAAATTTTCTATATGAAAGTTATTCTAAAATATGAGATAAATCCATTTTTTAAGTTTGTAATAATTAAAACTCAATTAATCATCCGTTAATGTCACCTCGTTTTACATGAAACATTTAATTTTTATTTTATCTTTATCTTCGGGACCTTCAAACATCACAATGACGCCCCGAAACTAATTATTGCGAGCACGACGTTAACCCTTTTTTTTAAGTCGAGATCGCAAGTTCGCAACGAACGCCGATAGCTTCTGTTCAGGCGCGCCGGCGCAAGGCGCAAGGAAGGATAACCCTTGACGTCGCGGTCGTGTGATCGTGTCGTGCGCTGCACTGCACTGATCAGGCCGCAGCCGCTGACGTTTCGTTGTGTCGGCTCCACCCGTTTGGCCACCCCTTCCGATCCCATTGATCATTGACCACCGGGCTGGTTGCCGGTCTTGCCCTTTTAAGCGCCGGCGCTTCCATGGGTTGGCTCGCCATTCCAGAGCTCGAGGCGAGGTGGAGATCGCGGGAAGAGGAAGCGAGACGACGAGAGGAGGTTTCTCGATTGCGGTTGAATCGTGTTGGAGTGAGCTATGGTGGCGTTGGAGATGTGTGCGGGAGTGGGAGTTCGGGGTCACGAGCTGAAGCATAGGCGGCAACAGCACGAGGAGATGGGCGGTGAGGTCGCGGGAGGCGGCGTGGCGTCGCTCGCGGAGATGGACCTGTACGGCGACGTGCTCGAGTCGGTGGTGGAGCGCGTGCCGGCGGCCGATCTCGCCGCCACGGCGCGGGTGTCGCGGGAGTGGCTCCGCGCTGTGCGCGCCGCGCTGCGACGGCGGCCCTGGCGGCTGCCCTGGCTCGTGGTCCACCTCCAGGGCCGGCGGCGCCGCACCGCGGCATACGACCCGCACTCCGGGGCGTGGGTCACCGTGCCGGCGGCGCGCCACGACACGCCGTCGCACGTCCGCCTGGTGCGGGGCGCGGGCGGGGACCGCGTCTGCGCGCTCTCCCTCTCCGGGCTCGCTGTGGCCGGGGACCCCCTCGGGAAGGACGCGTGCGTCGCGCTGAAGGCGCCCGGCGTTTGGCGCGTCGACCCGGTGTTCGCCGCGGTGGGTGACCGCGTCGTCGCCCTCGGCGGCGCGTGCCAGCTGGCGCTGGGCGAGGGCGAGGACGCCTCGGCGGTTGAGGTCCACGAGAGCGGCAGCTGGACGGCCTGCGGTCCGATGCCAGCCGCGCTCCGGGAGTCCGCGGCGGCGACGTGGCTCTCGGCGGCCGCGACGGATCAGAGAGTGTACCTCACGGACAGAACCACCGGGTGGGCGAGCTGGTTCGATCCGGCGAAGCAGCAGTGGGGACCCACCTGCCGCCTCCGCCCTGACGCCACCGTCTCCACGTGGGGCCTCGCCCCCGGCCGCGGCGGCGCCGAGCGGCTCGTCCTGTTCGGAGCGAAGCGTGGCGGTGGAGCCGAGCAAGCGAAGAGCAGAGTCTTCATCCAAGCGTGGGAGGTGGACGGCGACGGCCTCGCGCTGTCCCGTGGGGCGGCGCACGACACGATGCCGGGGGAGATGTCCGAGAGGCTGTTCCCGCGCGACGAGGATGAGGAGGAGGACGAAGAGGAGATGTCGCCGTCGATCGGGGTGTGCGGCAACGCCGCCGGAGGGTACGTGTACAATGCGGCCGACCCGGCGATCGGAGCCGTGCTCTACGAGCTACGTGACGGGGTGGGCAACGCCGTGGAGCGGTGGGAGTGGGTGCCGTGCGCGCCGGCGGTCGAGGCCGAGCCGTTGGGACGCGTCATCCTCGCGTGTTCGCCGGTGGGGCTGGACGAGCTCGCGCGTGGTCGACCGGCCGCATGTACAGCCGCACAGTGAACTCATTACTGCCGACACCGGTCGAAAGCAAGTTAACCTTGAAAGTTGCTTTTGTAAATAAACTAGCTGTGGACTGCGTAATTGTGCGACAAACACTTATATAAAATTATCTAAGCTTTTTTACACATGATTTTTTTAAAAAAATTTGTTAAATAGTCATCTTGATGTAGCATATTAAAAAAAATCAAATATCGGATTTTCAATTTTATTATTTTTTAAAAGTCACATCAGCCATCATCTCTTGCTCTTTTGCTATCCTTTATTTACTTGTCCAACTTGTCATAACTTCTATTCATTATCCCTGATACCTTTAACAATCATACTTCATCCGTTTCATAAAAAAACAAAAATATTATAGTATGTAACACATCCTAGTAGTTGTACTACGAATCTGAATAAAAGACTATCCAGATTCATTACACTATAATTGTCAATTCCTATATTAGGTTTGGTTTTTGCGGGACATAGGGAGTACATTATAGCTTTTTTTAGCGTTCATTATCTCGTCGAGTTCCTTTTTTATTGTTTTTAGAAGTTCCGTCAAATGTTGCCACTGTACTTCTTTACGATTAGCCCGTTGTCCCCATCTTTATTATTATTGAAATTTTAAAAATCAAACCTGATCATCATTGGGTTCTTTTTTTACTTTCGAGAAGTCTCGTCAATCGCCATGACCCTACTGCTTCACGGCTTGCCTGTCACCTTTCCTCTTAATCATTATTGGGATTCTAGAAATTAAATATAATCGTCATGGGGTCATTTATAGTTTTTATATGTTACTGTTGATAAAATGGGAACCGGGTCCCCTTTCCCCCGGGACCCGAGGTTACATTTCCATTTAATTCCAACTACGAAGAAAATCATCGGTAAGTTACCAACGACGATGGCAGCTGTTAGGGCACGAACCTAAGGTTCGGGTTGCCTAGACCTGGGTCCCAGCTCGGGTCCTGTGCCCCTTTAGGTTACACACCCTCTTCCTTAAGAAGAGTATGGAAACCTACGAGATTTACATCTACGAGACAGCGGGGCCAGGGGGTCGGGACCCGCCTTGACACGGGCGTGGCTTGGGATTCCCCCTGTTCTCAACAATTACACATGCTCGGTTTTTAAGAACAGAGCAGAGATGAATGAGTTTTATACTTATAAAAACTGAGGGGCGTGGGGGCCCGGGAACGCCTGCGCTGGACCCCGGGGCTCCCCTGCCCCCCTCCCCCCCGATTACACACACACTCTTTGATGAGAGGAGCGTGCAGATGTACAAACGTACATCCTAAAGGTTATATCCATTAAATTTACTTCATCACCAACGTCAACAAGAAGCTTGACAAAAACAACGAGTCTTCCTATGAGATAGCGTGGGAGTGTGCCCGGGCCTGGGGTTGTATAGAGGCCTCGGGCACCGCGCATGCCCCGGGAAGATCCTTGCTTTGTCGCCAAGCAGGGCAGACAGGATTAGCGATCGACGCAAAGCGATGGGCCTGACGACAGTGCCTAAGTGACGCCCCTAGTCCATTGTCGAGTGGTGCCCTGGAGTTCCCATGCCAAGGGCGCCACCTCGCCGCATGCAACCAGGAGGTGTCAAGGCATGAAGAAGCCGGCAGCAGTGAGTCACCTGGAGTAACAAGAGCGGCACCATGTGTCAAGCATGCCCGACAACACCTTACCACCAACGTGTCAAGAAGTAAGACCAATACGGTGAACAATCCTCTCAAAAAGGAGCTCGGGCACTGTACACCGCTCCTTGAGCTATAAAAGGAAGGTTATTTGATACTAGAAGGGGGGGCTCTCCTCCTACTCCGACAACCATTGTAAGGGTGAAAACCAGGCGTACGCAGGGTGAGTGTTCCCGATAGTCTTAGAACAAGCTAACCTGTGCCCGCAGAAAGCTTTGTATTTCTCCTCTGTGAAATCCCAAACACAAGAGTAGGGTGTTACACCCCCGGGGTGGCCCGAACCTGTATGATCTTTGTCTTTGAGTTGTCCTACTTTTCCTCGAGCACACCTCGCAGAAAAACTAGCCTCATCCACAGCCAGCCCCTCGGTTGGATCTTTAAAAGGGGGGGTCTGCACCTACCCGTTGTCGAGGGACCGCTTCCCCAACGGTTACATGAACCGCCACAACACTACTCTTTTACGGCTTGCCCGCTACCCCCTCCTCTTATGACATTTCCCATCGTTGTATTTTAGATGAATTGCTTTCAACGTTCCTTTTTTCATTCCAATTTTTAAAATTAATTCTAGATTGTATTTTTACTTGAGCTCTTATTTTTATCTAATTTTGAAATTTATTTTATTTTTTATTTTTAATTTTAATTAATCTCGTCTTGGGTTATAGATGGACTATTTTTTCAATATTCCTTATTTTTTATTTTGGATTTTAGTTATTTCTAAATTATATTCCTACTTGAAACTCAATTTTATTTTCTATTTGTTTTATTTTATTTTATTTTTTATTTGAATTTTTTATTAATCTCCTGATTTGTTCTAGATGATCTCTCTTTTTAATTTTTTTTAATTTTGAATTTTAATTATTTCTAAAATGTATTCTCACTTGAACTCTCATTTTTATTTTTCTAATTTTAGAATTTATTTTTGTCTTTATTCTAAATTTTAATTAATCTTGTGTTGTGTTTTAAATGGTCTGTTTTTTTAATATTTCTTATTTTTATTTTGAATTTAAGGTATTTATACATTGTATTTCTACTTAGACTCTCCTTTTTTCTTTTTCTAATTTCATAATTCATTTTATTTTTATTATAGTTTTTTTAATTAATCTCGTATTGGGTTTTATATGGATTGTTATTTTAATATTTTTTTAGTTTTAATTTCAGTTATTTCTAAATTGCATTTCGACATGAACTTTTTTTTTCTAATTTCCTAATTTACTTTATTTTTATTTTGAATTTTAATTAAAACCGTGTTGGGTTCTCGATGGACTGTTCTTTCAATATTCTTTTTTTTATTTTGAATTTTTGTTATTTCAAAATTATAATCCTACTTAAACTCTCTTTTTCCTTTTTATAATTTCATAATTTATTTTATTTTTTATTCCAAATTTCAATTAATCTTATATTGGGTTCTATATATATATTTCTTTCGATATTACTTATTTTTAATTTTGAATTTCAGTTATTTTTAAATTATATTCCTAGTTAACTTTTTTTATTCAATTAATGTGAAAATTTTTAGTATTTATAACGAACATGGTGTATTATTTAAAGACTATTTTAATAATATAATGGATAGATGGTGGTCTATTATTAAAAGTGTATTGCTTTACTCAAAGTCCCTGCAGTGTTTCTCATATAGTTTCCTCGAACTCGAACCTCTCTGACCTTTTTTTAATATAGTGACAAAGGTGAGGGTGTTCCTTTCTGTAACTTTATTTAAGCTGGAGGTAAAGCAGTGAAGTGGCATATCCAGTGTCTTACACAATATTGCTTTTATGTGTTGCGCACTAAAATTTCGGTTTCACAGGTAAAGTATATCTTGGCAATAGTGACTAGGGGGAAATGATGAAATGATAAAGTTTGGAAGACTAGATTAAGACGTATACTAACTCCTCTTTTACGGTTATTCACAGTGGTATCGGGTGCATAGCTCCGATCTTTGACCAGTGTTTTGTATAGGAAGATAAGTCCATTTTAACAAGCCATCCAACCAAACCCGTAACTACTACTGTTGTCTACAACACTAGCCCAAACTTTAAAATCAGAATCAGGTATCCAACCTTAACTATTCAAACCGTTCAATTTAACTCCTCTTATTTCAAATCAGTCGGTTTTCACTTATGTAGCATCTGACATAGCATTCCGGTCAACGAAATAGTATAAAAATACTATGGGGCCATCCATCACTCGCCAACAATATCTCTCTTTATCTCTTCCTTTCATGATCTTATTTCTTCACCTCTCTCATCAGTCGTGACGCAAAACCACGCAGAAGTGTTGCCGCCAGAGTCCTCCCTATGGAAGAGCGCCGCCGAGATCCTCCCCAAGGACCGTCGCCACCGGAGTCCTCCCAAGGTATGCTACCATCTAGAGAGGAAGGTAGGGATCTGGAAAGCTTGAGTTTGACTAGCGACGACAGCCAGCTGGGAGAGGTTGGACGTCGCCAGGGTTCTGTCCCGTGGCTCCCCATTTTCGAGTACGACATCGACGAGTACCACCGTGTCTTTGCCGTCACGCCCTCTTCCTCGATTTGAGCTGGCCATGGTGACATCGCCCAATATCGATCCATTAGCGAGGGACAAAGGGCGACATCGATATAATTGGGTGGAGGACCGCGTGGACTGTGCTAGTGATCGTCCTCTAGCGAGCCCGAGCACTTACATTGAGCCATTGCCTCCACCCCCGAGCTCCTCCATTGAGCCATTGCCTCCACAGGCTGCTGCTTCATGCCTGCCCTACTATTGCGCAGATTTGGTCGAGGGCTTGGCTAGCAACGAATCCTCCTTCTTGAGTAAACGGCGATGGTGGGGAAGGCAGCGCTTGGCCCTCTCCTTCTCAGCCTCCTCCCAGATTTGGCGTCAAGCTAGCGATGGACCAACGGTGGAAGCAATTTCCTTCAAGCTCGCGGCGAAAATAGCTCGAGCGACGATGAGCATGCCGCGGAAGTGGCACAAGTGGCATCAATCTGGTGGTGCAGGTGACGTCGAGCTGGTAGCGGAGGAGGTCAGTTGTAGCCTGCAGGCCGATCTAAGGGTGGTCGTCGGCGAACTCTAGTGTGGAGGTCAATGAGGAATAACGAGTGATGGAGGTCGGTGGGGACTGAGGAGAGGCATGGCCATAGCTGGCGCAAGGAGGTCTGGCTGTCCAGGAGGCAGAAGGATAGAGAGAGAAAGGTGAAAGTGGGGAGATGGACACTACTAAAAAAAGGGTTTTTCCTGGCGTCGCCTCTCTTTTTCCTCAAGCGGATAAAGTAAAAAATACTAGTGAAAATACAACCAAATATTTTTGGTTAGTAACCGCTAGCAAAAATCGATTTTTATTGACGGTCGTCTTATAAGAACCTCTTGCAAAAATAATCATATTTTTACAAGCGGTCGTTTAAGACCGTCGCTTGTGAAAATCAATTTTTACTAGCTGTCCTCTTAAATAGCCGCCATAAAAAATAAGCGTGGGACAAGTATAATAGAAAACACTTATATATTCTTTCTTCCCATTCCTACCACACCTCTCTCTTCTTCCTCCTCGTCTCTAAAGCTTTCCTACCCCCACTCTCTCAATTCTACAGCGGTGATGGCGACGTTCGGCAACAAAGGGTGATGATGGCGTTTGGCGACAGCAAAGGGGTGGGGACGGCGGCCAGCGGCAGTGGATGACACGGTGGAGGAAGGGGAGCAGCAGTGGAGCTAGCGGCGGAGCTCAGTAGCGGCGGGGTGAAATGGTGGAGATGGATTAGAGGGGGCAGCGGTGTTGTCTTCCCCACTCCACTCCCCTTCCCTCCCTCTCCCAGATTTGGCCGGAGCGAAGGAGGTCGCCTGTCGTCGGCGACAGTAGCAGCAAAGGGGGCTGACGACTGCTGCTAGATCTGGTGGCGGATAGCTTGGCGACAGTTACTGCGGTGAGGTCGAGACGACGACGGCTACCGCGGTGAGGGCGAGACGATGATGACTATTGCGGCGAGGGCTGCGACCGAGCTTGGGCGAGGTAGATCTGCCTTTGGCAAGGTCGGGAGAGACGGATCTGCCACTGTCGGGCTCGGGAGTGCCAGATGTGCTGTCGCCGAGCTCGGGAGGGTCAGATCCAACAACATTCGATCTTGATTTCGACAGTGAGCTTCATGGTATCAACACTGTTAGAGTATCAACGAACATATAGATGAATTATTGATTAGTGTAGCTGAATTCTTGATTGATGTTTGCAGGTGCTGTTCGTGATATTTGACCTAACGGAGAAGCGATGCCTGCTTTTCAAGGGAGCTTATTATGCAATGAACATAATGGATCTTATTGCAAAATCAATGTCTTACTTCATGGATTTGAGAGAATAGGAGAACAGTAGCCTGACAAATAGTTGGTTCAGTCCGATTCAGATGCCTAATCAAATAGAACCCTTATTGATTTGCTAGTTTCAAAGGTGAATATCCAGCCCACTAAATGCTAGGCGTAATGAGGACCTCCAAAAAAATTCTTTTCATTCTATGAACTTTAAGTCTCATATTTCACTCTTGCAGCAGAATGATAGAGACTCCATTTAATCCACTGCCGACGGGCTCAGCAGCTTGGCGGTGACGACGGTTGAGGAGGCGTGCGCCTGGGCCTCTATCGGTTGCCGTGAAGGGGAAGGTCAGCGACAGTGGAGGAGGCGTGCGCCTCGGCCTCAGCAACGACGATGGGCGGTGGATGACGATGGCTTCTGCGATGTGGGATTGGGGATTTTGGTTTTTTTCCAGGAATGTGGATTTGGGATTTTGGGGGAGATTTTGTAAATGGGAATATGAATTTGGGTATTTTTGATGTATTTTTTCCCATGAAAATCCTTATCACAGAGAGTCAGCTTAATCTGTTCACCAGTGAAATTTCTTTTTCATTGGCGGCCATCATAAGCTGGCCGTATGTGAAGAATGGATTTCATAGGCGGAGAGGCACCCGCCAACGAAAAGTTTGTATCTTCATTGACCTTTAGTTAGCGGCGGCATCGTCGGCCGTCAGCGAAAACCCATTTTGACCGCAAGTGTAAAGCCGTTTTGTAGTAGTGGGACATAGAAGAAGAGGTGTTAGTCACCGATATATGGGCCTGTGATTTATTTTTATTTGCTAAATAGGCAGTCACATCAGTGTCATGTAGATGAAAATCGATAAAAACCGCTTAGAGGATAGAGTGAACGGTATTAAAAGTTTGGGATATATCCGATTTTAAAGTTTAAGAGTATATTTTAGACAAAGCGAAAAGTCGAGGAAAGGAAAATATCCTGTTTTGAAGTTCGTTATATATAGAAAAAGGAATCGCAATAGCCATTGAACCGGTATCAATTCCACATGTGGTGGCGTGGTGCTCGATGGCCAGGCAAAGGGAAGGCCGTTTTATCATTCTACCTGAGTACCTGTGTAATAACCACTTAGCTACAGTGTTTCATTATTTTTAGAGACTTCACAGGGCGTGTTGTACTACATACTGGACTCTAAATTTCATGGTATAGAACACTGTTCGCTATCACATTATGTGAACTATCAATATGCCTGCACACTATCTTATTCAAAAAACATATATATGCATGCACACTACGGTTAATGGTAAATAATATGCAACTAGCTAGAGTTCAAAGGACGAAAAAAAGATATACAGTATTAAAAGAAGTTACTACCAACTATCTGACCACAAAAAACTTTTGGGACAGAAAACACCATTCCTATTCTAAAGAGCAAATATTAAGCCAAGCGGCTGCTAACGATTGACAAATATTAAGCCAAGTAGCTGCCAACATAGGGGACGACGGGCCGCGGTGCGGACCGGAAAGAGGGCAGTCTGCGACAGTGCCACCCGGATATTCTGGCGTTGCCATTGTGGGTAATAGGCCCAGGCTAAGCCCTTTGTGTAGGCTTTGAGTGGGCTGTGGGCCAGTGCAACCCCAAATCTTTGCGGCTATTAGCGTTGAGGACGGGGCCCAGCAAAAGCAACTTGCATTTCTTTTTTTCAGGCAAGTAGCCGAGTTGGGCGCTGCCCGGGGCCACCTGCCTGGAACCCTAGCGCCGCAATGCAAAGGGCAACCGTTGCCCCAGCCTCCCTATATAAGCAGAGCACAAGCCGGGGGCCTTCACCAGATCCCCTCTGCTTGGTTATTTTCAGCTATGGGTGGTAGCATTCAGCTTGGTATCGTCTTGCTGTTCTAGTGAGAAACAGGGTCAATTTTTAGATTTGTGGCTCCTGGTTTCTATTTTACTTTAGTTTGCTCTCCTTTCTTGCGGTTCTTTCGTTTTTGTTTTTCTTTTGATTTTTATGAAGCTAGATTTATAATGCTTTTTGCTGTTTCACGGTGGGATCTTGTTGTGCTTGTGTGTTCTGGTGCAAAATCTTCCAATCCGGCTGCGACAAGTCTCCTTTGGGCAGCCCGGCCACCTTTTGCACAGAAGGATGGGCTACGTGTGTTAAAACATTAGTGGCGAAGTGCTTTGCCTCATTTCTATCGTGGAGGGTTGGAGTTCATCTGTTTCCAGTCCTCCCAATGAAGCAAGCGCACATCTTGTCTTGCATCCCTTCAATTTTCTCTTTCATAGCAGTATCACTTCCGAGTTCCGAGATCTGATGAAAAAAGAACATTTCTGCCATCTTTCAGTTTTCCCTGCTTCTGAAGGTTATCTAAACTTGTACTTATCTTTGAATCTGAAATTCAGTCGGAGGTCAGGAAACTGTATCTGAGATCATCACAGTGGAAGTAAAACTGTGGCACTGTGCAGCTTTGACAAATGACACGGTCCCTCGTCTGGATCGATTAAATCATGCAAATACTACTACCTATCAAAAAGGAGCATGCATTATCTTAAGATAAAGTGCTACTTCACTAACTTGCTAAGAACATGCAAGAGTTTGATGACCAAACTTCTTGAGGAAAAAAAATAGTTCACACGCTTGCAAGGAGAATTTTGATTTGCATAAACAGCTGACCCGCAGTAGTCAATCAGCAATTCAACATAGCAGCCACGTATTTCCAAATCGCTTTATAAGTTCATACAACTAATGAAAATCTTGCTTGCGTCTAGGCTAATTAGATCTCTATACAAAGGGCACCAAATCCCAGAGCAATAGAGAATATCCGCCCAGAATATGCCTTTTCAATCTCTGTCCCAAGATCTAAATCTTCCATGAACCTCCCCCACTCTCAATAAACTAAAAACGTTTGACTCTGTCAGAATAAGCAAATTATGACAAAAAGGCTGCACCTAATCCAGGGCTGTACAATTGAGTCTCAGTTTACATAAACAGGAAGTTCTCCAAAGAGAAAAAAAAGGACAGCAGGAAAAGGGTACAACATGCTGAGCATCTGACAAGTAGAAGCAATACGATCGACGAAATAAAATGACGTACTGGATTGGTATCAGCATGCAAACTGAGCATATAATTTCAATTTGCACCATTTGCTCTGCATGTCTTTGGTGGAGCATAAATGCATTTTCACATACCTTCAGTAAAGGACTCAAGGTTTACCGACTGGCTTGTGGAATCCCAGAATTTGATCCACAACACACGTTAACACGCTAGCCATCGAAGTCCTATTTGTACAGTGTGGGCAGTTCATCTCTCTTGTTTGCAGAATTGCAGTTTATTCAATTCAAGAACTCCTACCAATTAGATAGTTCCACTGCAGTACTTTCCCAGATGATGATGCACACGGTTTAATCCCTAAACCAAAGGTAACCTTTGCAGACATTATCAACTGGGCAACAGACTCCAGGTAAATTGATTTACAGAATGGAGACTATACCCATAATTTTAAGCGCTACCCTAGCTGATAGAAGTTAAGGATCTGGAATGTCTGAAGAGGGAAGAAACCTCATTAGAAAACTCGATAAAGACCATACACAGATAACCCCAAGAATCTGGAGGACAGTCAATAGAGCTCCTAAGGAGTTCATGATGGCCAAGGTTTGGTTTGTTGCCTCTGTTCCTCTAACAGAAAAGGTGAGTGCTGTCACCAGCTGAGCTGCCCTGTTCAGTTGGTGAAGCCTGTAGATCTGCAAAGACGAGGGAAAAGGGTAAATGACATATGCTAAGAAATGGAGCAGTTCACGAGACAAATAACATCAACTGATATCTAATTGTTCATTATCTGCTTTTACTGTGCCTCTTAAGCGATTCGCTCAGGCATCTTCAAGATGCTTGCGAGACAAACAATATCAACTGATATTTAATTAACCATATAGTGAGCTTCGTTCCAGAAATAATCACAAAAAAGTTCTTTAAAAATGGTGAAACAATCTCTTGGTTTGTTTGAATGAACATGAGCAAAATAGATGATCTGCATATCTGGAGATACGATGGACACAAATAAAGCTGATACAAATAAAAGTGTCAATTGTAACGTGTAAAAAGATCTGATGCCTGCTTCTACATATGCCTATGTAATCAGTTTTTTTGTGATTTAACACACTGCAACATATAGTTCGGGAAGACTGAAATCACACCACTGCACACTTGACTATAAAAGGAAAGCACAATGGATTAAGCTTTTGCTTTAGGATTCAACGACACCAGGATAAATGTAAGCACCAGATTACCTTAAAGATGATAGGGATAACTGGCCAAGAAGGTGATTTCCGATGCCGTGCATACTGCTCGAATGCGAATTGTACAACAAGACCAACCAGATAAGGGGCAAGAGTAGCTGAAGCTGCTGGTCCAGTCCAGGGCCAGACCATTCCCATGGTCAAAAGCGGTATCATCAAGCTCAAAACCATTGTTGTTACTGAAGAAATACGGAAAAATCTGGATTTTGACCAGATATAACTCTTAGGTGCTACTTGCTGCAAAGGCCTCCAGACTTTATCAATCAACAGGACAAAAATTGCGACTCCTCCATAAAATAGAGCCTCGGTAAAGAATAGTATAAGAAAATCTGTAAGCAATAATGAAAAACCCTCAGGTTATGCAGTCATGCTTAGGCTTCATCAAAATGTGGAATGGAAATCAGGGACATCTAGTGTCTTAAGATTTAGGAGTATTAGTATATATGTAAAACTATTTGACAAAAGAATGCTGCACATAAGGGTTTTTAAACAAAAAGGGAATTGTTATGAGATCTGTTTGAATAGAACAATATAAATTTAATGTAAAATAACCTATTGTCAAGCCCTAATTACTCATATTCCTTCTTTAGAGTAGTCCAAATACAGACACATGGATATGGTAGTGCTAACCAACATAATTATGTTGTTTCCGTCAACTACTTAAGTGTCAAAGAAAGCATACCTGTCAACAAGGAATCCTCAAACACAGCTGAGAGTACTTTGCGCAAGTAAAGTGATGGAAGAACCAAGAAGGCCACAAGGATAGTTGGACCAACAAACCAAACTAATCTAGACGCTTCCTTGCCAGGATGTGGCACACTCTCCACACTTTTCATTTGATAACTACTGCCTTGAAATGAGATGAACCCTGATTTTCCAATACCCCTCTCGGTAAAATAGGAGGAGCTACCAGACGCAGAGGAATCTTCAGTACTATTATCGGTCTCTTCTACCGGCAACGCATCTGTGGTAGATGAAGCAATTGGCTCCTGTTTGTCCATAGCAGCGAAGGAAGTAATCCGCTTAATATGAAACCTTCCATCGTGGTTGCCGTATCTTCTTAAAGCATGCCCTGTTTAGCATGTAGAAAAAATAAGCACAAAAGCAGCAACTCAAATTCAATGGAGTTTTAGGGGAAGTAGATGGTCCAAGGGGGAAAAACCTTTTAGGGCGTCCAAGTGCTGCATTCTACCCCCATTTACTCTCTGAATTGGCAATGACCTTGCAAACTGAGAGATAATCCGTGTTACTGCTATGTTACTAACGCTACATCAGACAATTCATCATCTCTCAGTGGTCACAGCATGCAGAATATCAGGCGTATATGGATTGATTGCGATCTTTCAAAACCAAAAGTATATGGAGTAGGTACTAGTTACTGTGACCATTCTAAGAAATTTCAAGTGCAGTACTGCAGTATCCCTAAAATTATCTGCAATTAATGTATCCCCTCTGTGGGCGACTCGGATGACACAAAACCTCACTGCATGACGCCACCACACGCAGAGGAGATTTTTATGCCTCTCTTTTCGACCGGAATATACGCAACCACTCACGGGAAATTCTACCAGCGGCCAATTAAAACCCTGCCTAATCTCCAACCCAACCCAGGCAAGCAAGACAACCACCGGATGGAATTCTATAAATTTGCTAAGGGAGGAGGGGGTTGCCTACTTGCCTTGGAATATGAGTAAGCGGAGGAGCTGAGGCGGCAGCGAGGAGGCGACGGCGCGGCGGCCCGGGGGCGGGGGCGGAGCCGGAGGGCGGGGCTCGCGACGGCGGCCATGGGCGCGGCTCTCTCCCCGCGTGGCGTTATCTGTAGCAGCGGGCCAGTGGCCGGGCGAGCAGCGGGTGGGGGGGAGTCGGGGAGGGAGGGGAGGCCGGGAGGGCTGCGATGGTGGCCTGGTGAGGCGGACGGGCGCACCGCGAATTCGCGATTCACGAGGGCGCAACGCAACGCAGGCACGGCCGCACGGGACAAGTGCGGTGCGGCCGATTGGTGTGCGAACGTCGCGGACTCGCGGTTTGCTCGCCTCGCTTCGCTTCCCACACTTTGCGCTCACAGCCTCACACGCACACGGTGGCATCGGGTTGATGCTCACAGCCTCCGTTCGCGGTTGATGCACACGCGCACGGTGGCATCGGGCTCGGTGTGTCCGGGCCAAGTTTTCACCGCGCGATGGCGTAAGCTGGGCCGTGTGCAACGCAAAGGAATGAGTCCACTTTGACTCCCTTAACTAGTGACTAAGTTTGCTTCGAACCTTTCAATCGTAAAACTGATATCTTGACCCCCAACTATTAAAACCGGTGTAATTTGACTCTCTTGACGGTTTTGGAGAATGGTTTTGCTGACGTGGCACCTACATAGCGGTGTTGACCTAGTCTTCGTCCTACGTAGGCGCCAATGTGACATTAGAATTAAAAAATATATATATCCCAAAAAATATTGTGTGACCCACTGACATGTGGGTCCCACATGCCATCCTCTCTCTCCTTCCCTTCTTTCTCCCTCTCTCTCTTTCTCCCCCTCCCCTTTCTCTTCCTCTTCGGCCGTATGCAGGGAAAGGGGAAGCCGACAAAGGCCATCGGTGCGTCGTCGGGAAAAACCGATGAAGGCGGAAGGCCGTGGCAGGAGAAGCCGACGGAGACGGAAGGCCGATGAAGGCCATCGGTGCGTCGGCGGCTTTCGTGGGTCCTGTCCCTTAGGCGGCAGTGGAGTTCCAGCGTGGTGGAGGCCGGCGACGGGGTCTGGGTGGTGGAAACAGGGATCCATGACATCGGCGAGGGGGAGAGAAAGCGAGAGAAGGGAGAGAGAGGGAGGAGGAAGAAGAGAAGGGGAGAGGATGACATGTGGGCCTGATATGTCAGTGGGTCTCACAATTTTTGTTTGTGAATGACAAATGGGTCTCACACATATTTTTTAAATTCTAATGCCACATAAGCGTCATGTCAACGTCACGTGGAAGGAAGAGCAGGTCAATATCGCCACGTAGACGTCGCGTTAGGGAAACCACCCTTTAAAACCGTCGAAGGAGTCAAATTATTTTGGTTTTAATAATTGAGAGGTCAAGATATCTGATATTATGGTTCAGGGATATGAATCATATTCGATCACTGGTTAAAGGAGTCAAAGTGAACTTATTCCCAACGCAAATGGTGGCTGCAATTCCACGGTTCGGTGGGCTCGGATTATCGGTGTTTCGCGTGTGTATGGCAGCTTGCCAGCCTCGGCTCTCTCTCAAAAATGAGAGAGTGCGTGCGTACTGGAGATACAAATTATTGTAGTACAATAGACTGAAATACAAAGAAGAAAAAAATTGCGTCTTGGTTGATGGACAGATGGACATACTATCCTATTCCCAGGGCAGATCTACAATAAGATTTTTTTAGATAATAAAAATAAATTATATCTTCGATCTTTTTTCATGGACACACAACCAACAAGTCTTAAAAGTAAAAAAGAAGTAATTAAAAAAAATGTGTTGGGACAAACCCCAACTTTCATCAATAAAAGAATCAACTGAAGTAACGTTTTTAAAATCATATAGATTTTAACACTAAATTCTATAAGGACTACACTATCCAAACTGAAATAAAGACTCCTTAGCTATCAATTCCAAACGTATAGCACCAATATGCATAGTATTCTGTTGTTCATATGAAAACATCATACATCAAGAATAGAGCCAATGGAACCCATGAAGATAATATGCATAATGTTAGACAATTTCTTATGGTTAAAAATTATATCATTATGGCAACGCCAGATTGATAAACAAAGCGCATTAGCTTCAAATAAAATAATTTTTTTTGGGCCTGGGCACTTTCCATAGTCAATTATCAAAAATATCTTTTGCATTGCGGGGAGAGGGGATATTAAATGCAAAGAATGCACATCGCCAAGCAAAACGTGCAACATGGCAGTAAAAAAAAAGATGTTTGTCGGTGATATGGGCCCAGGGGTACCAAGACTAGAGGGATGGGCGGCCCCCTGCACCCACGTGGTGCTCTCCCTGGAGGGGTCGGGCCCGAGGGTGACGTGGCGGCTGCCCTCCCTAATCCTCTCGAGGGTCGGGCCGCTCCCACTCTTTCCCCGAGGGTCAGATCGCCCCGACCCCCTCTGCGCTTGTGCCGCGTGTGCGAGGTTAGGTGGGCGTCACCAGCGCCCACCTAACCGCATTGATGGCGGCTCAGGCGAGCGCACCACGCCGCATTTAATGCGGCGTGCGACGTGCATGGCCAGTCTACGATCGATCACGGTGATTGACCGGTCGTAGACTGGTTAGATCACGGGTGAGACGGCAGCAGGGTGCCTGCATGCTATCCGCGCGTCAGGTAGCGTGCGGCACACCTTGCCCCGTCCCATCAGAATGATGAGGGCCTTTCGCCTCTTGTTCCTTAGCCGAAGTTGGTATGCCAGCTCTGGTCAGATGGTTTCCGTTTCCCGATACGAATGGAACACAGAAGTCTTCATCCATTTAATGGAGCTTGGCACGGGCGTCCCCCGTGTCAGTCGCCTGACCGGACGAGGACCATGCTGCGGCGTCTGAACGTGTGGTTTTCGAGTCAAGCAACAAGACAACCATTAAATGTAAAAGAATGTTTTCCTTCTGTCTTAGGCAGCCTTTTGGCCCGTGTGGTAGCCCCTTGAGATATAAAAGGAGGCCCAGGCTTGAGTAGAAGAAAAAAAAAGACGGACAGACCGAAGAGTAAGGGAGAGCAAACACTTGTATTTTCTCGGTTTTTCAGTCGCATATCCACCACACACAGGAGTAGGGCGTTACGCTTCCCAGCGGCCCGATCCTGTATAAACTCTTGTGTCTCTGTCTCTCTCTCACGTGTGATCAAGGGGAGAAAGAATTTCACCCTGCGTCCCTGGCCGAACTCACAAAGGGGGCCCTCTCTGTCCCCCGTTGAGGAGCTAACCCTCCGTCAATGTTGGATGGTCTTTTATGTATTAAAAAACAGCATTGCTTGTTTTCCATGCAGGCATGGCAAGATGATATATTTACAATAGAGCATATCAGTAGATTCTTAGCATAATGTGGGGAGGCCTCGGCTGAAGAGGCTCTGAAAGTTAGATTTTTTTTATTATCTTTGACTAGATCGGGTTTCACATGGTTTTCATCACTACCATCAAATTTTATCAGAGGATGGGTCGATCTTGAAAAACAATTTCATGAATATTTCTTTGCTGGAATCGATAAGATGAAGCTTTCAGACTTAATATCGGTTGAGTAGCAAGAGGAAGAATCGACTATGAAATATATTCAAAGATTTCGTAATGTCCGCAGCCGATGTTATAGTTTGAGCCTAAGTGATAAGCAGCTAGTAGATCTTGCATTTCAAGGATTGTCAGCACCTATCAAGGACAAATTCTTTTGCCATGAGTTTGACAGCCTGGCTCATCTAATGCAGACAGTATCGGCTTATAAGAGCCGATGGCAAGAAGCAAAGGAGGATCAATTTTAGAGCTATCAAGACCAGAAAGAAGATAATTTTGAAGCATGAGTTCTCATACTCCAAAATTGGGGGGCATGTATTAACGCCAAAACTTGGTAAACCCTGAAATCGTCATCAGCCTAGAGTTAGTATCGGCTCCAGAGTCCTAGAATCGACCGATGGGAATTGTCAGTTGCCAGCAGTTAGATTTTTAGTGGATTCGGTTAAGAAAATTAATTAATTAAAAGAAGCTTATCCAGAAGATGTCGGGTTCGAAGAGGATGCAGCATGATAATTTATCTATTAATTAGGTAGAGTTAGGTAGTTTCTTTTTATTTTTAGGAAAGTGTGTTTAGTGTTCGATCAGGACTTATGTTTTTCTTTTTATTTTTAGGAAAGTTTGTGTCGTGTCCAATTAGAACTCATATCGGCTTGAGGGTATAAATATGTACACCCGAGGTCTTTGTAATCTATCTCTCGATCAGTACAATTACTCTCGGCGCATCGCCACCCTCTTTTCTGAGGTTTTTATTTATCAGCGGCAAAACTTGGCACCTGACGCAAGACTACATCAACTTCGATCCCCGGCGAAGGGTAAGCCCTACGTTTTGCAGTCCCGGTGAATATATCGGCTACATTGGTGTTGTTCAAGACTGCATCGCTTCGACCTCTTGGATTGCTTTGGTTCGGTTGATATATTTGCTTACCTGATATTTTGATTCTATCTTTAATAGCATTGTGTTTAGAGACGCATCCGTTTAGCTGGGACTATCTCGGTTAGGTCTGATCTTATGTTTTAGCCGATATATCTCTACAATCATAATGATGATTTAGATAGATTTGTTATATTCATCACATTAGACAGATTTATCAGCTCATTGAGTATTAGATTATCATATACAATCTCGTGTTACATCGGTTAGGTTCGACCTACTAGATTGTTGTTGATAATCTAAGTCTTGTGAAGCCAATAGGTTTATGCTAATGTTTCATCAGAGTGTTAGCCGGTCTTATTTGATGTGTTAAATTTCTCTTTGATAGTTTTATTGTCTTGGTTAAATTTAATACATGATCACCTTGAAAATCAATCGAATGCTCGATTGTTTAGACTTTATACTTCATTTTATACTTAGTGCTGCATCAATTCGATTTCACCTACTAAGTTGTGCTTGGAATTGTAAGAACTAACTTGCTCTTTGATTGCCGATGAGGGTAGCATCGGGGTTTTAGCCGATGAATTATCTGGAAAGTATTGCATCGGCTTATAAGGATTACATACAAGTTGATTTTAGCCGATGACAACAAATGCTTCATTGATTATTTAATCACTTAGATTTAACGACATCGGATCTCCAGCTGATGTATGCTTTAACCATCGAATCAACATTTATTCTATCATAGCATTATTGGCCGATTGGTTTCTATTGGATTATATTGTTGTATTATTACAAGCTCTTACTATTTGTCCGATTGCTTTTATATCATTTATCCAAGTGTCAGAATCTACATCGGATATATAGCTGATTGCTCAAAATCCTATCGACATCGGCTAGTATTGCTACATCGGCTAGTATTGCTCCATCGGCTTGTCAGCCGATCGACTATTTGATCATCAATTTATATATCTTGTCAATTGCAGGATCAAACTGACTGACACGCCCGTATTCCTTTAATATTTTAGGACCCACACTGGAACTAAGCAGATCTCCTAGATCTTCGTGTGTTTCGACATGGTTCGCGTTAACGCAGATTTGGCACTATCGGCCGGACGCAGATTTTTCGTCAATACGCATTGAACATGGATTTGATCAAAAATTGACCATTTTTATGTAGCGACCAAATAAAGCAATCTTTTCCATCTGACAGGGTTATGTTAGCTAGTCGAGAAATCAAATCATTCCACTCAACTAACTTAGGTCCTACAATTAATCGTTGAAATTAAATATTCATCGGTGTTGTACTCATAATCTCTTCCAAAATAAATTGTTTCTTTCGAGCCACATTGTACAAAGAGGGATACTGATATTTGAGAGGTTGCAAGCCCAACCATATATCTTCCAAAAATCTTATCTCCATCCCATTACCATGTTTAAAAGATCCGTACTGAAAAAATTGATCTTTTACTTTCATTAGATCAGCCCAAAATTGAGATGTTCCTGGTTTGTGTGACACATGAGAGGTTTACCCTTTTAAGTACTTGTTACACAAAAGGTCTTACCATAGACCATCACCATTGAGAAGCTTGAATAGCCATTTGCTTAACAAATATCTATTCTTGATATCAAGATTTTGGACACCCAGTACATCTTGATCTTTTGGCTGTCATATATATTCCCATTTTGTTAACCTATATTTTCTTTTTCTAGCTATCACTGCTTCTGAAAAAGCTTGACTTGTAGTAATCTAGTCTTTCAAGTACACACCGAGGTATCTCGAAGAAGGATAATATAAACATGTGAAGGCTCAAAATAACCGAGTTAAGAAGGACTAATCTCTCACCGTAAGAGTTGTTTTTGCCTTTCCATGTGCTAAGTTTTATTTGAAGCCTACCTTCCAATTAGAATTTTTGAGTTTTCGATAATGATGGGGATTCCTAGGTATCTGAATGGAAAGAATCCAGAATTACAACCAAATAGTTGTCTGTATTGGTCCTCCATTTTCTTAGCTCCACCAAAACAGAAAATTTCACTTTTATGAGTTTATTTTCAACCCAAAGAGATGTTCAAACGCACAAAGAATGGCCTTCATGGTTTTTGCATGTTCAAAATCATGTTCAAGAAATATTATTGTGTCATTGACGTGTTCGAGGATGGACAACCCATCATTTACTAAATGTGAAATTACCACTAATTTGGCCATCAATTTTGGCTCTTTCAATAAGAATGGCTAACATATCAGCCGCTATATTAAAAAAAATTGGTGCCATTGGATCTCCTTATCTCAAGCATTTACATGTCTGGAAATTGTTACTCACATCATCATTGACTTTAACACTAACAATTCCTCCTTCAACCAAATTGAAAATTCAAATGCACCACGGTTATGAAAACCCTTTCATTCATAATGTTTTCTGAAGGGACTGCCATTTAACTTTCTTCCTCCTTTCTCCTTCAGGCCCCTTACTCTTTCTCCTCTTCCTCTTCTTCCCCCTCCCTTCTCTCCTGTCAATGGTTATCCAGCATGCCTATTCTCTTACACATTCATATGAGGTCTATTTGCAGATGGGTTTGTTTTGATAATGCTTATATTTTGCAACTGGCACAGACTCGTAGATTCTGAACGTTGTATACATATATTCAAACTTTACCGTGGATTTCATAGAGATTCAAATTTTGTACACGATTTTTGGAGCGACAGCAGTTGCAGGGTGTTGACTCTCGAGTCTTGAGTAGGTAATGCTATGTACGCCGAGTGTGAGAGGAGGGGACTTTCCGTCGCCAAAATATCACCTCAACAATGCCAAGAGAATGAGTCAGGCTAGTTCCTTTTATACTACTAAACTAAATTTAATGCCTTTCTAATGGTCATTTAGATGACGTTTTCTCCAACACTTTAATTTGATAAAACTAGCTGGGTGGCCCGCGCAATTACACGGCTAGCATCCATATAAAATTATCTAACTTTTACATATGATCTTACTTAAAATTTGTTCAATAACTATCTTGTTGTCTACGGATTTTGAAAGAACGAACATCATCATCTCGTGTTTCTAATTTTGTAGTTTTTAAAAGTCACACCAATTGCTACCCTTACTCCTTTGTCACCTATTTATTAGTTTGCTCGATTTACCACGGCTTCTATTTATTCTCCTTGGAACCTTTAAAAATTAGATGTTGTAGTTTTTAGAGGTCATTGTCTCGTTGCTTTTTGTTATTTTTAGAAGTCCCGTCAAACCCCGTCGCTGTACTCCTCTACGGCCCATCCGTTGCCTCCTCTTTTTGTTGTCTTTGGGATTATAAAAATCAAACATAACTTTATGGAAGTCCCGCCAACCGTCGATGGCTCCGTCACTATACTCCTCTACGGCCACCCGTTGCCTTTCCTCTTTATTGTCATTGAGATTTTTAAAAATCAAACATAATTATTATTGGTGTTTATTTTTTACTTTCTAAAATTCCCGCCAACTGCCATGACCGTGCTGCTTAACGGCCTGCCCGTCGTCCCTCCTCTTTATCATTATTGAAATTTTATTTGAGATTTTGTTTATAGTTTTTAGATATCCTATCAACCGCCACCACCCTAGTTCTTTATGGACCTATTGTTTCTCCCCTATTTATTGTCATTTTTCATCGTTGTGTTTTAGATGGACTATTTTTTCTTCCAAATTTCATGTTTTTTATTTCGATATTTTGTTATCTATAAATTGTATTCCTACTTAAACTCTTATAATTATTTTTCTGTTTTCTTAACTTATTTTATTTTTTATCTCAAATTTTAATTAATCTCGTGTTGTGTTCTAGATGGTCTCTTGTTTCAATAGTCATTATTTTTTATTCCTAATTTTAGTTATTTATAAATTGTATTCCTAGCTGAACTCTTTTTTTCTTTTTCTAATTTTGGATTTTTTTTATTTTTAATTTTAATTAATCTCGTATTATGTTTTATATGGACTATTCTTTCAATGGTCCTTATTTTTTATTCCTAATTTTAGTTGTTTGTTAATGGTATTCTTACTTGAACTCTGATTTTTTAAATAATTTTGGAATTTATTTTATTCTTTATTTAAAATATTAATTAATCTCTAATTGTGTTTTACATGGACTCTTTTTTAATATTTTTATTTTTTATTTTGAATTTTAATTATTTCTAAATGTATTCCTACTCAAACTCTTTTTTCTTTTTCTCCGATTAATGTGGAAATTAATCTCTAATTGTGTTCTACATGGACTTTTTTTCAATATTCTTTTACTTTTTATTCCAAATTTCAATTATTTCTAAATATATTCCTACTCAAACTTTCCTTGTCTTTTTCTCTGATTAGTGTAAGAATTTTTAGTCTTCATAGCGAACATGGTACCTTCTTTCAAGGCTGTTTTAATAATATAACAAGCTGGTTGGCCCGTGTAATTACGCGGCTAGCATCCATATAAATTTATCTTCTTTAAAATATGTTAAATAGTTTTCTTCTAATCTTACTATTTTTAAAAAGCTAAATGTTTTTAATTTTAAAGTTTTTAAAAGTCACACCAGTCGTCACCCTTTATTCTTTTGCTGCCCTATTATTTGCTTTTTCGATGTGCCACTGCTTCTATCCGTTCTCCTTGAGACCTTTATTTTCTTTTCCAATGTGCCATAGCTTCTATTATTTTTCTTAGGACCTTTAAAAATTGGACATTGTAGTTTTCAGAGTTTATTGTCTCATCAAATTTTTTTATAATTTTTAATGTATTGTCAAATGTCGCTATTATATTCCTTTACGGCCCACCGTATATATTTATTCATAAACATACAGATGAGGTCATGTGTTACTGCTATATACAGTGTATTATATATATTATTAAGAAAAAATGTACTCTAGAAAAAACATGAAGTTGTAGTGAGACCTTGTTCGATTGGATGTCCGGACATAATTCTAACATGATTTTTGTTTTGTTGTGTACAGTAGCAATTTTTTTACCAAGTTTCAGTAGGATTAATTTCTCTATATATTTTTCTTTACTTATATATGTATCCAATTAATCTCAACCGTTATGATATAGGCTCATCATGATCTAACGGTTTAGATTTTTCTTTTTTTCTCCGATTAATGTGGGAATTTTTAGCCCCCATAGTCAACATATTTTATTTTTATTTTAGATTTCAATTAATCTTATGTCATGTTCTAAATGGTCTCTTAAATCCATAAATCAAAACTGACATGTGGGCTCCACCTTTTTTTTAATTTTTTTAATGTTGGCTGAACTACCACATGTGAGCTAAGTAGGACCAAAACCGCTTCAGAGCGAGTTAGGGGAGTAATTCGTCCGGTATGAAAAGTTGAGAGTGAATGATGTCTAATTTTGTGGTTTATGGGTAATTCGTACGCTATAGTTTACAGGTGTAATTCGGATTTTTTTTCCTATTTTCAAAGGGTGTAGCTATATTTATGGCACCATATTTTTCACCAAAAAATAGTTAGGATGTATTTACATTGCAAGTCCCTAAATTACATATGTAATTTTAGTATATTTACAATGTAAGTCCTAAAATTACATACGCAAGTCCCAAAATTGCATATTTAATTTTTGGGTATTTATAATATAAGTCTCAAAATTACATATGTAAGTCCCTAAATTACATATGTAGTTTTTTCATGAAAATACACACCGACAAGATGAGAAATTTAAATTTAATTGTTTGGCTTCACGCTGCAACACGCAACACGCAAAGACGTTGGTGCACTGGTATTTCAATCGTAGCATGAATCTCAAAGGAGATCAATTGATAAAAAAAATCGAATGTGATTACAAAAAAAAAATGTGTCGACATAATTATAGCAACACCGTTTTCAAATTGTAAAGCAAACTTTTCTCAGTTGCGTGGGACAGCTACGCCAGTGTGTGGTGGTGGTGGTGTTTCTTTTTCCTTTTTCGGACTAATCTTTCAGGGTATAACTTTTTTCTGTTATATTCAATGAAACTTCACGCTATCTAACTGTCGGTTTGTTAAAAAAATTATAAAGCAAACTGATTTTAACCTGTTTACATACTGTCATAAATCTTGACCATTGAAGTGTAGACATACCATGATCTAACGGTATATATTCTTTTATATGGTCAAGGCAGCACGTGCCAACTTTGATGGCTTGATCAACCATCGATCAACCAAACAAATAATATATATTCTCAGCCCACCATATATATTTATCCATAAACGTACAATGAGGCCATGTGTTACTGTTGTATACAGTGTATTATATATATTATTGAGAAAAACATGTACTTTAGACAAAAAACATGAAGTTGTAGTGACCTTGTCCGATTGGGTGTCCGGACATGATTCCAACATGATTTTTGTTTTCCAACATGATTTTTGTTTTGTTGTGTACAGTAGCAATTTTTTTACCAAGTCTGAGTATGATTAATTTCTCTATATATTTTTCTTTACTTATAGGTATCCAATCAATCTCAATCGTTACATATAGGCTCATCATGATCTAATAGTTTAGATTTTTCTTTTTTTATTAATGTGAGAATTTTTAGTCCACATGACAAACGTGATGATTCTTTTTAAAATTATCTTAATAATATAATAGATAGATAGATGATAGTTCTATTTTGACCGAACAAAAGCTGAAGCTTACACTGTTCTTCAAACTTCGAAAGAATCTAGAGCTCATCAAACAGGAGTACTTTCACTTTTAGCATTTCGAGTCACTGTTCCCAGAAAATCAACGACTTTAGCAATATAGAAACGCTAATACCAACATATCACATCAAAAAGTTTTAACTGTTTGAGTATGATAAGTATGACTACCATCACAACCACAGGGAGCAAACCACCAAGGACCGATCCACAGAAGTAAATCAAACCCGTATATATCTGGAGTACTAGCTTATAGTGCCCCCCAATCCCAAGGCCACCGCGCGCGCCACGACACACGTACACCCCTCACTGTACTCCACTAAGCCCACAACCCACACTGTGCGCGCGCGCGGTCAAACGACACGTACCATCAATTTGTACTACAACCGCGACCTTATTGTGCGTGGCATTCTTCACACGCCACCCGCGCCGGCCGGCGACGCGTCGACGGGGACGGTGTGCCTGGGCTGGCCGCCCGTCGCCGACGACCTCCCGCACTCGCGCACGCTGTTCTCCGCGAACCGCACGCTGGCCGCATTGAAACCCTTCTCTCGCTCGTGATCCGACCACTCCCGGCTGTAGTACTCCTCCGCGGTGGCCCCCTTCCTCGGGCCGACGAGCATGCCGCCCCACTGCGGGAAGTAGATGAGCATGATGGGCAGCGTGCACGCGATGATCATGAGCCCCATGTACTTGATCCCGGTCTCCGTCTTGTACTTTGTGCCGTGGAAGAAGATATACTGCGTCAGCACGGCTCCCACGTTGCCCCCGCCGCCGGTCATCCCGGAGATGAGCCCCAGCGACCTCCGCGACACGAACGGCACGATGCCGAAGGTGAGCCCGCACGCGGCCTGGACGAAGAAGGAGAATAACACCATCACGGCCACGGACGCGGCGAAGGAGAAGTCGACGATTCCGAGCACCACGCAGAGGACGCCGCCGATGGTCTGCACGGTCCACAGCCCCCACAGCCTGCCGCGCATGCCGTACCGGCTGGAGAGCCAGTCGGAGAGGAGCCCGCCGCCGGGGCGGGAGATGATGTTTGCCATCCCGAAGCTGGCGGCGATGAGCCCGGCGGTCTGGAGGTTGACGTCGAAGCGGTCGTAGAAGTATTGGTGCACGACGTTGTCGATGGTGAGCTCGACGCCGAAGCAGTAGCCGTAGGTAAGCGCCAGGATCCAGCCGCGGTAGTTGGTGAGGGCGTGGCGCAGCACGTTGCCGAAGCTGTCCTTGTGCATGTCCCCGGTCTTGTGGAGCTTGCCGTAGTTGCCGCCGGGCATGTCCTGCCCGAACGCCAGCACGGCGATGGCCGAGAACGTCTGCATCAGGCCCGGGATGAAGAAGGCGACGCGCCACGCCGTGAACGGCGTGCTACCGATCTTGTGGATGGCCTCGTACACGAGCGGCATGAGCAGCTGGACGGCGCCGCCGCCGAGGTTGCCCCAGCCGCCGGCCACGCCGTTGGCCAGCCCCACCTTGGGGGCCGAGAACATGGAGCTCATCCAGAACTGCGCCGACACGAACGACGCCAGCGAGATGCCCGTGAAGAAGCGCACGAGGAGGTACGCCGACGGGGACTGGATGATGGAGGAGCAGTACACCGCCGGCGTTGTGAGGAGGATCAGCGACGCGGAGGCCAGCCTGGGCCCGACCAAGTCGCACGCCGTGCCCATGGCCAGACGCGCGAACACGGCGCCCGACACGGACGCGATCCCGGCGTTGCCGATGTCCGTGGCCGTGAGCCCAAGCGTGTCGCGGATGAGCGGCAGCAGCGGCGGCGCGGCGAACGTGGACACGAAGCAGCAGAAGAAGGAGAACCACGCCATGTGGAAGGAGGCCATGTGCGGCCTCGCGAAGGAGAAGAGCCAGAACTCGGTAGCCTTGAGGTCGGAGTCCACCGGCATCCTGAACCGCGGCTTGCCCCCCGCCGCCTCGACCCCCTCCACCTCCATCGCCACCGGCTTGGACTCCATCTCCACTATCGGCACACACACGTGGTAGCAGCTTAGCTAGTGACTCTGTGTACGTACATCCGCTGTGCCCTGCGCGTCAGCTCTTATAGCGGAGCGGAGCGCGCGGCTCCGGCGGCGCGGCGCGGCGTGGCGCGATGGTTGGGTGCGGCGAGAGGGCAACCGGTGGAGAGAAAATGAATAAAGATTTCTAGCGCGAGGCGGGTATGTGTCTGCGTGATCTTACGCTACCATTGGAAGGCCGGCGCTGCCGGCGCGGCTCTCGGGCGTGGGTTTTTGTTGCTGACGAGCGGGTAACTTGGCGTCGCAGTAGAGTCACCAAGCCGCAAGGGTGGTGGGCCCTGGCTGGAAGGAAGGAAAGGGAGATTCCGACCTCTGACTTTGGAGGCCACGTCAGTTCCATGGCCTGTGGAACTGCCTCCCTCCTCGGCACACACGAATACTGTATTGGAGGAGGAATTCGTCGCGGATTTGGACTGGGTTGCCAGCTCATTCGCCTCTTCTTCTTCTTCTTCTTCTTCTCTTTTCAGATGCTCATTAGCTCATTTGCATCTTCTTATTTTCAGACTATATTCAGTCTAGTTGACACTAGTTCTGCTATGACATGATGACGTCTGATTTGCGAATTAGTTTCATGTGGTGGCTGTACGGATAACTAGCAATGCAACAGTTACATGTTGGTGACTTTGTGGTCGTTTTAATTTTGGAACGGTGAGATCAGCTCACGTTTAACACAATTATACTTTGAGACGAGCTGTTTTATGTGTTCTTGTATGCCTAGTGCAGTGAACGGCCTGTATCTTTTCATATCTGTATTAACAGTATGCCTATTGCTTAGTACTTTTTTAAAAAAGAAAATGGATACAGTGTACTACTTGTTCTTGTTTTTCTGAATGTCAACCAGTTGTAGGCTTATAGCCGCTGGTTCGCTAGAAAACAGCTTTGCGCATGCATCTGACATGTTAAAAAACGGATCAGTTGTGCAAGTGGAAGGAGAAGGACATCACGATCGCAAACGATTTACATGCCAATATATTACTGCATTTGAAAGCATCAAAGCGTGGCATCATGCGCCTACCTCAGCTAGGATTGCACAGCCAAAGGACACAATCATATGATTTGAAAGAGAGAACAGAATAACTAATATTCCTCAGGAATTTGTTCCACGAGAAAAATATTCCTCTGGAATGGCTGGAGATCCTGCTTTAGTACGGATAGGAAACAACGTTTCTGGTTGGAAGAAACGGCCAACAACTAGAAACATTCAGAATTTAGTTCTCAAAACTACTTATGATTATGCTAGTAGGTACCAAGATGCAACCAGACAAGTAGATGATGAAAATAACCAGAAATTGAACGCTGCATCACACTTGCGAAATGTTTTTCCCCTACCTTAACCATGGCTTCTCATGCTCTCAAAAGGGCAAGACTAATTTCATCAGAGTTGATGAAAAATTGAACATACAGATGCATATTTATTTTGAGACAAATTCCTTTTTGAATGAGTAGAAACATTTCAATTCGGACGAAAAGTTCCCTTGAGCTGGCCTGCCGGCCTTGGCCCCAAGCAATTCCTGGCAACAGAGCGACACAATAACATGTAAAAACTTGTGCACTCTATAAAATGGTGAAGGAATAGACAAGAAGCATAACTTCTTGTAGCTAGCAAGAGGATCGAAATGTATGAGCTAACCCCAGCTAGTGTTTTCTTTTTTTTTTTTGAACCCCTGCTATTTTTCTTACCTTCCTCAATCACTGTTAATTAAGTGGACATCTACCAAAAAGCCCAAACTTAAATTCCGGCTTACCAAGTTAACCAAAATTCTCGTGACGACCTATAAAGTTTGCATTCTCTCGATGTGGATGGCATTGACTTGAGCAATGGAGTTTGCTCTGGATATATGCGTGACGTCTCAGCTTGAAAGCTGAATTACTATAATAAACTTTGGTCGGAAGCTCTTGAACTAAAGGCTGGGAAACAAGTTGATCCCACAAAACAATACTCCTATATCATGAGGCTCTTTTAATCTTTTGTACGTGTAGCAACTAACAACAACCACCATTATAATTTAGGGACAATTTTGTTTCTGCCCCTGCTTTGATTTCTAATATTGATTTTACCCCTACTTTTTAGGGTTTTCGTTTTTGCCCCCACTTTTTTGAACCGAAAGATTGTTTTGCCCCTACTTTGGATGGTGAAGTTAACGGTGTTAAGTAATTGGTAAAAGGACATTTATACCCTCTCCTATTTGTATTCATTAATTATGTTTTTGCCCCCATTTTATACATGTAGCTTTGGAACTTTATTTTTGTGAATATATTTAAAATTAGATGACATACATTAACTAATATAACAATTTACACAGATTTTGAATTTGACAAAATTTCAACAAAATTTCAGCAGCATTTTGACGGAACTTGAACAAAATTTTGATAATATCTCAACAAAATTTCATCGCCTCAGCCCCAAACCCTCAGCCCTCTGCCGCCTCCAAGCCCCCTGCCACCGCCGCCGCCGCCAAGGCCCTTCCCCGTCGCCAACAAGCCTTCTTCCCACCGCTGCCGAGTCTTCTCCCCGTCGCTGGCAAGTCCTCTCCCCCCCGCCTAGCTCCTTCCCCGCCGCCACCTCCCTGCACGCTCGCTGCCGCTTGCCCTGCCCGCGCCGACGCCCGCTTGCCACCGCCTACCGACGCCCGCTCGGCGCCGCCTGTGGACCTGCTCGCCGACGCCCGCTCGCCGCCGCCTGTGGACCCGCACGCCGACGCCTGTGGACCCGCTCGCCACCGCCTGCCGCACCGCCGATGAGATTTTTGTGGGAGGCTGTGTGCTGTGTAACCGGATAGAATGGATAGAAGGGAAGGGGCAAAAACGATAGAACCAGATACTTCCCAGGGGTAATAAGGTCAAACAATAATTCAAAAAATATTTATTTCTTTTTTTTCTCTATTTGTTTATTGCCATAAACACGGTCCCACTCACTTCCGTCTAAAACAGGGGTAAACGTCCCTTTTGGTTTAAAAAAGTGAGGGCAAAAACGAAAACCCTAAAAAGTAGGGGTAAAATCAATATTAGAAATCAAAGCAGGGGTAGAAACGAAATTGCCCCTAAAAGTAATGAATATATTATTAAAAAAGAAATATTTAAAAAAGGGTTTAGAGTCCATATAAAAATAAAATTTTGAAATAATTAAAATTTAAAAATAATTATTAACTATCACATATATGCAATACAATATAAATATTACACATTGATCAGTTTGGTCAAGTTAGTATAGGATTTAAAATTATGTTGCTATTTTAACAATAAAATGTGAAAAATATATATGCTATTATGTAAAGAAAAATATAACGATGTTAGCCGCGCAGATTGCGGGTCACTATAGTTAATGCAAACAGCAAAACCGTATAAACTGCGCATTATTAAGCTGGACGAGATGTGACCATTAATCAACTCTTGCTGTCCAAATTAAATTTGTTTTTTTACGGTAAATTAAATTCGTTAGAGATTCGCAAGTTGAATGAATTGGTGGCCTCCCCAGGACTGCATAGGATCCGGCCCAATAACAAGGCCCAGTTCGGGCTAATCCGTGGCCCAACACAGCTGCATCTACCAGTTTGTGCATAGCATATCCACCAGTTCTTCCCCAGATCATCAGCAAGGATCAAATGGC
Source organism: Oryza officinalis (assembly GCA_008326285.1). NCBI lineage: Eukaryota > Viridiplantae > Streptophyta > Magnoliopsida > Poales > Poaceae > Oryza > Oryza officinalis. Next base: position 45,505,101 of record BDMV01000001.1, on the reverse strand, counting down.
CTTTTAAAGCCAAAGAACTTACAATTTTGCATTCACTAAATGCGACTTACACATTTGCAAATGTATTTTGCTCATCAGGGCGCTTCACGAGAAGGAAGCAAGGAGCAAAGGTGGGCTGACGCGCAACCAGTTCTTCCTTGTGGCATTCATCTGCAGCTTCGCATACTACATCTTCCCAGGCTACCTGTTCCAGATGCTCACCTCCCTCTCCTGGATCTGCTGGGTCTTCCCCCATTCTGTGCTTGCGCAACAGCTCGGCTCAGGTCTCAGTGGCCTTGGCATTGGCGCGATCGGTCTCGACTGGTCCACCGTCTCCTCCTACCTCGGGAGCCCTCTTGCTAGCCCATGGTTTGCCACTGCAAATGTTGCTGCTGGCTTCTTCTTCATCATGTACATAATCACACCGATTGCTTACTGGTTTAATTTCTACAAGGCACAAAACTTCCCCATATTTTCTGATGGTCTCTTCACCTCAACTGGCCAAAAGTACAATATCTCAAGCATTGTGGATTCTCATTTCCATTTTGACACAAAGGCCTACGAGCAGAATGGTCCACTATACCTCAGCACTTTCTTTGCCGTCACATATGGCGTTGGTTTTGCATCCCTTACCGCAACAATTGTTCATGTTCTCCTCTTCCATGGAAGGTAAGTTCGTTCATCTGGAATTTGCCAGTCTATTGCCTGCAATATTAAATGAAGTAGCTAAGAATCATAATGTTTGCTTTCAGCGAAATCTGGCAATTAAGTAAATCAGCTTTCCAAGAAAAAAGGATGGACATACATACAAAACTTATGAGGAGATATAAGCAGGTCCCTGAGTGGTGGTTTGTCTGCATCCTCATTACTAACATTGCCGTCACCATATTTGCTTGTGAATACTACATTGAGCAACTCCAGTTGCCCTGGTGGGGTGTCTTACTTGCATGTGCCATTGCCTTCTTCTTCACCCTCCCAATTGGGATAATAACAGCAACAACAAACCAGGTACAAATTTTAACACCTGGTGCATATTTTGCCATACAGCTTCTTAGGGCAACAGTTCAGCATTTCATCATTTTCCATTGTATGCAGACTCCAGGCTTGAACATCATCACAGAGTACATCATGGGGTACTTGTACCCTGGACGACCGGTAGCAAATATGTGTTTCAAGGTATATGGTTACATCAGCATGAGCCAGGCTCTGACATTTCTGCAAGATTTTAAGCTGGGTCACTACATGAAGATTCCACCAAGGACCATGTTTATGGCTCAGGTTAGCTCTACTAGCCATTTAGTTTAACTGCCATTTCTCCTAAGGAAGTACAAACATGGTCCTGCTGCATTGTGCCACTAATTAACTTCTTGGAACATGGCAGGTGGTGGGAACTTTGATTGCAGCATTTGTATACATTGGAACAGCATGGTGGCTGATGGAGACAATCCCCAACATCTGTAACACTGAGCTCCTCCCATCAGATAGCCCTTGGACCTGCCCAGGAGATCATGTGTTCTATGATGCATCAGTCATATGGGGTCTTATTAGCCCACGCAGAATATTTGGGGATTTAGGCACTTACTCGGCAGTAAACTGGTTCTTTTTGGGTGGAGCTATTGCCCCTGTCCTTGTCTGGTTTGCACACAAGGCATTCCCAAACCAGAACTGGATCTTACTCATAAACATGCCTGTGCTGATTGGTGCCACTGGCCAGATGCCTCCTGCTACTGCTGTCAACTACACAACATGGATACTTGTTGGTTTCTTGTCAGGTTATGTGGTCTACAGATACCGACGTGACTGGTGGGAGCGGCACAACTATCTGCTTTCAGGTGCATTGGATGCTGGTTTGGCATTCATGGCAGTGTTGATTTACTTGTGCCTAGGCTTGGAGAACATCAGTTTGAACTGGTGGGGCAATGACTTGGATGGATGTCCTCTGGCTTCTTGCCCCACTGCTAAAGGCATAGTTGTTGAGGGATGCCCAGCCTATACTTGAGGATCTCCTCGTGCATGACAGTCCTGGGGAGAATTTGGACAGTCATAAGGAGCATGTAGGGGCCGGTGTAAATAAACATTGTTTTTTTTTCCAGACCATGTAAAGATGAGAAATTGGTGTTGTATTATTGTATTCTTTGAGTTTTCAGAAAATTTGTAATGGCAGTTTAAAAGGTATTTTTTTGGGTCACCAAACCAATCGTTATTCAACTCTGGAAACAAAATGTTGCATACTTCTGCGAAAGGAATGTGCAGTTATATTGCCAAGTACAAATAAATAAACAAATAATACTGATGTCTTTGTCATCAAAAGGCATGCCCTACAGACTGCTTAGTACTTACCGGTGTAATGGTGTCAATATAGCTCACATTCTTTGATTTATCCAGTGTATGCCTATACCAATCTGCACATCCCAGGAATAGCAAGCCCAGAGAACCACAATATCCTGATACCTCTGTAGAAGGACACTGCTATTGAATTCCATGATTTACATTTCTCAGCATCTCGATTTACATTTACATATCTAATACTACATCGAGATGCTTGTTCGAAGTATCAGTTGTCTTTACCACCTTCCTGATAAAATTTTCCCAAGAATTACCATCCAGGAAATCCCGACCACATAAAGCTGCAGTTTCAAGAATTTTGCTAATAGTATCCTCATGTCTTGGCTCAGAAAGACTATCAACCAAAACTTGGAAAAGAAGCCTGCTTGGGCTGAAACCTCTAGACACCATTTCCTCAAAGACTGTAGCCCCTTCATTTGGCTTCCCTGTTTTACATAATCCCTTGATCAAGGCCTCATAAGTCATGGCATTTGGTTCATACCCTCGGTCAACCATGTCGTCCCACACCCGCCCAGCCTCATGCAACTCCTCGTTTTCACATAATCCTGAAATAAGTGAGTTGTACGTCAGCAAGCTTGGTTTGAAACCCCTCTCAAGCTCATCAAACAGGTTCCTCGCCTCGCGGACCATTCCATTCTTGCACAACCAATAGATCAATGTGCTCGTGACCATGTTATCAGGTGGCACGTTCTTCTTCTCCATCCATCTCCACAATTGGTACGCCTCCTCTGATTTTCCATCCTGGCATAGCACATCAACCACCTTAGCACCTAGCGCCATGTCTGGCACATATCCTGCCCCCAGCATCTCCCGCATAAAATCCCGTGCCTCAATAGGTTTTCCCTCCTTGCAGCATGCCTCTATCACCACGGAATATGTGACCTCATTTGGTTGCACTCTAGCAGCCTCCATCTCATCCATAATTCTGGCTGCATCCTGGAGCTTCCCGCACTGACAGTAACCGTCGATGAGCACGGTGTACATCGTAACATCTGGTCTACGCCCACTAGCGATTATATCGTCGAAGAGCTTCTGCGCACCTTCAAGATCCCCCTTCCCACAGTAGGCAGAGAGAACCGTGGTGTAGGTGACGACATCCGGGGTGATTCCCAGGCCAGGCATTTCGTCGAGAACCTTGAGGGCGGCATCCAGGTCGCCGATGCCAACAAGCCCCTTGAGCAGGATGTTGCAGGAGACGAGGTTGGGAGTGATGTAGAGCTTGGTGGGCGCGGCGCGGAAGAGCGCAGCGGCGAGACGGAGGCGGCGGGCGGAGACGAGAGAGTGGAGGAGGGCGTTGAAGGAGCGGACGGAGGGGTGGGAGTTGAAGGAGGGGAGGGAGAGGAAGAGGCGGAGGGAGGGGAGGGGGCGGAGCGAGCGCAGCAGGGGCAGAAAGGGGCGGTCGGAGAAGGCGGGGAGGTTGGCGGCGCGGAGGGCGGAGAGGACGGGGGGGAGGAGGGCGGGGTCGGCGGCGGGGAGGCGGGAGAGGACGGCGGCGAAGACGGGGAGCGAGGGGGGAAGCGGCGGGGTGGCGTGGAAGAGCGCGTGGCGGAAGGCGAGCACGGCGAGGTGCGGCGTCGGGAGGCGGAGCAGGAGGCGCGCGAGGCTGCGCGCGGTGAGGCGGCGCGGCCATGGCTGGACGGGCGGGGTGACGGTGTAGCGGGAGGTCGGGAGCGACGTGGGGAGTTCGGCCAGGTGGGCGAGCGGCACGGTGGCCTTCGCGGTGGTGGAGAAGGCGCGGGCTGGAGGTCCCCATGCCCAGCGGAGCGCAGCCATGGCGGACACGGGCGGGCCGGCGGCGTGGAGGAAGAACGCGGCGCGGAGCGGGAGGCAGGAAAGAAGAGAGATACAAGGGCCAATCTGCAAAATTTCCGATCGCTACCAATCTGCAAAAATGGGCCGCACGTAAACTGAAATCGGCCCGCACGTAACTTCTAGTCCCGTTAGTGGGCCGCACGAATTCGAAATCCCGTTCAAGCCCAATTAGTCAGAATCCCATCATGGCCCAATCAATATGGGCCAATCACTCCCCATTCTTGGGCCGTAGGTAATCGTCCGCGCTGGGCCTTCAGATTAATCGGGAAGTTCGTCGTCGTCGTCTTCTTGCTCGGTCTCGACCGTGCAGCGACTCATCGCCGGCGGAGCTCCGGCGATATATTTTCCATCATTAGGTAATGGATTAAGGCTTAAAGAAGGGATTGATTTAATTTCGATACTTTTGTAGTCCTCGTTCGGAAGGAAATTAAGGAATGAGCTGATCTCTTGGTCACGACCTCATCAACTTACACCTCCGGCATCGATTGGTTTCTCTCTAGTGAACAAGCTAATTATTGTGGAAATGGATCAAACCAACGGCAGAAGAAATTAATTCGTTTGCAGCAGCTCAAGAGTACAAGTTCATATATGAATTTGCAGAAGGCTTAATTAATTAGCTGAAATCAAGCTCAAACCACACCGGTAGGAGTACTAGCTAGTTAATTCCACATGATCCTTCAAACGTAGTACAGGCTCCAGCATGATGGAGAAAGCATGAACACTTATGTTACATGTCTCGATTTGGAATCTAATCTCATCTTGATCGATCGATTGATTTCTCTTAATTTCAACACCTCTTGCTCTCCATAGCCAGGAGATTACTACTCCGTATTATAATCCTATAGTAGACTAGGGTTCGCATGGCCTCATCGTCTTCGCCCCATCTTGACATGAGCCAGTAGCAGCTGAGCACAACGAGGAACCATCTTCCAAGATGGCAAAACCAATCAGAGACAAACCACCGCTAGGCGCGCGCGTCGATGATCGATCAGACAGTGCTGTGACTGTACAACAAACGGCTCGGTAGCTAGCTTAGCCAGACACCGCGGGAGCAGCGTGGGTGGTGAGATCAGCGACGGTGGGGCGGCGGGGGATCACCGCGAAGAGGCCAGCCTCCTTGGCGGCGCACTGTGCCGCCGGCGCCGGCGAGGAGGAGGACGACCTGTCCCTGCTGCGCTGTAGCGTGCGGTGGCGGCGCATGACGGCGGCCAGCGCGGAGTCCATGTCCATCTGGTCCTGCCTGCAGTCGTCGCTGCAGAACGCCGCGTTCCCCCTGCATATACATATGCAATGAATCCATCATTGAATTATGGAAGAATCGAGCGGATTAATTGATTAATTCCACGAGAGGAGAGATCGATGAAAGATGATCCTATACTTACTTGTACATGAAGATGTGGCGGTTGAAGGTGATGTCCCGCTTGCAGAGGAAGCAAGAGTCGAGGTAGTGATAATCGCCCTCGCCGTCGTAGGAGGAGGAGCTGTCGTCGACGAGGAAGAACCGTGAATCCACCTTCACGTACTTGGACTCCATCATTCGATCTCTCCTTGATCGGTTCTGCTTTTATGTAGATTTGGCTCAATTAAGTGAGCAGTCAGTCAGTCACTAGCAAGTTCATCAGTTCACGCCATGAGCTAAGTAGAAAAGCCTCTTGAGCTGAGCTGTGTGGGTGTGCTAGCTCGACGAAGACAGGGCCGGGAGGGAGATGTCTCGGACGACTTGGCTTCCGTTGAATTATATACTAGCTAGCTAGCTGCCGGAGTAGCGTGTTGTTGCCTGTTGGCTGCTGTTGTAAAAGGGGTTTTCTCCTGAAACCGCGGGTGCGTGGGAGTGGGAGTGGGAGAGGCGTGTAGTAGCTGGCTGCTGCCGCGCGCGGCAACCCGTTGGCTGGCAATGGCAATGTCGATTTTCCGGCGGGCGGGGCGGGGCGAAACAGACGGCCGCGCGCGTCCCACCGGTTTGGTTTGGTCTGATGGTCTCTCGCGCCGGATAAGACGGGGCCCCGGGGCCAGCCGCAACGTAAACGTAACGCACGCGTGCTCATCCATCTATATCTGCTCGATTGGTTGCTTGCACTGTGGCACACAGGGAGACACAGGAGCGTACGGGCAGCGCGCAATACGACGGGCTATCCTGTCGCCTGCATGCGCCAATCCCGACCCAAGATTCCTTCCTCCTCCTCTGCAGTGGCGACTCTTAGAAAAAGATAACAGAAGGTTTAAACAAACTAACAAGACAAAATTATAACTCCTTTTTTATCTACATATAGCTACAAATTTTAATAAAGACTTAGTGAAAGCTTTTATTATCCTCGCGCTAATAGTGAAGGCTCGAGACCCTGCCGCCCTCGTGCTAAATCCACCCTTGCTCCTCTTGTCGCTGCTCGTTCGCCAGATGGTTGATGTAATCCAATAAATTGACAGCGCCGCGAATAACATGTAACATTTTAGCTCCATGAGCCTAGTACTACTCCGTATATTGGCAAGACTACTCCTTCATTCGTCTTAAAACATAACACTCACTTCATTCTAAAATATAATGTATTGTGATGGATGTGACTCATCTCAGTACTACGAATCTAAACAGGTTAAGATGTATTTAATTTGATCAAAATCTCTTATATTTAAGACAAAGGGAATAACCTGGTACCGGATATGATACATTTTGGTGTTTGAATCTCCTGAAGATGAAGATAAAGATGAAGATAAAGTGTTTCACGTAAAACGATGTGATATTAATGCATGATTAATTAAGTTTTAATTATTAAAAACTTGAAAATTGAATTTATCAGATATTTTAGAACAACTTTCATATAGAAAATTTTTGCACGAAACACACCGTTTAACAGTTTGAAAAGCGTGTCGCGATAATCTTTATCTTTATCTAGGAAGTTTAGAACTTCTGAACGGAACTTAATACTATAAATCTGGACGACTGTTGTCCAAATTCGTAAGTCTATATTGCTATATTTTGATTGAGACGTATGTGGCATTCTCTTTTTAAGAATTTGGCTGGTATATTAGCTCTAGACCACAGCCTTCTACGGCGTTAAAATGTACTCCACAACATATAATAAATAAATAAAATAACATATAACAATAAAATTATAGTTAAAATTAATTAAAACTACATATTACTTCTTTCGTCCTAAAATATATAATTAATTATGTATTAATCAATATAAACTTTAAAAATAGATTTATTTAATTTTTAAAGAAACGTCTATACTTTCTTTCATAGAACTCACCGTTTAGTAGTTTGGGAAAGGTACTCATCATAAACGAGTAATTAGTCCGACTCAAAATCCCTTTAGGCTGTTTTTGATTGTGAAGGTTGGATTCCTTCCCTCCAGCACGGAAAATTGAACAGCTTATTAGCACATAATTAATAAAACATTAGCTAAAAACTTAGTATGATTTTTTAAAACAATTTTTTCATAGATTATTTTTTTTGCAAAAACACAAGCAGTTTGGAAGCATGCCCGCAGAAAACGAGGAAGGTGAAGTTAGAAAAATACACTACTGACCTTAGCAAAGGATGTGTACGTTTCTTCTGAAAGGACTGGTACTCTTTGGAGGCATTTAACTATTTGTCGGTTTTAGATTTGGTATTTAACTATTTGTCATCCCTATGTCAATGATATGTGGATTTTATGTATCTATGATATATAGATTCAGTGATAAAATAGTTAAATATCTCATACTCTCTCATATATTACAAAGATAGTATTATTCTCTTTTTAAGGATTTGTCTTATATATTAAGCTAGATAGAGGACACAACAGAGTATCAAAGGATGTGTATGCTTCTTCTGATTTCGGAAAGCTTGACCTCGGTGGTCTGGACTCTGGAGTCAGAAGCTGCAGCGCTCTATATATTGCAGTCATGTTTTATTATGCCCATCATTTCCAGCTAACTAATTTCAGTAAATACTCTCATCTGTATAAGAGTACAACTCGATTACCTTGACGGTCTTCTCTATCAATAATAAAAACAGGAAAGAAGAATAAAAGAGAGGCACGAGTTGCTTTCTGACTAGGATTGGTTTTGTTTATTTCGACAAGATCTAAAAGATAAGCTGCATCAGCGAACTCGAATATTGGCCGACGTCGTCTCAAGGAAAAGAAAACACTTGTTACTTACGAGTTAACAGTAAAAAGCCGCACTCCAGATCATCAACTGAATAAAATTACTGTCGCTGTCTCTGACTGGATATCTTTGTTATTATTTGCTACAAATATTCTATACACAACAACGCCACAAGCAGATGAACTGCATGTCTTCATCAGAAAATAGGATAATTGTGCAGCATGCTTTAAGGAAAAAAACACACTGAACTTTACGATTGATTATACGGCGGTATGGCCCACTAAAGTGCAAAAGTTGGCATTGATATTTACGATGTCCCGTCAAATGAAACCACCTTTATTCATTCAGAGCATCCAAAACACAAGTTGGACATCGACATGTCACACAAGTTGATCAAAACGAAATAAAAAGCTTTGACAAACCAAGGGCTATCAGAGGTTAAAGCGAAATCGTCAATCATTTTATACAAATGCTGCACAGCAGCCAGAAACTAGAGCTAAAGCTCATTCCAAGTTCCAGTCATGAACATCACGATTTATTGTGGAGATAGCTTAGAGAGTCCACAGAGCGAAAGCCATTGGAGGGATAGCTCTAGGAGAAGAAAATTTGGTCTGGTACAGAGAGACAAATGCCATGTCAAATACATATGTTGCGCCGTCGAAATTGCCTTTAGGTCTTTCGTTAGTTCTTGCCCATCGCCGCTCTGTCCTGCTGCCTAAGCCTCTGGCCTTCACCCGAAAGATAATTCTGGAATTTCTCCTGCCAGAATGCAAGAAATGGTTATACTCCCATAACTGTAAACAAATTAACTCACAAGAATTGGATAGTTGTTGTCATCCAAACTAAACAAACAAACTCACAAGAATTGTATAGCTCTTGTCATCCAAACTAAACAAAAAGAGACTGAAGAAAACAAGGAACTTAGATCGGGCATGCCTGGATTTCTTGTGAACAAAAGTGCAGTCACACTTGGATCAGTTCTAGAAGGCAGCCCAAGAACAGGTGGCTGTAGGCAACTTGGCATTAGCAGGTTGGTCACCAAGGGAAACCAAATTCTGGAACATATTGACGGACTTTGGATATTGATAACAAGACTAATTCAAGCTGGACGATAAGTAAAAAACGTTCCCAACTATTAACTGAGCCCTCATGACTACAAACATATAAATGTCAAAAGTAGGAGCCAAACTGCACGAGAAGAACGAACCATCAACTGAACCCTCACAAGTATAAACACATAATGTCAAAAGTAGGAGTAGAAAGCTAAAGCTAAACAGTTTACAAGAACAGATAGAATAGTCAATGCACAAGTACAAGTCCCATACTCCTATTGCACCGAAATAGAACTGCACCAAGTTAAAGATGGCTAAAACATATGTTCCATTTTACCTCAACAGTAACAACCTCTACATTTAGGGATTAAAATCTTATTCTAGCAAGCAATTCAATACTACTGATTATTGTTAATTAGAATCAGAATCAGAAACCGACAGACACCAAAAGATATTTATTAAATGTGGATATAGTTCCAATCCATTCCACTGGAAATGGGTGGTATAACAGAACCCTTGCAGCCTCAAGCAACCAAAATGGAGAAATTTAACAAAAGTAATTCTGTAATGAGAACTTGAAGAGACGCGGTTTAACTTAGTTGACTAGCTCTGAGAAACAGTAGCCTGGTGACTTCAGAAGTTCAGATGCCTGAAGGAAATCAGCAGAACAAATAACAATTTCCAGCCATAATCTGCACATTTCATGGTTATAAGTCTATCATTGTATGGAGATGCTTATTATATTACTTGTCCAGTGGCGCCCACAACGCGGTTTCAAGGAATACCAACAATCTCCTCGAATTCATCTCACAGATGCTTGAGATGAGCTTCAAGTTTATCATCATCGAAGATAAGATATTTGGCTCATATTATTGCTCAACTCCCAACAGGTCCCAAATCAGCGTGTTATATGTCAGCAAGCATGACAACCCCCCTCAACCCATCCCGAGCTCATAACAACGATAACATAGCTTTTGTGTTTGTTGATCCATCCATTCTTGCATACTCAATAGGTCACTGTGCTCAAAGGTAGATTATTTTGTAGCATTAGTGCATTGTAACTGATAACTCCATTCCAACATGAGCTCCATGATTTTTTACAAGCCATGCAAATAGATTAATATTAGACTCAAAACATAAACAATAAATTTTCTATTCTTACAAGGTGAACAAATCAAGCCTTTTCTCAACTGGAAAGAAAGATATAACGAAGACCTTGCAGGCTTAATAAATTGAATGGGTGAGTGGAGTGTCTAATCTGCCAAAACTGCATGTGATTGACTACTTGTGAACCGCAATCATCTAACCCAGAAATCCAACTGAGTCTATTGGTCCCAGGCTAATTCATCAAAAAATTTGAGGGCTGCAGGCATATAATGAACAACACCTGAGGATTAATTGAATGACATAGATGAACAACTAAGCACTGACACATCTAATAACTGTTCATGGTTCTTTTCTGATTCTAGATTTTCGTTTGCACGCTTCTCAAGCTCTTAAACGGCGCGTTTTGTCCAAAAAAAATTTATATAAAATTTTCTTGGAATACATTTCTTAAAGCAACTTATCAACTTTGTAGGAGCTAATTCATTCGTTTATACCCTCAACTAGCGAACACAAAAATCAGATTATCCATCAATCCATCAATTTCAGTGATCTCACATGGGGCCAGGTTTACAGTGAATTTGTCAAGTGTCCCACAAAAATCATAAAGCAAGATTAAATATTAAGATTACATGGCATAAGCTAACATCACATGCTATCAATTAACAAAAAGTTGTCACTCGACCAGATATATCAGACACCCCAAGGAGAAAATAGCCGAGATAAATGAAAAATCCATAAATTGTATAGCACAATCTAGCTTTGCATTGTATATTTCGTAAAGAAATAAGAATTCACGAGCTAAGAGCACTAGAGGTGATAACGAAGTACCAGATGCACCAAGGATAACAGCTATTACTAGTATTCTAAAACTATTACAGTCTTTCTGCAAGCATTGAAATGAGCAATTTGGTGTGCAAATCAGAAGGCACAAGATACTCAACGCTAGTCGAAGTTGAGCATTCCAGGATGATTATTCTTAACTACTACTACTACTACTACTATATCGGACTTAACATCATCAACTAATGAACTGAACAGGGAAAAACAAACCAAAAAAAAAAAAACTGCCCCAAACCTAGCGTTCTTAACGGGGCTCGGCATGCCACACTGAAGCCGCAGGATCCAGGCTGTTACAAGAACAAATCTAGCAAGGGGAAACGAACGGAGCAAGCTACCACACGTGAAGGGGCAAGGAACGCAGTGGGGAGGGGAGGGGAGGGTAAACCTTGGCGTTGAAGAGGAAGACCCCGGCGAGGCCGGCGGTGGCGACGCCGCCCCAAATGAGGACGGTGGAGGAGAGCAGCGACCACTTGCGGTAGATCATCTTCGCCGCCCTAGATTGCTCCTTCCTTCCCTTCCGGCGACGGTCGATGAGAGAGGACAGGGCAGACGGCGTTGGTTGGTCCAGGCAGACGGGCATTTGGTGGTGGTGGTGGCCGCCAAATGGGCCGGGACCAACCGTGCCGGCCCAGGGACTATCTATAGCGGAATTTTTAGCATTTTTAATTTTTATTTTTTTAAGATTTGCAAAAATAATTTTAGGTTTGAAAAATTTGTAAAACTAATCCCCAATCGCCCTCCCGGAGAAAATCGCTCTCCCAAAGGGCGACAAGGGGCCTAACTGCAAATTTCCAAACCCTTTGCATCGGTTTTAATTGATTAAAAACTAATAATACTTATTCGACACTTTAAATGATCTTAAATAGAAAAGTTGTTAATAACAAAGTTGTAGATCTTTGTGAGATCTATGACTTTCATATAAAGTTTATCTCCATCCGATGTCGTTTAAAATGTAGATCTGAGATTCTTTTAAATAGGTTTTAGATTTTGTAACGAATATTTGGATATCTAAACGATCTTAAATGAAAAAGTTGTTAACTATAAAGTTGTAGATCCCATAGAGATCTAGGCTGTGTTCGGCAGCATAACTTCCCAACGCGTACAGTGTTTTTCCCCACGCGCACGCTTTTCAAACTACTAAACGGTGAACTTTTTTGCAAAAAGTTTCTATAAAAAAGTTGCTTAAAAAAAATCAAATTAATCCATTTTTGAAAAAAAAATTAGCTAATACTTAATTAATCACGCGCTAATGGACCGCTCTGTTTTCCGTGTTTACTGTACGCGTTGGGAAGAAGTGCTGCCGAACACAGCCCTACAACTTTATAGTTAACAACTTTTTTTATTTAAGATCGTTTTGAGTGTCGAATAAATATTATTAGTTTTTAAGCAATTAAATCGATGCAAAGGGTTTGAAAATTTGCAGTTAGGCCCCTTGTCGCCCTCTGGGAGGGCAATTTTTAAAAATCGCCCTCTGAGAGGGCGATTGGGGATTAGTTTTGCAAAATTTTCAAACATAAAATTATTTTTGCAAATCTTTAAAAAATAAAAAATAAAAATGCTAAAAATTCATCTATAGCGGGCTTAAAGGGAATAATTTCGTTTGAGGTCCCTTAACTTTACACCGAATCCGATTTTCGTCCATGAACTGTAATACCAGATTCAACGGGTCCTTCAACTTATAAAATCGGTGCAGCCGAGGTCCCTCAGTGGTTTGGGTGGCGGTTTTGCCTGATGTGGCGCCTACGTGGTTGGTTTGTCTTGGTCCTTGTCCTACGTGGCATTGACATGGCGCTTACGTGACAATTTGATCAGAAAAATAATAAAAACCGTCGACCCACATGTCAATTACAGCAAAAAAATAATTAAAAAATTATGGGGCCCACACTCTCTCCTCTCTTTCTCCCCCGAGCGGTCTTCTTCCTCCTCTCTCCCTATCTCCCTTCTCTTCATCTCTCTCCTCTCTCCTCTCTCTTCTCCTTTCTCCAGGCGCGACGGGCGACGGACGATGGGGAGAAGGGGCGGTGTGCCGAGACCGTCGGGAGAGGAGCTAGCGAGGAGAAGGGCGACACCCGACAGAGATAAGGGCGGCGTGGAGAGGCGTGGCCTCCTCCACTCCCACCTCCCTGGGCCTCCCGCCGACGACCCCTGCCCCTCTCCTCGTCGCCCACCGTGTATGCCTCCTTCTCCGCCATCGCGGCCGTGCCGACGCACACGAGGAGCTCCGGGCGACAGCATTAGCCCATTGGCGAGGAGGGAGGAAGGATGGCTGGGAAGAAGAGGGGAGAAGGGGTTCAGCTTCATCACCAAGGCCATTGACGTCATTGTGCCCGGCGACGGCGCGCTCTCCAGCTGATCCTACCCCAGCTACAGCAGCAGCAGGGGAGGTAGCTACGGCGGAGGTGACCGTGGCTTCGGTGACAATGGCGGAGGAGGCGACCGCGCGTGCTACAAGTGCGGTGAGGGCGTGCAGGATGAATCATCGTTTGCGGTGAGGACAGGAGGAGTTCCCTCCTTCGAGCTTCCTCGCCGATCGACAAGCGCGCGTAGAGAGGGAGAAGGGCGGCGTCCCCGCCCCCGCCACCTCCTCCTCCCCGATGCTCCTCCTCCAGCCATGCCTGGTGGCGTTCGAGCACGATCTCCTCCCAATCCCCAAGCTGGTCTTCCTGGCGGGCATGCCGACACCAACGCCCTCCTCCACAACACTGCCAGTCGTCGTCGTCTGCGTCCTATGGCAGTTCTTGCCGCCGGCTTGCTTCGGTCGTCGCCCGTCCCGCTTCAACGGCCGAAGAGAAAGAGGATAGAGAGAAGAGGGAGGAGTGAGCATGACATGTGGGGCCCACGTGGGCCCCATCATTTTTAATTATTTTGTGTGTGTAGCTTACATGTGGGCCCATGATTTTTATTATTTTTTGAGGATTAAATTGCCACGTAAACGTCATGTCGATGCCACATGGGACGAAGACCTAGTCAAATTAGCCACGTAGGCGCCACGTCAGCCAAAACCGCCTTCCAAACCGCTGAGGGACCTCGTTTGCACCGGTAACAGTTCAGGGACCGGTTGTATCTGGTTTTTGGGTTCAAAGACGAAAATCGGATTCGGTGTAAAATTAAAGGACCTCAAAGGAACTTATTCCGGCTTAAATTTAGTAGGTTTTGCCCAATAGTTATAGGTGAGTTCGGTAGTATGAGATGGAAACTAATCTTCCGCACGCAAAACGGAGCGACACATTAGCGCATGATTAATTAAATATTAGTTTATTTTTTTTAAAAAAGATTAATATGATTTTTTTAAAACAACTTTTGTAAAAAACACATCTCATTGAGAGGTGTGCTTTTGTAAAACTTTTTTAAAGCAATTTAAAAGAGCGTACGCGTGAAAAATGATGGAGGTGAGTTGGAAAAGGTGGTACCGATGATCTCATTGGAAGAAACATGAGAGTGATCAATTTATTAGGCCATTAGCCTACGGAAAGCCGTGTAGACAGTAGACGCATATGGTATGGTAGCATCTAAAGAAGGAGGAAGGAGCGAAAGAAAGAGAGAAAGAGGAGGCGTCGACGGCATGCAGCTGCAGGCAGCGGCGACACATGCGCACGAGCAGGGAGCCGGAGTGCTGCTGCTGCTTTGCTCTTTTGTGCGTAGGAGCTCCAACGTGTGGGTGTGGAGATGAGGATTAGATTCATTAACTATATATGCCGTCCAGACGCAGACGGCGTTCCGTGGTATAACGGCTTTCTTTTTTCTTTTTAATCGGCTAGAATTCTATATTACAAGACAGGATCCATTATGGGTCAATTTATTTTGGACACGCATCACAAATTTGTTCCAAGTGTAGCAGGTCGTATGTGCATATAATTAATTTGGAACTTGATATGTGTGAGATCATGTTTACATATCAATAAAAAAATATTGGTATCTACTTTTTCCATCTCAAAAGAACCCAATACATCCCTAGAACTAGTTTTTCTTTTGGGACAAAAGGGTGTTACATGGCTTGCATGACAACCTCCTAGGCATTAACAGAAAAATAATAACTCCTCGTCTTGCTGTTAAGTAGTCGTAAACACTACTAACAACAAGTTTAATAGCATAGCTAATCATAGATCATAAAAATTGTCAGATTGTTTATAGCCAATGTAGTAGCCAATCGTATAATAGTTAGCTATAGATACATATTTAATCATTAATATCTTGACCCACCTTATTTTCTCAAAAAACTTATAAAAATTGTGCTATAGTTGGCTATAGATTTATAGCCTGCTTCTTCGCTCCTCTCTTCCCTAACTCACCATAATAAATTTAAGATAACTCACCCTAATCTAAGATGGCAACTCTTAGGGCCTCTTGAATTGCCGGAATGAAAAAAAATGAAAGAATATGAAAAGCACATGATTTTGATAGGAATTCAAGTGCAAAACAAAGGATTGCAAAACGTAGAAAAAACACATGAATAACCGTTTGATTGGACCATAAAAAAACACAGGAATCGGATGAGAGAAATAGATTTAAAGAAAATATTTTAAGAGGTTGGAACTCTTGTTAAGTTTTCTCTAAAATTTTAATAAGATTGTCCATTCCATAGGAATTTTTGATATGATTTAATATTTTGTTTCAAAAGTTTTTATATGAAATTTTCTATAGGATTAAATTAATTGTCAAATTTTTTTCTATTTTTTCTACAAATCAAATCAAGAGACCTATAATATACTTTTATCACCTCATTATACCTGCTGTAAGCAACTCCGCAGAAGTTATCTATATACACCTAGATCTAGTCTCGAGAAAGGATACCAGTAATACTGCTGTAAGGGCACTCACAGTGCAGACTCTACCCATAGAGTCTAAATCTCTAAGACTCCATCACAAGACTCCATACTCCCCAATGCAAAATTTGTAATAGTAGTTTCTATAGATAAAGGAATTTATTACGCAACACAAAGAAAGCTGATCAACTGTGGCATATTGCCATGTGATCCACCCTACACCTCTCAACGACTATGCAACAACCATATGACATGATTAACCAGCAACCGAACCATATAACAGCATATCACCAGAAGCATACAAAATACAGGATAAAGTAATATGAAATATGACCGGAAGCATAGTACAATATCACCAGAAGCATATACAGCAATATCACCGATAAGGACTGAAATATAAATACTAGTGGCATGCACCTAAGCAGCCATGACAGATACCGTTGTCCATAAGAACAGAAATATAAATAGTAATTAGATAATAGTATATAGATAATCTCCAGCCATGGCTTCAGAAGTCAGAAAACATTCCAGCATCCTCTCGGTAGAAAGCCACCCTCCAGGTAGAGCCATTGACACTTTCATGTCCTGATCATCGACCTGCAAAATAAGATGAGCCAGTAAATAAACAACTTTGTTGTAAGAAAAAGAGATGGAGAGTACAATGATAGAACTATTGTAACATAGTCATAGGAAAGTATTAACAGACTAGTAGATAATATATAAACTAATATTTCTATCTAATTAGTTCGATGCCCAAACTTTTGCCAAATGTGATCAATCAAATCAGACTATAGTTGCCTGTGAGCTTCACGATCACGAATCTCAGAATTTCTCTGTATTACCTCCTCCATCATCGGATCATGTGCTTGAGTGATTGTAGATGGCTGAACAGTAGATGCGGTTGCTTCCTCGTTCAAGTCAAACGAATCGTCCTCTATATCCTTCTCATCCTCGATTATCATGTTGTGGAGTATTATACAAGCTAACATGATATTCTCAAGATCCCCTTGTTCATACAGACGTGCCGGCCGACGCAAAATGCCAAAACGAGATTGTAAAATCCCAAATGCACATTCAACATCTTTTCTTGCCTCCTCTTGTTGTTCTGCAAACAGCTTGTGCTCAGCTGATTGCGGTACCTTCCACATATGCTGTAGATGGAAGGCCTTATCATTATTTTGGGCAGACCACATCTCTAATGCTTTGTTAGTCAATTGATCATCACTCATCCCACTTTCCCACACTCTACCAGCGTTAACCCAAACTCCATGAAAATCAGATAATGGTTTCTTAGAACGATCCCAACGTATTTTCAATTGGTTCCGGTTCCTCTTACGATTACTTTCTGCGGTCTTGTTGTATTCTTTAATAACATCATTCCAATAAGCATCTGACTTCTTGTCATTTCCATCTACTGGGTCCTTTGAACAACGCAACCAAGCACTGGCCTACAGAAACAACAAAACAAAAACATAATTGTCACACCCCGCCCCTGCGCCACTGTACAAATGGCACCGAGGAGGGCGTGCCGCAGGAGAACGGCGAACCGTTTTCCCACGGAACCGCAAAACAGGTACCAGTCCCAGGATAATGATGCTGGTACCAGCGGTAACATGATGAATCAACGCAAGATTTAGATAAATACAATATACCTTTACATTGTAGCTTCGGGTAATCCCTGAGTTGCAACCTCCAATCAGAGTCAGCAGCAGCGAAACTTAGCGAAGCTAGGACACCAAATCCACCGGCAGTAGTTTGGGTTTAGGGACGAAACTCCAACCTTCAACTTCTTCCTGAACTCAAGCCAAGAGGAGAAAAACAACAACAATGGGGGATTGAGTACTTTCGTACTCAGCAAGCCACTAGGAAATGTGTACATGCAAGCATCAAAGACAGGCTGAGTTTGTTTAGCAAATCATTTTTAAAACACTTTTCCTTTGAAAATTCTAAGTGTAGGTTTTCAAAGTAACTTTCCCTTTGGAGAGAGAGAGACGTCTCACCTCAATCCGTCCACGAGTTGCTTTGCAACGACTCGAGCGGGAAAGTCAAATTTTAGCATTCATAGCCCTTCCTCCTTTATTAGTTTCTTTTCACTTTCAAAACATAAACCAACATTCTCTTCAACAATCATCCGTTAACCAAGTCTCAAGGTTAACAACTTCGGGTCCGGTCCTCTCGACCTGCCAACTATAGGTGTCCAAACGGGCGGCACGGCCCGGCCCGGCACGGGCACGGGTCCGGCACGGCCCGTTTCGGCACGGCCCGTTAGGCACGGCTGATGAAACGGGCCGTGCCGTGCCGGCCCACGTGCCGAGCCGCCGGCCCAAGCACGGCCCGTGGATGGCCGGGCCGTGCCCGTGCCGGCACGGCACGCCTGCGGCCCACGGGCCGTTCGGGGCACGGCGGCCCGTGAAGGCAGGCCGGCAGCTGAGCTGCACTGGCCGCCAGCCCGCCAGGCCGCCAGGCCGCCAGCCGCCAGCCCGCCAGTGCACAGTGTTTTTTTTAAAAAAAAGCAAAAGAAATGTATAAGGAAAAAAAATTAAAAATGGAAATAAAATGTTTAAAAAAAAGTAATGATTTACTAATGTTAAAAAATGAAAAAATGGTATTTAAAAAATGGAAATAAAAGTTTTTAAAAAAAGTAATGATTTGCTAATGTTAAAAAAAAGAAAAAATGGTATTTTTTGTTGTGTTGAAAAATTTAAAAATATAGATTGTGATTCATTATTTTGAAATAATTTAAAGATAAATCCACACTTGCGAAAATATTGCAAAAGAATTTGTTAAAAATAGTAATGACCTTTATTGATGTTTATATCATTACAGGATACAATGATACATGCTGCCTCGTTAAAAACTTTGTCATGTAAAAACTCATAGGGGAAAATGAGAAAACCATGACAAAGAAAAGAGTACAGCTCAAAGGTCAGAACTACTTCTAACAAAATTCTACTGGGGTTGGTCTGGATCCAGGTAGAGTTGCTCGAACTGGGCGGCCAATTCTTGGTTGTCCGCAGTGTATTGGGCATGTTGTCGAGCAAGCTCCCAGTCTTTAACGCTTAGTAGCATTTCGACGTGGTCGCTGCGCAGAGTCGTCCTCCGGTCTTCGATGATTCGGCCGCATAGACTGAAGGCCGATTCGGAGGACACCGTCGACACGGGCACCGTCAACACATCCCGTGCTAGTTTTGAAAGCACGGGATATGTTATCTTGTGGTCATTCCACCACCCGAGGACGTTGAAATCTTGTGCTTCGTGGTGGATGGCGTCGCTGTCCAAATAACCGGACAACTCTTCGGCCACAACATGCGAAGAGGCGTCTCCACTTGTAGCCGACGAACTGCCACCACCTTGGCTTGAAGACGATCCACCCCAAATCCTACCCCACTGTATCTTCTTCTTACCTGTAGTGGGGATAGGAGGGGGTCTCTGCTGGCGAACTTCCTGAAACTTTACTTCATATCTTCCAAAAACCTCATATAATTTACGTCTAACCTCAGTATAAAAAGAACTATAATCTACACCTATAGTATCTCCAACAAGTGATAAAATAGCAGACAATCCCCTTAATTTACACCTAGGATCTAAAACAAAAGCAAAAGCATACAACATAGGTATATTTTTCCAATATTTCAAATATTTTTGTTTCATGTGAAAGACAGGTTCAGTTAGAACGTCATCATTTTCGTATTCTTTAAATAAAGTAGCAATTTCAAGAAGGTTGTGCAAAATTATATTAGCAGTTGGATAATAAACTTGTGACAAAGTTAGAGTACAATCATAAAAAGTTTCTAGAAATTGGTGAAATTTTTGGACAATTGCCCAAACATGCTCGTTCAGTACTGAAGACCCGTCACTGTTTCTTGGGCCACCACGTGACTGAACAAAATCAGAGAGTAAACTACTATAAGGTAAAACAACTTTTAACATTAAATACGTTGCATTCCACCGATGCTCTGCATCGGTGGCAAACTTACGAGCTCTCACACCGGCCGCATTGCAAAACCTCTTCCATGCAGCAATCCGCGGGTTAGAAGCAGTTAACCACGCGATTGCTTGACGAACAGCATCGATGTGGTCACCTACCCTCTTCATGCCAGTCTTAACAATCAAATTAATTATATGACATGCACAACGCTGATGGAGTAGAAAAGATTGAGCATAAACACAAAATAAAGGTTGCAATATTTCAATAGCCCTAGAATTAGCAGATGCATTATCTAGGGTGACAGCAAATATTTTATCAGCAAGATTAAATTCATTAATTACTTCCCTAATTCTTTCAGCTATGTTTTCTCCTGTATGTGAGACATCTATTAACCTAAGCCCTAAAACTCTCTTTTGTAATTGCCAATCATCATCAACAAAATGAACAACTACGCTAAGATAATCCTCTCTAGCTCTACTACTCCATATATCTGAAGTAACACTAACAGAGAAAGTACATGTACTAAACAGTTCCTTAAGTGCAGTTGCTTCCTTGTGATAAACATTCTCTAAATCTCTAGTTGATGTTTGCCTACTCACAGCTTTAAACCTAGGGTTATGAGATTGCTGAATGTAATGTTCAAAAGCAGGGGACTCCCCAAAGTTCAGGGGTAAATCTTGCCTGGCGATTAACCGGACAAGAGATTCCCGAGCAACCATGGGATCGTACTCCCAACTGCGTACCGTACCGTCTGGGTTTACCATAAGTTGCTGCTGCCGGAGTTGTATTCCTTGCTTCTTGGCACACGACTCCGCATGGCGCTTGAGGTGACCTGTACCACCAGAAGAACGAGCAGATAAAATTTGCCTACATATTCTACAACGGGCTTTCGATACCTCCCTTCCGTCGGGGCATGTTTCCTTTATCTCGTCGAAGTTTTGCCACACACCGGAGGTTCTCGATCTCTTCGAGCCGGTGTGTGTCGAAACACTTCCGCTCGCGGTTCCGGAAAATCCTTCCGAAGCTGTCGCCGCCTGAACCGGTACCTCCTCCACGACAGCCGTATGAACCGGTACCTCCTCCACAGATGGTGGAGTTGGAGCCGATCCGGAGGCATCGTCAAACCCCGACATGTAGTTGGGGTCGAAATCACCCAAGGTGAACGACGGCGACTGGTATGGAAAGTTCGGATCCATTCTGAAAATTTAAACCGACATAAACAAATTTTCGAATATTTATTGAATTCACAAACACAATACAAATAATACACAAATTTGAATATTACTTACATCTTTCCAACCGCGAGCTCTTCAAACCTCTGCGATCAAACTGTTGAACTACGAAACTAATTTTGATTTTTGACAAAATTTGAGCAAATTTTGTCAAAATCAAAAAAATCACACTTGAGAACAAAAAAGAGCACTTAAAACACTTGAGAGCACAAGATGAGGAGTGTGGGATGAGGAGAAATGGCTGGGGTTCATGCCCTATTTATAGGGCGAAATTTGAGATTTTTTGGAATTTTTTCGAAATTTTTATGAATTTTTTAGCCTCCCAACGGTTATTTTCAAATTTGAACGGTCAAATAGCCGTTAGTGCCACGTGGCGCCTTCCCATTCGACCGCCGCCCGCCCTGTCCCTGCTTTCGGCCTGGCCTGGCGCGTGCGCCGCTGGGCGCTGGCCCGCTTTCGGCCTGTCGGGCTGTCGGCCTGGCGGCCTGCGCATGCGCGCCGCGCGCCGCGCGGAGCCGCGGACGGAGTGCCGTGCCGCGGGCCGTGCCGGGCCGTGCCGTGCCGCGGGCCGTGCCGTGCCGTGCCGCTACAGTGGCCGTGCCGTGCCGTGCCGGCCCGCGGGCTCGGCCAGCGGCCCAAGCACGGCACGGCTACTCGTGCCGTGCCGGCACGGCCCGTTACTGTAACAGGCCGTGCCGGGCCGTGCCTGCTACAGGTTCGGCCGTGCCCCGGGCCGCCCGTTTGGCCCAGCCCGTTTGGCCACCTCTACTTGCCAACCCAAACTCGGCCATCTCGGCCCCCTGAACCGGCCCTCTCGGCCCTATGGTGTCAGACGACACCCCAGGTCACACAGGCCTGTTCCCAACCACGAAGGCTGGCCGTCCGTCACAAAGAAGGACTCTGGTAACGGTTCCCATTCCACAAACCAATTTATTAAATGAGTTTTAAAAACAAATCTACGCTATGGGCATCACCTCACATTCGCCCTTGACCGTGGGCACGGCTGTTCGAACAGTTCAATATAAACCTCTGCAGAGACTGTACGCTTTTCCCACAAGACACGAAGCTTACACCGATACTGGCCGGTATCGGAAGTTCGTGACAAAGCCTTTCTCTAACCAAACCATAAATGTCCCGTGTCCCACAGATGGGTGGAATCTCTCCACCAAGCATCAGGCCAAATTTCAAGCCCTCATCTACTCAGGCCCCACCGTATGGACTCCCGACACATCCCCACTACAGGAGATTGCCGTAAACTCCACCATACCGGTGCTCCTCACCTGCTAACCTGCTAGACATCTATGTTTCAGCTAGTTACTCATCTAGGGGCATCCCATTCTACCCATGTGGTCGTACTGTGAGATGCTCGGATGTAAAACCCAAAGGAATCGGTCCTTATGCGCGACTACGAAACCAAACCACACAGGAGAGGATTCGCACCGCAAGTTTTCTCCCATAAAACCTTTTTATTTTTCAAAGTCACCGACTCCCCGAGTCGGGTTTTATAAACCTTTCACAACCCAAGTTTTTTTCCACATCGATAACCATGTATAAACCTGACATAAACAAATGGTGCACAAGGATACCTGCGCCCAGAGAGCGCAAGCATCGAGGTACTGCTGTGGTGGAGCGACAAGGGTTAAGTTTAACAAGGTCCTACGGAAAATAATGCAACTACATAGGTTGGTCCGTCGGTCGTGTGCTCGTAGACCGATGGCCGATCAAAATAATTGTGTACGCTAAACATGCAAGTTTGCAAACAACACATTTTATAAACTAGGAGCAATATGATCAAAGAGTGGCTTGCCTTATTGTTGGTCTTCAAGTCTTCGAGAAAATCCGCGTCAGTTGTACCTCCGAAACGTCCACTACGCGATCGAAAAGAGAAAAACATCCAAAACCCTATAAAGTAGATAGCAACTATTATAAACTAATTGTGCCATTGGGTAGATCTCATTTTTAGAAAAAATATGAAAGTTGAACGGAGTCAATCGGACTTACGGTTGGGGAGATACGAATTTTGGAAGATTAATGGATTTTCTGAAATGTGGAACTGAATTTATTAAATTGGAAAGGAATATTCCCAAGAATATTCCTTGGCTGTGAAGAGGGAGAAATCGTGGACTTTATTATGGGAAGGCTTGGGCTTTAGCCCAGAGATGAAGGAGGTCGGGTAGGGACGTAAACTGGACTTGGTGGATAGATTATCAGGCCGGTTGGCCCAATGAAGTGGAGGGCGTGATGTAGACTTCGTAGGGATTTCCATGGGCTTAGCCCGACATCGTGAGGGAGGCAATATAGACTTTCTCAAAGTCTTCGGTCAAAGCCCGCGGGAGAGAGTCAAGACAGTGGGGCCCACCGACGGGTCCCACCTTTTCTCTTTTTTTTTCTTTTTTTTCTTCTTCTTTTTTTTTCCTTTCTTCTTTTCCCTTCTCCTTCTCTCTCCTTCTTATCTCTTTCTCATTCCTATCCTTCTCTCTCTCTTTTCTCTTCTTCTGTGCTGCTCCCCGAGCGGAGGAGAAGGCGGAGCGCCGGCCGGGGAAGGCGGGGCGGCGGCGGTCGGGACCGGCAGCGGCTGGAGCGGCTTGGCGCGCGGCACGGCAAGGCCGGCAGCGCGCGGCACGGGCGCGGCGGCGCGCCACGACGTCGGCCGGGCGAGCGGTGCGGCCGCGGCACGGCCGGGAGACGGCGCGCGGCAGCAGCGCGCGGTGGCGTCGGCGCGGCTTGCGGGCCGGGGCGGCGGCTGGGAGGCAAGAAGGCGGCGGCGCGTGCGCCGGCCACGGCAAGGGCGGCAGCGCGCGGCCGGGAGGCTGCGCCGGCCGGGAGACGGCTCGCACGGCGCGGGCGGTGGCTTTTATAGCCGTCACGGCCGGCGGACGGCGACAAGGCGGCTCGGCCGAGTAGGGCCAAATGCTCTGTCCGTCTGACGCCAATGGCAGGGCCGCACAGGGGCGAGGACGGTGGACGGTGGTCGATGGAGGACGGCATGGACTCGGCGTTTGCTTTCGGTGTGGACGCTTGGCTTAAAGCTTTCTTGGCTTGGTGCGACGGTGCACTGGGCAAGGAGCAACGACGAGGTTGCTATGGAGAAGCCTCTCTCTGTTGTTGCCTGACTTGCTCGGCGAGCGGCGCGGCGACGGTGTCTAACCATGCTCAGTGCACACTGTGCACTGTGCAGGACGGTGCCTAATTTTTGATTTGCAGGGACGGTGCCTAACCATTGTTTTGGCAGGGAGCTTAAGAAAAATAGGGGCAAAGAAATGTGGTTGAACAAGTGTTGGATGAACCTAATTAACTTGCTTGACTTAATGAAAATGAGAAGAACTACAGGTGCAGGAAAAAAAAGGACAGATAATTGCCGGGCGGTAGAATTCCAAAAATATTTCGGAATACTTGATTGAACGGGAAGGAAAATGACTGTTGATACGTGCGCAGAAATATTGATTTTAATATGCGCGCGTATAGAAAATATTGGTCCGGTGGTCGATGTCTAAAAATAAATATTTTTAGACTCTCTGGATGGAAAGGAGATTATTTGACGACACGGTTAAAATCTCGAAATTGAAATTTCAACCGTACGAATTTTTTTTTGAAAGGTTAAGGAGTGAAAATTCGAACTGAAAAATTCGAATAATGGAAAATTAATTTTGGGAGATGATATCACGATCAAGATTCTGGGTTCACAAGGGAAAGAATCAATTGAGATCTTTGGCACAAAAATTCTAAATACACTCAAAGAACCAAATTTTTGAAAATAGGATTTTTAGTAAAATAGAATTTTTGACGGGTAAAAATCAGGGTGTTACAATAATTAAAAAAAGACAATTGTTAGTCTTTCAAGTGTGCATGGAGATAGCTTGATTTGAACCTACCAATCGTATGTCGTCAGGGACATTCCAATTCAAACGCTTCTCAGTTCTAGAATCATCATCGACGTCAATTGTTTCATCTTCTTGCGCATCTAAATCATCCACTATATCATGAGTTTGCTGTGCTGGAGAGGGAGTTCTTGTGGCATCAAGGTCAATTGGTGGCACTGTAGACTGACTCATTCCAGCACCAACAAAGTGAAAATTTTCATTTCCATTAGGGTGGTTAGAAAATGGGTTTGACTGCAGAAAATTTGAGAACCCTCCTGGTGGGTATAACCTGCAACCATATACCAGTTATTTTTCATGCTTATAAACAATATATTAGAAATATAAAACAACAGATCATAGAAACCAGCAACAAAGCTTCTGTTGTCCCTTTTAAATAAAAGTACACAGTGAGTTATGGTGATAATACATGTAAGTCAAGATTAATCACTGCAACACTGAAATGACATTGCACAGAAGTGATGACCACAAGCTTGCTATTCAGAGCTGCTACTCGAGACTGATGGCCTGAACTGTAAAACGAACTAGTAGCTATAAAACAAAACTGAAACTACAAAACAAACTATCATCTTGGCCTCTCAGGCTTAGTAATAGGAATCTCAACACGGGAAAACAAACTGAACATTCAATCCCATCCAAGAATCCTTCACTGAAGACTTACCCTTCGCTAGGAGATGACATTGGCCACCATCCACCTGTGGCTCCAGCTTGAGCACGGGTTCCAGCGGCTCCGGTGACCGGAGCACAGTTCCCAGCAGCACGGACGGATGGAGGACGGCTCCGGCTTGAGGACGGGTTCCCAGCAACACCTTTGCCTCGCCGAGAATCCTTCTTCGTTAATCGATTCATTGGTGAGATTTGGGGGTGTTTTTGGGTCATAATGGATGGGGGAGGAGATGGAATCGAAGGGAGGTACGGATGGACGAAGCTATGGATGGATGGACATGGATATAAATCTGAACAAGAGATGGACGGCAGAAGGGGAAGTTTAGGGGGACGGGGCCGGAAGATTTGGCGGCGACGACGGGTACCTCTACGAGCGCGAGCGCGGGAGATTTGCTGGGCGCGCGGGAGATGGCCTCGAGCGCGGGAGATGGCGGCCTCGCGCGGGATGGAGCGCGGGAGAAGCCTGCTCGCGCGCGTGTGGAGGAGGAATCACAGCGGCGGCGTACGGGATCTGGACTGGATGCTGGCCTGCCCCCATCACGCGAGTTGAGTGGAGTCGTCGGTCTTGAACGGAACGAAGACTCGACGTCTTATCTAGACGTCGTTTCTACATTTTCCCCTCTCTTTCCTCATTAAAATGTCTGCCATGTCAGCCAAAATGTCTACGTGGCAGTGTAATTAACAGGTAGACTTCATGGTGGAGTCTACACTGTGAGTGCCCTAAGTACTTTAATCTCTGTTGCGTATAGCTTTCCCAACTCCCAATGCAAGTCCCAAGCGCTCGCTATGAATGCATGCCATTACAGGCTTATTTGGTGCACCATCCTGTTATTCCTCTTTTTAGTCGTGAGAAATTGAGCTGCTACTGCGAGAGCCTGATTTTTCCAGGAGTATAGTAAAGCAAGCGAGATGGCGGAGACGGTGCTGAGCACGGCGAGGTCCATGCTGGGGAGCGCCATCCACTACTACAGAAACGGTCTTTCTGGACAAGGCCCCCAATATTTTCCAGGCGGGCCGTAAGTGGCCGCGCCTGGAAAAACCGGTCCCGAGGGGACCAGTTGTTGGCCTGCACGGGATAATGCGTTATCCCGTGCGGTCGGCTTAAGCGACCGCACGCGATTGCGGTCCACTTAACGGACCGCACGGGATAATCGGGCCGCACGAGATAATATCCCGTGCGGTCCTCTTAAGAACCCGCACGGGATAATGCGTTATCCCGTGCGGTCCGTTAAGTGGACCGCACGTGATGATGCACTATAAAGCAGCTTCCAGCCCCGGCAGTGCCACTTTGAACCTGGTGTTTCTCTCTCCAAAAAAAAGGCAATTATAGGGGGGAAGATTTTCAACTTGAATTTTCCAATTGGAATCAATACAAAAGGTACCATGCTTGTACTTCTCTTCCATTTGCTTCTATTTTTAAAATTTTTTATTAGTTTAATGTGAAGATATTTAAAGTTTTTTTTAACTCGGTTTCTCTCTCTAAAAATAGACATTTTCTTTTGTTGGGAGGTTTTAGAGTTGAAATCTTCGACTGAAATCAATATAAAAGGTAATGTGCTTGATCGTTTCCTTCATTTGCTTCCGTTTTTGTAAAATTTCATTGGTTGAATGCGAAGATATGTAAAGTTGTGTGAATTGTTATTTTGTGCTATGTTTGTAATTTGTAGGTCAAATATTTTGTTTTTTTGATTGTACCAATTTTTGGTAGCTAATATTGTCTCAGTATTATTATTTGCTGTGAATGAGGTTTTAGTACAAAAGTAGGATTTAAGTTTAATTTGTTTATTTAGAAAACACCGGCAATATAATATTAATTAATGATGTGATTTTTTAGATGGATCGGACATGGATGTATGAGACACGTAGAACTCATCCGGTGTTCATAAGAGAAGCATCAATATTTATTGATAAGGCTAAGGCACACGCTTTGAGAGAGAATAGGAAGGACATTTTTTGTACTTGCGTGGATTGTAAGAATCAGAAGATGTGGAAAGATCCGAATGTAATTCTGGGACACATAATTCAGCGTGGATTTGTGGAGAAATACACAGTTTGGACTTATCACGGGGAAGTCGCCCCTCCTGTAGAGATTCCTGATATTTGGTTCGATCAGACAGAGGATTTTATAATTGAGGACATGTCCCGTCAAATGACTGGTGATTTTGGCGGCTCTGGTTTTGACGCTGCAGAGGTTGATATTGAACTTGATCTTGAGGATATGTTGCGGCACGCTGAACCAGAGGTCCTAACAGGGAAAGCAAGAGATTTAAACAATTGGGAGGTGTTGCAGAAATCAACGAAAGATCTTTTGTACGATCAATCAAAGGGATGTGACATGGAGTATACAGTGTTGCGGTCGGTGCTAGAACTTCTTAGATTGAAAGCCAGGCACGGATGGTCTGATACTAGTTTCAACGACTTGATGGGTCTCCTGAGAGCTATGCTTCCTAAGCCTAACTTGTTGCCAGCTAACACCTACGAAGCCAAGAAACTGATATGTCCATTATCACTTGGTGTGGAAAAGATCCATGCATGTATTAATCACTGTGTACTTTATCGCAATGAATATGCTGACCTGGACAAGTGTCCAACTTGTGGGGCGAGTAGGTACAAAAAGGATAACAGTGCCACCGATAGTAATGTTGCCGAACCAAATGCATTGGTCGAGCCAGGAAAGAAGATTCCGGCCATGGTGATGTGGTACTTGCCAGTGAAAGATCGCATGAAGCGATTGTTCTCGAACCCCGCCGACGCCGAGTTGATGAGATGGCATCAAGAGGGTCAAAAAACAGATGGTATGATTCGACACCCCGCCGATGCTCGACAATGGAGAAACTTTGATTCGAAGCACCCAGAATTTGCAAATGATCCAAGAAATGTAAGGTTTGCGTTGAGCACGGATGGAATGAATCCGTTTGGTGACCTAAGCAGCTCGCACAGCACTTGGCCTGTTCTGCTCATCATGTATAACCTTCCGACATGGTTATGTCAGAAGCGAAAGTATATTTTGTTGACTATCCTTATACAAGGGCCAAAACAGCCTGGCATCGATCTAGATGTGTTTCTTGAACCTTTGATGGAGGATATGCAAGAAATGTAGGAAGAGGGTCTACGATTGTTGGATGCGTACTGACAGGAGTATTTTACTCTGCGTGCTATCATATTCGTTACTATAAACGATCTACCAGCAATTTTTCCCTCTCAGGACAGATTAAAGGAAAGACCATATGTCTTATATGTCTGGACAACACATCGTACATATACCTGACCTCGTCAAAAAAGTTAGTTTACATGCGTCATCGTCGTTTCTTACCACAGAAGCATAGGTATCGTGCGATGGCTACCTTTTTTGACAAAACTGTTGAGGAAGGTACTGCCCCCGAAGCAAAGGATGGTTCCACGGTGTTCAAGCTGACAAAGAACATAAAGGTCGTGTTCGGCAAGGGAAAGACAGCTTTAGGCAAGAGGAAGAAAGAAGTGGTAGAAAACACACTGCCCTTCAAGAAACATTCAATCTTTTTCAAGTACCTGACGTACTGGAAAGACCTGGAGATTCGCCATGCCATCGATGTCATGCACCTCGAGAAAAACGTGTTTGACAGCACCATCGGGACTTTACTTGACATCCCAAGTAAAACAAAGGATGTGTTGAAGTCACGTAACGACCTGGTCAATTTGGGCATAAGGAAAGATCTCCACCCGATAGAGCTAACGAATGGTAAGATTGAGATTCCACCGACATGCTACTCAATGTCACTAGAAGAGAAAAAAGCTTTCTGTAAATGTCTTCGTGGATTGAAAGTGCCGACTGGATTCTCATCGAATATCCGGAAACTAGTATCAATGAAAGATTTGTCGATTTCTGGATACAACGCTCACGACTGTCATAAGATGCTTACGGTATTCCTCCCTATCGCTATAAGGGCGGTGAAACCAGTGCACACCAAGGTAGTGATAACAAAGCTATGCTATTTTTTTAATCGAGTTTCACAGAAAGTTTTTGATCCAGAAGAATTAGGACCCCTTCAGAAATTCGTAGTCGAGACAGCTTGCCAGCTAGAGATGTTTTTTCCTCCATCGTACTGGGACATGATGGAACATCTCATTGTTCACATTGTCCCTCAAATTATTGAACTTGGTCCTCTATACCTACATCAAATGTGGGCGTACGAGCGATACATGGCCGTTCTGAAAGGATATGTCCGTAATCGTGCTCATCCGGAGGGCTCGATGATAGAGGGTTACACAACTGAGGAGGCTGTCGAGTGCTGCGTAGATTATGTGAGAGATGTCAACCCCATTGGGATACCGATGCCTCGACATGATGGAAGGTTATCTGGGAAGGGTACTGTGGGAAAAAAATGCTTCTACGACAACGATTACAAAGCGGTATCAGGTGCACACAGCAGTGTTCTTCAACAACTCGCCATCGTTGCGCCCTACATTGAGCAACACACTTCCGAGATCAGAGCATGCAATCCTGGGCGAGCCCCTGCTTGTAGATGCATTGAAGGAAAGAAGCAAAAACTGGGTTTGGGCACGGAGCACGGGCCAAGTCACCGATGAGGGAGAGATCCGTTTCGAGGATCCGGATATCGAGCGTGTGACCATTAGTCTGAAGGAGATTGCGGAAAAAGAGAAAACAGGGGAATTCATTGCCAAGAGGGAAAATGATCAACTAACAGCTGCATTAGGCAACCCTGAACATTCCGGACGAGTAAGGGGTCTATCGTCAAGGACGAGCTGGAAGGAAGGGTTTCCAGAGGAAGCTACGAGTTACAAGAAACGGGACAGGTACAAACAGAAATTGGAAGAGAAGATAGCAAAACAAGTTGAACAACATTTCTACTCTCTTGTTGCTCAAAATCGTCAAGCCTTCCCAAACTTGTTCCAGCAATCCGAAGAACCCACAGTACAGGTGCCAAGCAGTGTCGGGTCAGTAGACACCGCACCTTATCCAGTAGATAACATAACTGCCCCGACGCCGTGCAGCCTGCTCATGCCTATAGGAAGGGCCGGGAAGAGAAAGGAGGTGGGTACAGGACTTGCGATATCATGGCGTCAAATCG
This sequence comes from Oryza officinalis, assembly GCA_008326285.1. Lineage (NCBI taxonomy): Eukaryota > Viridiplantae > Streptophyta > Magnoliopsida > Poales > Poaceae > Oryza > Oryza officinalis. The sequence continues at coordinate 45,474,340 of BDMV01000001.1, read as the reverse complement.
CTGAAGAATATGCAAGGGTGCAAGTGGCCAAGGTGCATGCAGAGCATACTAGTTTAGAGATAGATATTCCAACACCGGAAGGGATACAATTGCTTGGGGATGCGTTGAATCAGTTTATACTATGGCATCGACGAGATATCCTGCTGGTCGGTCCATCGCCGTCAACCCCACGCCCGCCGGCTCCAAAGATTGCTGCTGCGCTTGCACCGCCTTCTCCACCAGGGCAAGATTCGCCACCTAATCGGCCTACTTCCCCACCTCTTCCACCTAATCGGCCTGCTTCCCCACCTCCCTCCTCCCCTATACCAGAAGGTCCTGATTCGCCACATCTGTCGGCCCCTGAAGTCCACGCAGAACAACCTCCTCCGACACCCCACAGTCAGCATTGGTGCTACTGAAAGGCCTCTCCTGAGAAGCACAAGTCTTCCAAGTCCGACCAAGCTTGAACCTCGTCAGTTTATCCCAACAATGATTAGGTCAACTTATGATAAGAAAAAAATGGCCGTGTACGAGGAAAGGTTAGTGTTTCAGGCTTTCAGAGGGGGAGCGCCGACTGACAAGAAGCAGGATGATACTCCCCAGTTGTCGGATTCCCAAAAATCGGTAAAAAATCGAATGGAGGACCTGCAAAACTGGACTTCGGACGAAGTGCCAACAAGGTACGCGTACGGGAAGCCGTTCCTGCCGCCGCACGTCATGGAAGGCCTGCCTTGGGAAATGAGGCTGATGCATGACTGGTATTTGAAGGCGACTAAAAAAGGCCTGCAAATGATTACTGTGAAGGTCCCGGATAACGCTTTCATCAGTGGACCAAATGGGATGCTGGTAATCGATTTCAACGACCTTCACGCATTATTCAAGCTAGACAAATTGGATATAAATCTCATTGCTGCGTTTTGCCTGTAAGTCAAGAGTATTCAATGTCATAAATGAATTCATTTGCTAACTAACTTCTGATAAATTACCCGCTGCATTACGTAGGATGCAATTCCACGACGCCGAAAAGGCCAACCATCCAGTTGGATACATCAACCCAACAAGGATTTGCTGGACGGAACACACGGTGAATATTCGTGCAGATTCCGTTGAGCTCAAAGGTAAAACGACGTCCGAGAAAAAAGAGGTCGTCAAAAAAATGCAAAAAAAAAGATGGTCAGCTTAGCACTGTACTTGGGCAAAGCGATGGTCGCGCACAAAGACAAAACTGTCCTCTTGGTCCCTTATGCGCTGCGGTACGTAATATTTTTACGTACTACCGATATTTTAGTACGATGTCACCTACGATTAACATATCTTTTTTGCAGCGATCACTACATACTTTTTCTGGTATATCCGCGGGACCACTTGGCCGTAGTGCTGGATCCGGCACACTATGGCGAGGAAACATTTAAAGAGTTTCTCATTATATTAAATTTGTAAGTCCTGCTATGCACCATGTACTAAATATTGGCTGTTGTACTCTCGAAGACACATAATTGACTCAAACAATTATTTTGTCTTTATAGAGCACACAGATATTACGTAGACCACGGTGGACCAATCAATAATCCAGAAAAGAAGAAGCTTCTCGTGAAGACAAGATGACTGGTAATTACATGTATGTTATAATGAAATTTCCTATATATGCTTGTTTCACTCAAAATATTGATGTATACAATTTTATTCAACATAGTGTTTTAAGCAACCACCAGAGACTAGTTTATGCGGATACTACGTATGCGAGATGCTTAGAATAAACGGGAGATACACTACAAAGTTTGAAGAAGTAAGTTCAGAGAAAATATCTTTTTACACATTATAAGATCTTGTATAATTTTCCTAACTATAACAATGTGTATTCCTTCTTAAACAGATCTCGTTCGTTCCGGTTGTAGCGAACCGGTTCGACGATCGAACCATACGAAACTTGTGTGCAGATATTTGCCGCTTCATCCGCCGCGATGTCTGCAACCATTTGGGCGATTTCTACGATCCGGAAAGCCAGCTTGCGACGGAGGATGCCTTCAAACGACTTAGAGAGTGGGAAAAAGAACATATGCATACTAGCTAGTACATATTTTAAGTATATATTTTATGTGGCTTTTTGAACATTTTGTAAATTGCGAGACGTGATGATATGTATATATGTGAGGCGTACAATTTAATATCTTAATTTCATAAAAAAATAATTAATTACGTTTAATTCTTAATATGTGCGATGTGTATATATACTATTACTGAGAGAGAGGGAGAGAGGGAGGGAGAGGAGGAGATAAGCCAATATATGAAAAAAAATAATATATGCAAAAAAAAATAAATGCTGCTGTCATCTTCCCGTGCGGTCCACTTAATTATCCGCACGGGAAGATCGATTATCCCGTGCGGCCGGATTAAGTGGCCCGCACGGGAAGATCCATTATCCCGTGCGGGCCGCTTAAGCCGACCGCACGGGATAATTGATCTTCCCGTGCGGTTGGGCCGCCCGCACGCGAAAATGGTCTTTTTTCCGACCTTCTCGCGCGTGCGGGCAGGCCTTCCGCACGAGAAGTTTCGGCCCACACGGAAAGAACGTTTGTGTAGTAGTGATCAGCGCGGCGGTGGCGCCCGCCGGCGAAGAGATGAGCTTGCTCATGGGTGTGCACAAGGAGATATGGCGCGTGTGTACTGTGTCCCCAATTCATTAGTTTCTCACTTCCTGCTGTTTAATTAGCTCGCGTTTTAAAGAAGGGAAATTTTATCATCCTTAAGAAAATACCTCAAGGTATCAATATTTTACACTAAAATTTACCTTGAAATACCTAGTACCTAAAGATACCATATTAGATACCATATTTTTATACTAAAAAATATGGTATCTCTCGGTATTTTTTAAGGATGATAAAATTACTAAGCTTGCATGGTTATTCTGGAACAGGGATATTGAGATATTCCATTCTAGCCTCATTGCAAATCAAACAACAAACAATTTTAACTGATACTCCTCTGTATTTGACGCTTTCCGCTCAGAGGTTATAGCAGTCTTATTCGAAAACAGGAATATATCCTATAGCAAGTAAGCTTTCGCGTACACAATCCATACATATCAGCTAATAAATATTGCAAATATTCTAAAAAATTTACATGTGCGTTTAACATTATTACATTCATGTATAAAGTTTAATTTTTAAATTCATCATATATATAAGAAACAATAAAAAAGACAAAAATTTGATAGACTTGTATTCTTAAAACCGTTGAATTTTTATTTTTATTGTTATGGCTAAAATATTATAAATTTGAGGTTAAAGACTCTACGCATAGGTTTTAACACTATTGAAAGTATGCACATATATATATTTTAGAATTTTTGGTAATATTTGTTAGTTGATATATATGGTGTACACATATGTTCCCGTATTACTTTGCATATTTATCATCATATTAAACATCACAGAGGAGTTTTGGTCTGAGAGACTCAAAAGTTTGTTGAGTTCTTCCCCTTACTTTTCCAACTCACCTCTCTTTTTTCGCGCGCACGCTTTTCAAACTGCTAAACGATGTGTTTTTTTTTAAAAAAAGTTTCTATACAAAAGTTACTTTAAAAAACCATATTGATCCATTTTTGAAAAAATTTTTAGCAAATACTTAATTAATTATGTGCTAATGAGTTGCTCTGTTTTTTCGTGCGGAGAGAATAAAGTCCCAACTCATACTGCCCGAACACACCCTAAATAAAGGACTGTCTTGGTAAAAGAAAGATAGAATAAATAACGGCTCACAAGAGCAGCCATCTGTCATCAGCCTGTTGAGGCTTTGTGCACTCACGGGGCATGTTCTTTTCTGCTTGTTTAAATAATTATTGTGAATTATTGTTGCGTGCTTCTAAAATATTATTTTTTATTTTTTCCTCTATTGTATTACTTATTCCTTTACTGGATTATTTGTTGCCATGGATTAAAATTATTTGTTGCATGTTTTAATGAAATGTACCCCTCCCTTCCACATTATAATTTTTTTCTTCTCCATCCCTTTTCAAATTCATTATAAAAGCTAGAAACACTATCACAGAAAGGAGCTTTTTGGACGAGGCCCCCAACAGTTTCCAGGCGGGCCATAAGTGGCCACGCCTGGAAAAACCGGTCCCGAGGGGGCCGGCTGTTGAACCGCACGCGATAATAAGTTATCCCGTGCGGGTTCTTAAGCCGACCGCACGGGATAAGTCATTATCGCGTGCGGCTTCCTTAAGCCGACCGCACGAGATAAGATTATCCCGTGCGGTCCGCTTAAGAACCCGCACGGGATAATGCTTATCCCGTGCGGTCCGCTTAAGAACCCGCACGGGATAATGATTATCCCGTGCGGTTCGTTAGGTGAACCGCACACGATGATGCACTATAAAACACTCCCACCCCCCGACAGTGCCACTTTGAACTTGGTGTTTCTCTCTCCAAAAAAATGCAATTATAGGGGGGAAGGTTTTCAACTTGTATTCTTCAATTGGAATCAATACAAAAGGTACCATGCTTGATCTTCTCTTCCATTTGCTTCCACTTTTAAAAGTTTTTATTGGTTTAATGTGAAGATATTTGAATTTATTTTAACTCGGTTTCTCTCTCCAAAAATAGACATTTTCTTTTGGTGGGAGATTGTAGAGTTAAAATCTTTGATTGAAATCAATATAAAAGGTAATGTGTTCGATCATCTCCTTCATTTGCTTCCGTTTTTGTAAAATTTCATTGGTTGAATGCGAAGATGGTCAGCGTAGCACTGTACTTGGGCAGAGCGATGGTTGCGCACAAAGACAAAACTGTCCTCTTCGTCCCTTACGCGCTGCGGTACGTATGATTCTTCCGTAGTACTTATGTTTTAGTACGATATCACATACAACTAACATATCTTCTTTGCAGCGATCATTACATACTTTTTCTGGTATATCCACGGGACCACCTGGCCGTAGTGCTGGATCCGGCGCACTATGACGAGGAAACATTTACAGAGTTTCTCGTTATATTAAATTTGTAAGTCCTGTTATGCACCATTTACTAAATGTTGGCTATTGTACTCTCGAATACATATAATTGACTCAAACAATTGTTTTGTCTTTATAGAGCACACAGATATTACGTAGACCACGGTGGACCAATCAATAATCCACAAAAGAAAAAGCTTCTCGTGAAGACAAGATGGCCGGTAATTACATGTCTCTTGTTCCGACATTTCTTACATATACTTGTTTCACTCAAAATATTGATGTATACAATTTTTTTCAACATAGTGTTTTAAGCAACCACCACAGACTAATTTATGCGGATATTACATATGCGAGATGCTTAGACTCAACGGGAGATACACTACAAAATTTGAAGAAGTAAGTCGAGAGAAAATATCTTTTCACACATTATAAGATCTTCTATAACTTTCCTAACTATAACAATGTATATTCCTTCTGAAACAGATCCCGTCCGTTCCAGTTGTAGCGAACCGGTTCGACGATCGAACCATACTAAACTTGTGTGCAGATATTTGCCGCTTCATCCGCCGCGATGTCTGCAACCATTTGGGCGATTTCTACGATCCGGAGAGCCAGCTTGCGACAGATGATACCTTCAAACGACTTAGAGAGTGGGAAAAAGAACATATGTATCGTAGCTAGTACAAATATTTCTAATTAAGGATATATTTTATGTGGTTTTTTAAACTTCTGTAAATTGCGAGACGCGATGATACGTATATATATACATATGTCATGCATGCGTACAAATTGAATATCTTAATTCCATGAAAAAATAATTAATTACGTTCAATTCTTAATACGTGCGATGTGTATGTATACTATTACTGAGAGAGACGGAGATCTAAAGAGGGGAGAGATAAGGTAATATATTCACATAAAATAATAAACCAACATATAAAATAATATTTTATATACACATAAAATAATGGGCAGATCGCTTATCCCGTGCGGTCGCGTTAAGTGGACCGCACGGAATAAGCGATCCACCCATTATTTTATGTGCATATAAAATATTATTTTATATGTTGGTTTATTATCCCGTGCGGTCCACTTAATGCGACCGCACGGGAAGATCGCTTATCCCGTGCGGTCTGCTTAAGCGGCCCGCACGGGATAATGGATCTTCCCGTGCGGTTCGGCCGCCCGCACGCGAAAATGGTCTTTTCCCAGACCTTCTCGCGCGTGCGGGCAGGCCTTCCGCACGGAAAGGTGCCTTTCGGCCTGCACGGAAAGGCTGTTTCTGTAGTAGTGAAAGCTTTTCTAACCCGGACAAACTTAAATATATCTAGTACTTGCTACAAGATTTCTAATTTTAATCCTTTTAAAAAATAAAATTTCAACGATGTATTCGATGGCGAGCCCGGGCGGTGGCTCCGTCCCTTTTACATGTGAATTTGGACACACATATAAGGCAAAATTTGCTACACGACACACAAAAAAATTGTATTTGCTGATAAACATCAAAAAATGTGTTATGGTTGAAAGACACTATAGAAATTTGGTAATTGCCGGAGGACACTTCCAACTCAATTGAATAGAGAAATTCTTTAAATAGACGAGAATATCTCGAGGGTCATAGGATTCAAACATAACGTTAGAGTAAAAATTTAGAAACTATGAAACTCTAGATCCACCATTACCCAAATGAAAAATTTTAAGATTTTTATTTATGAAAAACATTTTCACCAATTTTAGATGCATAATTTGAAATTCAAGTTTTTGGGTATGTCACATAGGGTGTACGCGAGATCCGATTTGTAAGACAAGGGACAAAAATTTATACTGGTTTGGACCCTCAAGATGAGTAACAACCCTACTTCAGTTTATATGTATATTGAATCAGAATACCAGTCCTTTATGGTGCCTTAGGCCTTGATCCGACCATCATACTGATTCACTCAGATTACAACTGTGGAAGAAGATGGCTAAACTAACCCGCCGACTAGGATCTGTCAAGAACGGCCCGACGAGATCTACTTGGCAAATATGGCTCTAGGCTTTCTCTATATTACTTCTAGATGTGGCTTTGGCTATCGGCTTGTGACTTGGTCCCCTCTCTTCCTGAGGAGATCTTGTATTTATAGCGATAATCATCTTCTTGTCCAAGTAGAACTCGGAGACATTACACCGGATAAGGAGATCTTATCTTTCCTGACTAGGACTCTAACACTTTCTATTCTGTTCTGGAAAGATAATTTTCTTATTTATTCGTCGTATTTTCTCAGTTAAAGGACACCTTCCCGTATACAATTAGATATATGGTATTATCTTATTCCACAAACCCATATATAAAAGGTATGTTTTATTCTTGACACTGACAGTCACTACTAAAAAATAATTTTCGCAAGCTCCAAGCAATTTGTTTAACAGGCGGCTCAAGATTTTTTAATAATTAAACTAAAATGTGAAAGGTAAACTTCCAAAATGTATTTTAACAGTTTAGGTTAATTAATTTTCTGATTTTGAATTTCTTAGTGTTCACATATTTGTTAGTTAGTATGCACGGTAAATCTCCGGAGGAAAAAGCGGTGATATAGGCCCATTGTTTTTCATTAAGATCCCGTGGAGGAAAAAAGGGGTGACATCAAAGATTACACGGTTCATCCATGTCACGCGGGAGCTAGACATATATGCGCCAACCCTAATGGATTAGATGCATAATAAGGAAATGCATATTAATCATGGAGCCGATTTACATGGCCGTTTTATCAGCTCTGAATTGGCTTCTCCTCCTCGGCGTTCTTGTCCTCTGTGGTCTCCTCGACCACCTCGGCGTTCTGCTCCGCCGCTGGGGCCGAAGGCTTCTCCTCCTCGACGATCTTTTCTTCGAGTACTTCCTCCTCCACCTTGTTTTGCATGATGGCATCATCAGTTGGTGGCAGCTCCGGTGTGGCGGTGGCCTTCTCAGGTGCTTGATCAGCCACAACCTCCTCATGGGAGATCACCGTCGTCTCAAGGGCAACCTTGGGTGCTGCTGCCTCAATGGGAGTGGCCTCCTCGGGAGCCTTTCCCTCGAGCGTCTTGGGCTTGGTTGCACAAGCACCCATGGTTGCCCTGAAAGTTGGAGGAGGCAACCGGTTTATTGGTTGGAGGAGGAGGAGATCAATCGATCAATATTCGATCGATTCGATCGATCGAGGAGGCCTTGAAAGTGGAGGTGATTTGGAAGCGGAGCAAATGCTCCTTATTTATAAGAGGTTTTGTGGTTGTGCATAAATTAGCTAAATTTAGACTAGAGTAGTGCGAATGGTTGTGCGCATTTTTTACATGTCATGCATGAATGCATGTGGATGTATCAAAACATGAATAAGTTCCAAAAAAAAGACTGACCAACCTAGCAATCGGTTGACATGCACCTAGAGATAGCGCAACCATCAGGTTTAGTTTGCCAGATAGTCCGTCCAAAATTAAAGATCAAACGAGAAGACCGCCACATAATTAATCAAGTATTCAAGTCTATATATATGAACTGCGGTTCATATTGTTTTGTCACGAACGCAAACACATATTTTCAATGCACAGTCTAGTGTTAGATGAAATAGCTAGCACAGACTTCCCATAATTTAGTTAACTTGCATTGTCTATATATATGGATTAAAGTAAATAAAAACCAAACAGGCACGCGCGCACAGACACACACTCTCTCCGGTGTGTGTGTGTATATATATATATGAGATAAGATTGTGAGATCAAACAAGTAATTAAAATGAAAACAACCAAGATAAATTAAAACCAATGCATATGTCACATGTAATGACCAAACTTGACTTATGAAGAAACAAGCAATCCAACATAAACCAAACCAATGAATCAAACGGACGGGCCGGTGCATATGTTGTTCGCTTCAAGCTAGATTCTCGACCCGGATTAATTCGCACGGCTTAACGCACGGGCGTTTCACACCTGTATGCGTAGTGAGTGCCCAGAGCACAGAGATGAACTCCCCAGCTTCCTGCCCCATCGCATCCCTATGTCCCTTGACCTGCAACTCGTCGTCGCCTGATGGCGCTATGAACACAATGAGCTCTGTCCAGATGTGAGCCAGTACCTCCCACACGGGCGCCTCGTTGTCGATGAGCGTAGCCTGCTCGAAGAGAATCCTTCCAGCCCTGGCACCCTTGCACATCAATGGCATCTTCCCCTCCAGCTTCCCCTCGGATTCGTCCTGCATCAACTTCTCGACCGCAGCTCGTCGTCCCACAATCTCCTTTGGGAAGTAGTAACGCCAGCACCCGAGTGTGGCCTTCATCTCCTTCTTCAGGGCGCCATACATGCGCTGTGTCCCATCTAGGTTGTTGGGGAGTAGCTCTGGTTTGAACGCCACCAGGTATGCACAGTACTTGGACAGTGTCGTCGCCACCGTGCGGTGAGCTTGAAAAGAAGCCGTTGCTCCCCTCTGCTTGGGGAATTTGGCGTCCAATATGGTGGTGGCGATGTGCCAAGTGAGCATCACCTCGGTGACGTTATCGTTCTGGCACACCCATGAGAGCTTATAGTGGTACTCCGGGTAGTTTGCTTGCAACATGGAGCATCCGTTGCTTAGTGGGGCCGCATGGCCGTCGATGTGGTTCATCAGATACTCCATGATGGACTTCTTCACTTCCTTGGGTACAATCTTGGGTTGCAGCAACAAAGGATGACGGCAAGGGAGAAAACCTCCTCCTAGCATGGACAACTGGTTGAACTGGAGCCTAGGTTGGCTCATTAGGTTCCTAAACCATATGATCCTCCTAAAGATGGCCTTCAAAGTGGGGCTTAGACGGCTCCTCTGTGGGTTCCTAGCATAGTGGTGGATCAAAGACACCATGAACCAGTTAGAGAGGATGCAGACAATGAATTCCCAAATCTCCTCGTAGATGTTAGCCAACACTAGAAGAACGGTGATGGAAAGGTCCACAGTGGTGTAGAGTGCTGGCGGTGATGTTTTAATATAGTGGAAAAGGCATCTGACCATCTTGATGATACCAACCGATAGAGCTAGGTTGTCACTCCTGATGCTTTGGAACGCGTAGAACAAGTCCCCATTGTTGCAAGCAATGATGGTGAGGAGGAAGAATGCCAATAGGAGGATGGGAGACATGAGGTAGTTGGTTAGGAGGAAGAAGGGGCTTGAGAGCACAACGGGGAGGACAGAGTGGTAGTACTCACAAACGAAATGCATCTCATCCCTTAGCACTTGGAACAGTGCAACCGCGATGGCTTCCTTGTCCGTGCCGTCGTTGCATAGACCTCTGAAAATGAGGTCACGGCAGCCATGGACCTCTGCGTCGGTGAAGTGGAAATTCTCAAACCTACGACGCAGCAGCTTGTGGAGTGCAAAGGAGAGGCAGAGCCTCTTGAGCCTATGGTCTCTCTGGAGGGGAGAGTCTCTCACCTCCGCGAGGGTCCATATCTTGCCAACGGTGATGACCGACGACGTCGTTGTTGCAGTTGCAGCAGAAGCAGCAGCATTGGTTTTTGCTGAGACGGTCTTTTGGATATTAAGCTCGCAGCAGCTGCCCTCCGGCGGCCAGGCCTTCATCTCCAACTCTTCTTCTCCCATCACGGCGTAGTCGCAATTCTTCAACAGTTGGGCTCCTCCAGCCGACGACGACGAGCCACCGCCACCGCCACCGCCGCTGCCGCCATGGGAATCTTGATGTAGCAGTATGTGAGCCATGTAGGAGTGGAGACGCTGGGGGTTCTTGCCGTAGGCATAGGAGGACTTGAGAATCTCATTTATGGTGACCCTCCGGAATAGCTGGGAAGCAGCGGACACCCATAAGAAGCCAAAGACTACCCTCTTGCCAGAGCTCTTGAGGTTGAAGAAGACGAGGTAGCCCTGCCAAGCGATGCGGCTAGCTTGTTCGATGGTGCTCGTGTATCCTTTCGCACCAGTGTTGATGACAAGGACAGTCTCCACCTTCTTGCGGAGGAGCTCGACAAGAAGCATCCATGAGAGGATCGTCTGAGCCCTCAACGAGAGGTCTGTTTGCTGGCCGGAACTCGACATGTCACCGGAGTCGTCGTTCTTGGCCTCGGAGAAGAGGTAGGACATGACAGGGAGGAAGAGGGAGAGTGAGCTGGAGAGGAAGAGGCGGACGGTGGGGTTGAGCACCGCGCTGACGTCGTAGACGCGGCTGAAGAGGCTAAGGATGAGGAAGAGAGAGGCGAGGATGAACATGATGGAGGAGGTGGCCACAATGGAGGTCTCATTGCTCTTGTTGGCGTAGGATGAGGTCAGGTTTTGGACATAGTTGGCCAAGACATCTATGCAGTAATCTGGGCTCGTCGTACCATTGTTACGCATCTTATTAATTTGGGTTTTGGCTAAGCTACGCCTGCTACCTAGCTAGCTTCTATGCCGTTATATATATATATATATATATATATATATATATATATATATAGATCATCGCATTTATTCGATCATGTGCATATATATGCTTTAGTTAATTTCACGCCCTGACAGATCGATCGATATCCAGGTTATGGTTGCTTAGATCTATGTCTTGGTATTAATCCTCCTTGAATCATTTCTTCTTTCTGTTTTTTGCTTTTTCTTTAGCCATGCATGGAGATCAGCGGTCCCCGCCCAGTCGGTGTCCTTGATAATTAACTTTCATTTCACGTACTTACAGTACTACAAACCTACATAGAGACCAATCACATAGGTACCAATACCTATATGACGTTTCTCGTTCACCAAAGTAAAAACCGGCACCTATTAGATCAAATAGGTGCTGGTTTTTGAGAAAAGGGTATTGGTACCGGTTTTACTTAAAAACCGGCACCAAAGACACTCTGACTTTTGATTAAAACCAACACCTATAACATAGGTGTCGGTTCTTATTATGAACCGACACCTATACAGTGGATATGCTGTCACATGACATAGATAGGGAGACAAATAGGTGCCGTTCATAACAAGAACCGGCACCTATTTGACAAATAGGTACCGGTTCTATCTCTAATGGATTTTCATATAACTTTTTTATATGAAATTGGATGAATATAAATTTTATATCAAATTGTAGAGCTCGACGAGATCTACAACTTTGTAGTTGATGACGTTTTGATTTAAGGCCATTTGGATATCCGAAAATGTGTTATAATGTCTCAGATCTATTTGCATAAGTGAATATTTAAAATTTCTAAATGATCTCAGATGAAGACAAAACATATATATAAAAGTTATAGATCTAGATGAGATCTATAATTTTGTAGTTGACAAAAATTTTATTTAAGCTCATCTATGGTGTTAAATATGGATTATAAGTTCAAATAACAATAGTCTCAAAAGAATAGCATTTGTTTCCAAGACAATAAGTGTAGGTGAGATGATAAGGATGATTTGGATGTAGAGAAAGGTTTTCTAGTTCAAATCTTGCTTGAGGCTTAATTATAAATATGGGTTAAAAAACCATAGGACTTGTGGGTAGTGAAGTATGATTGTATAGGTACCAAATAAAATATCAAATATATTTTTGGGTCTTTTTAGCACCTACAAAAACTAAAAACGGATGCACCTCAATAGATACCGGTTCAAGAACCGACACCAATGACTTGGGTCATTAGTGTCGACCAATTAGTGTTGGCCCTGAAATCGGTATCTACGTGACCTTTTAAACCGGTATCTATGAGCCTTTCCTAGTATAAAATGATTCTAATAAAGATTGTGATCGGTATAGTATATATTTAGGACTAAATATAATACTACTACTACTTGTATAGCACAATTCGCATATGATACTACTTGCCTTTGCTTGGCTAGCTCTGCCATTCATGCAACATGGCTTTGGTGATCAACAAGATTTTGCATGCTTTAGCTCTGGGAGGTACATGCAACGATGCAAACGTACCACTACAGATCGATATCTTTGGCACGATAGATATATGTCTCTTCCTCTCATATAGAGGTTTCTTTTTTTTTCTTTTAGAAAGGAGGTCCCCAAAGTTAAAATCAGTTAATTTTGAGATCCTACGACCTTATTTAACTATCTAGCACACATCACCTACGTGTTAGCTATATATGTGTTTTGGTAAAATCTATTGCCACCGTTTCATATATTCATATTATATAAGTCGTTTGGTTTTTTTCTAGTCAAACCTTTTAAATTTGACCAAATTTATAAAAACATATAGTAGTATTTTCAACACAAAACAAATATATTATCAAAATGTATTTAATGTTAGATTTAATGAAACTAATTTGATATTTACCATTGATCTCTTTTAGAGTATATTAAGATGACATACTAATAGGTTTAGATGTACAGTGGTGTACATGGATACATGCATCTTCTATGTAATGAAATATGGATGGTAGTATCTGGACTATGACGTTTTCATTTTTAAATAACAATCTAGTGGTTATTTATTCCCTCCATAAAAAATATAAGGCATGATTTTCCCAGGCCTTGGACATTCCATTTCACAGGTGGTTCAAAGCAGCCGCTTGTGTGCCTAGGGCCGTGTAGGCTAATAGACCAAATATTTCTTCATAGGCGGTTTTCTAATAAAATCACATGTAATTATGATTCTATTAGTGTAGGTGGTTCCTTACGATAACCACCCATAGGGAATAGCTTTTATGCAAACAACAACATTAAGGAACAATCTCTTTGCTAATGGAATCATTATTGCACGCAGAATTTTTAAGGATTTATTTTATTTTTCTTAAGGATTTATATATATATTATATTTTTCTATGGACGTTTCTTGGAACGTAATATTTACTTATTTAGTATTTTATTATATTTTTGTTTCAGGTTTCAATGATCTTTTTGAATAATTCATATTAAAAACCCAATTTTGGAATTTATTTTATCATATATTTCGAATGTAAACTAATCTCATGTTGTCTTTCAGATGGACTCTTTTTTTTAATGTTTTTTAGAATTTTAGTAATTTCTAAATAGTATTACTACTTGAACTTATTTTTTTCACCGTTCAATGTGAGATCGAATTTCTAGCTTGTAGTGCAACATGGTGGAGCTATGTTAATAATATAATATATAGATTATTTTAAACGCAACCTATAATTTTTTATATTTGTAAAGAAGTTAAATAAGAAATATATGGTCAAACGCAAGTGAAAATGTCAGTGACGTAAAAATAAAATAGAGAAGTACGCTGTAGACGCACATCAAGAGAATAAGCTGCTAGAGATAAATGCAAATCAAACAAATTAAATAATAGTTCCTTCATTCTTAAAATATAAAAATATAAAAGTAACTCGTTCAGATTCGTAGTATTAATTAGGAATTCGATCTATCTATATATATATATATATATATATAATGAATTAAACATGGATCGATCACACTAGGTACAGGCGTCGTTGATCGAGTCGATGTCGTAGCCGTAATCGTCGTAGTCGTAGTCGTCGTAGTCGTGGTCTGTTCTCGAAATATTAATGGACGGGCAGGTGACCAGGATGTTGTACAGCCTTGTGCGAGCAGGGCCGTACCTGAACTGCACCTGGGTTTTGATCACAACCGTGTACTCTTTCTTGTCGTCGTTGCCCCTAGGACCACCTGTACCGGCCGGGCTGCAGCCGTTACCGCCTTGGCCGCTGTCTTTAGGTTTGTTCTCCTCCTCCTCCACCGGCTTGACCTGCGCCCTGAAGAACGTGGAGTTCGCCGGCGGCTGCCACCACTGGTAGCGGAAGTTAGCGGAGGACTTGTTGTCGAAGTCCACCGGAACCCACTGCGCGTCGCTGAGCCACACCTCGGTCTTCATGGACCGGTACTGCACCTTGGCGTGCTTGCTGGTGTTGTTGGCGACGATGGTGATGGTGATGTTGTTGATCGTCCCGTTGGAGGCTTTGTTCTCCCTCACGCGGGCGGCGAAGATGATGTGCGCCGGGCTGAGGACGACGGAGACGGAGCAGACCACGGCGACCAGGGCCAGGGTCCCGATCATGCCTGCCATCACCAACTGCTTGCCGCTCACCTTTCCTCCGCCCCACCGCCGAGATGCAGCGCCGTCGCCGGTCGTACTAGTCGTCGAAGCCATGTATGCATATAGTAGCTAGCTAGTCATACTCCACAACTGATCGAGCGAGCTATATATATACATAGGATAGGATTGGGGAAATGATCGATTTGCAACTATCAATTGTGAAATTAATTAATTCAACTCATCCTCATCCTCAAGTGTGAACGCCACGTTGTCGCATGCATGCAAGCATGTGAGCAACCATGATTACTGCACGATCCATTCTCCCAGCAAACAAAGGAACAAATTAAAGGGGAAAGTGTTTTTATCCCTTCCGATAATATCCATTAATTTCTTATATGTCACCTAATTAATTATCAAAAAGTTTTTAGAAAAATTGATAAGATATATTAATATGAAATATATCACTCCATAATCATACGAGTTCGAATTCAACTTAAACAAATATAACTGTAAATCGACTTTAACTATTTTTAATTTAATTTGTTTCTTTTTGTTTTTTGTTGTAACTTGTAGAAGTTGAATTTAACCTTGCATGTTTGTGGAGTGATATATTATATTAATCTACATTGTCAATTTTTTTAAAATTTTTTATGACTACTTAGGTGACATGCAAGAAACGAGAAGACATCCTCTCGAGAGATGAAAATTCATCTCCGAAACAAAGAAAATATATATAGCCGATTTCATTTAATTTGCAGGCAGGTCCTTTTTCTTTCTTTGAGACTACTACCTATACAACATGTCATAGAAAAACTCACCTTATAGTAACTAGCAGGGTGGCCACGGCTAGCACTCATATAAAATTATCTATTTTTACATATGATTTTGCTTAAAATTTGTTAAAGAGCTATCTCGTTGTCTTAGAACTTTGAAAGACCAAAACTTATCATCTCGTGTTTCTAATTTTGTAGTTTTTAAAAATCGCATCAGTCGCTACCTTTGCTCCTTTGTCATCCATTTATTTGCTTGCTCGATTTACCACGGCTTCTATTTATCCTCTTTGAAACCTTTTAAAATTGGACCTTGTAGTTTTTAGAGTTCATTGTCTCGTTGGGATTTGTTATTTTTAGAAGTCTTGTCAAACATCGCTGATATACTCCTCTGCGGTCCATTCGCTGCCTCTTCTCTTTATTGTCATTGGGATTTTAAAAATCGAACATAATTATTATTGGTGTTTATTTTTTACTTTATGAAAGTCCCGTCAACCGTTGGTGGCTCTGTCGCTATACTCCTCTATGGCCCACCCGCTGCCTTCCCTCTTTATTGTCATTGAGATTTTTAAAAATCGAACATAATTATCATTGAGGTTTATTTTTTATTTTCTAGAAGTCCCGTCAACCGTCATAACCGTGCTGCTTAATGGCATGCTTGTCATCCCTCCTTTTTATTGTTATTGGGATTCTATTGGGATTTTGTTTATACTTTTTAGATGTCCTATCAACCGTCACCACCTTATCTTTTTACCACATTGTTGTTTTTTTTCTCTTTATTGTCATTTTTATCGTTGTGTTCTAGGACTATTTTTTTTTTCAAAATTCCATGTTTTTATTCCGATATTTTGTTATTTATAAATTGTATTCCTACTTGATCTCTTATCATTATTTTTCTATTTTTGAAATTTATTTTATTTTTTATTTTAAATTTTAATTAATCTTATGTTGTGTTTTAGATGGTCTCTTCTTTCAATAGTTATTATTTTTTATTCCTAACATTATTTATAATTTGTATTCCTAGTTGAACTCTTATTTTCCTTTTTTTAATTTTGGAACTTTATTTTTTATTTCGAATTTTAATTAATCTCGTATTATGTTCTATATAGGCTATTCTTTCAATGGTCCTTATTTTTATTCCTAATTTTAGTTGTTTGTTAATTGTATTCTTACTTGAACTCTGATTTTTATTTTTCTAATTTCGAAATTTATTTTATTCTTTATTTCAAATTTCAATTAATCTCTAATTGTGTTCTAGATGGATTCTTTTTTCAATATTTTTATTTTTTATTTTGAATTTCAATTATTTCTAAATATATTTCTACTCGAACTCTTCTTTTCTTTTTCTTCGATTAACGTGAAAATTTCTAACCTCCATTACAAACGTGATGACTCCTTTCAAGACTGTTTTAATAATATAATAGATAGATGAATTATTTGATTTTTGAACTGCCTCGGGATGCCACTGCAGCCTTCACTCCTAATTGGTTGGGATCCTAGCGTCTCTGTTGCCAACACCGGATCACCATCGGCTCCTGACCTCGATCATGGCTTTGGCGGCAGCGTCGTCCACCCGTTCCGTCGTCTCTCATGGTCATCCCTCTAAGGCAGGGAAACTCCTCCTTCGAATCCTCCCCAACCCTGACACTGAAACCCTAACACCGCCGGTCGCTAGAGTCTGTTCATTGAGGGTCGCTGGAGGGGCAGGAGGCTTGGTAGAAAGATTGATTCTAAGGTTAGAAATCTGTAAGAAATATTTTGGTTCCAATTTTGTGTCGAATGTGATTTAGCATTTTCCTTTTTCTTTTGCAGGTTTCGCAGAGAACTTTGGAACAGTATGTTCCAGCTAGATCGACTTTGATTTGTACGATTGATTCCTTGAGTATAATATTACCCGGCGTGTGAGTCAATATTATAGTACTGTTAATTATTACTAAATGACGCAGTCTTTTTTCTTAAAAAAAAGTCTCTTTCGTCAATCGAGGGCTAAGAATATATACTAGCATACAGTGCAGACGCACATGGAGAGTATATATAAGAACCGGATGGATGGAATTACACATACATATGCATTAGGGTATTAATTAATTGGGTGATCGATCGTGATCATGGGAATGGAAGACGACGACGCCGGGCGCGGCACGACGGTGCCGTTCCTTGTGGCGGTGCGGTTCGTGCTGGCCTTCGCGGTGGGCGCGGTCGCCTTCGCGGTGATCGTCATGGTGATCACCATGGTGAGTCGCCCGGAGGAGATTCAGCTCTCCATCGACCGGGGCTACATCACCGTGCTGGATGAATGGGAGTATGCGACGGCATCGTCATCGATTATTGATGAGCGGGAGGATGTGATGATTATATCGTCGTCGAAGGCTACCTTCGGCAACCCCGTCACCGTCGACCCGGGCCCGGGGTCCAACGACGACTACGACTACAACACCTACGAGAACAACAACAACACCAGAGTACGTACGAATTATATACTATCTCTATCTTAAAATATGCGATATCGTTGATTTTTCATATAATATTTAAATATTTATCTTATTTGAAAATCTAGTATAATAAACATGTAAAAGCACAAGTTGATGATAAAATAAGTCACGATAAAATAATATTATATATATATATATAAATAATACAAATAATGAAACGATTACGTAAAAAGTCAATGATGTCGTCACGACGATATTGCTGTTGAGGACATGGATCTATCAATGACGACATGATATATATAATGAATCATGAATACAGGACTATCTCCGGCTCGCCTTGTCCCTAACCGCAAGCTACTCCAGCCGGCGCGGGCATCAAGACGCGATCAAATGCACAGACATCACCGTCGGCCTAGTGGACATGACGTTGTCACCGTTGTCGTGGGCATCCGGCCAGCTGCCGGCGAATATCAATGAATCCATCGTCCGGTTCAGCGTCAAGAACAACTTCACGGTGCTCAAGGATACGTCGCACACGGAGGCGACGACGGTGATCATCAAAGACCAGGGACAGTCTGACAACGTAACGGACCGGCTCTTCGAGGAGGACGTCTTCCAGGTGTTGGTCATGGTGCACATGATCACCTCCCTGCCTGATTCGTCTTCGTCTTCGTCTTCGGTTTCGGCTTCGGCTCCGGCTCCAGCTCCAGCTTTAACTTTGTCACCGACTCCTCCTCCTCCTTCTAATAATAATGGTGGTTCGTTACACACATTCTACTGCTGGCCGGTCACCGTCGGCTATGGCTACAGAAACCTGCAAGCCACCGACGATGTCGACTGCAAAAGCATAGGTTCTTCGAAAGTCCCTGACCGCCACAAGTGGCCTCCGCCTCCGCCTCCGCCTTCGCCTCCGTCTCCGGCGTCGCCCTCCAACTCAACTAATTAACGGTCTGTGCGTACCTACCTACGTACAATGTGTGCACTATATATATAGACATAGCCTATATGTATATGTCTTTCCTAATTTCAAACCTGTGTGCTTTCATTTCATTTTTTTAAAAATTACATCGCATTCCTAAATTTCTTTTTACGTATCGGTTAAAATGTATGTACTTGTTGTGTTTCAGTTCACCTAGCATCGGGATATATATATATATATATATATATATATACACACACTTTTGCTCCATGTATGTATATACGAGGAAACTCCTCTATCAATACTACAGAATATCTCATCACTGATGAGAAAGATCAATATTTTTGATCTGTGTAGGTTCCTTGACTCGTCACGAACAACTGGTCAATAATGTCAAAATTCATGTGTGATGGGTCGAGACTTGTGAGAGATATCTTAATTGTAGAATACATAATCTTATATTTATATAATCTTTTTACTTGTAGAAGTCAAATTTCGACTTGCTTATTTATGAAGTGATATATTACATATTAATTTATTTTATCATTTATTAATAACTTTTGTAAGACATGAAAAGAAACGAGAGAGAACGTGATTAAAGAGTTTTTTCGACGAGCAGATATAGAAGATTATTTGACGGCAATTCCACCTTCAAGTTGTTTTTCCTGTGGATAAAACGTGCTCGGAAAAGAAAAATTTTGCGTGTGTGGCACGCGTGAAGGAAAATGGCAGGCCTGGAGCTCAAGGGAAAGAACATGACAACCGGACAGGAAGCGCGACGACGTGAGGGGTATACGGTATACGGGAATGGGCGGTTATAAAAAAATTCAACATTAATATGTGATAGACCACAAACATGCAAGTTAATATTTAACTTGTATAAATTAAAAAAACAAATTATATTATATTATGATTACATTTGTTTTTTTAACTTATAGAAATTAAATTTGATCTTGTATATTTATAAAATGGTTTATCATAAATTAATATATTTTTTAAAATTTTTTAAAAAAGTTTCACAACTTAGATGACGTACACACACGAGAGAACGCCCCTAGCGGTATACTCAAACATGATCCATCGTGTCCGGCGGCGTGAGCGTGACAGCCGGGCGGCGGCTTATGCCGGTGTGCGCGGCGAGCGCCCAGAGCACGGTGACGAACTCGCCGCCCTCCGGCAGCACATTCCTGTGCCCCATCACTTGCTCCTCGTCGCTCGCCGGCGCCACGTCCACGGCGAGCTCCACCCACACATCACCCACCACCTTCCACACCCCGCCGGCGGCGCCATCCCTCCTCGCTTTCTCCACCAGCGCGCGCCCCAACGCCGCTCCCTTCTGCAACACCGTTTCCGGCTCCTTTTTGCTCGCCGGCTGCTCGGTGACTCCGGCCATGACGACCATGTCGCACTCGAACCTTCTGGTGCGCCCCAGCATTAGCAATGGCAGGAGGTGGTAGCCCCAGAAGCCGACCACCTGCTTCAGCTCCTTGTTCATGGCCTGGAACACGAGCTCCGTGCTGTCCTGGTTGCCGGGGAGGAGCTCCGGGTGGAACGCCACCAGGTAGGCCATGTACCTGGACAGCGTCCTCGCCACGACGGCATCGTCGCTCTGAGACGCCGGCGGTGGGCACTTCTCCTCCAGGATTCCGGTGGCTATGTGCCATGTCAGGATGACTTCGGCGACGCCGCCGCCGCTCTCGCAGAACGGCACCAGCTCCGGGTACTCTGCGACGGCGGACCTGCCATTGCTGGCAGTGGCGTCGCCGTCGTCGTACAATGACATGGCCATGTACTCCGCGATGGAATGCTTCACTTGTCCGGGCACCGGCACGGTGGACAGGATCGGCAGCGCGAGGGACACGGCGGCCGGCAGCGTCAGGGAGAGCCGGCAAGAGTTCAGAACAGAGATCTGCTTGAACCGGAGGCCATGGTGGCTCAGCATCTTGCTCCGCGCCCACAGGATGCGCCGGATCGCCCAGCGGAACACGGCGCTGTCGCGCCACCGTGTGTTCGCCGACGTGTACGCGTGCAGCAGCGACACCATGAACCAGTTGGAGAGGAGGAAGACGACTAACTCCCACATCTCCTCGTACACCAGTATGAGGAAGAGGAGCGACGTGATGGAGAGGTCGATGGCGGTGAAGAACGCCGGCGGCGACGTCGTGACGGCTCGCAGCAGGCACCTCGCCATGGTCACCACGCCGCCGGACGACATGGTGTAGTTGTCGCTCTCGATGCTTCGGAGGGAGAAGAGCACGTCGCCGTTGCCGCAGAGCACGACGACGACGAGGCAGAGGACGAGCACGACGAGCGGGAGGAGGACGTAGTTGGCGAGCAGGAAGAACGGGCTCGCGAGCACCACGGGGACGACGGAGTGGTAGTACTCGCTCACGAAGTTGGCCTCGTCGCTCATCACCTCGAACAACGCCTCCGCTCCGTCTCCGTATCCGTCTCCGGCGCCGGTGTACAGGCCTCTGAAGAGGAGATCCCGGCAATGGCGGGTCTCTGCCTCGGTCATCGCCGGCAGGCGCTCGAAGCTCCGGCGCAATTGCTTGAAGAGTGCGAACGACAGGCAGAGCCTCCTCAGCCGATGGTCCTTGTCGAGCGACGCGAGGAGATGGTCGCTCTCGGCGAGGGTCCAGATCTTGCCGACGGTGGTGACGGCGGCGGCGTCGATGTCGCCGTTGACCCTGTAGCCGGAGTTGATCGGTTCGATCACCAGGTCTTCTTCTCCCATCACCAAATACTTGCATCTCCTCAAGAGCTCGTCCCCGCCATGGCAGCCATGGTGGTGGTGCTCGACCTCGACATCGTTCTCAAGCAAAATCTGCGCCATGTAGGAGATGACGAGCTTGGCGTTCTTGCCGTAGGCGAAGGAGCGCTTGCCGACCTCGGTGTAGATCATCCGCTGCACCAGCTTGGCGGCGCAGAGGGTCCATAGGATGCCGAACACGGCCTTGCGGCCGGCGGCGCGGAGGTTGAAGAAGACGAGGCTGCCGAGCCACGCGACGCGGCCGGCGCGCTCGACGGTGCCGGTATGACATTCCTCCATCCGGATCTCCTCCACTTTCTTGCGGAGCAGCTCGACGAGGAGCATCCATACGAGGATGAGCCGCGCCCGCAGCGAGAGCTCGACCGGGCCCATGCCGCCGCCGGCGGAGGCGCCGGAGCAGACGACGCCGGCGTTCTTGGCCTCGGAGAAGAGGTAGGACATGACGGGGAGGAAGAGCGAGAGCGCCTTGGAGAGGACGACGCGGACCTTGGGGTCGAGGATGGCGCCGACGTCGGAGATGCCGCTGAAGAGGTTGAGGTTGAAGAAGAGGGCGGCTAGGGCGAAGACGATGACGGAGGCGGACACCATGGATGCCTCATTGCTCTTGTCGGTGTAGGAGGAGGTCAGGTTCCAGATCAGCCCGGTGGTTTTCTGGCAGCTCAAGTACTCGTAGCTACTAGCACCATCGCCCCTCATCTTGCTTGCTACTACTACTACTCCGTACCTAGCTAGCTAGGCGAGCGCGACGAACTTGGCTTATTGCATGATCGCCATTGCCGGGCGTTCGTGTGCTCGCGGAGAAGCTGCCGTGTCGGAGAGGCTCTTGGAGTTGGCGAGTGGCGACAGTGGTGGAGTTGACCGGTCTTCGTCGAGCAACGACATGGGCCGAACGGCCCACGGGCTGTGACGGGCTGCATCTTTGCTTCGACTGCTAAAAAGTTTCGGACAGGAGGAAAATTTTTCCCTTTTTTTTTGGAATTTTTCGCCTAAAATTTGAAACCTTTCACATTTTGCAGCAGAAATGGATTTATTTGATTAATTAAAAGGACTTTTTTTGTACAATTTTATTTAAAGAATATACCATTTAGCAGTTTGGAAAATGAGATCATGAAAATCGATTAAACACCTCATCCGAGAAACTATATGCTGAAAGGTGGCTAAATATAAAAAAAATGGTACTCCTTTTGTTGTAAAATATAATTATTTATATTATTCAAAAGTTGTATGACAATATAAGCATATAGACATATATGGAACACTAATTTCCAATGCACATAAATCCATACATTTTCAGCTAATGAGATGCTTGGGAAGGGGATTTAAGCAATTCAAAATTTAAATTTTGACCACTAAACTGATAAGGCGCCGTTTGTTTTAGCGCCGTTTGTTTTAGCTAGATGGCTTTGCTACTCCTTCAATTTTCATGAGCATATTTTTTAAGCTGTTAAACGGTGTTTTTTTTAAAAAAAACTTCTTCGTCAGCATAATATATAACTTAACTTTTATTATATATAATACTTCATATGTTTCATATTATAAGTTGTTTGAATTTTTTCTTAGTCAAAGTTCTTTAGATTTGACTAAGTTTATAGAAAAATTAGCAACATTTATGACACAAAATTAGTTTTATTAAATTTAACATTGAATATATTTTAATATAATATTTGTTTTGTATTAAAAATATTACTACTATAAACTTGATCAAGCTTAAAAAAGTTTGATTAAAAAAGTCAAACGAGTTATAATATAAAATAAAGATAGTAATTAATTAATTATGACTTAATTGCACGTTGGAAAAACATGCCCGGCAAATCAACTCTCAGCCAAAAGCTAATTAGAATGCAGCCTAAAAGAAAATATTTCCCCTCTACGTCTCTTAGTTTTTTCTTAAAAGAAAAACCAGACATGCTTATTTTAAAACAGAGGATGTATGTCTGTATGGTTTAAGTTTTCCCGTAAAATTTGTCTTATTTCCTAACGGCACACTTTTATTTGTCCTATTAATCGGTGAACACCTTTCTCTGACAGGGTAGTAGCTACCCGTCGGTAAATACATAGTATGGTCCAGATCCAATGAAGCACTAGCAGACTTTTCCTAGTTAGCTGCTGGATGCTTGTAGCCTGGTACGATGGTACCCATGCATTGAAGAGAAAATGGACCGGCCAGACGTACAATAGGACAATAATTAATAAACGTGAACCACGACTGTCATCTTCCATTAATATATGGCTCCAAAATTGTGTTAGTAATTAAAACGTTTTTCAGAGGTTGCAGGTAGCTACTCCGATTCCCTTTCAAAAATATACTCGCAATTTTTTACTCCATCCATCTATAAATATATGGAATTATGCTATTTTTTTAATAAAACTAAGGTTAGAAAAATACAACTAAGGTGATGTTTTTGTGGTACCTTTTTCTTCTCGGGATAAAAATCCACTATATTTATGGATAAATGAAAGCGTCATAATCCCTTATATTTCTAAATAGAGCAAGTAGCTTTTAAATTATCGTCCTGAAATATAGCCTTTTCTTCATTACTTTGTCATCTCAAACAATAACAACTATTCTCTTTTTAATTTCATCAATTTTTTTTAGTGCTCATGCAAAACTCTAAAACTCTATAGGGGTCGATTCAGTTCTCTACTCTAACAATTTATTGTCAAAATTTATGGCACTAACAATAAATTGTAGGGGCAAAGTTAGGTAACTCATGTTTAATTTGCTAGTAATTTAAAGCCAAAATTTAATATTATGGTGAAAAAACTCTAAAATATGACCAAGTAGAATATGAGTGCTGCCAATTGTTTGATTTCAATCCAAACTTGACACATTTATTAAATTGTTAAAATTTTAGGTGGCAAATTAAAAAAACATGACAGGGCTTGTTTCAGTATTAGTTCAAAACGGTATTATATTTTTGGACAGGAAGAGTATCCGAGTACATCCCTACGCTTCGGCCTTCATATATGGAATTTTTTTTACAAATAATATTGTTTAAATGGAAAATCGTAAATCTAGCGGGCTTGTATAGAAAATCACAAATCTAGCGGCCTGTCGACCCACGGAGAGACGAAATGCGGCCCAGTCGGCCAACCGCGTGATGACAGGACCCAATCGAACGGCGGAAAGATAATAGGCCGGACCAATCGACCGGCCGCGGTTCGACTGGGCCCTGTCGTCACGCAGCATGTCGACAGGCCGGTCCAGTCGAATTTCGGGTGTTCGACAAGCCGGCCCGCCGGACCAGTCGAACGCTGGCCGTTCGACAGGCTGGGCCGGCCGGCCTTATTATTTGTTAAGTGTAGTTTTTTTTTGTTAATACAAATTATTTTTTTAAAAGTTGTTTTTAACTTGTTATTAATTAATTAATGACATATAATTTATAATTGATTACTTATAATTTGTAAGTTGTTTTCATAATTAAGTTTGTAAGTAGTTTTTGTAAATATAATTTTGTTATAATTGATTAATACCCATTTTGAATTGAATATTTGGAGAAACACATTGGATTTTTAATTTATTAATTTTAGATATATCTATTTATAATTTAGTAATGTACAGAAAATTTTTTTTAATTGGGTAAGAATTGTTTTTAAGTTGTTAGTTAAGAATTAATGAGAGAACTGTTTATAATTGATTAATTGTAATTTATAAGTTGTTAATATAATTATAATTTATTATAACTGACATACACATTTGTAACTGCATATTTGGATAAACATATCGGAGTTATAATTTAATAATTTTAGATATATTCATTTGTAATTTATTAATTTACAGAACCTTATTTTGTTTATCGGTTATTTTGGGAAATTCCAAAAATCACTTTCGGATAGGGCCAAAAATTTGCAGAAGCGAAAATTGGTTCTGTCTATTTTCGAAAATTCCGAAAATCATTTTCGGAGAACTCAAAAAATTTTGAATTCACAGAACATGTTTTTAGAAACGGAGAAGAAACTTTTTTTAAGAATTGATGTTGAGCACATCCATGACCATACCGGAACAAGGAGAAGTTGTAGTACAATTTAAACATGATACACCTGGTTCCATTGTGGTTACATAGATAAGGTTAGATTAGAACTAGAAGGAAGGTAGTGCAAGAGTTGAACACGACGACGATACAACTACCAACTCGTGCATACTACTGAGTGCAACGAGGCCACTTTCCCTTCCTCTGTGCATCGGGATTGTCCTCCATTGCTGCCTTCGCTCGCCGCGCACGCTCAAGCTTCCGCTCCTGCTCCTCCCTGTACGCAGCAACACACCTGTCGGTGACATGGGACCGGGGGTGTCATGACTAGAGGCTTGAGCGGCCGCGGTCCTCCACGTGGCCCGACCCCCCCTCGGGGGGGGGGGGGCGGGCCCGAGGGTGACGTGGCCGCTCCTCCCTCTGTCTTCCCGAGGGGTCGGGCCTTTCCCGTTTCGGCCCCGAGGGCTGGGGCGCCCCGACCCCTGTGATTTTGGCGCCACGTGTGTGGGTTAGGTGAGCACAGCAGGGCTCACCTAACCGTATTTATGGCGGATCAGACGAGCACACCACGCTGCATTTAATGCGGCGCAGCGCACGCCTATCCGGTCCGTGATCGGTCGCGTTGAGTGGCCGGTCACGGACCGGTCAGATCGCGGGTTAGGTGGCGACAGGCGGCCTGCGGCACGCCTCGCCCCGTCCCGTCAGAATGATGAGAGCCTCCTGGCTCTCGTCCCTAGCCGGAGCCAGCGTGCCAACTCCTGGAGTTGGTACGTCAGCCCTGGTCAGATCCATTCCAGACTTCAGCGCAAGCATGGCAAAGAAGTCGCTTGCCATTTAATGAAGATTGAAACGGGCGTCCACCGGGATAGCTGGCTAGCTGGGCAAGAGGCGTGTACCGTGTCTGTCAGAGGTCACTTCCGGCAGTAGATTAGCCCTGATTGTAAAAAGAATGTTTTCTTTCTTAGGCAACTCGTGGCCCATGTGGTAGCCCCTTACCATATAAAAGGAGGCCCAGCCTAGGAAAGAGGGGGGATCGGACTCCGGCCGATACGCTCTGGAGGCTGAATTCTCTTTGTACTCTCGAACATTTCCAGATCCACCAGAACACAGGAGTAGGGTGTTACGCTCCCCGGGCGGCCCGAACCTGTCTACATTGCCCGTGTTTACTCTCTCTCTCTCTCGCTGACATCCCTCAGATTCAGGGGCCAAGGATCTCACCTAGCGCCCCCGACCGAACCGGCAAAGGGGGACTTGCACGGTCTCCTGGTGAGGAGTTTCACGCTCCGTCAACGCCTCCTATCCGCCTCAGCCTTGTGCTCTTTTTCTGCGGCCTCCTCCTTGCGTCTCAGCTCTATCTTCTCCTTGCACTCTGCATCCCATCGCCGCATGTACTCCAACCGCTCCTTGTTTTGCGGCTTGATCTCGGTGTCGATCCACTGCTCAAAATCACATAGCGGTGGAGGGGTCTACAACAAATGCAATGTTTACTAACCAAATAAGTTGTTCAAGACTACTTAATACACCAAATAATTATTACAAAACATCAGTTCCTCACCACTAAGTTAATGCGGCGGATCTCAGGTGTTGGCTCAAACTCAAAATTGGCACACATCCAGTATCTCTGCATGTACGTCTCCTCTTCATCAGACTTGGCTACCTTGCAAGGATCACCACACCAGCACATGGGCACTGAAACACCGCTAGGCAAAGGCAATGGGTTGAAAGCATTTCCAGTCTTCGGGCGAGAACTACAAGTCAATAATAAATGAAGCACCCTAACCTGTTAATCTAGGATTCCTCATTTCATGCACAACGAATAACACATAATATCACAGAAACGATTTATGTTACCTTGAGTTGGTAGCTTTTCCACGCCTTGGCACCCTACAGTTTTAAAAAACAACTATCAAATATTGTAAACACCCTTAATACTTCTCATTGTACGGTCAAATATAGTAGTACTACAAGCCAAACGTATGCATAACAAATCTAGCCTAAAATTATTCACACTTCTAAGTGCTACATATGTACTCACAAATTTCAACATATCTACTCACAGTGCTACAAATCTACTCGCAAAAAATCTAGGGTCCGCATCTAAGTGCTACAGATCTACTCACAAATTTGAAATACATGGTAATTACACTAGTATGCGACACAAAATATAACCATACATCGGGATATTGTACTAACGTGCGATCGAATAAGCAACGCAACAACGCTTCGCGGCTCTTGTCCTTCTTCCTCACCTCTCTCTTTTTTTTCCTTCAATTATGACCGGTTGAAATGAGCACTTCCTCGGGCCATTGGATGAAGAGCGCGTATTCGGACCTATGTAATATATAGTGGAGGAAGGAGGCACATATCCATCTAACGTGAGTTCACCAGTAGCGTGGATTTGACAACACGTTCACGCGGCAGCGCAAATTGAATGATTGTGTCGAACAAAGCATCGGCAAAAGCTGAGTCCGGACGCCTTCACGCGCCGAAAGATGATAGCGACGTATCGTAAACGTCTGTCACGGGCCAAAAACTGGTAGGGACCAATCGTAGCCCTTTGTTACGCACCGAAAGTTTTTCGTCGTTTCGTTGAGTAGATGTAGCGAATGACATGGAATGTTTTCGTAACATATGAGTGCGGCGACCAAATAGAGTTACGTACGAAGAGGTAACTCAAAGTTACTAACTGTAAATATTACAAACAGGTAGCACTTGTAGCCTACTGGCGAGGCTACAAGTCAAGAATGCCCCCCTCTCGCACGCTTGCTAGGCCCTCCCTTCTTACGTTGTCTGATCTGCTCCGTGGGATAGGTCAAATGATCAGGTGGGTGCCTATGTCGTGCTGTCTGCTGTGGAGTGGCATCCTCTGGCTGCACGAACTCCTCTTGCTGCGTAGGCTGCCTGACCGGAGGAGCACCGTACCAGTAGTCTACGCCAGCTTGCGCATCGGGTGCATTCGGCGCAAAGAAATCGTCCACGAACTGTGTTCGAGGAGAGACAGCAGGAACTGCAGAATGCCCCTGGGAAAACCCGTAGTCGTCACCTGTTGCAAATTAGAGACGATGGCACACTATAATAGTTAGTAAGTACGCATGAGAATTAAGCGAACGACGATGGTTGCCTTGGTTGTAAACAATACTTACTTGTGTGCTGTGTGTAACCTGCCTCCGGGGCGCGCGGAGTACAGTAGAGTCCCCAACTGGGTGTGGGCGCCAGGTTGTGACTTGTCGGCAGGTAGGGAAAGTCTGGTGGCTCAGAAGCTAGATGCGTATTGTGCACCTGCTGTGGCTGTTCACGTTGCGGAGGTTACGAAATGGTATAAAACGAAGGTTGAGTATGATATGAACTGTATGTTAAGCAAGGCAAACCTGCTGTACCAGAGGCCGCGGTGGTGGCATACTCGATGCCGGAACCCCAAAGTCAGACGATCTCCCTGGGCAAAAGGGGACCGGTGTCTCCTGAAGTGAAGGCCGAGCGTGCGATGGACCGGCGTCGTCGTAGTGGCGACGTGAAGTAGAGGAGCGGAACTGGTCCACACTAGAGCGTCGTGGTAGTGGTGGCGATCCTGCCCGCCTGGTGGGCTGCACAACATCAGCCGCGCTCCGACAGGAGACACGACGAAGGAGCACCGCAGCCCGTGAACGGAAACTGCGAAGGACGGACGTCACGTTGTCCTGCCTGACGTGCTGAGGCCTCGTCTCCATTCTCTGTAGCAACGTGTTGGACTCAGTGTGAACCTGTTCCACAAACTTGGCCTATCGAACGAATTGGGAAGGGCGTTAGAACAATTGAACGTATTCCACATTTAATGATAATCAACGAAAGCACCGTCATACCATTGAATTGAACGCAGCTCGAGGCTGTGAGGCAAACGTGTCCGTGATCGACGCCTGGTGAGGGACAGAAGTTTCCCCTTGTGGCGGGAAACACCTCCAGCGCGTAACACTACGGTACCAACGAAGGTACTGTCCATACGAAGCTCCGTCATCTAGAGGTGTTTGGAGAACCAAGTGCTCAGCCGCATGTTCCCACTCCGCAACCGTTGGCGCGATCGTCTGAACAATGGTCGCCTCATGGGATAGACCGAGTCCCTTTCGGATGTACCTGCGTAGGGCGTAGTGAGCACGTAAGAAACATTTAAAATGGGGTAAAACACACTACGTGAAATTAACATTGTCGGACGTGTACTTACTTGTGGAGGGTAACAGCTAATGAGCGTCCACCTCTCGGAGGGAAGTCCTGGTACATGCCGAGCTGTTTACGTACCCTCTGCACGTGGAACGGCTCGACGTGCACGTCCAGCACGAGGTGACAAGTGGTCCTCCAAAGCTCTACGTCGTGCGTGCAGAGGTGCGCCAGACCGTGCGGTGCCCACTCGACGACATCGTGATGCGTGTACGGGGTCCAGCGTACACGGTCGGGCGTAAGCTGATCGAAGTCCGCCACGAACTGTGCGTACACGCGACGTGTCGTTCCGCTCACCCACTTCGGCTGCAAATGCAAGAAAAATATGATTAGTTCCCGTAACTCTAGATCATGCGCAGAAAAAGAGGGTGCTATGAAAAATGCCTTGCAAAGTACAATTTACCTCGCGGTGTGTCCACAGCGATCCCATGGTTGGACGATCGTCGATGTCTTCAAGTCCAGACTTGTACATCTCATCGACGCCGTAGCTTGCGTACGACTCTAGCTGTGGCCTCTCAATGTCAAAGCGCTCATGCGCCCATAACATTAGAAGCAGAGGGCATCCTGTCAGAGAACTTCCCTTGTTGTTCATGTTGCAAGCATCACAGAGACCGGCGTACGTCGACGCAAGAACAGCCGACCCCCAACTGTACTGCGGAATGTCCTCAACA